>JAKTQY010000006.1:0-600000 GCA_030579375.1 Ogataea populi-albae
TCTCTTGACGTCAGCTTCAGCATCCGCGGCCGTGTCGGCGTGTGCACCTCCACAAACAGCATCTCGCTCGTGAATCGCGCCCACGGAATCTCCACTTTAGCAAACGACGGGTCTACGGTCAGCTGCGGGACTGACCACAGCACTTGATACAGAATGTATCGAATCGTCACAACATAGTGTACTAAAAGCACCGACACCCTTCGGCTCAGAAACAAAAGCGATCTCGGCATCTTGCCGTTCTTGCTGTACCAGCTTCGAAAGTACACTAGACCGCGATCAACGTCAAAAAACATGCTTCGGTCCGGGCCTGCAAATGCCAGCATTTGCAGCTCGGTGAACCGAAGCCGGAACGCAGTGTCTAGCTGCACCATCACCATCATGCACCTCGTCATGTCATTAATCAGTCCAATCAGCTCTCCCCTGCTCCCATTCAGCACTGACGGGAAAACCCGTGCGCGGCAGTTATCCAGACTCTCTTTTGTCAACAACCCCAAAAACGTGTTCTTCTGTTCTATACAATTACCTGCATCGGCCACCAGCATGTTCCACACGTAGTCGTCCTGCACAGACTCTCCCACCAGTGCCCACACCTTGCTGCGACACTCCAAGTACTTCTCTCTTGCCTCCACGCGTGCTCTCTGCACATACGATTTCCGCACCACCTCGTCACCAACGGCGGCATCGCCGTTGCCCAACAACCTCACCGAGAATACATTCATCGTCTGCATTTCTCCAAGAACCAGTCGATACACCGCATACAAATACGGAACGGGCATATCAGCATCCGTCTGCCGCATCTCCTGACCAAAGATGCGATTGCAGTGTCGAGCACCCGACGGAGCGTAGAAGATAGCAAACTTAGCCAGCGCTTTGATGCCATCCAGCAGTTTCAACACCATCGAGTGTGTGCGCACCTCATATGTCGGAAACTTAAACAGCGCTCGTTTCAACAACGCTGCAAACAGCTCGAAATGTTTCTCTCCCTCAAACAGTTCCAGAAACACTCTAGTCAGCTCCCTGCACTTCTCCTTGATCTTAAATCCCTGCCCTATATTGCTGCGCAGCAGCCCGTAGTCCACGTCCACCTTTTCGTACTCAACAAACCTTTCTGAGTGCAACAGCAGCATGTAGAACTCAGCGAGATGTGCGCCATAGTTCTGCCCAGACTCTACAAGAATGTCCTTGACCACCGGCATGCTAGCAGCTTGCGATACGAACGACGACGTCATCGCCAGATCAGCCACCCGCTGACTCTTCTTTCTGTACAGCACCAGCAACCCCAAAATATCAGCCATCTCGTGCTGATACTCCGCTCGATCCTGCTTCTCTATGAACTCCCTCTCCTCTTCGTTGAACGGCACGACAGAGACGTTAAACAACCTCTCCAGCACGCGAATACTGCGCACAGCCCCAGAGTACTGCGAACCTGACACATGTTTTGTCATATCGTCGATCCCCGACAGTTCTCCAGTTGCTTCTCGATACAACAGCTTCTGTTTGTGATCCCCACTGTTGTGTATCAAGAACCCTTGAACTAATATCTTATCTTTAGCTTTAGCTCCGCATCTCTCCAGACTTCCATCCTCAGAGCGCCTGATGAACACGTACGACAGCTTCACATATTTAAAGATCTCCCTAGTGCCGTCAATCTCGTAAGCATAGTGACAACCTTCAAAGTACGGTCTGAAATCCTCTGCCCTGTCACGAAACTTCGCGTACGGCTTCCATCACTACAACACTACTCCGCAGCTTCACGAAGAACCATCCACAAAACTGAATTTTTCTATCACTCTTTCTGTCATGATTAGCTATCTGCTACCACCTATAGAATATTCATTTATAACAGTAATCAGAGTTGAAATAGCCAACTCCTGTCAACTCCACATTAAACCCTTATCGGGAATATTCATCTATCATTACGTAATAGCACACCTGCCACCTAGTTCTATCGACGCATATCGACTCATATCGTCGCGTCGCTATATCTGATCAATTCAGAAACGCCAAAAATTGTCTTTCAATTACACAGATTTGAATTTTTAATTAGAGCGACCTTTGATTTACAAAAGTCGACATCCACTACGATGGTTAACTCCCCCTTACTCATACAGCTCCATTACTGCTTTTATTCGTTGCATTCAGCTTCCATTTTCACTCCGTTATTCACTAATATTTATAACTCTTAGAATTCTCTCTCTCACGAATCCCGATTCTCTCTACACCCCATCACCATTGCCAGTCTCTGCTTCTTTGCTTTCTGATTATACTGCCTCCCTCACAAAGCTTCATCAATGAATGTGTTCCCTCATCAATAGACACCCACGCTGTCAAAGCCATGTACGGATGTGCTCTCATCTTCTATAATCACGTGATATATATACACCTCTGCACACGTACGCAACAAACTCTCATCGACGCTGAGCGACTGCAAAGTTCACCCGTCGAGTCGGGTGCAAGATTTTTTATTATTTTGCTTGCTTATGTAATAACTTGTTTTTTTTTTTTTTTTTTTTTTTTTATTTTAGACGACCCGTCGAGCGAGATGCTGTAAAGTTGAATCATGTGTATAGTAAAACCGCCAGATTCAGAGAGCTGTGCAAAACTGAGCAGCACACGACACATAGAAGTGGGATGTGTCCTGGCTATGCACAGGCTAACTTACTGATTCTACCGAGCACTGTGGCTAGAGATTTTGAGACGTTATGCGAGAGGAACCTGGTGACATGCCCGCTTCTGAGCACTACGGCGCCTGGGAATCCGCATGAGATCAAAGACAAAGGGATTATCAGCGACCCGAACTTTGATATTCGCACTGATTTCCCAAAATTCAACGTCTACCGAGACGGTAAGCTGGTGGCTACTAAGTTGAATGTGAATCAAGAATGGGATGACTCGCACGTGGGTTTTCTTATTGGGTGTTCCTTCTCATTTGAAAAAGCACTTTTTAAAAACAGGTCTCGTTCCAAGAAACTTCAGTCAGTCCAAGAATGTGTCGATGTACTTGACAGACAAAAAGCTGGAGCCAGCTGGGGTATTTTCAGACTGCAACTACGTTGTCAGTATGCGACCATACAAGCCTTCTGATATAGAGAGAGTCAGAGAGATCACCGGAAAGTATAAAAAGACCCACGGGGAGCCTATTGACTGGGGCCATGAGGCAGTGGCACGGCTGGGAATTAAGAATCTTGACCACCCAGACTTTGGCGACAGGGGCGGGGTCACCCCCCAATAGCAGCGCTCCAGGCCGGCAACAGAATTGAGGGTACTGTCATATGCTTGTTCTGGATCTTAAGGATGAAGATGTCGAGAAGCTGCAGTAACGTCTAACAGAATAGAATACAACTTTAGTTTTCCCCGCCGACATCCCTTGCACAGCCCTGCGACTTATTTATCCATCTACTTTCCCAAAAGAAGCGAGCCGTCTATATGTGTTTCTTGGCATAGCTGCTCGTGCCACAACTACCTATTTGAGCCGCAAATCTCCCGATAACAGAGGTCTAGCTAGCTATAAATACTATTGTGTTCGCCAGCCTCCATCAACTGAATGAGCTGTCGTACGAACGACACCGATGTTTTGGACTCTTTTTGCTTTTCTTAGTATTTTTGGTGCGGTTCGGGCCGAGTCCCAAAACTTCACCCTACAATGCTACGCTCCAGATACCATTTTGGCCGGCTCCAACATCTACCTTGGCGAAGATGATAAAATATACGTCGCCAACACCACGCAGACTCTCAGTGGGTATGTAATGAGTAATGGCTCGCTGTGCATTGAGGGTGATAAGATCATGGGTATTGGCAAGAATTATCTATCTACTAGCCCGGGCTCTTCTAGCTTCGAGATAGCAGCGCCGTGGTCGATTGAGGATAGCCGGCTCAAGTTGTATGGCTCAGATTTCCACGCTCTACCTTCAGGTGAGGACGGAGTCTACGTTTTAGGCTCCATCAACGCTGCCTCTGGCCGCACAGATGTCATTGTGCTTGGAATTCAGCCAATCAGCAGTGATGGGAATATCCTCATCGATTACAACCTGTCGCCGGCTTCTTCAAGTAAAAATGCGGGTCCTGTTAATGGCGCGAGAAATCTTGCCTATCTGCTACCATTTTTTATTTGCTCACTTTTATAGTATAACATGGAAGGAGAAATCTCCCTAGTACATCTACGAGGCACTTGTAATACCACCTAGCACGCAATGAATCACCATAACACGACAGAGACAGAGGAGTGGTCCAGTAAACATGAGGAGGCCAGTAGTTGGGTGTTGCTGGCGGTCCTTTTTTTCCACTCGCTTTCATTTTCCGTCGTGTTGGGCTCTCTCACAGTACTGATGTCGGAGAGCGTCTGCACCACCGAGATGACCAAACGCATGGATATGGGCACAGGGCCCGGCTGCGGCAGCAGCGGCTCTCAGAAAACCCTCTCCAACATTCAGACAGCACTGTCGCTGATCTCGGGAATGCTGGGCTTTGGCCTGTCGGGGAAGTATGGCCAGATCAGCGACAGACGAGGCCGGGTGTTTGTGTTCAAGATGCTGAGCGTCATCAATTTGGTTTCCACACTTGGCCTCATCTTGTTTTTCCAAGTCCTGGATTCCCACAACAAGGCGTGGATGGTTCTCGTGCTGTCTATTGGGTACTTGTCTGGCGGGCCAATGACCCTGATTTCCACCGGAAACGGGTATCTCAGCGACACTATCGCGCCTCGCAACAGGACTCTTGCAATCAGCCGGCTCATGGGTCTGGTGTACTCGACTCTGGGAATCGGTCCGCTCCTTGGCTCCTTTATGATCAGCCTTGTGAATGGAAACACTCGTGTCACGCTGGACCTGTCGGCGCTTTTCGCGGTGCTCAGCACACTGCTGGTCTTCACTGCTCTACGCGAAACACGAGGCTCCGAGGCGATGGCTGCTGCGAGCAGCGACGACGGCGCCCTGACGAGCTTCATACGGCCTATCAAAAGGCTATGGCTTGCAGAAACGGTGTCCAGGGTCAATGTGCTGTGCCTGTTAATGCTGGATATTATTTCCATGTCGGCTACCGTGGGGACGATGCATGTCATGGTGCTTTACGAGATTTTCAAGTTCGACTGGAGCGCGGTGGAAATAGGATACTACATGAGCATTTCCGGGTTTGGCAAGGCGGGTGTGCTGCTGTTTCTTGCTCCTGCGATAGTGGGTGTGCTACACCGCTTTCTGCTCCCGGTCTCTGACACCGCCGTCGATAAAGTGGACAAAGTATCCATTCTGGTTTCCATCGGCTTTATTGCGCTGTCGTCGCTATCGGTGATATGCCTCAACAATCCGTTTGGAGTGTACCTAAGTGCTGTTCTTCAAAGCATCAGCGCGCTGATGTCTCCGACAATTCAAGGCGCTGTAGTCAAGTATAGCAGCAAGACACAGGCGGGAGAGATGTTTGGCGCTATAGCGTTGACTAGACATCTGGCGATGTTGGTGGTGCCTGTAGTTTTTCTGCAGGTGTACTCCTTCAGTGTCAGCACGATCCCGTTGCTATTCATGTATATTTCGTTAGCCAGCTGCGTGCTGGGCATTTGCGTGTGTGTGTTTGGTTTGAAGGAGCAACTAGTATAATATATTATCACTATAAAAAGACTAGAATAGGCAGAGAGAGCATCCCAAAGCCGGTCGCTCTCTTGAAGCCGGCATTCTCATAAGGTTTGACAGAAAAAGTGATGCTTGCATAGGGAGCGGCGGGGCTGCTAGAACCCGGGAAGCTGACCACGGAGGTCAAAGAGGTAGCCTCAGACGGAGGGTAGTCTGGCAGTGGCTTGCCATCTGAACCTATTGCCACCACCTTGACTTCGATCATATCTGAGCGGCCTGCAGCAGCGTTGATGGAGCCTAAAACGTAGACTCCGTTCTCACCTGAAGGTAGAGCATGGAAGTCCGAGCCGTACAACTTCAGCAAGCCACCTTCGATCGACCACGGCTCCGCAATCTCGAAGCTAGAAGAGCCTGCCTTGGTAGACAAATAGTTCTTGCCAATGCCCATCTGGCTGCCATCCCCCATCAATAGGGTCTGGTCATCCTCGATAGTAGCAGTGGTGGTTTGGGTAGTGTCCGCAATATAAACTTTATTGTCGGAAGTGAGATAGAGATTATGGCCGGCAAGCGAAGTGCCGTCCGCGCTCAACTGCAGAGTGAAAGTCTCTGAGGCAGCGAGAATAAGCTTCCCAAAAGTGACGAAGGAGAGTAGCGAGAGAAATTTCATAACTGGGGCAGCGTGTGTCAATGAGTTGTTCAGCAGATACCACAGCGCAGCTAAATCGGCAGCCAACCCACCTCTTATATAATACATTAAATTGTTCAGGGCCCTAATTTGCGCAGGACCCTATAGCTCCCATTTTGCTCTTTTGGAATGCCTCAAAGCACATTTTTAGGACCCGAGCTCCATAAAAAAAGCAAAAAGGTTCTAAACCAAGCGATGGAGAAATCACTAGACCCCCCTTACTCTCTCATACCAAAGAGGAGACGGCAATTCATTCTGCTCGTGGTCAGCCTCACTGGCTTTCTGGGGCCTCTTTCAGGAAATATCTACATCCCGCTGCTGCCTCAGCTGGCGGCAGAGTTCGACGTTTCCTATGCAGCGATCAACGGAACGGTCTCAGTGTTTATGGTTGTGTTTGCCTTTGCCCCGATTCTGTGGTCTGCGCTGTCCGATTTCGGCGGCAGAAAAACCCTGTTTGGCGGCTGTCTATGCGTGTTCATTGTGTCAAACACTCTTCTTGCTACACTACCCAGAAACATCGCCGCCCTGTACATTCTGCGAGTGCTACAAGCCGTTGGTGCTTCCACCATGTCGGTAGGAATGGGTGTCATTGCAGACATTTATGAGCCCAAAAGCAGGGGCCGTGCAGTATCGTACTACATGCTCGGCCCTCAGCTGGGACCTATACTTGGCCCAGTCCTCAGCTTGATAGCGACCAAGGCGTCGTGGAGATGGCTCTTTGGGCTTCTTGCAATGTTAGGTGCCGCAGTGATGGTGCTGATTTTATTTTTTCTCCCGGAAACGCTGCGGTGCCTCGTGGGCAGGTCAGAGTCGATTGGCTGGTTTGTGGTTCCCAAACTCAGGCAGAAGTGCATTGTGGAGGACTGCTCGTTGTTCCCAGCGCCGCCGCGCCCTAGCCTCAAGGTGTATCAAGAGGTTCTACGACAACGCAATGTTTGGATGTGCTCGCTCACCGGAAGCCTGGCGTTTGCCTCCTTCTACGGTATCTCAGTAACATTTTCGGAAACACTACAGTCCAGCTACAGCTTCTCGTCCAGGAATGCGTGTCTATCGTACATCTGCCCTGGGATATCAACAATCACTGGCTCGCTGCTAACTGGACATCTTTCTGACTTTATCAGGCGGAAGCATAGAGACAACTATGTTCCTGAAACGAGACTGGCCTACCAGCTGGTTGGAACTATTCTTTTGATGGCAGGGCTACTGGGGTACGGATGGTGCACACAGAAACACACCCACGTTGTGGCAATCTTTGTTTTCGTTTTCCTCTGTGGGTTTGGAATGACCTCGGTTCTAGGCAGCAACACAACCTACCTTTTAGAGTGCTCCACCAAGCAGCCGGCCACACATGTTTCGATAGGCAATTTTGGCCGAAATATAGGTGCCACCATTTCCTCTGTCATTATCCACCCGCTAGTGCAACGAATCGGAACCGGGTGGTGCTTTACAGGGCTGGCGTTTGTTTGTCTTGTGTCCTGGTTCATCACAGGCTTCCAAATTTATGCTGGATACAAGTCTAGATAAATGTAAATTATATAATACCTGCCCCATCAACAACGAGTACTTCTGATGATGATGAAATTGCGTTGTAACTATGGATGAAGATACCCCTGTGTAGCTTGGTACATCGGAGCGACCTGCAGCTGCATTGATGGATCCAATGACATAGATACCAGACATTCCAGAAGGCACTGCGTGAAAGGAGAGGACGGATACAGCCAATAGCCAGGATCATGCCATGGTGCAATCCTAGAGTGCCATCGTCAGCGCATGTTATAGAGGCTGAAGTATATAGATCCTGTTGTCTTCGTACGAGACGTACAGCGAAGCGGTTGCCAGATCATGGTTGGAAATATCATATTTGATCAGCAGATATGATTTGCTCCGATAATAAGTAGGGCTCTGTTTCGCTCCGAGGCTAAAATAATATGCTCGTGCAGAAACCTCAGTTTTCCGGATATGGGTATATAAAAAGTCTCGAAGGTTGTGGTTTTGCGAGACCGTTGCTTGCCTAGTGGCCAAGATGAAACTTCTCTCTGTGCTGCTACTATGCTCAGCGTGCCTCGCGGCATCGGAGAACTTTGTGCTAAAGTTGTCCACCGGTGAGGACTCTTTGAAAGGCATGGATCTTTACGAGGACGATGGCAGTATTTTCATTGGCGACAGCTCGTCAGTATTCAACGGCACCGTTGAAGACAATGGCTCTTTGAAACTTTCGAGTGACTTGTTGTTTGGAATCAGCATCAACTATCTGACTGTCACTAATGAAACCACACACTATGCTGCTCCGTTTGGAATTGACAAGAAGGGCTATCTAACGTTATATGGTAGCAACGAATTCAAGGCGGTCCCAAGCGGTGAACCCAGTAAATGGATACTAGGCTCAACATTTGCTACCTCGACGCTGGATAATGTCTACGAGGTAAAGATCAGATGTACTGACACCAAGGGAGGCAAAGTGTCGAAGTTCTCTGTTGCGGGTAGTGGAGCAGCAGCAGCAGCAGTGCAGTGTGGGATGTCTGTTCTGCTTTTATGCTTAGGTCTTCAATTATCTATGCTTAGATGAACAATATAGCATGTAGTATCCGCGAT
Source organism: Ogataea populi-albae (assembly GCA_030579375.1). Taxonomy (NCBI): domain Eukaryota; kingdom Fungi; phylum Ascomycota; class Pichiomycetes; order Pichiales; family Pichiaceae; genus Ogataea; species Ogataea populi-albae. The sequence continues at coordinate 8,836 of JAKTQY010000006.1, forward strand.
GTCAGATCTCGTACTGAACAGTAGAATAAAAAAAAAAATGGTGAGCCGAGGAGCCACTGGAACTATTGCTGGACCGCGGTCCTTGATAACCCTTTTAACTCCTATTGAAACGGTAAAGCCCATACATTAAGCGTTGCGCGGTGTGTGGTTTTTGAGTACCGAGGAAGCAATTTTCACAGAATTCCACTACATAGGAACAATACGCGTAAGATAAAAGGTAGTGTAGAACACACATCGAAAAAAAAGCCCCACGGTAGGCTTACAATAACGATAAATAGTTTAAGAGTTGTCACGCAGGAACAGTAGCCATTGCTACTATATTTTCACTTCCGTGACTCCACACCTAGACATCGAAGAAGATAAAGGATGCATATCGGTATTGTCCGGGCGCTATCATTTGCTTCTTTATGCTAGAAGACGGCAGTTGGACTTCGAGCCACGGTCTTCCGAAACTCCACATTCACACCAAAATAGAAGTCGATCCTAATGCTCCGCTAAACATAAAGGTCTCGCTATCTTCCAAAGGAGAGCTAAAAAATGTAGAAAATACCAAAGTCAACCATCAATAATGAAGACCGCAGTTTTGCTCTCGCTTGCCGGCTGCGCACAAGCAGCCACCACTTTCTATCCATTCGTTGCTAACTCCCAGCCATACGGAGATTACCTGGTCAGAAAGTCGTCAGACTCATCCGCTCCTTATGTGATTGGTGGTCCAGACAAGGGAAAGGCCATTAGGTTCACTTTGAACGACGATGGCACTCTGCAGGACAGTGACGGAGACTATGTATTCTATACTGGGGGAGACCCAGCTCCAGCGTACTTTTACCCGCAGTCAAACGGCTCGTCCGCCGGCGGGTGGACAATTGATTCATCAAGCAATCAGCTGAAGCTTGACGGGGAAGATTTCACTGGGTGCACCATCGACGACTTTAGTGCGACCTTTGCTGTTGGCGACTCGGGCTGTGGGAGCGACGATGGTAGTGTGGTACCTGTTGAGGTGCATATCGACACCTCGATCACCCCGGACGTGATTGCCGCTGCACCACAGTTTACGCTACGGGCAAATGGCACAGACCTTGGTGATGGGTACGTCAAGACCAACGTGCTGACTCCCTGGGCACTGACTGTCGGGGGTGGCGGTGAGGTTGCACAGTTCGTTCTGCTACCAGATAAGAGAATTTTTGACCAGAACGACTTTTTGGCCATAAACAACATAGACGGCGGGGCTCTAGCTGTTGGTGAGATTGTCAGATATGGACAAGCCACAGCTAAAGCATCCTCGAGCTTTCAGATCACTGATGGTCTACTAGCTATAGGCGATGACCTGATTGGAGCAACAACCAGCTTTTTTGTCTGTGTGAACGGTACCAGCAACCAGTTGTTGAACAATGAAAATTGTGGAACAGATGAGACGGGTAAACCTGTTCCCATCCATACAATTGAGTTGCACCTGGAGTACAGAAGTACCAGCACCGGTAGATACACCAGATTCAGCACCGATACCGACATCAGAATCAACGCCGATACCAGCGCCGACACCAGCATCAGCACCGATACTAGCACTACTTCAGGCTTGAGCACTGAGACCAGCACCAACACCGAGACCAGCACTGAGACCAGCACTACTTCAGGCTTGAGCACTGAGACTGAGACCAGCACCAACACCGAGACCAGCACCGATACTAGCACCACTTCAGGCTTGAGCACTGAGACCAGCACCAATACCGAGACCAGCACTGAGACCAGCACTGAGACCAGCACCACTTCAGGCTTGAGCACTGAGACTGAGACCAGCACCAATACCGAGACCAGCACTGAGACCAGCACTACTTCAGGCTTGAGCACTGAGACCGAGACCAGTACCAACACCGAGACCAGCACTGAGACCAGCACTACTTCAGGCTTGAGCACTGAGACCGAGACCAGCACCAACACCGAGACCAGCACCGATACTAGCACCACTTCAGGCTTGAGCACTGAGACCAGCACCAATACCGAGACCAGCACTGAGACCAGTACTGAGACCAGCACCACTTCAGGCTTGAGCACTGAGACCGAGACCAGCACCAACACCGAGACCAGCACTGAGACCAGCACCAACACCGATACCAGTACCAACACCAGTACCGAGACCAGCACCAACACCGACACTAGTACTGAGACCAGCACTGAGACCAGCACTGAGACCAGCACCAACACCGATACTAGTACCAACACCAGTACCGAGACCAGCACTAACACCGAGACCAGCACTGAGACCAGCACCAACACCGATACCAGTACCAACACCAGTACCGAGACCAGCACCAACACCGACACTAGTACTGAGACCAGCACCAACACCGATACCAGTACCAACACCAGTACCGAGACCAGTACCAACACCGACACCAACACCGATACCAGTACCAACACCAGTACCAACACCAACACCAGCACAGATACCAGCACCACTTCAAGTTCGAGCTTTCGCTCTAGCCCTAGTTCAGCAAGATCCAATGCCAGCTCAAATTCGAGCTTTAACTCTAGCTCCAATACCAGCTTCGGCTCCAACCCTAGTTCAGCAAGATCCAATGCCAGCTCCAGTACCAGCTCCAATTCCCCCTCCAGCCCAGTAAGCACGGCCACTACTGGACCAGTTGCTTACAGTTCCAGCTCCACCACCGGCCACAGCGGCTCTACCAGCTTGGCTACTGTCACATCTGCTTCCACAGGCGCCTCCACCACAGTTATCACCGTCACCTCCTGCTCCAATCATGCCTGTTCCACTGTTCCAGTCACCACCGGTCTCACCACCGTGACTCTAGGCACCTCAACCTACGTCACCTACTGCCCTGTCTCCACAGCCTCCACCACCGTTATCACCATCACCTCCTGCTCCAATCATGCCTGTTCCACTGTTCCAGTCACCACCGGTCTCACCACCGTGACTCTAGGAACCTCAACCTACGTCACCTACTGCCCTATATCCAGCAGCTCAATCTCACTGGTGACACATGTGTCGACTTTCACTCCAACAATTCCTCGCGTCTCTTCCTCCCATGCTGTGGTATCCACCTATGTCGGCGCAGCTGCTGTTAACTCCTTCTCCCTAGGCTCCCTCTTAGTGGCCGCCTTATACTTGTTTTAGGCATATGTTTGTAAACAAAGTTGTCGACCTACCCTTGCAACGCAAATGTGTTCGCAGTCAAACTCCCGCCAAATTTCTAAGTTTTTTTTTTTTGATTTTTTGATTTTTTGATTTTTTATATATTATTACACTTCCCTGGTGCTGATTTTTAGTTATATCAGCACCATAGTATGTACAGCCTCGCTCTTATTGATAAGCTCGAATCTCAGCATCACGCTCCTCAAAACAAGGAGCAAAAAATTGGTAGCAGGTAGGAAAGATTTCAGAGCGTGGGTACCCAGAGGGAGGGATGGTAGCGTTTGCGTTTGCACATTGAGCAATTGTTTACTACCGAGGGTTTGTGTGCTTTGGGGGCAGAAAAAACTCTCTAGGGTGTAGCCCTAAACATATGCCAATTTCTCTTTTCTTTTCGACAAAGGCATACTATTAAAACTGTTTCTTGCTGCATCAAAATACTACCATCGCAAAGGAACATTTCTGTGGCGGTCATCTTTATTTAATTTCCCTTGTGTAGTGCTCCCGAGTCAACCAGCCACATATGTTTATAACTTTGGCAAATACATCAGGCCTCTCAATTTACGAGATACAGCGACAAAGTGGCTCGTTTCGTACCGCCCTGTGAAGGTCAACTCATCATTGATGAACCTCACGAGTTATTTCTTCTGCCACTATTTTGGGAGAGCCTCTATGGCAGAAACTGTGCTGTTGCCAGTATGATGACATACACACGACATAATACGATATCTTAGCAAAGTTCGGATTCCTTCTGAAGCACGAGCTGTGCTATTATTGTGCCTCTTAACAATAAGAAAAATACAGCATAGTCTACGGATCAAAAATCAAATCCAGTGTCCCTTACGCTCATAGAACGCGTGGCTCTTAATTTGGCTTTCCAAAATCCAAACCACAAATCTTCTATTTTGCTCACATCAAAGCGCCTTGTGCTATTATTGCAGCAGTATCAATTTCGGAACACCACATATCTCCTGCTAAGAACAATGCATGAATCAAAAAGTAATACATATCGGAAAAAAAGGTTGCACATTCGGCTTTAAATCACGGGCCAAATGCAACAGGCATCACCTCTATTATTTTTTTGGCAAGCCATTGTAGAGTCACCACCAATACCGGAGTCCTATTGAACTCCTCAGAATGTGCTTCCGCACCGGCCCTCTCAAGAACGGAATGGGCGCTTAAATGAGTCACGCACTACCGATATCGGTTAGTTCCCAATTCTTGGCTTCTTGGCACCAGTTGACAGCAACAGCGTCGATCGACGCATATAGCCAAGGCAGCTGGAGCCAGTGGCAAGTGTTTTGTTTGTTTAGGTCGAATTCTCCCCCACTCCTCATAGTATTCCCCTTTGAAGAACCGGTTCCTTGTCAGTGAATCCTCATGCGCCGATGGGGCACGCAGATCTAGATTGTTCGCGTGCTACCATCTTGCTGGTCTCAGCTGCTACCAAAAGAGGACTGTGCTTCCATTTCGAGGTTCGATCTTCGCGAGCAACACCTTTGCACCGGTTTTTACATCGTATTTAAAAGCCCTTCCAAAGCTCGGCCATTTATAAACATCAAGCTTTTTTCCAAAGGAGAGCTAAAAAATGTAGAAAATACCAAAGTGAACCTTCAATAATAAAGACTGCAGTCCTACTCTCGGTTGCCGGCTGCCCACAAGCAGCCACCATTTTTTATCCATTCGTAAAGGATCTCTACCCATAGGACTATCTTGTCAGAAAGACGTCAGACCCATCCGCTCCTTATGTGATCGGCAGTCCAGCCAAGGGAAAGGCCACGACACTCTGCAGGACGGGGGGAGACCCAGCTCCAGCGGGTGGTCGATTGACGACTGCAGGCATGTCAAGACCAACGTGTTGACCCCATGGTCGCTGACTATCGGTGGTGATGGCACAATTCACGCTGCTACCAAATTACATGGTCGACCAAAATGACTTTTTGAGATTGTCAGATACGGAGAGGCCAATACCCGTGCGATCTCAAACTTTGTGGTCCAGGATAACCAACACCCCAGCCAGACACTCCAGAGTAACTTTGACCACCGACTGGCACGAACAACCAATGGTCTTACAACACACAAGCTCAGCAAGCATCAGCAAGATCCACCATATTGTGCACAGCCCCGGTCTCACTGATAAGCTTTTTCATCATTTTGCTTATCGGATCGCACAGCAGGCTCGAATTGTGTGTTACACTAATGGAAATGGATTCCCTTAAAATGACCACACCTGTTTCTTTTAAGAGTTATAACCTCTTTGAACAGACAATTGGGTGAAAATGTTCACAACATTCGACGGGAACAGCGATTTGAAGGTGATTGAATGCAAAAAGTTGAGTAGAACCAGTCAATTACAGAACTTGCTATTTGATGAACCAGGTGTTGTAGGAAGACCACCACGGTCAAGATTTGGGTGCCTGGTTTGCAAGAAACGAAGGTAAGCATGGTGGAATTTTTTTGGCGTTGAAATGATCCTAACCACAATCTAGAAAGCGTTGCGATGAAAAGAGGCCGACATGTGGCTTTTGTGCGAGATCTGGCACCACTTGCACGTGGAAGGCACCGGGAACCGAGAGAATCAACAAAAAAAGATCTGCTCACAACTCGAAAACCTTGCGGTTCAGCTACTTTGATGTGTCACGGTGGATGTCCTCTCAAGATCAGCGCCTGGCGGGTTTAAAACGGTGGGTTTTTGGAAGCAACGGAGACGTTTTCGCGCTGCCGCTTTTACACAGCAGCCCTTCCTTGGGAATCCTCAAGGGGCTGGATTCCACCGAGGTGATGTACCTCGACTACTACAGAACCTGTGTGGCACATACCGTGTCAATCCTGCCGGACGAATCCAACTACTTTCTGGCCTTCTACCTGTCTCTTGCAGAAGTCGACAAATCGGTGCTCTATGCCCTGATTTTCTGGGGCGGCATGTTTCTTACAGGCGCCAAGAGCAGTGGCCTCGAACGGTATTGCAAACTGTCGTTCCAGGTCGGTGTAGACAAGATCAAGAAAAAGGGAGTCATCTGTAAACCGGACATGTTGTCCGTGATGAGCGTGCTGACGATCCTGTGTGCCGCAGAGATATGTGTCGGAGATGTCAAAGAGTGGCTGGTTTATTTCAAAGAGCTGTATGAACTGATTGCCATCCAGTCTCGGGGCGACCTGAGCTCCTTTCTGCAGGTGATGTTTGAAGACTGCAAAGAGGTGAAGTGGCTTATCTCAAACTTTTTGTACCACGATGTGCTAGCGAGCATCAGCAACGAGTATGGTACGCTTTTCAAGATGAGCCAGTATTGCAGCGTGCTTGGCATCAGCTATGAGTCCACGGAGGAGTCTCAGATCTGCGACTTTAGCGTTGTCTCGGATCCGCTGCAAGGCTGTGTGAGACCCATGTACATTCTGATAGGCGAGATAGTGAACGCTGCGGCCGAGCTGAAGGAGAGCGAGGCGAGGGTCCGGCAGCTGGAGCAGGCCGCACACGACGGCCAGGCATTGCAAACGGCGAAACAAGAGTACTACAACCTCATGAACTTCAAATTTAGTAAGCTGGAGTCCCAGATAACCAACAGCAAGCCGCATGCTCCGTCGTTCTGTTATCTCAAGACCGATGAAGAGCTGGAGCTACATCTCACGCTGTTCGAAATATACCGGCTGACCGCTCTCATATACCTGCGCAGCCTGATCAAGAAGCTGTCGCCGGCGCTACCAGAGATGCAGTTGCTACTTCGAGATCTACGGCGGTGCCTGGACGTGGTGCTCGGGTCGAAAGTGCAGGCGTCCCTATGTTTGCCGTTAATGGTGGCGGGCATAACAAGTGTGACGGAAAATGACCGCACCGCCATAGAGAACACAGTTATGGAGATGGTGCAGCACTTTCCGGTTAAAAACTTTGAGAGGATTCTTGTGTTATTGAGACGGGCCTGGCAGATCAACGATCTGGGGCTCAAGTGCGTCAACTGGTTCGAGATCGCCAGGAACTTTGGCTGGAGTCTGTGTCTAGCCTGACGAGCGTTTTTTTTCCTCCCTGCCTTGAAATTTTCGCTATCGGTTTTTTTTTGTGATTCGCGAGCACTGGCCGCCGTCTTTCGCGTATCGAACATTAACCAGCTCTTCTGAGTATATATCTCAATATACATCTCTTAACTAACTTATACATCTATGTTGTAGCGACAGACCAGCGATATGATAGGAGAGTACTCAGAAGAGGCCCAGGCGGTGATCGACAACTACAAGGAATCAGTAAAAGGCGGGTTTTTCCCGCTCCCTATTCCAATTGTGAAGGCCAAGAATGCAACGGTCTGGGACATTGATGGGAACAGATACATCGACTTTCTGTCCTTTTTTGCGGTTGCCAACATGGGGCATGCTCACCCCAAGATCACGGCGGCCGCTTGTAAGGCGATAGAGCAATGCCCGTTGGCAAATACAGCATTCATCAGTCCCAGCTACGCAAGACTGGCGTCCAAGATAAACCAAGTGCTGGGCTATAACAGGATCGTGTGCATGTGCACGGGCGCAGACGCTACAGACACTGCGACAAAGATTGCCCGGAAGTGGGGGTATACCAAGAAAGGGATCGAGGAGAACCAGGCGTTTGTGCTCACGACGTCGGCGTGCTATCACGGGCTGACGATTTCGACGCATTCGTTTGCGTCTAGCCCGCAGAGTTTGTTTGGCCCCTATGTGCCGAACGTGGGCTCGACGTCTCCTTCGGGCGTTGTCGTTGAGTATGGCGACATTGGCAGTCTGCGAGAGGCGCTGGAAAAAGACCACAAGACCATTGCCGCTTTCATGGTGGAGCCGATCCAGGGCTCGGCAGGTATCGTTGATCCACCGGAGTCATATCTGAAAGAAGCGTACGATCTGTGCCAAAAATATGACATTTTGTTCATTGCCGACGAGATTCAGTGCGGTTTGGGGAGAACAGGCACCATTCTGCGGAGCTGGGCGTATGGCATAACTCCAGATCTTGTATGCTTAGGGAAGGCGCTAGCGGGCGGCGTGGCTCCTCTCTCTGCCGTGGTTGGGACCGCGGAGGTCATGGACATAATTGAGTATGGCGACATTGGGTCTACGATGGCGGCGAATCCGCCTGCCACCGAGGCGGCCGTTGCTGCTCTGGAGGTGCTGGTGGACGAGGACATTGCAGGATTGTCGAAGCAAAAGGGCGAGCTGTTTAGAGAACTGGTTGAGGCCGAGCAGTTGGAAGGGGTGGTGGGCATCAGCGGGTCAGGCATGCTATCGGCGGCTATTCTTAACCCATCGATGATCGACGCTAAATTCAACGGATCCAGACTAGCAGCGCTGTGTGCCAAGAACGGTTTATTAGTCAACAGTGCTGGCGGCGGTAAAAGAGTCAGAATATGTCCACCTCCGACTATCGAAGAGGCTGATCTTAGGGAGGGCGTGAAAATATTTGCAGATTGCGTCAGGAAGCTCAGATCTGTAGATGGTGAGATCTTGGGAGTCGCTTAGCAGATTAAATAGTGTTACACTCAATAAAAAATTGCGACAGCTTTTACATTTACTTCGCACATATAAGAAATGGTGTATATTAAGCACCACTAAAGTCGATCATTCGACTTTCTCTCCACTCAACGTCTACAGACAAGCATGATTTGTTCTTCATTCCCACTCAGAAGTGGCGAGATCCCGTCGATCGGACTGGGTACGTGGCAATTGGAAGGAGACAAGGGCCACGATGCCATTGTGCACGCCTTGAGAAGCGGGTACCGCATGATTGATTGTGCGTACTCGTACTTCAACCAGGAGTTGGTGGGACAGGCACTCAGGGACTCTGGCGTTGACAGGGCGGACTACTTTCTTGTGGATAAGCTGGCCAACACGTGGCATTCTGCAGCACAAGAGTGTCTGGACAAGACGTGCTCTTCGCTCGGAGTGGATTACTTGGACCTGTGGTTGATGCACTGGCCTTCGCCATTGAACCACCATGGAAACGATAAAAAAGCACCGACGCTTGCAGACGGGTCGGTGGATTTCGAGAAAGACTGGGACTACGTCAAGACGTGGCAAGTCATGGTGGAGATCCAGGAAAAACAGCCTGCAAGAGTGAGAAGGATCGGGGTCGCCAACTTTGGCGTCGACGAACTGGAAGCGATCATCGAGGCCACGGGCGTTGTTCCCAAAGTGAACCAGGTGGAGCTGCACCCGGCCTGCAACCAGCAGAAGCTCTACGAGTACTGCAAGCAGAAGGGCATCCAGCTGGTGGCGTACAGTCCTCTAGGATCGATCAACTCTCCTCTCTTGCAGGACAAAGATCTCCAGCGAATTGCCGACAAAAACAACATCAGTGTTGCGCAGTGCCTTCTAAGTTGGGGAGTGGCAAGCGGGTGGCCTGTTATTCCACGGTCGTCCTCGATAGAGAGATTGGACCAGAATTTCGGTCTTGTTGACTTATCTCAGCAGGACGTGGAAGACATAAGCAGGATCGGGAAATCGAAGCAGGCACGCTACGTTGTTGCGCCTTGGCACACATTTAAAGAAATTTAGTAACTACAAAAAAAAAAAATTCGTTTCGTATCCGCAGAAGGTGCCGTTGTTATCGCGGAAAGAGAAAAAAAAAAAAAAAAAAAAAAACCAACTAATCAGCACTATATATTACTTTCTATCAGCTCTTGTCTTTGCCCAGTATAGCTATTCATTACCGAACCACAACCATGTTTCCTGTCGAGAACCCAACCAAGCCGTACTGGCACTCCGAGGAGGACGACTTTAGATACACGCGGACCACGAGCGAGTTGCCGGCCGAGACTGACGTTTTGATTATCGGTGCTGGGTATGCGGGTGCAGCCTCTGCGTATTGGATCTACAAGGGAGCTGGAAACTCTGCTCCTAGCATGCTGATGCTGGAGGCCCGGTACATTTGCTCTGGAGCCACCGGCCGGAACGGTGGGCATTTGAAGCCGGATTACTACAGAGAGTACCTGAAGTTTGAGCAAAAATATGGCAAGAAAGACGCTGCTGCCATTGGAAATTTCGAGCACCAGCACTTAGCGGCGATCAAGGAAGTGGTGGAGGAGCTGGACATTGACTGCGACTTTGTGCTGACAAGAGCCTGTAACGTGCATCTCACCGAGAAGGCGGTGGCCGGCTGCCACAAGGCAATGGCGGCGCTGAAGCAGAACGAGTTCTCCGAGGTGCTGGACGACATCCAGGTGCTGGAGGGCGATAACGCGCGCGTGACGTCGCAGTGCTCGAGTTCCCCCGTGTCGCTCACGTTCACGGCAGGCCAGCTCTGGCCGTACAAGTTCATCAAGGGTCTGCTGATGTACTGTTTGGAGAATGGCCTGAATATCCAAACAAACACCCGTGTGGAGCAGATTCAAACCATGCCAGACGGCACCTACTTGGTGAAAACTTCTAGAGGAAACGTCAAGGCCAAGAAACTTGTGCTGGCCACTAACGGGTACACGCCGGCCATTGCGCCGGAGTTTGAGGACAAAATCGTGCCTGTCAAGGGCACCTGTTCTCACATCAAGTTCTCCGACAAGAACAAGTACACTCCGTACTTGACCCATACGTATGGCATCTGCCGGGATTACTCGGAGCACGAGTACCTGATCAACAGACCGGACGGGTCGGTCATTGTAGGAGGGGCCAAGCCGTTCTACCTGAAAGACAAGGATGCGTGGTACAAGAACGTGGACGACTCGACTCTGTTCAAAGGAGACGTGAAGGGCTGGTACCAAACGTTTATGCAGAAGAATTTCAGCAGCTGGAAGGGGACCAGCACCGAGGTTGATTATTTATGGACAGGCATCCTAGGCTACTCTGTAGACGCTCTTCCGTGGGTCGGCGAGGTGCCCGGAAGCAAGAACAAGTTTATCTTGGCAGGCTTCCACGGCCACGGCATGCCACGTATCTTTTTGTCTGCCAAGGCGATCTCTGAGATGATTCTCAAGGGCAAACCAGCAGAACAGACAGGCATACCGTCGTCCTTTGTGTTGACGCAGAAACGTCTCGAGGAGGCCCAAAATAACATTTTGGAGGAGACCGGATACTATCAGTATCATCCAAAGGCCAAGTTTTGATAGATAGTTTTTTTTTATTTATGCCGCTTTACTGCGCGCGAGAAAAAGTAAATTATTCGGGGATCCAACAAAAAAAAAAAAAAATACTGATCGGATCGAAATCGTCGTACTTAAATATACCAAGCGCACGGTTCTTTGTACAACAGTAGAGTCCTGTTTCGGCAGTGCAACACCAACAAAACATGCCGGAAGTTGTATTTGATATTATTGGTACCTGTATAGGGTACGATGTGATGCTGCAAGCAATCGATGAGAGATTGGGGAAGAAGCTTTTATCGTACAACATCAACACCGAGCTTTTCTTCACGGCGTGGGGCACTGTTTGTGAGCGGGACTTCTCGTACCTGTCGCAAGTAGGGGAGTACCAGCCGACACGCAAGATCCTGAAAGCTACGTTCTACCGGTCTCTGCACCATGCAGGCGTGCCAGACCCGCTCTCGTTTGCCAGTGAAGAGGATCTAGATTACCTATGCTCGGAGTGGTTGAAGCTCAAGGCGCGGCCAGAACTGGCTGCCATGTGGAAGCTGCTACGCGATAACGGATTCACCATCTGGTGCCTGACCTGCGGCGACAAGGAACGTGTGAAGGGGTACTTTGAGAACTCGTCTGTAGAGATGCCCGAGGAAAATATCATCTCGTGCGACAGCTTAAAACTCGCCAAGCCCGACCCGCAAGTCTACAGGTACATGCTGGACAAGCTTCCAGATGGGGGAAAAGGAGCTTGGTTTGCAGCTGCGCACATGTGGGACTGCTGTGCCGCCAAGAAATCTGGATTCCTCACTGCCTGGAGCGATGTGTATGAGAAGTTCCCCTGTGAAGACATATTTGGGAAGCCAGACATTGTAGCGGGAGGGCTCGTGGACATGGCTGAACGGATTATAGCCGAGCACAAAAAACTATCTTGAGCTTCTGTAGTGTAAGTACTATTCCAAATAGATAAAACCTATTATGTGATTAGCGGCGGCTAAACTCGATTCGAAACAAGCGAATAGGAACCATCGCCGTGCGAAGATTTTTTTTGTCCAAGAGTTGTCGATATCTGTGTCTTTACCCGATATGCAAACAGGTGTAGTCGCGAGAATTTCGAGAAAAATAAAACGTCAGGACTGATCTTCAACGGGACAATAAGAATTCGATTAGAGATTAGAACTAAACTAAACAGTTGTTATAAAATGGCCGGGAGGGTCCCTGAATCGAAAATTAAAATAAGCTTCCTTGTATAGAAAATCTCGACAGGAAGTTTAATCCAAGTAACGAGTATGTCGAAAGTCAACTCGACCGACATCGTGGAAGAGGTGTTCAGCGTAGAGGCTGATTTTGAACCTCTAGTGGAAAATATCAAGCGGCTGGAGGATTCTGTTGGAGATGTGGGCTACAAGAGACAGATCACAGGCCGTCAGGTTCTTATGATCACGTTTGGTGCTGGTATTGGAACAGGATTTTGGGTCGGTATGGGTTCAGCTCTTAGACAGGGAGGGCCTTTTGGTATTGTTTTTGCGTACACTATTAATGCGTACATTGTTTATGTTATGTTTATTCAGACAGGAGAGATGACTTCGTATCAGCCTATTCATGGAGGATTCATTAACCAATCCAATATGTACCTGGATAAGGCGATGTGCTTTGCTCAAGGGACGAATTTTGCGTTCAACTGGATGATTGTTCTGGCTGCCGAGCTGACTGCCGGTATCAGTATTCTGAGATTTTGGGACACTGAAGGGGTTGTTACGACTGCTGAGTATATTGTCATTTTTGCGGTGATTTACGTCATAGGAAACGTCTGGCCGATCAAGGCATATGGATACATTGAGTACGTGCAGTCGTTCATCAAGATAGTGGCGATGGCGGGTATTACTCTGTTTATGTTTATTGGAACCTGTGGAGGGCTGCCAAAGACAGGACCGATCGGCTATAAATTTTGGAAGCATCCCGGATGGATCAGAAATGGAATACAGGGTATTGTGCTGGCGTTCTCGCAATCTGGGTTTGCCTTTGGTGGAGGAGAGCATATTGCCATTGTCGCCGGAGAGGTGAAGAATCCAAGAACGTTTATTCCACGGTGCACCAGACCCATCTTCTGGAGACTGGGTGTGTTTTTCATCGGTAATGCTTGGTTGATCACAATGAATGTTCCTTACGACGATGTCACTCTCAACAACGCGAGCGGTTCTCTGGCATCGCCCTACATTATTACCATGCAGAGAGGCGGAGTGAAGGTGCTTCCACACATTCTTAATGCGCTCATTCTACTGTCTGTCATCTCGTGCGGTAACTCGGCTGTGTATATTGGCTCGAGATCGCTTGTTGCATGTGCCGACCTGGGTGTTATACATCCAGTGTTTGGTAAGAAGGACTCCAAAGGAAGACCTATACTTTCGCTGGTCACTGTCTTTGTTGTTGGTATTGGATTGGCGTTTTTGAACTGTTCAAAGGCGGGTGTGGTGGTTTATAATTGGTTCAACTCGCTGTGTGCTTTGAACGGTTACTTCACCTGGCTGGCCATTTACTTCTCGCACTATCGTTTCAGACAAGGATTGAAGGCACAAGGAATCGACTTCAAGACACTACCGTTGTATGACAAACTTTTCCCATGGACCACTTACACCGCTACGTTTATTATTTTTGCCTTGTTTGTGGCCCAGTTCTACATTGGTATTTTCCCGCTCGGAGGAGCCGACATGTCTGCAAGTGATAGAGTCGAGAACTTCTTTTTGACATACCTGTGTGTTCCTCTCTTCATTGTTTGCTGGCTGTACTACAAAATACGTTTCAAGACCCATCTTGTCAAGCCAGAGGAGATGGACTTCAGCTACGCCAAGAAGTGGGATGAGATCGAGAAGCTGACCAAGATCAGAGATGCCGAGAAAGAAAAGACAATGTCGTCAAAGTTGAACGTGTTTGCCGAGAAGTTCTTAGCGTGAGGATATAGTTTTCAATACAAAGGCGATTATGAATAGATTTGTAGACATATGGGGACACTTACACCACGCATTTATTGTTCTGTTTATACACTTTCCCGTCCTTCATTACAAAAGACACATTTCTCAGGGCATGCGTGTTGAGTCTCGGGTCCTCATCCAGAGCCACGATATCTGCCGACGTGCCCTGGTCCAGCCATCCAAATTTCCGTCCACACGCATGCGCGCCGCAGGCCAGCCAGCCATGGTACGTCAACGATCTGAGCGCCTCCTCCAGAGGAATGCCCGCTTCAACGAACAACTCGGCCTCTCTGACGTTCTCGCCGTGGTTGAACGTGCCCGTGTCGCCCCCGCAAGCCTGGGTGATGCCCATCTCCCAGGTCTCGTAGGTCTTGGCAAGGATCTGTTGGAAGCTGGAACCAAACAGTTTTTCAGCAATGGTGAGCGTCGGAACGAGAATGCAGCTGTGCTCTTTGACTACCTCCAAAGTTTCAGTGTCGCACCAATACGCATGCTCGATGGTCGACGCACCGGCCTTGGCTGCCATCTGGACTGCCCTCTTTGTAGCACAGTGAGCAGCGACAGGACAGCCTGCGTTCTCTGCCTCTTCGCAGATCACGTCCATCTCCTTCTGGGTGTAGAGCACCACATCAGGGTTGGGAACCTCGGGAGGGAAAAGCACCGACGATAGGTAAGGATGGGGAGTCGCCGGCGGATACCTCATGATTCTTTTCCTATAGTCGGCAAAGAACTTGATGATGTCGCACCCCATGCCGAGTCTTCTTCTCACAGCCTTGCGGATCTCGTCCTCGCCGTCGCACTCCTCGCTGGTCTCTGGCATACGGGTCCCGCCGATCGTGTTTTCCGTGTGTGTCTTCACGCCTGCAACAGAGGCCAGAACTTTGGTCGCCACAAAGAGTCTTGGTCCTATGGCGATTCCTCGGTTGATAGCGTCTCTGAAATTGGCGTCTGCCTCCTGCATGCCCTCCGAGCCCAGGTCCCGATAGGTCGTGTAGCCCGCCATCAGGGCGGTCTTGCAGTGGTTGGTGGCCCTTATGACTCTTTCCACAAAACTCTCATCTCTCTTCTGCTTGGCGTTGTCTGCTTCGTCGTACGAGTGCAGGAAAATGTGCGTGTGCGCGTCCACAAAGCCCGGGAATGCGATCTTTCCTCGAAGATCAACGTCGTTTTCCGCCACCTCGGCCTCCTCACTGTCTCTATTCACCACTTCACTAATCAGACCCGTCACTGGATCTATTTTGTATGTGATATTACTCAAAAATTTAGCAGTAATAGGGTCGAAAACTGTACTAGTGTGAACATAGAAAGGACGAGGCATAGTATCCTTTAGTCGTTGCAACCTTTCATATTCAGCCTTTGATTGCGGCACAGGCGCCGCCCGTGGAGGCGAGTTGGGGATCGAGCAACACTCGCAAGACATTCTTGGTCTTCAAAACCCCCTATGAAGACTGATTATTGCAATCAAGTTGAATTTGCGTATTTCATATCAAATATATCAGGTAGTGGTTAAACCGTATGCTCCCACTCCGCCATCTCTCTCATGTATGTCGCATCAGGTGTCGAGCAGAGAGGAAAAAAAACCAAAAAAAAAAAAAAAAAAAAACGATTAAACGCCGCAACGGTCTTTTTTCTTCCTTTATATCTACCCCTGGCGATGAAAATTGGGCCACTCCCAAACACGTTAAAGTGAGACCCCAGCACAATGGTACCAGCAACCAACAAGTTGGAAATAGATTCTGTTGTTTGATAGAGACGCAACTTTCACGACGGTCCAAAGACATAAGTGGGTTCCCAGCAGGAAAAAAAAAACACATCATGGCTATAGAGAAGCTGATTTCAGACGAGAGAGTGGTGCTGCTGAGCGCGCTGGTCATCCTGTTCTGGATGTATCACTACACCATCAAATCGTCCATTCCGAAAATAGAAGGGCTGCCTGAACTGCCCAATGCACTCCCACTGTTGGGAAATCTGAGACAGCTGGAAGATGACCACTCGACGAACCTCCAGAAATTCTCCTTGAAATACAAGATGCCGGTGTTCCAGTGTCTCTTTGGCACACAGCGGATAATTTTTGTCAATTCCTACACGACTGCAACCGATTGGTTCTTGAAGAACCAGACAGTTCTCATCGACAGACCAATGTTCTACACGTTCCACAAGCTGGTATCCAAGTCGCAGGGCCTGACTATCGGGACCTCGCCTTGGGACGAGGTGTGTAAGAAGAGACGGCTCAATGTCCAAAGATATATGACGACGCCTGCTATCCAAGAGCGTGCCGGCCTAATTGACGTCGAGTCGTTCGCTCTGCTGCGGGACATCTTGAAAGATACCAAGGACGGGTCGTTCATCTACCCTTATAAATACACACAGCGGTTTGCGTTGAACTTCACCATGATGCTGTGCTATGCAACCAGATTCGACAGCATGGAGACAAAACTGCTCACCGAGATACTGGATATCGTCAGGATCATCTCGTCGTTCAGATCTACCAACAAGAACCTGCAGGACTACATTCCAATACTGCGGGTTTTGCCAGAAAACGGAAGAAGCAAACTGGCAGTGGAAAGCAGCAGCACCAGAGACCAGTGGCTGCAGAAACTGTCCTCCAAGGCGTTCAGCTACAAGGACGAAAGAAAAAGCATCACCGGTGACTACGCCAAAGCTCCCGGCGAAGGCAGACTGAATTTGGACGACATCAAGTCGATCTGTGTGGGGCTGGTGTCTGGCGGCTTTGAGACACTCGGGTCGACCGGCGCGCTGATCTTTGACCAGCTTGCTACAGCGGAAGGGTCTGAGTGGCAGGAGCGTATTTATAACGACTGTCTGGAGAAGTACGGGTCGATCGAGGTTGCTTGGCAGAAAGTGCTGCTTGAGCAGAAGTGCGAGTTTGCCGAGTCGTTTATCAAGGAGCTCTTGAGAATGTACGCCGTTATTCCTCTCATCCCTGCACGAAAGACAGCAAAGAGTTTTGAATGGAACGGCGCCACGATCCCCAAGGGCGTGACGGTCATTCTCAACGCTCAGGCGGCCAACCACGACCAAGACCATTTCGGGAAGACCGCCGACCAATTCGTTCCCGAACGATTTGTGGGTGACAGCGACATAAACAATCCTCCCTTCCATTTCACATTCGGCGCCGGCTCGAGAGCCTGTACTGCTGTCAACCTCTCTGTACGTATACTCTATGTTATCTTGACAAGAACCTGTATGCTTTTCAAGGTGAGAAGCGATCCTTCGAGACCGCCAGTCACCGACTATATAGACTACGCTGATGACAGAGCTGCCCAGACGTTCTGGCCAAAAGAGTTCGGCATCAAGCTAGAGCCCAGAAACGCCAAGAACGTTCATAGCTGTTTCTCCATCTCCGAGAAAGCATGTCAAGAGCTTCTCTCGTATTCTTACGAGAATGACATTGAATAGTTTTATAGAGAAGTAAAAGATCAAAAAATTTTAACTCAACTAAAGATACTTACCAACTGCAAAGTACACAAGATGGATGAGATTATAGACGCTGCAGAGCTCCGGCGGATCTTCAAAGAAGGACATACAAGACGTTCGACGCGATGCTTCAGATGTAAATCAAAACGCATTCCGTGTCGCTACGAGTTCCCCACTTGCAGCCACTGCGAAAAAGACGGGGTGGAGTGCCAGGCATGGATCAAGGGACTGGACAGACCCATTCCAAGAAGTGTGGTGCTGTATCTGGAACAAAGGGTGGCTGAGCTAGAGATCCGACTGGCAGAAGTGTCCAAGCATCGGGCGCTGGACACAAAGGAGGAGCAGGCGATCAGCCTTGCCAAGTATTCGGCTGCTCCATTCATGGACGCCTTTGAGGCCTCGGAGGCAGAGAAAGACGTTTCGTTCTCGTCGTCTCTGTGCTTCAGGTCCTGCAGTCTTCCTGCTCCGTTTGATTCAAAGCTGGGAAGCAACGAGCGAGGCACAATGAAGAAGTTTGTCGAGCAGCACCCCCCGGTGGATCTGCACAGTATTCCGATCGATGTGGTGCAGATTCTGGTGCGCAACTACCTTGACCACTACCATCCACAGTACCCTATACTTTCCAAGACGGCGCTCAAAGAGATCGAGACAAGAGTGTTTCACAGCACGGAGAACGCGGCTCCCTTTGACATTGCCGTGATATCCATCGTTCTGGCGATCTCGGCCGCTACTTTGACCCACAAGGGAGAGAAGCGGAGCCTGGCGTCGTCCAGTGTGCTGTTTTCCAGAGCCATCTCCCAGGTGACGCAAACGTGCTGGCCAGACAAGATCAAGAAGCTGCAGCTGACGCTGCTGATAGCCCAGTACGCTTTTGCCAACCCTTGCGCTGCAGACATCTGGTACACACTGCGGGACGCGCTGCGCATATGCCTGGATCTGGGCCTACACCGGGAAATCGAATCAGAGTACGTCAGTGTCTTGGATATCGATGTAAGACGGCGACTGTTTCTGGTCGCCACCAGCATGGTGCGGCACATCAGCGGGGTGATGCGGGTGGCATATCCTATTTCCAACAGTCTTGTCACTACAGATCTACCATCGACTGTGGACGACTCGTACATAACGCAGGACGGAATCGACAACAGCGGTCCGCAGGCCAAAGGTGCCGCGTTGCACTTCTACCAGTACCGGCTGTATGAGACCGAAGTTCACGAGGTGCTGTGGTTGCACAAAAACATCGACGCGCCGTTGGACAAGTGGATAAACGACATGGAGAAAAACATCGAGGTGTGGTACCTGAAAGCAGAGGCCGAGTTTGCAAAGCTTAACCAGCTGCGTTTCAGGCTGATCTCGAAGGCGTCGCTTCAGGCGCGGCTGAGAAGACGGACACCCCGAACGCTGTGCCCGACGCGCCCTTCTTATGTGAGGCTTGTCAACTGTTTGGTCGTGGTGATCGACGAGTATCTCCGGGACTCCCGCATGGGACAGGTGTTTTATCTTTTGATGGGCGTCTACTTCTTGGAGGATGCGATTGTCAACCTGGCTGACGTCATGTGGTCTCAGAGCGACTGGATCCTTGACTTTTTCTCGTTTGACTTTCTCAACGCCAAAGTGAAAGGATGCATCGATCTTCTGACCAAGTTTGGCGATCGCTGGCCGGAAGTTACACAGGGAAAGATGTTACCAACTTTAAAAGGGATTCATAACAAAGTCTCAGAGAGGCTTCTAGCTATTTCAGAAGATCGCAACGATGTAAAAAATTATAAACAGGATCCTGAGGTAACGTCGCAGATAGACCAGCTGCTGTTTCCTCGAAACGATGTCTTGCAAATACCAAGCGAGTCGAGCCCTGAGATGGAGGATATGCGGATCATCAACCTTCTAGGCTCGGAGCCCATGATCACTAACGACAGCCTGATCTTCTCCATGAAGTCTGACTGGAAGGACAACTTCCATATGGACGGCTCTCTCAACTTGGAGGAATACCATGACTGGGTGTGAATCTGGAGCTCACGTTCTGCAGCGCGAGCTCCACGAATGTCAGCAGCGGCTGGAAATTGGACCAGTAAGAGGAGTACCTGGCCAGTATCTGTTTGCCGGCGCCAACGCCTTCGTTGATCTCTTTCAGGAGAGCGTATTCGGGAAAGAGATGCAGGATCAAAACTATGTCCAACAGAGCCACTGCGATGTTGGATCCGTCAACCCAGAACGAGATGGGTCCATGGTTTTGAAGCTGGGCAGCTTGGTGTTTGATGACATTCAACGAAGCACTAAGAACGTTGGATACCAAGATATTGGACTGGCACGCGCTGCAGCTGTGAGTGAGCAGCGACGACGCCGTGAGCCATAACTGATCTGTTCCGCTGTTGGTGCCAGAGATAAACGCAGTCGCCCGCTGGATAGGGCAGTCGCCATTATCTCCGTAAATATCGTTAAACAGCTCGACTCTGTTTGTCAGCTCCAGAAACGTTGGACGACTGCTGCTATCCTCCTTCTCAAGAAAGCCGATCTGGGTCCTGTTGAACGTTATCGAGGGAGGTCGGCCAAGGCATAGCGAGATGTTGGTCTCGAGCTCATACAGCACTCTGAGCACTCTCGTCCGTGGAATATGGCACGACACTCTGCCAGGCAGTGGGCTCTCGTTGTATATATTGGAAAAGCGGAGTTTTTCGGCGAGTCCACAGGCAAGTGAGAGCGTTTTCCAAACGGGGGTCGCCGCCTCTGGGTCTAGCGTCTCATAGATGGTATAATAGATCAGCGCCAGCAGAGTATCGCCGTCGCTGTCGTCCAGCTTGCTTTTCATCAGATCGGCGACTTTCTGCTGCAGCATTACTTTTATCGGGACAAAGTCAAGTCTTCTTCGTATCAGATGAGCAGAAGACACGAGAAGAATCAGGAGAACAAACAGTTGTTCGTAGGATGGATAGTTTCTTATCATCACGTCGAAGTGGAAGAAGCTCTCGGGAAGCAGTGGGAAATGAGGATATATATTGCGCAAGTAGTTCTCTATAAGTAGTCTAGAGTGGGCGTTGCTGATAATAGAGTAGTCGAACGGTATTTTCACCTGCGGTAGCGACGTGTAGCCCAGGACCGGCGTGAGGCTGTTGAGGTCGCTCTTGAGCCCCAGGGCCCTCGATACGCTCGCAACCATCGAAACTGCAGAGCTCGGCCCAAAGTAATAGGTGTCGGACCCAGAGCTCTCTATGAAGCATCCGGACGTGCAGGTAAAATGGCGCGAGTCCCCCCGTCCACCATGGCCTTCCTGTCTTTCCAGCGACGTTCTCCGTTGAATCTTTTTCTCGTACTTGGCTATTTCGGCCTTCAGCTCCTTGATCTTATCGTCCAAATCCTTCAGATATCGTCTTGAGATGTTGATGCCAATACCTTCGTCGTAGTACCGACATATCGTTCCCATAGACTCGCAATTATTGCAGCTAGGCAGGTTGAAGTCGCACTTCTTTTTTCGTTTCTTGCACGCAGTACATGACACTAGCATTGTAGTAGTCTATGTGGTGTACTTTGCCGCACGCTCAAGCCTCCAATTATCGGTCTCAACTTCAACAACTTAGAGAGGCAAGCTTATTTTTATCAATTGAAAATTTCCGAAACCACCGGAGGAAAGGTCGCGTAAAGAGCAAAACTTTTATCGAATCCGCTTGATCAAGGGGTGATAGCTTGGGCTTGCGGGATTGAGCAAGCTACTTTATAGCCACCAGAAACAGCATACACGTATGTTTTCTGCATGAATATACCCATTCAAAGAGCACCTTTGAAATGTCAAGCTTCACGACCCCAAATGTGTTTGAAATTGCAGGAAGACAGGCTATCATCACCGGTGGTGGCTCCGGCATTGGGCAGATGATATGCCAGGGCCTTGTGGCCAATGGCGTGAACGTGGCAGCGGTCGATCTGTTCCAAGACAGACTGGACGATACAGTAGCAAAGTGCGAAAAAGTGAAGCAAGAAACCAACTCCACCGCTACGGTATCCACCCTCTGCTACGACATTGGTGAAGAAAAGTCCAACAAGGCGCTTGTCGATTTCATCAATCACAACTATGACTCGGTGGATATTCTGATCAACTGCGCGGGCATCAGAAGACAGAACCCAATCACCTTCAAACCAGGTGAATCGCTCGAAAAACTACAGGAAGCAACAAGCTCTATTGGGTGGAACGATTTCAGAGACACTTTCGACGTGAATGTGTTTGGAACCTACTTTTTGACTGCAGGTCTGATCAAGAAGCTAGGCGAGGCTGCAGAGAAAGGAGACGGAAGAGGCTGTGTCATTTTGTTCTCATCGCCGGCGTCCGTACATAACAGTCAGTTTGTACCGACATACCAGCTGTCGAAGGCAGCTACGGACCACATGGTGAGAATCATGGCTGCCGAGTTTGGAGACAAGTACATCAGGGTGAACGCCATCTCGCCAGGGTTGTACGAAAGCAGAATGACTCCAAATCCGAACGACGACCCTTCTTCAAACATGAAATTCGCCCATCTGATTCCTGCGAAAAGAGCAGGCTTCCCAGAGGAAATGGTGGCTCTAGTATTGTTTCTCTGCTCTAAAGGTGGTGCGTATGTGGACGGCAGAAACATCAGAATAGAGGGAGGCAGATTACTCACTTTGAAAGGGTATACTTACGGGGATGTCTAATTATTCATTAATATATGCGTAACTTCACTCGTCAACCGCGTCGTCAACGCTTCGAATGTACTCAAAGTAGAACGAGATTATCTGCAGATGGGAGTCAAACTTGATAAACTCGTCAATTCCGTGAGCTCTTCCTTCTGCGGTGGTGATCTCCCCAGGTCTGTATCTGTATATGTGCTTTGATAAATTCCAGCAGTATCTGGTGTCGGTGTTGCCAGCACCAAATCCAGGAGACACAATAATCGGAACAGAGCTTTGGTTGCTAGCATACTTCTCAGGCCAAACCAGTTCCTCGTAAAGATGTCTGACGGTGCCCGAGAATATTTTCCAGTTAGAGCCGTTTGTCGGTGTGATTGGCGCCACGTCAAAGTACTGAAAGATACTCAGCGTGAACACCCCGTTGGAGCGGTAGTCCGGGTTCATTATCTCCGTGGTTCCTTTCAAATCGCTTTCAACAGTGTAGTTATGCCTGCGTGCAATTTTCTTGATGTCTCTCAAAATCTTTTGTCCAGCAATCTCCACCGATTCCTCAAGGGCAATACGGGTGTTCACAAGCAGCTCGACGTGCTCAGGCAGAGCATTCGCCTTTGACCCGCCAGATACAATATCCAACGCTTGGGTCGTCTTGATAGTGAAGCTCGTAGAGTCGTCTGCTCCAATATACGACCTCACCCATTCGTTAGCGACCGGGTCTCTCTGTGAGTCCAGAATGTTTCTCCTCAGTTCTGGGCTCAAATCTGGAGAGTGCTCGGCCAAACACGCATATTCCATGTACGCCGGGTTGGTGTCTCTAAAATACGTCGGGAACGGGGTGTTCTCGATCTCTACAATCAGCTCTCCCATGATCCCAATCAAGGTATGAGGAGGAGGCACTGACGAATGGCCGCCACGGGCCTCCAGCGTGATCTTGAAATCAGAATACCCCTTCTCTGCTGTTCCGGGAACAGCGATAGTGGTTCCTGCTATATCTGTAATAGAAATCCCACCTTCGTCGACTATGGCATACATAGAATCGTAGCCAAACGCATCCTCTAGCCACTTGGGATTCTTGTTTCTAAAGCCGCCAACCTCCTCGTCAAACCCAAACGAAAAAATCACCGTTCTCTTTGGCGCAAACCCGATTTTCATCAACTCCTCAGCCGCCTCAAGCAACCCCACCAGTAGGTTCTTGCAGTCGCACACCCCTCTACCAACAAGATTTGTGCCATCGTAGATCGCGTCAAATGGCGGGTATGTCCATTGATGCAGAGTGGACTCGGCAACAGGGACCGTATCCTGATGCGCCATTAAAAGAAGAGGCTTCAAGTCTGGCTCGCTACCATTCCAAATGTACACGAGTCCATGGTAGTTGACCTTGTGAAGGTTTGTGTTTGCGTAAAACAGTTGGAACGTGGACTGCAAAAAAGATTCAAACTCATCGAATTTCAACCAGTACTTAAAGTCCTCTTCGACCGTCACCGGGTCATCATCGTGCACCTCCGTTCGTATTCTGACCGCCTTCTGCAGCTTGGCTAGCGACTGGTTTCTGAAAATTGGATCTCTAAGAATTTTGTCAACCACATGCTTATTTTGATCATAGTCCTTTGGTCGATAGTAGTCCACTGGAGGACAAAGTGGTTGTCGAATTGCAATAGACGACGACCAATCAGTCACCGGTGGGTTTATGTAGAAAAAAAGCACCACCGTTACTAATGCCGAAGCTACGTAATGAATCATTTCATGGTTGGCATCGTCAATAACTTGAATTAATGCTCCTTCATCTATTGCAAGTTTTATATACTTGAGCGAGCCTTGATCAATCGGTCTTTCCCGCCTTGAATCCTTAAATAGTCGGAAAAAGATATCGCTTATCTATGAAGGAAAAAAAAAAAAAATTCATTTCTTTCTATCCAGATTATGTTCCTGAATGAAAAAAGTGCAAACTAATGAAAGCGCTCCTGTAACGATAATAAATATAAACACCATATGACATGCAGAATCATAAGAGTTTATAATTGCCGATTTGAAAAATTCAGGGGCTCCATTAAAAGCATAATTGGGGTTCTGCAGCGCACTGGCTCGAATAGTATCAATCTGTCCTATAAGCTTCTTAGGTATGCCACCAGAAAGCTGTTTAAAATTTGATATAAGATCCGCTCGCAGACATGACTGTAGAATGGCCGAGGAAATTGAAACACCCAGCGTCGAACCGGTGGAACGGAAACCATACTGGATAGATGTCACTAAAGCCTGGTCCTTGGTTTCGACCGCAGCAATCATTGCCACCAGGGCAACGGTTATGATAGTCGAGGTACCGTATCTCAGGGGAATGCTGACAATCGAGTCATGCATAAAAGAGTCGGTGCTTGAAGAAAAGTAAATAATAAAACTGCCCAGCACAACGAGGAACCCTGTCGCAACCTGAAGCGTCTTGTACCTTGACGTGCGCCTGATAACGTATCCCGCAATAATCGAGGAGACCGCACTGGCGAATGAACTTGGAATAAGACGGAGACCACTGTCCAAAGGAGAGAGGTTCTTCACCGAGTTCCAATAAAATGGTAGATAAAAGATACTGGAAAACATGTTCATCGAAATGAACCAGCATCCTAACGAGGAAAACAAAACAGACCGGTTGTGCAACAGCTTCACTGGAATGACCGGCTGGCAAGCAACCTTCAGCTCGTAAAAATAAAACGCCACAAACCCTACAATGAAAACCACACACAATCCCAAAAACACCCCACTATGAGGGTCTATCTCCTTGCCTGCCATCGACGACACAAGCATCAGAGCCAGAAGTGAAACCACAAGAATGAACGAGCCAACAAAATCTAAATCTCTAAGCTTCCTCCAAGCACTCGGGCCCTGTAATCCTGCTCCTGGAGAACCCTTGGGTAACTCAAAATATAGATACGTCAGCAATGCACTGAGCGCGCAGACGGGAACTTGGACCAGAAATGCCATTCTCCATCCAAAGTAGCTCTGAAACACGCCAGCAAACACCCCTCCGCTGGCAGCTCCAGTGTGGAAAAACACATTGACATAGCCCTGGTAAAGTCCTCGCTGTCTCATAGGTATAATGTCCGAAAGCGTTATCGTTGATAAAGCGTTGAATCCACCTCCGCCAATACCTGTGATAAATCTTCCAATAATCAACGTCGAAAACGACTTGGTCAGCCCGCACGACAGACAGCCAAGTCCAAACATGAGCCCACACACCAGAATAACTGGCTTACGTCCAAATACATCAGAGATCTTGCCAAACAACGGCTGGAATGCCGCGCATGACAACAGGTAGCTGGTCGCAACCCATGATATATTGTCTAGCGAGTTGAGATCGCTCGCTATAGCGCTCAGCAGCGTGGCAAGCATCGTGGAGTCAAAGGCAGACAGGAACGTGTTGGTGAATGAGCATAGCAGGATCGCCAGCCTTGCCTCGCCTGAGATCCCGGACGACGTCGCACCTCCAGCAGCCTCGGAAACTATACTCCCATACTCGCGCTCGCTTACCGTTAAATCTACCGACTTGGCCAGCAGCCCATCTTCTTCGCCTGTGACATCCATCTTTGTAAAACACTATCTCATAGCAAAAAACTACCTCACTTGTTCCCCAGACTGGCGCAATATAAATCAATTCTCCAGAATATATTGCAATCCCTGAAAACCAAAAACTTTTTTGTTTCCGCTCTTGGAGAGGTTGTGTTCGCAACCCCGACACAGCCATCATGAAACGTCTATTTGGCCGTCAGTAGTCCCCCGTATACACTGGAAGTATGCTTTTGTGTACTAGGGCCTCCTGTTTGTATAGTACGTTCTCGAGTCCTTCTCCAATACTGGTCACATCGCTTGATTGTTCTCCTAGCTCATGCTCTTGATCTTGATCTACGATTGCATGAAATCACACTTCCCGATGTAGAAAAGAGCCGCTATTATCTAATCTTACATTCAGGATGCTCAAAATGGATTCAGGTTTATCTGAGCTTGGTGAGCGCCTCTTGCCGAATTGGAACTGACTTTCATGGATATGAAAAGCTGACATAATATAATCGTAAGAAACAAAGACTATTACGAGAATAAAAAGAACATTAGTGCATCATGACAAATCTGAAAAGTTCACTTTGATGAAAAGAGTGGACATGTCGGGTTGTGTCAATCTCTCTGTAATCAATTGCCTTGCTAAGGGATAATCTAATTCATGAATACCTATGAGCCCATGTCTTTGTACATTATTTAACGGTATGCACATTTTTCTCTTTATGTAACTTCCAAATCTCAAATATCACTGTTTTCTATTTTTTTAACATTACACACAGTAATAAGCCTGCGCCATAAGTTCGAAGAGAACAAACTTTCATACTTTCTTATTTATGCTCTTACAAAGAATCATCCTGGATGAGTTGTTACACCGTAACGGTTCGAATATCAACTTACAAGTGAATTATGACTGGATCTAGATTTTTGTTACCAAAATATTGTAGATAACCCCTACCGCTAGAAAAAATCACTTTCCCGACCTTAAACGCACACAACTTGATCCAGAATTTAGCTGAAAAACCGTGACACGAGCATTTTACGAATAGCTTATAACGTTTTGTGATTTTTCTCGCCAAGATGGTCTTAATGGGAACTCAAAATAAGCGCTTTCGAAGCCTTTGTTTTAGTTGAACTATGATCAAGGTCTTTCAATCAGTTTCATCATCGCAACAAGAGGTCTTTTTTACAAAAGTTGACATAACATTCTCAGTTATCTACTAAGGCAGCCAGTCTTGAATTTGTGAGGGTAGCTTTAAAAGGTGGTTGCCACTGGTTGTAAATATACACATACAATAGCATTGCTATATCTGATATTGAGGGACTAATTCATAGAAGTGGAACTGCAGCGCCATCACCTCTCATGTCACTCCCAGCACAATAGACAGAACGATTAGCAGGCTCAGACACTTCTTTTCTTATTATTTGACCTCTTCCGAACAATTTGCGTGCGTTTCCAGAAACGACTTCAATGCAATGTCCTAATTTCTTCAGTCCTTCGATCGTTTCATCGTCCATACCAGCTTCAATACCCACACAGGTAGTGTGACGGCTCATTGGCCCATCAGCACCATGTCCCTCGTCTGTGTGCTCGTAGTCAGGATGTGCAAACATGCATATTCTTGGAGCGTCTAGAGCCTCTTGAGGATCCATGTTGAAAAGAAGCATGTTCAAGTAGACTTGAACATGAGCTTGAGGCTGATTATAACCTCCCATAATACCGTATGAGGCATAAAGCTCCTCAGAGTCTGCAGTCAACTCCTTGGTTATCATTCCTGGTATGATGGTATGATAACTTCTTTTTGAACCTTCCAAGCAGTTTCTGCTCTTAGGGTTTAAATTGAAGTTACCACCACGGTTGTGCATTATGAATCCTCTTTCAGGTATGATTATTCCACTTCCAAACGGCTCATAAAGAGAATTGATGAAAGAGCAAGCATTTCCTTCAGAGTCAGTTGCTGTAAAATAGACAGTATCTGACTTAAACATATTGTTTGGAACACCATGTTCCACATCCTTATTTGACATCATTTTGGTTCGATCAAAAAGCTTAGAACGAGCTGCTAAATAGTTTGGACTAAGAACCGATTTGGCAATGTCATTTTGATCAATATTATGGCGGAGCTTATAATACTCGTAGTCGTTAACATATTCATCAGAATCTCTAAAGCTCAGCTTCAAACACTCAATCACCATATGCAAATATTCTGCCGAGTTGTGCTTCATCGAAAAAATATCAACCTCTCCTCGTTTTTGTAGAGCATCAATCAAACCCAATGCCATTAGTGCTACAATTCCAGAACCATTTGGCGGAATCTCCCACAGCTTATGGTCAAGGAACGAATAGCTTATCGGTTCAACAAAGGAAGATGTATGGGTTGCAAGATCCTCTAACGTCATTGGAGAGCCACGACTGGAAAGCTCTTTAACAATAGAGCTAGCTATGTCACCCTTGTAAAAGGCATCCTTTCCATTCTTCGCAACAGCCTTCAAGGTGTGTGCCAAGGGTTTGTTTGTTAAAAACTGACCTTTTAGAGGGGCTTTGTGGCCCTCATTTGGAAGAAACAAATCCAAGTTTTCGTCCAAACGATTCAGTTTGAGTAGCTTAGCCTCTACTCCTTGCCACATGTTAGCACTGATCTGGGAGATGACATAGCCGTTCTCTGCTAGGTCAATGGCAGGTTGCAATATCTCAGCGAGAGTCACCTTCCCACTACCCCATTTTTCGATGGCATCGCACCATCCAGCAATTGCACCCGGGACCTGTACTTTGAATATGGAATCCGCTTTGAGTCTCAAAGATGGAAGAATATCGTCCGGAGAGTTTTCTTTAATCCAATCAACGCTCAGAGCAGCAGCAGAACGTCCAGTACCGTTCAGTCCGTGAATCTTCTTCTCTTTGTTCGAATAAAACAAACAGAAACAGTCACCTCCTATGCCTGTGGATGTAGGTTCTAATACACAGATGGCTGCTGAAATCGCCACACAAGCGTCCACGCAGTTTCCACCTTTCTCTAAAATTTTAATTCCAGCAGCATTAGCTAACGGCTGCGTTGAAGAGACCATTCCCTTCACCGAATAAACGGTCGACCTTCTGGACTTTAATGGTGCCTCCATTCTGGATCAATGCTGCGCTTTGCGTGGTTCTAAAGCTGTCCGGCTACTGATCGTTACGCTAATGCTGTGATGCGAACGTAACTTTATATATCGTGTGTGATAGCGGAAGTGCACCTTCCGAGGAAAAATTATTGCGTCGAGATTCATCTCCGGCGGAGCTCAGTCGGACACAAGTCCCGCTTGAGAGTCAGAATGTCCCCCCTACAAAGACGAAAATCAAGTCAGCCTATCCCGCAAGATCGGACAAGAAAAAGCTGATCATTTGCGGTTATTTGCGACAACTGGGGTTTATAAAGGACGTTTGCGCAGCGTTAAATCGCAGCCATAGAAACTTATGGATATCAGCATCATCAGAAACAGTATACAATCTGATTAGATTATAGTGCCTTTTCCAGAAAATCTCAAAATCACCTCTCTCTTGTAACCGTTGAGACCAATATGACTAATTCCTCGAAGCTCTATCGCCCTATCTTGTTTCCCCAGAAATCGAAATTCGCGCTGCAAGTGATAATGAAAAATTGATGCAGAGCGCTTTACCCGGATGAACGGGCAGAGTGGGCAGAATCGAGTCATTCGCTACTTGTTAATAAACAGACGAGTTTTATGGGGATGAGAAGCGTTGGAACACAAACAATTTGAAGCAGGAATACAGTTATGTTTAGACAGGGAGTCAAAGTGTCCGAACTCGCGAAAAATGTGGAGAAACTATCACCGTTTCAGCAGGAGTATGCCGCCTTGCTGAACGAGCAACACTTCTATCAAAACTCTATGCTTTTGAGCTGGTCAGAGAGGAGCGCGCATCCTGTAACATTGAGACATCTGGCCAATTTTGGAAAGAAGCTAACAAAAGACAAGTTGCTAGCCAGCGCGAACTTTGTACGCACAGAAATTCCAGTGAGACTGAGTATGAAAATCAGAGAGCTGCAGAAGCTTGATTACAAAGTCATCAATAACTTCCACATCAGCCAGGTATATCAAAGCTACTACCACTGTTTCAATGCGTTCCGTCGAACAGGGCGCATTGATTCCCTTGAAGAGAATGAAGCTTTTTGCGAGTTTCTTCACAAAGTGTTGGACGATCACTTGCTTGTACTACCACATTTGATGATGGGTGCATTGGAGGTGGCGATTTTGAAAAACATGCCTCAGCAGAATCTCGATGAATTCATGTCATCTATGCTTAGATCACGAATCAGTAGAAGAGTCATCATTGAGCAGCATACTACTCTATCAAAATCATTTACAGAAAATGATAGCGATGCTGTCGAAAGGCCCCCCCACTACGTTGGAGATGCTTTCCAATACTGCTCAGCTCACGAACACCTTAATGTTTGCAAAGATATAGTGTCCAGCTTTCTCCAAAGTTTGTATCCGGATCTCAAAATGCCAGAACTGATAATCGTAGGCGATGACGTTAAATTTCAGTTTCTGACCAACCATTTGAACTATATCTTCGCTGAAATCTTGCGGAATTCTTTAAAATCTACGATCAAGAACTTCTTGAAAAGAAACAGTGATGCCGCTCCTGAAAAATTGAACCAAATGCAACCTCCACCGATTGTGGTTCAAATAACTCAGACCAAAAGGGATATGACATTTAAATTTTCGGACCAGGGTGGAGGAATGTCTTCTAAAAAGTTGAGCAAAGTTTGGTCCTTCGGCAAATCTCCAAAACTAGCAGAAGAATATCTTCTCAATTTTCATCGTATGCCTGGCTTGTACTTGAACCCAAGATTTCCGTTCAAAGGTGCTTCGACTTCTGCTGCAGGGCTACTTTCATCGTCGTCCGATCTTAGTGGAATGATGCACAATCTTGGTCAAATGGAAACAACTGCAAGCGGACTTCAACAGAAATCAGTGCTTAAGTCACTTGTAAGCCGACCTTTCGATTACACCTTGGGTATTTCGCTACCTATGTGCAAAGTATATACTGACTACTGGAACGGAGAACTCGACATGTTGTCTGTTGAAGGTTACGGCACTGATGTTTATCTGAAACTAACCAAACTTGGTGGGGGCGATAAGTGCCAATTAGACAAAGCATGATGATGCTTCGCAGAACTTGTTTATAGCCATTACACCAAATAACATTCCTTTATTATACCGCTACACTTACCGTACTTTTGAGCACAGCCATGATTAAGAGAAAACCACAGCAAGCCTGCATTGCTGACATTCGAATCTTGAAGAAGTAGACTGTAGTTTGGGCTTTTAAGAAGCAATCTGATGGCCCTCAGTAAAGCAGCGTCTGGGAGATTCGAGAGCGACGTCCATCATACGAGTGATAAGCACGATTTTTAGTAACTTGCACAGCTTTGACAGCAAAAATTGGACGAATTGAGCTAGAAAAATAATCTATTGACAAAAGTTTAATATCTTCATGATAGATAGAAGTGTAGGTTTCGGAAGTTGAAGAAAGACACATTTTTTCAAGCATACGACTTACAAAGTCACAAGCGACATTAGCATTTTTGCCTTATATACTCGGCCAATATCAGAGCCTTGCCCCAGCAGAATGTCCCAAGGGTGTAAGTAACATTTTTCTTTCATGATCATGATATAAATTCTAATATTTTGTTAGCAGCTGCTGGATCGCCGTCAAGGCACAGTCAACCTCTTTCAATATCTTCATTGCTTGATAATGCTGTCTCAGAAGAGAAAAATTCCCCAACAGTGACACCGAGCTCAACATATTACGACCCAGTAAAACCGACAACCATGCTGAATCCGTCACCAGAGACAGTGTTAGCACCTCAGCCCTTCCAACCAGAGGCTGTAAAAACACCAACGTCCACAATAATGCCCGAATATACGGCTGCGTCGGTGCAATCTACAGGAGAGATCGATGCTGCGAAGGCATATCACAGCAGGATGTCTTTGAGCTCTATGATGAACCATGACGAGGACAGCGCATCTCTACTACCGCCTCTTCCTTCCACTGGTGGGAAACTCATTGTTGGGGGACCGCTGATAGCTGATTCAGTACAACCCGATACAAAAGTTCCGGAGAACAACAGAAGTAAACCTCGAAAACCTAGGCCCAAGAAGGAGAAAGCTGAAGGGAACGGACGAAAGGCTGCACAGACTGTTACAGGTGTTACTAAGAAACAGATCAAGCCCAAAGCCAAATCGACAACAACCGCTTCGAATAAGAAGAACGAAGAATTGAAACCGGATGTGCCCGTGATGAAGAAAAATGAGCCAAAAACTTTGAAGACACCGAAAAGTGACGATAAAGTCTCCAAAAAGAAGCCAGCATCGACTAACGGGAAGAATCTGAGTGATTCTACAAAGTCATCACCAGTACCTCTCTCTTCTGCAAGTGAGCAAGAAGACAAACACAAGGTTTCGAATAGGCCAATAACCACCCTTCCCCAACCTACGTTTGTGGATATAGTTGAGAGCGAAAAGTTGCAAGAAGCCGACAGAAAAGATGACAAACAGGATAAAGATCTCAGTAAAAAGCAATCTGAGAGCCCAATAATAGCCTTACATATTCCATTGGTACCTCCTGGAAGCCAGGTGGGCCATTCCCAGGCAATATTCAATGTGATGAAACTGTGCGAAGACAAATATGGGTTCAATGTGATGCACCCCAATGGGAAGATTGCATTTGATTTAGACGATTTAGATGAAGATTTCGTTGATGGCGTAGATCCCAATGACGATGACAATGCTGAAGCTGAGGACGATGATGACATAATGAGGAAAATCAGTATGAGATTTAAGCCTGGAATGACAGACGAAGAGAAAGAGGAAATGATTCTCAAAGAGATTCATAGAAGGAAAATGGAAAGCAACAAAAGAATAGGAAAGTATGACTTGCTCGACCCATTCATTGATGATGAAGAGCTTCTATTTGAGGAGCAGACAAAAAACAATAAGGACGGCTTTTTTGTTTATTATGGCCCATTACTCGACGAAACCACTGCTAATGGTAATAAAAGGAAGGTCAATTCCTCTAGCGGAAATTCCAGCTCTCATAGCAAAAGAAAGAGGCCTACAAATAACTCGAATGGGTCTTCTGGGGGCGGTACCAAAAAGCCTTCGGTGCCTCTTTCAGATTCAAAAACAGGCATCAAGATAGCACCCAAGCCGTCAGAGTCAACTCCCGTACTGAGTGCAGTCCAAAAAGTCAGTAGCAGCAGTGAAACTTCTAGCCCTTCTTTGGAGGTCCAGCCGAAAATTGTTTCCAACGTCGCTACAGAACCAAAGTCTTTGACTTCAAAGAATGACAATGTCGTTATTATTGGCTCTCTTCCGCCACCCTTGTGACCCAATTACGGCTTTTGTTAAATAGTATTCAGCTCAAGATATATCAATACTTTGATCAGCATATGTAGACAGCGTCGATCGTCGCGACTACTTTATTTGAAAAGTGGTAAGAGATGGAGCTAGAAAATTCTAGCATAACCTTGGGGTTTTTTTCCCCACGTTCTTCGTGATCGTGATAATTCTTATCAAGTTTGTATATATAGGGTGGCGAAGGCATACGCAGGAGTTGATGACACAAAAAAAGACGTTGAATACTTGTGCAGAAGTTTAGTTCAACAATATCAGAATGCTACAGAGATCTGTGACAAAAGTAGAACGCCGATTGGGAACTGGAAAGCTACTACCGAGTAGAGCTACCGTGGTGCAACTGCCGCTATCGGCGAGATTGCTTTCCAGACCTATAGCACGATCTATACATAGCACTCAGAATGGTGTTCCAAGCATGAGAAGTACTTTAACTCCCCTTAGGTTGAATCGTTCTTTTTCTGCTTTGGGAGCTCGATATTTGGAAATGAAAATGAATCCAGAACAGTCGGATGAGCCAGCTTTGAAAAAGTACGCCACGAACCTTACTGATATGGCAAAAGCGGGAAAGCTTGATCCTGTTATTGGTAGGGATGAGGAAATCAGACGTACCATTCAAATTTTATCACGTAGAACGAAGAATAACCCAGTTTTGATAGGTAATGCTGGTACCGGTAAAACCGCAATTATTGAAGGACTTGCTCAGAGAATTATTAAAGGAGAAGTACCGGAGAGCATGAAAGATAAAGAAGTTATAGCATTAGACTTGGGATCATTGATTAGTGGTGCCAAATACCGTGGTGAATTCGAGGAAAGATTGAAGCAAATTTTGAAAGAGTTAAACGAGAGACACATTCTCTTTATTGACGAGTTACACATATTGCTAGGCCTCGGAAAGGCCGAAGGGTCTATTGATGCGTCTAACTTGCTTAAGCCAGCTCTGGCTAGGGGTCAATTGCAATGCTGTGGTGCTACTACCATTGATGAATATAAGAAGTATATTGAGAAGGATGTTGCTTTAGCAAGAAGATTTCAACCAATCATGGTCAACGAGCCAAACGTTGAGGATGCTATCAGTATTTTGAGAGGTTTGAAAGAGAAATATGAGGTGCATCATGGTGTCAGAATCGCAGATAGTGCTTTGGTTACTGCTGCTGTCTACAGTAACAGATATATAACTGACAGATTCTTACCTGACAAGGCTATTGACTTGGTTGACGAAGCTTGTTCTGCTCT
This sequence comes from Ogataea populi-albae, assembly GCA_030579375.1. Taxonomy (NCBI): domain Eukaryota; kingdom Fungi; phylum Ascomycota; class Pichiomycetes; order Pichiales; family Pichiaceae; genus Ogataea; species Ogataea populi-albae. Next base: position 43,221 of record JAKTQY010000006.1, read on the forward strand.
TCGACTACAACATGAGTCTAAGCCTGATTCTATTCAAGAGTTGGACAGATCGATCATGACAATTCAAATTGAGTTGGAATCTTTGAGAAAGGAGTCTGATACTCTCAGTGTAGAGAGAAGAGAGAAGCTACAAGAGCAGTTAGAGTACAAGCAGGCTGAATTGAAGAGACTGACAGAAATTTGGGAAAGACAGAAGAAAGAGCTGGACAACATAAAGACCTTGAAGCAAGAGTTAGAAAAAGCCAAACAGGATTTAGATATTGAAAGAAGATCTGGCAACTTTGCTTTAGCTTCTAGGTTACAGTATGCCACGATTCCTGAATTGGAGGCAAAAGTGAATGAGTCAATCAAAAAACAAGAATCGGAGGTTGATGAAGAGGGTAATGAAGTTAGCTTATTACACGAGTCTGTCACTTCTGATGATATTGCAAGAGTGATCTCTAAGGCTACAGGTATTCCGGTTCAAAATATGATGAGAGGGGAGAAGGACAAGTTACTTTATATGGAAGCTGCTTTGAAGGGTAGAGTGATAGGTCAGGAAGAGGCTATAAAATCCATTTCCAGTGCAATCAGACTTCAACGTGCCGGATTGACAAATGAAAAGAGACCTATTGCATCATTTATGTTTTTGGGTCCTACAGGTACTGGTAAGACAGAGCTTACAAAGGCAGTTGCGGAATTTTTGTTTGATGATGAAAACTCAATAATCAGATTTGATATGTCTGAGTTCCAGGAAAAGCATTCTATTATGAGATTAATCGGTGCTCCTCCATCTTATGTGGGATACGAAGAGGGTGGTGAGTTGACAGAGCAAGTAAGAAGAAAGCCATATTCAGTGATTTTGTTTGACGAGTTTGAAAAGGCGCATCCAGATGTTTCAAAGCTGCTGCTACAAGTTCTGGACGAGGGAAAGCTAACCGACTCTCAGGGAAATAAAATAGACTTCAGAAACACACTTATTGTGATGACGTCGAACATTGGCCAGGACATAATGTTATCAGATGAAGCGGATAAGACCAAAGTCATGGACGTGATGAAACAGTATTATTCTCCTGAGTTCATCAATAGAATTGACGAGGTTGTGATATTCAATAAGTTGTCCAAGGAGGCACTAAGAAATATTGTTGATTTGAGAATTGATGAACTACAAGACCGTCTTGTTGAGAGAAGAATTGAGCTCAAGCTGAGCGATAAGGCTAAGGACTGGCTCACAGAACATGGTTACGAACCTCAGTATGGTGCTAGACCTTTAAACCGGCTCATCAAAAGAAAGCTTCTTGACCCGATGTCTGTCAAAATGCTTAAAGGTGATATCAGAAACAGCAGCGTGGTAGAAGTCGACGTTGATGAAAACGGTCAAGATCTACTTATAACTTCTACATCTTCCGCCGAGGAAAACGACACTAACTCCCAAACTCCAGAACAGTCTTGATGTCCTGCATTTTTTACATATATGTATATAGTTGTTCATCTTGTTAATAGCTCTTTTCCAGAAACAGAAATTGATATGAAGGCCGAAAATTCTAAAACGAAATAAAAAAAAAAAATTTTCTGAATTTTTTTTGCAGTTCTATTGTAGCGTCTATTGTTGGTTCTATTGTTGTGTTAGTAATTTTTTGCCAGTAGTAAATACCAACGGCACCGTCTTAAAAAGTGATGAAGTCCTGCCTATTGGAGCTGACGAATCCAAGAACAAGTTGGTGTTTACTTAACGACAACTAGAGAATCTGTGCGTTTCGTTTGTCCTAACATTCAAAGTTCTTCAAACAAACAGCTAGAAGACGTTCATTACTAGTGTAATTGTTCTCTTTGACTGTCTGCTGCTTTTACTGCAGATTGCTATTTATTGATAGTTCGAGAAAGACCAAAATCACACGGATTGTAGGTTCTCACCCATACCTATATCTATACCTAATACCCACAATCCATCATGAGTGCTCCAGAACTACGCACTGCGAAGCAGGTTGCTAAAAAGCGTCCTGCCGACAACACAGTGGAAACCAGCGAGAAGAAGAAGCGGAAGGCGTCATCTCGAAAGCTCAAAGGAACGCTTGCAAAAGAGTCTGAGAGTTCGCAAGATGAGATTTGTCCATCGGTTGATTCTTCGTGGATGGCCAGCGAGGATGAAGATGGCGAAGATGGCGAGCAACGTCATCTTTCCAAGCGTGACCTTGGATTCAACTTTTCGAATATACTAAACCAGCAACCGCTGTTCACTCATCCATCAAACCTAACGATCGACATACATAGCGAGATGAAGCTTCAGAGACAAAGAAGACTCATCGAGATTGATCTTCTACAATTGCGCGAGAACTGCAGTGATGAGGAAGGAGACTCCAGTGAGTCAAGCGATTCGCCAAATGCAGGGTTGAGTGATGACCCTCTCAGCATCTCTTCTTCTGAGGAAGAGGAGAATCTCGAGTTTTGCTTGACAAGGCTCTCTAACATCAAAAGAATAGACGTCGATAATGGCCCTTGTGACGCATCACCTAATTTAGAGTCATTCACGACCGGTCTCGAGCAGGTCGACAGAATAATCAAACAGCTGAAGAATTCCAGCGCCGAAGACGAATTTTTAAAGCTGGAAGATCAAATCGTTTTGAATCCTGCAACTGTGTCTGCAGCTAATATGCAAGAAGTAGAGAAGAGTAAAGTTTCCTTCCCTTTTGCCAAGAAATCTGCTAATGTGACCAACAATGATAGTAAGAGCTGTAACCTTATCTCTGATACTTCTTCTTTCCATTTGTTGACCAACAAAAAGCAGAAATCCTCAAATAAGGTCATCTTTCACGAAGGAAAGAATCCCTCATTGGAGGATACTCAGGACGTTGCTCTTGACGAGTTTTTAAACTTAGATGAGCAATGTGAAAGCACTGAGGAGGACGCAACCTCTCTCCTCTCCAAGTCATCATCTTCGTCTTCTCTAATGTCTTCCGCAGGAAGCGATTCATCTCCCCTCGCCTCCCCTCTGCTCGAATGCGACCCATCTTTAGCTTCCAAGTCTTACTTCAAGAGATTTGAATACAGACACAACCACGACAAAATTAATCTGGCATTGGTTAATGATTCAGCCTGGTTTATTTCTGATCTGAAGAGAAAGAAGAAGGGTGCTTTGAACAGAAACGCATTGCTAAGTGGAAATCACAGTGAGATGGTTAATAACGAATCATCATTCTGTCTTAGCGATTTTTTAATTTGAATGGACAACTATGTCTACGTTTATTTATGCGACTTTTGTGACTTGTCTGGTCCATTCCTGTCTATAGTTCATTATCTATCTATCTAGCAGTCTATAGAGAGGTACAATTGTCTGAGCGCTCTGAACACTAACAATTTTAAACGCGTTTAAGCGCTTCGAATCTCTTTCTTAACTCATCAATATCATCAGCTTTCTGATAATTAGGTTTTCGAATTGCAGGTTTCGAAGATATAGTATTTTCGGCATTAACTGTTGCGCTTTTTAAGTGTTCAGTCTTCTCATCTGATGGAGGCGGCTCAGTATGATCTGATGGCTCCTCTTGATTATCCGCCTTGGCTAACTCCTCTTCCTTATCGTCTTTTTCAAGCGTCCCATAGAGATCAATTGCATAGCTATGACAAATCTCATTCAAATAAAGATCCACTAGCCCATCAACATTATCATTCTTGCATTTTTTGATGATCTCAGCATCATCATATGCCTCTAATGCTTCCTCATAATACGGTTTGCCATATTTTGTGACAAGGAGGGCAACTAGCTTTTTGTACTCTTTCAAATTAATATAATTGTTGAGATACAACATTCTTCTGACTATGCTGTCGATACTCTCATCATTAGACTTGGATACCAGAAGATGTAGTTTGGTAAGAAGCAGCTCGCAATCAATCATGAGTATCTCATATAGGTCCATGAGATTATCGTCATTGATCAGCTTGTATATTCGGATCCTCACCATAGATAAACCTCTATCAAATTTAGTTCCCGAACCTCCTTGAAGGGCCTCTAAGTCCTTCGACAGTTGACTTAAAGCAATTTTATTTAGCGACTTCATTTTGTCTATTTTGAATTTGAACTTTGATATCGTCATCTTCAAGGTTGTTTTGAAGAGTATCTGATGTAAAAACAGCCTCTGGTTAGTACTATTCCTCCAACCTCAAAAATATATGTTATGACCTACCTCTTCCGACATTGGCGCCATTTCCTATATATTCAAGTTGTGAAAGCTCACTAAGTTAAAGAAAGCCCAAAATGCTCGAATGTGATTCGATTATTGTGCCAGCTTCTGAAATATGCTGCTGCTAAGGGTAATAGTTCAGATACTATTAATTTGATTAACGGCCAACGACGCAAAGTCGATATCTTATTTAAGGCTGTGCAACTCCAGATTTTTCGATCTGTCGAAATTCGGATCCATCTTTAGCTTTAACCTCAACTTGATGCCAACTAATATGAGTTACCATCATTGAGCATCTTCTAGTAACATATTGATCAAAGAAAGTCAAAATTATGTCACTTTCCTTGAAAGAGAGAAAAGAGGAGTTTGTGTCTGGTTTGACAGGCAGCACATCTTACGATGTGTATCTAGTGACGTCGGTTTCTTTGATTTCGTACCTTTTATGGTGTGTCTTGAAGAAGAAGACAAGTGTTTTCGACAAAAAAGGTGACCCATTGGGACTCTTTCTAGACTTTGCTATCAACTGGAATAACTTATTACTTTCTGTTACTTTGTATGCCAACAGAATTGGACTGCTAACAGTACTCAATTGTATACCTGCAAGCCTTGTAATGTTCAACAAGTCAAAAAAAAGAGAGTCAAGGATAGTGAATATTAATATAAAGACATTAACTGAAAAACAGTATCTGCCATTCAAATCTTTCATCACAATCTACCGATCGCAAATGATGGTAATTACATGCATTTGCATTCTGGCTGTCGATTTTCCTATCTTTCCGAGAAGATTCGCCAAAGTGGAGACCTGGGGAACTAGCTTGATGGATCTTGGAGTAGGCTCATTTGTGTTTTCAATGGGTCTTATCAGTGCGAGACCGCTTCTCCGACAGCACTTCTCAAATAACTACAGTTATTTCAAAAACCTTTTTGCGTCACTCAAAGGTTCCCTTCCTCTGCTTGCACTCGGGTTCGTGAGAGTGATAAGCGTCAAATCTTTGAACTACCAAGAGCATTTGACTGAGTACGGAAAACATTGGAACTTTTTTTTCACCCTGGGAGTGCTACCTTTCTTGACAAACCTAATATTCCCTCTGATCTCAATGCTTTCTCCTATTGTTTTCAGCTTGATCTCAATTTTTGTATATGAGGTGGCACTTGTCAAATATGGGTTATTGGAGTATATTGTCAGCTCAAATAGGGATGGACTTTTTGCTGAGAACAAAGAAGGCCTATGCTCATTAATTGGTTATCTCGCGATATATATCAACGGTTTGGCTCTTGGATCAATTGTACTTCCGTTGTTTCCAACTCCAAATAACGTCTTTGCTCTGAACAATACGAAAAAGAACATCTCACTGGGTTCTTCGAAACTCAACCGCCTTTCAGTCACAATTGTCAATGGTCTTTTTTTAATGACCTTATTTTATCTCACACTCTACTACATTATAGACAAGTGCTACATTTACGGCGTTTCCAGAAGATTAGCAAATTCTTTGTACGTATTATGGGTCTCTGGTTACAACTGTTTTTTCCTCTTTGGCTACAAGCTTATCGAAAACTTCGTCTGGGGGGACGTAAAATACAAAATCATCGATTCAAAAGTGGATGGAAAGGATGAAATGGCCTCAGATTTATCCGGTGCCCGTTACTTCGATACTGTTCCTACTTCTTTGGTGGCAGTCAATAATAACAGTCTTGTTATATTCCTGATAGCCAATCTTCTAACCGGACTGATAAACATAGTGTACAATACCCTTGAGTCTGATAACTTTATGAGTTTATTTATTCTGGTTGCATATGAAATTTGCCTGAGTCTGTCCTCACTACTGTTGTTCTTTTTGGGTATCAAGCTTAGATAGATAGTTGATGTACGTGAAATTCTAGCTGGGACATATATTACAATTTGAAAGACGCGTAAACTTCTGGCACAGCCTTAACATATTATCAAAAAGAATTCATCAAAACTTCAATTTTCATAGCCAAAGACTGCTTGTACCTCTTTCTTACTCCGATCTAGTGCTAGCTGAGTGGATGCGTTTGATATGGAGCACAAGAAACTGTTCTTTGATCATAGTATTGAGCATACCCATGACTTGCGACCTCTTTCCAACATAGAATTACAAAATTCTTCTCAGAATGGAGATTTTGCCACTGATCATCAACAAGAATTTTTATTATTCAAGTCCGAAATACAAGCGATGTTTAGCACTATCCAGGAGGAAGTTGTACGAAGATTATATGGAGAATTCTGTAATCGCAGCGACACTCTCATACAAGCTGTCAATGCTTATTTAGATAGACCAGATTTGTACCAATTACCTCCAGATTCTGATTTGATAGATGACGTGCCCTCATCATTTCTACCGTTGGCAGAACACTCCTCACCTTCTCATAAAAGAACGGTAGAAGAATACCACTTTGGAAGTGATACGGAAATCAATGGCTCTTTCTTCAAGAAGCTGAAATCATCCGAACGGGAGAAAACAAAGCTTACACGATGGTCAAAATACATAGGCACAATGCAAGTGGACTGCTGGTGTACTCGTTACGTGTTCGGAGAATTGAATCAAAACGAGAGACTTTATTTGAGCAGAAGCTCAGATAACCACAATATCATTCACGTCAGCCGCCTCGATCTACAACATCCTGACTCAAAGAGAGAAATAGGGAGATGCACAGGAAATGACGCCCAAACATTGCTCCCATTTCTTCAAAATGGTTTAGTTGAGTTTGAAGCTTTCTTTTTCAACTCATTCACAACCAGGTTGCGAACTGGTGATTCGTTTACAATCAAGATTGACTGCTTTCTTTCTTCTAGTGTGTTTTCCTCAACAGAGGAAATTCAACAGAATATTTCTGAGTCACTTAAAGCTGTTCAACGGAGGAAAGACACTTTGTCTATGGTCACAATGTCTGACAAGGGCACCAGCTTTTACACTTTGTTCCAAAAATTGGCTCTGAAGAGATTGGATGAAGAGGAAACTACGATCGACCTGGACGATCACAAAGCTGATAGCCCTCAAACAGCAGTAGGTGATGCCGAGCAATTGGAAGCTACCAGTATACTTCAATTTCCTGGTCTATATCAAGCAACTCAAACGAATGACTCTCAAGACGAACTGCCTGAAACTTTTCCGCATGATTTCCAATTAGAGTTGAGACCTTACCAAAGATATGGGTTGTCATGGATGCTTAGAAGGGAGGGTGAGTATGAACTAATTGGAATAAACAATTCTAACGTTTCTGAGACTGATAAAGATCGATTGATCTCTGCCGCTGAGGACAGGAATGGCTTTGCCAATCCTTTATGGCGATCTTACAAGTGGCCGACAGATATCTCTTCCAGAGGCCGTCTTCACAACAGCGAAACTGATTCAACGGGAGACATATTTTATTTCAATCTATACACCGGGGCATGTAGTAATCAAGAACCAATGATCAAATCCAACAGTCTTGGTGGAATATTGGCCGATGAGATGGGACTTGGTAAGACAATAACAACATTATCACTAATTCTAACTTGTCCCAGTGATACCGCCTACAAGAAGGTCAATATTAATGACAGATATGCTTTTAGAACCAGTTTGATTATATTGCCCATGACGCTCTTGTCTCAGTGGGAAAGCGAATTTTTGAAAGCGAACTCCAATTCAAAGAAAAAATGTTACATCTACTACGGTAACGACACGTTGGGAGATTTAGCTTCTTTGTTGTGCAATAACCCTAATGCTCCGACTGTTGTTTTAACAACGTATGGTACTGTACAAAGTGAGTGGTCACGACTGACCAGAACAAGCAACGCTGTTGGATTGTTCTCTGTTAAATTTTTCAGAGTGATTTTAGACGAGGGTCATAATATCAGAAATAACTCTACCAAGACTGCAAAAGCTGTTCATACTCTCAATGCTTCCAGAAGATGGGTCTTAACGGGCACTCCAATTGTTAACAGACTGGATGACTTGTATTCCTTGGTGAGGTTTTTGAAGGTTCAGCCATGGGAGAAGTACTCTTTGTGGAAATTTTTTATTAGTGACCCTTTCGAGTCAGGTAAAAACTTAACTCAAGCATTCACTTTACTCAAATCTCTTTTTGAGCCTCTTTTACTAAGAAGAACTAAAACTCAAAGAGATAAAGATGGGAATCTTTTGGTCTCTTTGCCTTCAAAGGAGGTAATTATTGAAAGATTGAAGTTCAATGAAAAAGAAGACAAGATTTATAGTTGGATGAAGGCCAAGGCGGTGAGTAAATTTGAAGAGAATTTTAAAAGAGGAACTATCTTGAAGAATTACTCATCTATTTTAGCTTATCTCTTGCGCTTGAGACAAATTTGTTGCCATATTGATCTCATAAGGACGGTTAGTAATGATGATTCTCTTGCGGATGAAGAGGGATTTAAAAAGGATCAGAAATTGATTTCTAATGAATCTGATAAGGAGGCGTTGACCTTGCTTGATTGTATGGAAGAAGAGGAGGCCAATCATAGACTTCCAGCGGACCAGTTGATGAAACTTAAAAACGAAATTTATGTAATGTACCCTACCTTTGACGATGTGGAATGTTCAATATGCACTAGCCCAATTGAAGTTGATATTACTTTAGTCACTGAATGCAAACACTGCTTTTGTTTCAATTGCCTTATGGAACATTTTGCATTTCAGGAAACTCATCACTTTGGTGGCTTGATTGAAACTGCGGAACCTTCCTTGGATAACTCCTCACCCAAAGGGAAGGTTTTATGCCCTCTTTGCAGACAAGAAATAAGGAAGAGCAGATTGTTTAGAACGATAAAGTCTCAATTCAGACCGGTTGATCAAGATGCTTCTTTGCTTATGACGCAGGTTGATCCTGATACAAGTGCCGAGACTCGAGATTATTTTGTGAGGCCATTTAACCCTTATGGAAACTCCTCAAAGATCAATGCCTTGCTGTCTCATCTTCATCAGATAAAAGAAGACAATCCAAATGACCATGTTATTGTATTTTCCCAGTTCACTAGCTTTTTGGATTTAGTTGAGAGAGAGCTCGTGAGATTTGACTCTGAATTTCATATCTTCAAGTTCGATGGGCGATTAAATTCAGAACAACGGCAAAAGACTCTCAATGCTTTTTCTGCGGAAACAAAGGATAAAAGGGTCTCGATTCTGTTGTTAAGTCTAAAGGCTGGAGGAGTGGGCTTAAATCTTACGGTGGCGTCCAAAGCCTTTCTGCTGGACCCTCATTGGAACAATGCAACAGAACATCAGGCAATTGATCGATTACACAGGGTCGGACAAACAAATCATGTCAAAGTTATAAGATTTATCATGGAAAATAGTATTGAAGAAAGGATGCTCAAGATCCAAGAGAGAAAAAACCAATTAGGGGATGCATTATCGCTCAACGAGGAAGAGAGAAAAAAGAGAAGAATCGAAGATATTGGCCTTTTATTCACTGATTAAAGGGAATACTACTACTCCTTATTGATCAGTAGACGAAAAAAATGCTATTGCATTAATACAGAATTAGACACTCCGGATCAAGAACCGGTTCCGATGTGACATGATTATTTATGACCCAGTTTTGGATTTTGGATTTCACGATTGAAACGTTGTAAGTGTCTTCGCTCAAAAATAGAAATTTGTCACCGCTTGTAACATCATCGCTATAATAATCCATGTAAACGTTTCTTTGACCTGACTCATACAGGACTTCCATGTAGTCTAATGCAAATACGATATCCTCGGGCCTAAACCCTGTCTTGATACTGATTAATTCTAGTGTAACGTGTGATAAAGTAGAGAGCTTTCCATAAAGAAACTCCCGTGCTAGATTCTTCGACCAGAATCGTAGATAAGCTTTTTTACCGAAGGGAGATAATGGTCTTTCGGGACCGCTGATGATTTGCTCATAGTTGGACAGCTCATAAGAAAACTCAATCAACTTTGTTCCTAACTTTTGCTTTTGATAGCAAGGTATAACCAGAATACATGATAAATTATTTGATTCCCAGGAAAGCAGCTCGCGCGAATAAAACCCCATTGGAGTTGCGACACCGTCCAACATCTTGTAGATAACATAAAAATCAAAGAAGTCAAGATTGAAAAAGACTGACTTGTTGTCGAGGAAGAATTTGGCGATGATACAAAGGCACTGACAAAAGAGTTTGTGCTTGGAGCCTTTGACCTTTCTTATAGAGTATTCACCATCATCATACATTATCTTTCCAGGCAATCTCCTTCTGTATCTACAGCAACGCTGATGTCTCTCCAACTCATCTTCTTTCTCTGTGTACTTAAAGCATGTTGAACAAAAATGTAGCGTATCTATCCATATTCTTTTAGAGTCTCCGTACTTGACAAATTTCCTATTGGAGGCTGATGGCTTTTGATTTTTACTCAACAACTTGTAACCCAATACCTCCGGTTCAGTAGGGAAAAAGAGGGCAGAATTGCCAAACCATGTGTCGAACTCATACTTCCCTAGGCGCAGTCGATTCACATTTCTGTACTCCAATGATCCGTAATCTCCACTTTCTGCCGTCTCTTCTTTCATCGTCTGGAGCCCAGCATATAAGGTAACTGCATACAAAGTGTAAAGCTTTACAATCAGCCCTGTAACATATCGAATATACTGTGCACCTTGTTAATTTTTGAAATTGATGCAGGTCAATAAAGATGCAGATCTTCATGAAATTTTAATCTGAAAATTTTATTAGGAAGAACTTGATATAAAGGTTTGATAGTAATTCTTTGACTTTTAAAGCCTTCAAATCAAGCAGGAGACAGTATGGGAAAAAACTCATACGGAAAAGGCACTCAGCTTCAAGACGAACCCAAAATTCTTGAGGTAGAGGGAAAAAGTGATACTAAATCAGAGCTGCATGCTGTCTCTGAACAAGAGCGAAGTAAGAAGAAAAGGAAATTGAAGGAGAGATTAGCAGATCAACATCGTGAAAAGATTTCACGCCAGAAAAGGAAGCGACTTGACAAGTATATAGAGCATCAGTTGAAAAGAGAGGAGAAGGAGATTCTGTTGAAAAAACTGGAGGAGACCAGAATTGATTCATCAATTTTGAAATCTGCCAAGCTAATAGGTACCGGCCTGAAGCAGACAAAACGTGAAAAGTTCTTGGAGGCACTAGAACAGGAAAGAAAGGGTACTTTAGATGATATCTCCAGAAATGTCTTATATGAGGAGAGAACCGTGAAGGGATGGGATGGCTCTGATTCGGAGAGTGAATTTATGGAAGAAAACCCTTCAAAATCTACAAAAGATACTGAGAGTGGAATAATTGACTATAGGCCTCTAAACGCTGTTTCACAAGGACTCAGTTCGTTTGGATTGAGTGAAAATATCAAAAAGAAGAAGAAGACTAAGAAGAGTTATAGTTGGAGATCAAGAGTTGAAGCTGATGAGAAAAGTAGGAATAAGTTAGAGGATGAACAAGACTTTGATTACTCTTCGAGTGACAGCGAGGCAAATGAATCAAATGAAGAGCCCGATAGTGCCAGTGACAATAATGATGAAAATGAAATATCCGCAAGTCCTGAGACCACTCAAAATACAGATGATAATACGGATCCTACTGATCACAGTAAGAAGGCGCAGAACTTCAAGGAGTGGGCCGAGACGCGAATACGCGAAATGGAGGGTGGTGGCTCTGTCGACAGCTCCTTGCTTCCGCAGATGGAGTACAAACCTATTTTGCGAGAAGAAGATTTGGATGATGGTTTAGATGACGACTTTATACCCATCAATGATTCACTGAAAAGAACGATTGTGACCACCGAAGTTGAGCGATCTGACTCAATTCAACAGGCTAGAATGCAGTTACCTGTTTTTTCAGAGGAGCATCGAATTATGGAAGCAATACATCATCATGACTGTGTTATCATATGTGGAGAAACCGGCTCAGGGAAGACTACTCAAGTTCCCCAATTCCTTTATGAGTCTGGATACGGAAATCTAGAGTCAGAGACCCCTGGAATGATTGGAGTGACTCAACCAAGAAGGGTTGCTGCGGTGGCCATGGCAGAGCGAGTCGCTGCAGAATTGGGAAATCACGGATCTAAGGTAAGTTATCAGATTCGATTTGATACCACAGTCCACAAAGACACTGCATTAAAGTTTATGACCGATGGTGTCCTTCTAAGAGAGATGATGTCAGATTTACTGCTATCAAAATATTCGGCAATCATACTAGATGAGGCTCATGAAAGGAATATCAACACTGATATTCTTATTGGCATGCTTAGCAGAGTTCTGAAATTGCGTCGAGAATACAGCATCAAAACACCTCAAAAAGTCAGACCATTAACGTTGGTCATCATGTCCGCAACTTTGAGGGTTTCTGATTTCAGTGAGAACAGACAGCTTTTTGATAAACCACCACCTATTATAAAAGTTGATGCTCGCCAGTTTCCAGTATCAATACACTTCAATAGACGGACACCACCCAACTATACCGAAGAAGCTTTTAGGAAGACTTGCAAAATTCATAGAAAGCTACCCCGGGGTGGAATATTGATTTTCCTCACTGGAAGAGCTGAGATATCTGATATGGTAAAACGACTTAGAAAGGAATTCCCATTCCCAAAGAAAACTTCTCTAAATATGAATGATGACTCAACCCCGGAAATGGTGGTTAGCTCCAGAAGTGCTGACCTGGAAGCAGAAGACATAGAATTCAACACTACTGAGATGCCGGATTTTTTTGATGAAAATGAACTAGATGACGTTGATACCGAAGATGAAGAAGGATTCGAAGAAAAACTAGAAGAAGGGCAAGCAGCTGATGATCCTTTATACGTCTTGCCACTCTATTCGTTATTACCTACTGTTGAGCAGATGAAGGTATTCCAAGATCCCCCAAAAAGCTCAAGATTATGCGTTGTGGCCACAAACGTAGCAGAAACATCTTTAACTATTCCTGGAATTAGATATGTCGTTGATTGTGGAAGATCAAAAGAGCGTTGTTACAATGAAGAAACAGGAGTTCAATCATTCGAAATTGGATGGATATCGAAGGCGAGTGCTGACCAGAGATCAGGTAGAGCTGGAAGAACAGGGCCCGGCCACACTTATAGACTGTTTTCCTCTGCCGTATATGAGAACGACTTCCCACAATTTTCCAAACCAGAAATTATGAGAATGCCTGTTGAAAGTATAGTGCTCACAATGAAGAGCATGGGCATTGATAACATAGTCAAATTTCCCTTTCCCACGCAGCCCAGCAGTACTTTACTCAGTAAGGCTGAGAATCTATTGCAATATTTAGGCGCTCTGAATAAGGAAAAAAGAATCACTGACCTCGGACATAAAATGAGTCTGTTCCCCTTGAGTCCACGATTTTCTAGGATGCTGGTGATTTCAAACCAGCATGAGTGTTTGCACTATATTGTTGCCTTAGTTTCGGGATTATCAGTTGGTACGCCATTGCTTGACGAATTTGAACTAGGCCTAGAAAATGATGGCTCAGATGACGAGCGGGAGGATCAGAGCGATGAAGAAAGCAGGAGAAAAAAACTCTCAAGATACAATAGGTCTAGAGAGCTATTCGCAAGGATCGATAAGGTGAGCGATTCGCTCATGATTTTATCTGCAATATGTGCTTCGGACCATGTCCCGGCACATAAATTGAATCAATTCTATGAGGACAATTTTTTGAGACCTAAGCAAATGCATGAGATCTCAAAGTTGAGAAAGCAATTGCTTCATATAGTGCGAGTTAATACAATGAAGGAAGGCGTTGCATCTTCGCTCATTACGGAGGATGTGAACCTTAAACTAGGTAAGCCAACAAAGGTACAGATTCAGGCAATCAAGCAGATAGTGTGTGCAGGCTATATTGATCAACTAGTTGTTAGAGCAGATGTTATTGATGAAGCCGCCAGGATATCAAACAATCAGAAGCTGTTGAATATTCAATACCGGACATTGTTGCCTTCCAAAACTTCTGGTGACTTCAGCTTGGATGACTACGTGTATATACACCCTTCCTCAGTGCTTGCACGGTTGGGAGAGCTTCCGCCAAAGTTCCTAGTATTTCAGTCATTGAGTATGCCTTCAAACCGAAAGGAGGGCAAAGTACAGAAACTTCGGTTCAAACCACTTAATGATATCAGTGCAAAAGCAATTGCGCATGTTGGAAAGAATAGTGGTCTGATAACTTACTCAAAACCACTTGGGCCTCCTTATGAACCGAAAGATATCTCACCAACAGAGCGAGAATGCTACGTGGTACCTAGAATTGGAGCAGCACTAGGCACTGGAGGTGTTGGATGGGACTTACCTGCCATTAAAGTCATACAGAAGAAGATACACGGAAACTGGGTTATCCAGTGAGTGCTATTGGCTTTACAGTATGTATACGATATAGGAGCTAGCTAACAAACGCAACATCACCAATGTCGTGAAGTAATTAATAATGGTTATGAAGCGTGTGGCCCCTATTTTGCTGTAGCCGTTTCGTGTTTTTTTTTTTCAAGCTTTCAAGATAACTGATACTTGATTTTGTGATATACAGGAGAAGAGAGAAAGTGAAATTTTACTCGAAGTACCTAGATCTCAAGTCGTAAGCAAGTACTTTATTGTACTATTCTTGCAATATTAGAAAGAGCGCCATTGGAATTTTTTTTTTTAGGTTCCGCAGTACAAGCCAGAAGAAAGCTCAATTGATAGAGATTACCAAGACGAGAAACCAACGGCTTTTTTTTGATGAAATATGCAGGATCAGCGTGCTTCTATCATGAAGACTGAATATAGCGAGACATTTGGTCGATTTATCGATGAGGTTTTTAGGGTACTTATCGCTATCGACGGCGAAACTGAGGTTATGTCCACTGCAATTCCTGCCAAAGGAGATTTCTTTGAGGAGGATGGAGCTAAAATTTCAAGCTCTTTTCTAACCTACTATGACTCTTTGGACGAGGATAAAAGGAAAATGTTCTGTTCAACCACGATGAAATCAAAGAATGAATCGCATAGCTACGTATCACTATTTGAGGTATTCCACGATCTTACAGTGTCGGCTCTTCTCAAATTTCTAGAAAACGAAGACGACAACACTCTGTCTTTCAAGGTAGATCGTTTCTATAAAGTGTCTGTTGAATTATTCTTGAGAGAGGGAGCAAGAGTGGGTCTCGAATTTAGTAGAAATAGCGATGACAAGACGACTGACAATATGGAGGATTCGGTGACAGAGCAAATGGGAAGACGTCTTAGGACGAGACGTGATCAAAGCACGAAAAGCGACAATGAAGATGAACATAGTGACATTGAATCCCAAACAAAGTTGGAAAATAGTTTATCTCGGGATTTTGATATCATTTCTACATCATACTTCAGCAAGACAGGCGAGGCACTATCGGTTCTTGCTTCGAACAACCTTCCGCTATTCACATCCTTAAACTCCTTTAAATCGGAATTAGATGATAGAGAACCAGTGTTAGATGATTCACTACCATTCGAGATTGTTAAAGTGTCTTCCAATATGAATTCGTTGAAAGCAGACAACTTATCGTCTATCTCTCCACAACACACTAGAGTGAATCCCAACCAGCAAGTCTCAAGCGAGGTACTATCGCAGTACTTCCACCCAAATTGGTATAGCATTCCAGCAGCGCAGTGGCTGAAGCATGGTCCAAATGAAAGTGATTTTTCCTTTGCGCCGTCTTTCGACGAGGGTAAATCTATTGTCTCGAGCAAATGGAAAGGGCTGACTTGGTTACAGCAGGTAGGCTTTAAAAGAATAATGGAAATCAAGGAAGATTATCAGGAGGCTGAACGTGATAAAAAAGAGCAGCTAGACCAGTTGTCTAATAGCCCAGAAGTCGAGCTACAAATTGATAGCACACCTAACACTATAGAACCTGGAACTGGTAGTGGAGAAGGTATGGTAGACTCTGCTGCATCCAAAGGTACAGAAGAGATATATGATGAGGTCAGTATCATCACTGAGAAACCTGCGAATGGGGAAACAAATGGAAATTTGTATGAGGCGAAAAAAGAAAAAGAAGCTACTCCTGGCTCAGACCAAGAAATGTCCAATGATGAAGTCGAAAGTACTGTTCCTGTGTCTTCTATTAATCTCGAAAATCTTTTAAAGTGGAATGTGGGGAATAAAATAGACAGCAATGAGAAAAAGTTTGTTAAGCACAACAAGTCACAGCTACATATCAGCGAGCTATTATTGGAGCTAAATCAACTGAGAAAACTCAGGGAGTTCCCACAGTCTCAGATTACAGAGCAACAGCAGTATTCAGGTATTACATCTCAACTTCACGCATCAAAAGTAGGTAAACCGACATCGCAAGAGATTGAGAAATTCTATAAATTAAAACGTATGATCATGGGACTGATACAGTCCAAGGGAATACAACCAAAAGATCTAGGAATCAGGCTAAGTTCAAAACTTCCTGTCTCACAACACAATTACAACGGATCTTTACCCGCTTCTATGATAGGTACTGCTCCAGTTGCTCAAGTGGGTCGACTTTCAGGATTAGGAAGACCAAGGAAAAGACGATGATTGTCGATAGCTTTTTTCTCGTTCATGGCTTCTTTTCTGCTAGCGCTTTCTTTTGAATAAGAACCTTGCTGTTAGCAATTGTACATCAGTCTTACTCGTTAACTGTACTTGTATAGGTACATATTTAGTCTTCACGGAGATATGTTCAATAGACTAACCGATCGTTCATCCGATCATTCCAAACGTCGTCCAAAAGTAAAGGGTTTAGAGTTGACTCCCAATCATTAAATTTTTTAACGCTCTCGAGAAGTATGCCATCATCAAGAACGTAACAGATGACTTTTCCCGAATTTTCTTGACGAACTCCAACATTTACTATAAATTCACCATCCCGTCCATAAACTGACGTGGTGTATTCAAATATGTCCTCTCGATTGACTGACCGGTGCTGCTTCACGACACTTGGTGTAAAAAGATTGCCCCGTGCAACCAAGTTAACAAAGGCATTAGCAATGTCAAGAAGCAACTCATTCAGCAGTTCGCCCTCAATTGATGCTGGCGACTCGTGAAACAGCTTTGTGGTCAGCAAAAAGTTCAAACTAGGGGCTCCGTTTTGCGATGTTTCATTATCACTCCCATGCCCTATATATAGACCAAAACCAAGCGGATCAAGTTTCAAGCTTCCTAAGTCAAGTTTTTTAGCGTATCTAACTACTTCTCCCTCCACAAAACTTTGATCCTTGGGCTTTAAAGGAGCACAGGTTATACTTGCACTATTAAGACGTTCACGCGATCTGAATAAATCACTTTTGCATAGCTCAGGAAAGGCGATAGTCATCGCGTACTGACATGTCTGCAGCTCAAAAACCTTGGTGATTATAGGAACGGACTGTGATTCATCGCAGACATAGCTCACTGTTACAGTGCGCTCCCTATTGGTCAAGTCACAAATAGAACCTCCGCCAATAAGTTGTGAAAGATATTTAGAACCATCGCTCCTCTCCACAAGAGAAAACCCATGTTTCGAGTTACTAAAGTCTTGTGAAAAAGAACCTAGAACGTATTCTGGAGTATTCGGATCTGGTTTCAGCAAACCTGTTTTGCTGTAAGCTTCGGAGTCAAAATGAAACTGTCGAATAGAAGAACTTGGGCAAAACGCATAAACCCAGTAACCAGATACCCAGTACAGACATCTATTATCGTTGGTTAGGTATTTATCGCCCAGAAATCTCACTAAACTTATAGCATCTTCTTGATCTTGAGCAAATGTCAACCTTTCATTTTTTGTAACCTCTGAGCTAACTATGGCATTGGAAGTTATATTACAAACATATTTCAGATTGTCTCTTTTGATCACTTCGAGATCATAGTTTGCGTCAATCGGTTGATAGTCTTCTAGTGTTTCAGTGAACCACTGATTTGTGAACTTCAGCTGATATCGAGAAGCTTCTTCATCTAACACAACTTTAGACGCATTGATAATGGCTGATATTGAAAGTAGCCCAAAGGCTATTCTGGTTATAACCATCATGTACATGTGATATCCATTTGGCCAGAATACTAGACAGTAAACTTTTATGACTTCGTAGGGTTGTCTATTTGCATCTAATCTATCCACTAATCAATATATCAGATCATAGAAAGCTAAATTCAGACAACAGGTCTCGAAAATATTGTGGATAGTAAAACCAGTTCGAACATCGTTACACCAGAATCAACATTGCGTTCCATTCAAAGGCTCAGCATGGCTTTCGCTTGTGACGTAACGGGCCACAAAGACCTGTCTTTTGTCACCTAAAGAGGTGGGAATTAGTAGTGAGGTTGATATAACAGCTTTGAAAACTCTTTCGGTTGCCGTCATGCAAATAACATAAATTGATTTGACTATTGAACAAAGATGCTTCAATGGGCTGTTTCGAGAGAGTCATTTGAGTCAATACCTCATTTATACTCAAAGAACATACATCGTCACTTAGTTGTCAGACAAGTTAGACATTTTTCAGAATCACCTGTCACTCTTCAAAAATCCACTTCGCCAGAACTTGAAAGAACGACAGAAAATACAAAGAGTGAGACAATAGATGTCTCTAAGTACGCCACACTCAGAGATAATTATCGCATGCCAAAGAACCCAATCGTGTTTTGCCATGGATTCTCTGGTTTTGATCGTCTTATTACAATACCTACCTTGCAATCATTAAACGCTTTGAGCAGCGCTAAAGGTGATCACAAACAACTAGAGTCTCCTGCAATTGAACTGTTCCCATATTGGCATGGCATTGAGTCAGAGATTCGAAGGAGGGGCTGCTCTACACTTGTTGCCAAGGTTCCTCCATTTGGCTCCATACAAAATCGTTCTATGGTTCTGAATAAATTTATAGAGGATGGTATTGCAGATAAGCTACAAGCAGGAACTGAAAAAGTGAAAGTCAATCTTATTGCACATTCAATGGGAGGTTTAGACTGTAGATACATGATTTCGAATCTAAAGCACAAGAACTTTGAAGTAGCCTCACTGACCACTATCTCAACACCACACCATGGCACATATGCAGCTGATTACTTTTTGAAGAATTTCCCAGCTAGACTCATCGACAAGTATTTTCCCTCAATCAAGCAACTCACGATGCAAAATAGCAAAAATTTGAACCAAATGATGCCAGATGACCCTAATGTGTTTTATCTTAGCTATGGTTCCTCTTTTAAACCCAATATTTTCAATCTTTTCTATTTAACATGGCTGATTGTAAACTTCAAGGAGGGTCCCAATGATGGTGTGGTCAGCTTAACCAGCGCGAAATGGGGTAAACATCTAGGTGATTTACGCAATGTAGACCATCTAGATTTAATCAATTGGATGGGAACTGCAAATAAAATCAAGCGTTTTCTGGGTTACCCAGTATTCAATCCGGTTGCTTTATACTTGGACATTGCAGACAACTTAGCAAATCATGGTTTATAGCTCAAACAGTCGTATAATCAAAGAAGTGCTCATCAGCTACAAAAGTTCATTCCGCAAAAACTGCATTTCTTTTCTTACAGATTCACAATAACTTGCAAGACTGTCATCATAATTATCACTGTAGTTAATTCTGGCGGCCTCACAGTTTCTGAACTCTTTGAGAAGCCAATTGTTCCATTGAGAGCTAAGGAAGTTTCTCTCCTTACTGTTGAGCACATTCAAGTCTGTCAATATCTCATTTCTCTGTATACCATATTCAATCAACCTGTTCGTAATCTCACTATTGTTGTCCAATGAATCAAATATATCACATCTTTTCTGAAATTCCTTGAAGCAGAGAGATTGTGACGAATTGAAGGAGACAATACTCGATCCCGCATTTTTGAGATCATCTATATCACTCAAAAAAATTGCTCTTTTCATAAGCGTGGGTGTCTGTACCAGATCATTCACAAAATTCTCTGTTCTTCTTTCCAACCAATATGAGTAGCTAGTTTTTCCTAACAGGAGGCAATTAGCAAGTACCGAAAAGATAAGCAAAACAATCAAAAGATAATTGGCACGGATAGTACTAAAGAACATAAAAATAAACCGAAACACATGATTGGCTATATCATACACCAGCCTATCAAGGTCAAGATTGAGTTTTTGTAGCACAAATGCCAAAAGCAGACGTAATCGTAAAGGTTTCGTCTCATTTGCAAAGTGTTGTTCTTCAACAGTAGGGATGTCACTATCATACTTAGTTATAGGCCCATAAAGCTTGATGGCGGAGGCAATCTTCTTTTTCTCATGAGAGAGACTATCAACCGCAGCCAGAATTTTTTCATTGAGCTCCTCTATTTTAAACAACAAGAGTTGGGTAAAAATTGCTTTCGTGATCCAACTGAAAACTCCGCGGCTATTAGAAAGCTTATAGTAAACAAGTAACTTACTCGCTTTAGACTCTGTGCTATAAATCAAGAACCTTATCTCCAGCTTCCAAATAGTACCAAACGGCAATCTCAAAGAAGGAGTAAACTGTGCGAAATTGTAATATTCGTTGTTTATCATTGACTCTATTCGCTGTTGAACTGATATAACTTCAACATTAACATTCCAAACGTTTCTGGTCAAATGTTGATTTGAATCACATCTCCAGACTGTATGCTTGGTATTCATATCAACAGTTATGAGAGAAAATGGTAGCATAGACTGGAGTAAAAATGATTGATCGCCCACTAACACATGAAACAATGCTTTGGAGGGCAGATTGTATGTTTTTATGCACAAAAGATCCATTTCATTACTATAATTCAGCTTAATTTGCTTTCCAGTATCAGAGGATGAAGCAACAGTCACCAAAGATTTGTCATTCTCCTTTTTCTGACGCAACCCAGAAATTGACATCACATGTGATGGTTGCTCCTCCTTAGCGTAAACCTGTTTAATCTGATCGAAATCCTTAATTATATCCTGCAGCTTCTTCTGTTGTACCTCTCTCTTCAATCTTATGAGATAGTTTATCATATCCCTGAAAGACATTCCAGAATCGAAAAACAGCTTGAACTTTATTGAAGAGCCACTCACTAAATATATTCTCAAAATATCATAATGCTCCTTTTGAATGCATTCGGCATTCAAAATATTAAGTAGACTCAAAGGTGAGATTGAAATCAGTCCACAGTTCATTGAGTAGACGAATAGATGATCAACTGTCAGATAAAAGTTGCAAAGGAGTTCTTGTTTTGCGTTTGGAGCCCAGTAGGCTGTAAACGATGCCAACGCATATTCGTTTACTCCTACAAAAGTCTCAAATATCGATCGCACTTGAAGATCAATTTTTCTCAGTTCAAATGGATAAAAATATGGATACTTCAAATTTATGACCGCCCTCGTGGAAACATTATGTGGCATTTCTTTAGGTTCCTGTTCAAAATTGTCCAGGATATAGTATAGCCCCCAATTGATAAATCCCCACGTATTGGCTGTGATTGCAGAAGGATATATAGATGATGTAATGTATAAATGGGACAAACATGCAAGTGTAGTATACTGAGTGACTAAAGGTGGATCGAAATCGATAGTGAGCTGTGAGGTAGATAGCGCCTGATTTACTATATCATGGGCAGCTTCATCATTCGTGCTGCTATGCACATTAATCAGCTCGTAGTCTTTGGTACCTATAGGTGTCAGCTTCAACACGTCCAAAGGTGGCTCATATCTGGAGGATGCTTCAGGAGTATTGTTCTCCATGGCTTTTAACTTTGCCGACTTGAAGACGGTTAACCAACTTCTCAGTTCTGATAATGTTTCAGCTTGAATTATTATCTCAGTTTGGTACGTTTTGATCTCAAAACAGTACTTTCTGCTCTCCTCGGGGGTATATCTGACGTTGGCCAAAAGAATGCCTATTTTATCAGATTCTTCTACATATTGACCATTAGGACTAAGAGAAAGGAATCCAAATATATCCCCCTTCAAATACAGCCATCTTTTAAGCCATATCACATCTGTAGATGCAAGTTTAGTGGATTTTATAAATATCCAACCATGTTTTTCCATCTGTGGACTTGAGGTATCGAGTGTATTTATATTTCCAATAGTCGCAGGGTTATAAGAGCTTGTGTCGCTTGAAGGCGTTATTAGTTCTATCACACTTTGCTCTGAGCTGAACCTTGCTGACACAATGTCCCTCATCAAATAGTAATAAGAGCTTGTTTCAAAATTCACACAGTACTTTGATCTTTCTACTCTGTCATATTGTGGCTTGAGACCAAGAAATGCGGCAATGTTTTTGGTATGGGAGCTCGTATTCCATATGGAATCGCAAACATCTACCAAAGCAGTAGATGTCTTATGTTTTAATTTCGTCATTTGGATCCATAGAGTCATCGAAACATGAATATACTGCTTTCTAATTTCAAAAAGCTGAAACGCATCCTCCCTTGCATTGACAGGACTCATTGTCTTAGATTGTGACATAAATCGCTCTAAATAGCTATCGTACTTTGCTTGAATCTCAACAAAAGCCTTACGGGTTTTGAAGAATGAATCGAAATCATTTTGCAACAAAGATTCAAGCTTCTGTTTTGCTGTTGCTTTGACATTCAGAGCCTTCTGAAAGGCTTTAAGTAAAGAGCCCATACCTTGCAAAGTACTATTTAAACATGGGATTGTGACATCATGACTTACTATACCAATGCTCTTCTCTATTATAGGCTTGAATATGTTAGCTGTGTCATTAGATAAACTTTCTAAGGAAGCACAGATGGTGTAGTAGCGATCCACATAAGGAATGATAGCCTTCAGAAGGGATTCAAACTCCAAAAATGCTGCACTTTGATAATTTATTGACGCACGGAAGCTAGGAGAGTCAATAGAAGCTTCCTTCAGTCCCACAGCAACAAGTTTGACTATTCTATCAGGTATGTAGCTTCCGTCGGCGTTTTCAGCTGAAGGCAATTCATCACCCGTAGGAAGCGCCATAGGCTCTTCAGGCTTGGTAGATACAAGGGCATTGTGATTAGACATCTGGCCGTGATTGAAACCAACTATTTATACTAGCATCCTCTTGCGATGCTTCAATTCTGTGACCTGCATAGGAATTGCACACTCATTAAGCAACAAAGTTTTTGTCATGAGCGAACTTTTTTATCGCTGAAAATGTCAATTTCTTAGGTAGCATCGCAATGAAGAGCATTGTGCTCAGAACGAGTTGTGCCTCAGATATTAGGTAACGCGTTGACTGTATCAAAAAGAGAGAATGCTATGTACATGTTACATCTAGTGGTCGTATACACAACAGATATTTTAATTACACGTTTGACAGTAAGTGTTCAATGCGTCCATAGTAATCGTCATTGAACAAATCCTGAAGTTCTTCCTTCACCAGCCATTTGTGGTCACTGTAGTCGCGAGTGTGCTTCAACTCAAACTTTCCGGCAATGATATGCGATTTGATTAGATATTCTCTTGTGATTTCTCTGGATTCTGCAAGTTCATCATCAGAGAGTAACTGGCCATTTGAATACCTAAGTAGTGCAGTTGGAGTATTTGAAACCATCCAAGTGTTAATGTTCACACCAGCAATGGACTTGACACCTTGTTCTGCAACCTCATGCAAGGGTTGTGAATCATCACTCAATTGAAACGAGGGGAACTTCCAACTTTGATCCTGCTTGACAGCAAGATACAATGTACGGTCAAGCCTACGTTCTAAAGACTTATCATCGTTGAGCTCATCTGCCTTGGTGACCCTCGACTGCGGTTTGATAGGTCTACTGACATCATCCAAATCTTCCTCTGACGCTTTTTTGCCCTCAGCATCAATCGCTTCCTCCTGATGGGAGCTAGGAATAACAACTTCTTGCTTAAATCTTCGATCTCTTCCGTGCTTTATGTCAGGAACACCCTTTGGAAACCATACTCCTCTATGCTTCGGTATGGGAGATGTTTGAGCCTTGGAGAACTCTCTCTCAGCAACAGTTCCCTTTTTGAAATAGTACCATCTTGGAAAAGTCCACATCAGTCTCTTCTCTAGTTCGTCATGATACTTATAAAACTTCTGTTCGAATTCAGAAGGTTGTGAAGTTATGATTGGAGTTCTCGACAAAACTAGACCAGCATATATTGACTTTAGCGGAGAACCGGTAGTGGTGGTTGCCAGCGTTCTGGTAGAGTGTTTAAGCAATCCAACTGGCATAGTTAGCCGTTAAAACAACTAGGGTTACAAAGGATCTCGTTAGGTATCTGCACTTTTCGTTGTTGCAATCCTCTCATGACCTGCAATCTGTACTGTCTCTTCTTCCATCAACCAGCTTTAACAAAAATTTTCAATGTAAGGATGTAGTCTGAAGCCATGATTATGTACATGATGGTTATGCGTATCCGTTCGGGCGGTGCTGTTTTTTCTTTAGGTTAGCTATTAAGTGGGGTCCTAGTCTAAGATAACATGAAAGACTGTTGGTTTCCAACCATATGTTTTGATCAAATAGGTAAAGATATCATCACAAAATGCTTTTCAGGAGAAGGTTGCCTTGTTTTAGAAACAACAGGCTTGGCACTCAATGTATAAAGGAATGCAAAAAGTCGATCTCCACCATCCCAATGATGTGGGGAGGGAAGGAAATAATCACCTCCACAAAGTGCAATATTAGATCGCCCACGGGTGAAATCATACACACAGCGGCTGTACTGGATTCTATGGAGGCTGTGGACGATTTGTGTGTGAATGCAAAGAACGGCTTTGACTCATGGAAGGATGTTTCGCCAGAAAAGAAAGCAGAAATCTTCGATAGGGTTGTTACAAATTTGATGCTTTCGAAAGACGAGCTAATTCGCGCTCATCTTGAGACTGGAATCCCACAGGCTTTTGCAGAGTTCAATTTTTTGGGGTCCGTAGACAGCGTTAAACATTACAGGGCTCTACTAATGACAAAACCTGAAGGGATTATACCCATCCAGCATAAGACCGATCTGTCTCTGGTGATATCACAACCAATTGGCCCTGTTCTCAGCATTTCTCCCTGGAATGCACCAGGCATACTCACAACAAGATCAATCACGGCTCCTTTGAGTGCCGGTTGCTCTGTCATTGTAAAGTCTAGTGATCTGTCTCCAGAAGTATCATATCTTCTTGCAAGGTGCTTTACTGAAGCAGGACTTCCGGAAAACTCACTTAACTTGATCCACACAAAGCCAGAGGATGCCAAAAAGGTTGTAGACCGAATCATCGCGAACGATAACATAAGAAAGATTAACTTCACAGGATCCACAAAAGTCGGTAGGGATATTGCTAGGGTCGCTGGTCAGCATTTAAAGCCTGTACTTCTTGAGTTGGGTGGGAAAAACTTCACAATTATAGAAGCTGACGTGAATGATCTTGAATCAGCTCTGCGCACAACTCTATGGTCTAGCTGGTTTAACAAGGGTCAAATATGCATGTCTACAGATGTTCTTTTTCTGCATGATGATATTTATGATAAAGCCGTAGAGATCCTTGAGGAGGTGGGCAGGGAGATCGTTGAAACAGATGCCGACATGATGATCAATCAACGGACAGCTCAGCATGCCTTGAAGATAGAGGCTCTTGTTGATGATGCTCTTCAAAAGGGTGCTGACATTCTTGTTGGGACTCCGCCATCTTCTTCGAGCGGCGGATCAATCACTCCCTTGATCATGACAGAGGTAGTTCCTAGTATGCAATTATTCCGGGAAGAATCATTCGGTCCAGTGATTTCTTTGCTTAAATTTTCTGACATAAGTGAAGCAGTGGATATCATTAATGAATCTGGGTACGGTTTGAAGTGCTCACTGTATACCTCAAATCATCTAAAAGGCTACAAGATCGCTACTAAGATTGAAAGTGGCTCCGTCCACATCAATAGTCCCACAATTTTTGATGAGGCGCACCTTCCACATGGAGGAACGAAGGCTTCAGGCTACGGTAGGTTCAACTCTTTTTGGGGAATAGATGAGTTTCGATATCAGAAGCTCGTGACACTTGATCAATAGTCTGTTTAATCCTGAGATCTCACTCAATCATAATAAATTATTAATCCTTGAAGACCCCTCGCACCTCTTCCCAAAAAATTATCAGATGTTAGTGTAAAGCTTATAGTTGCCCCAAGTCACTTTAATGTAGAAGCTGATTGAATCTTCGCTTAAAACGAGCAAACAAGATCATTCAGCTCAGTCAATTATCTTCAGGAACTCAAGCTATGTTTGTAAGAAGATTGTGCGATGCTGGCCTGGCCAAACGCAGCTGGTCTGCCAGAAATTTTCACTCAGTATACCATGCTGAAGTACCTTTGCTGGATAATAGCAGGCTGGAAAACAAGGTTCTGTCACGAGCGTACAAGAAATTTGTTCCTGAGGTGGGATTTACTGCAGCAGCCGTGACATCTGCCATAAAGGACATAGGATTGAACCCTGACTGCATGAAAGGAATTTTTAATTTCACTTCGGGATCAAAGGATCCAGTAATGGAACTCATCCTGTACCATTTGAAGTACACTAGATTGCAGTTAGTAAACTATCAAAAGGAGGCAGACCTTTTGCCTTCCGAAAGTGAAAGGGTGAGATATTACCTCTCCAAGAGGCTACAAGAGAACACACCGATTGCCAAGTATCTGCACCAGGCGTTGGGTAGAATGATACTACCGTTCAATCTGAACGAATCACTAGTTGAATTGCACAATCTCTCTGACGACATTGCGTTTTATTCTGGCGATCAAGCAACTGACTTTGCCTGGTACACTAAAAGGTTTTCTTTCTCGGGAGTACTTGTCCAATCTGAACTATTTATGCTGAGGGACGATTCGCCTAACTTTATAAGAACTATCGACTTTATGAACGACCGCTTGAATGAAGTTGAAGCCGTCGGTTACGCGTACAACTCCTTTGAAGAGTGGGCTCTATTTAACGCCATGAGTATGGCCAATCTTATCAAAAGTCAACTAGCTAGAGGTTAGAATGAAAATCTACGTTACATACATCTTTAAATTAAGTAATCACAGGAGGCGCGGCAGTGGCCGTTCTGGCACTGACCAGCTTGTCTCTCGCCTGTTCCAGACTCTTCTGTGTCGTCTTGATGCTGGATTCAATCCTATCGATCTCCTTTTTGATAAACTCAATCCGCTTATCCACATTCATATTTGCATCCTCATTATCCTGCGGCAGCAGTACAGGACCAACAAGCTTATAAATCTTAGCTTCAGGTTTCAGCTTGTCAAATTCTTCCTTCACGATCTTATTCTCCTGAAATTGTGTTTCAAGCTTTTGCCTCGACGTCACTAGTTCCGTCAGATTTGTTTGCAGCTTGGAGAAGTCTTTTGAAAGTGTTTCTAGCTGTGCTTGCGTTATATTCGACATCCTCCACTGCTTTGACCCTTTTTGCCTATCTTTAGTAGCGGTATAATATTCTGATGTATATGATTTTTTTTTTAGTATGAGTTTTTCAACATTGAATTGTAAAATCTATCTTATGATTTAAGAGTGGTGTTAAACAACCCTAAAAGCTATCCTCCACTTCAAAATGGTAAGTGACCACACTTCTATCCTACAATTATTATGTCATATCCTAACACTGTATAGTTGAGTCCCTTCGAAGACCTCCGTACGCCGAAACATATATTGCAAGATAATCAACTTGATGAGAACTCAGATCCATTTACTGAGAAGGAGCCTCAAGTGCCCTCAATTTTTGTTGATCACCACGTGAACACAAAAAGTGACTACTTTGTTGTGATTCCAGAAGTCCTAAAGATAGTCGGAGATACATTAATGGCCTTAGATGGTTACGACACACGATTAATATCGACCATCACTGTTGGATACCCTAACAACTTGGAAGATAGCGGTGCTGACAACGCTGAAGACTACGACGATCAAGAACAGCTGTACAGATCCACGTCTGATATCCTAATGCAACAGGACAGCAAGAAAATCAAAATTCATCAAATATCCGCCACAACAAAAGCGGGAAAAGTGGAGCTGATAAACTTCATTACCATTCCTGTGTTTCAAAACAAGTATATATACAACCTGCTCTCATCTGCTATCTTGACTAACTTCAACATCCACCGGCTCATATGCCTGGGAACTAGCGAATTGAATATCAATGAAACAATCAACAAACTTGTGTCTTCAAACACCATAGAACTCAATGCACTGCTTTCAGAGGTCCCAGATATGAAGCCCCCTCATTTCGTTACGGGAGCTGCAGGCTCTATCATATCACAGTCAATAATACAGAGGGTTCCTAGTCTCAGCTTGATTGTAGCCTCCGAAGGGGCGTTCAATCTAGATCTTGAGCGATTCAGTTTCGAGGGTCTTATGGACATGTCGGTTGTGCTGGACGACTTCTTCAACTTCCAAGGCCGCTTGAAGAGCACTCTTGGCAGCATGCTCAAGTTCAAGAAAGCAGGGAGTGGTAGCAGTGGACTCTATTTGTAGTTGTTACCCTACTTTTAGATGGTGTAAAGGTGTATAATTTCAAAAAAATTTTCATGAGCTTATAGGTGAAGATATACTTTAGAAGATAAAAGAGAGGTCACTAGTGGTTAAAAGAAGTTGCTAATCAAAGACGAGATCAACTGTGAACGTCCATAAACATAAGATGGTTTCTATTGATTATCTTTTGTTTGAGGAGCCGACAGGTTATGCTGTCTTCAAAGTCAAATTACAGCAAGATGAGGTTGGTTCTAGATTGAAAGAAGTTCAAGAAGCTTCCAATGACCTTGCAAAGCTTTCTAAGATGATTGAGTTGGTTTCATTTGCTCCTTTCAAAGGTGCAGCCCAGGCTCTAGAAAATGCTAATGATATCAGTGAGGGGCTAGTTTCAGACTACCTGAAGTCCGTGCTCGAGCTGAGTATCCCTAAGGGATCCAAGAAAAATACCATTTCGCTGGGAATTTCTGACAAAGTTCTTGGACCCTCGATTAAGGAAGTATTTCCATACATTGACTGTCATTCCAGTGAAATTGTGCAAGATTTCTTGAGAGGTATCAGAATTCATGGATCAAAGCTGCTTAAAGGTCTTGAGGATGGTGATTTGGAAAAAGCTCAACTTGGTTTAGGACATGCTTACTCAAGAGCAAAGGTCAAGTTCTCTGTTCAAAAGAACGATAATCACATTATTCAGGCCATTGCGTTACTTGATCAACTGGATAAAGATATCAACACTTACTCGATGAGGGTCAAAGAATGGTACGGATGGCATTTCCCTGAGCTTGCAAAGATTTGCAATGACAACTACTTGTATGCCAAGCTAGTTTTACACATCAAAAACAAGTCTTCTTTGAGTGAAGACAGTTTGCACGATGTTGCTGCGATTGTGAATGAGGATGCTGGATTGGCTCAACAAATTATTGATGCTGCTAGAATATCGATGGGACAAGACATTTCTGAACAAGATATGACCAATGTACTTTCATTTGCCGAGAGAACAATTTCAATTTCTGACTATCGCAAAAGTTTGTACACATACCTGACCGAGAAAATGAATTCTGTGGCACCCAATCTTTCTGAACTAATTGGTGAAGTTGTTGGTGCCAGATTGATTTCTCATGCAGGTTCTTTAACCAACTTATCCAAGCAAGCTGCCTCAACTGTGCAGATACTTGGAGCGGAGAAGGCATTGTTCAGAGCGCTTAAGACTAAAGGAAACACGCCGAAGTATGGGTTGATATATCACTCGTCTTTTATTGGTAAGGCTTCTGCCAAAAACAAAGGAAGAATTTCGAGATATCTTGCAAACAAGTGCTCCATTGCTTCCAGAATCGACAATTACTCTGATGAGCCAAGCAATGCGTTTGGTCAAATTTTGAAGAAGCAGGTAGAGGAAAGGCTAGAGTTTTACGACACTGGCAAATCGCCAATGAAGAACGCCGATGCAATCAAAGAGGCTCTCGCGCTAGCAGGTGTTTCTGGTGGAGATATTCTCGCAGAAGAGAAGGAAGAGAAAAAGGAGAAAAAGGAGAAGAAAGAGAAGAAGGAGAAGAAAGAGAAGAAAGAGAAGAAAGCGAAGGAAGAGAAGAATGAGAAGAAGGAGAAGAAGGAAGAGAAGAAAGAGAAGAAGGAGAAGAAGGAAGAGAAGAAGGAGAAGAAGGAGAAGAAGGAAGAGAAGAAAGAGAAGAAAGAGAAGAAAGAGAAGAGAAAAGCCGAAGAAGAGCCAGTAGAAAAGAAGAAGAAGAAGTCAAAGAACTAGTCTCATCATTTTGGTGATCACTACGTACCTCCCTCTAGATTTTCTGTGTAGAGATGTATAATTTCTACTTTCTTTGGAATAAAGCCGGGTAACTTATTGAAACCAGGAATAGTGATTGACATAGATAAATATGCATATGGAGTAGTAAAAGTTGGCTGTTTGATGTTAGCAGGGTTTTATCGATAGGTGGATCGTCGGCCTGTAGAGTAATATAGCAATCTGGTGCTTTGGAAGCGTACTGAAGAGCGGGCTGCCCAGTTTTGAAAAACGCTTGCGTGAATCTTCAAGATCGCAAAAGTAGAACGTTATCGGAATTAGGAAGGGCTTCATATCACCGGAACGGAAGTATTCCTCGTTGGTTATTACTCTCTGGGCAACAATTTTACCATCAATAAGATATAGAGCTTCGCTATGTCATCACCAATAGTGTTTAAAAGGGGATATTCCCTTGACTCGGCTGAAAAGAGCGCTGTTTCAGATGCCGAGGCTCTGCCTGTTAGCTACAACAACCAGAAATCGGTTTCTGGAAGCTCTCAACACACTTCCTCATTGATTGGTTCGTATCCCGGAACGCAGCCGCATAGAAGAAAGTCGTCATTTACCACATCTTCATCTCCATATGCCAGACGGAAATCGTTTCTCTCGAAGTCGATGCTTGAAAATGATAACTTTCAGATATATGAGCTCTCTTCTTCACTGAACCATTTTTCGTCTGCTTCCGACAACTCCCTTGTACGAGCAAGAATCCCTTCTTTTTCCATTAACTTAACTCAGTCGCAAGGATTTATATGGAATCAGGACCTTTTTGCCTCGTCATATCAACAAGTTAGAGCAGGGCTAAATCCAGACGAATTGCAGGATGGTTCTAAAGGAGTTGAAGTTGTAGATATAGTTGTTGATGAAAGTGAGAAAGAGGATATGGACATGATGAGAGATGCGGATGATGCCGATCAGACTCAAGCCGATGATGATGGCTGCGCTGTGTCTGATGATGATGAAATATTTGCTACGGATTACTGAAACCCCAAGGAGGGTCGCATTTTACATTATCATCCGTAAATTTGAGACTTTGCTTCATATACCGGCACTGGCCACTACTTGTATCTATTTGGCCGGTGCTACAGGTTTGCTTTTGATGTCTTTTTTTTGTTCATGGAATCCGTGGTTGTCCGCAAATAGTTGTGGATTGTTTTGCTTTTTAGGGTATTATCGCACTTTTTAACACTAGTTTATGATCATTTGAATTTAAATTGTTATTTCTGTGTCTTCTGCCCTAGTAGATTGCTTTCCGACGGTCAGATTCAACCGCTCTTCTTGTCTTCACATTGTATGACTTGCTGCTACACACTTTACCGCGCCTTGGTTTTTCTTCTACGGAAAGAGGAATTGGCAATTTTTTCAAATAGCTAGAAAAGTTGTTCATCAAGTATACATTGAAGATTATAAAACAGACGCTCCTGGTGGACGACTGTGAGAACCAGTTTGCGCGCTTGCTCCATCACTTGCTGTGAATGACAACTTTAAGAATTCCATAATGATGAGAAAATTCGGTTTGTTTGTACCAACCTTGTGCAGGAGATTTTCTTCAGTGCTGGCAGCTCCTGGTGAACGCTCTATACCCGGCCATATCTCAAGTCAACTGACTTCGAGCCATTTTACACGCTTACCTATGGCATTCAATACTCCTACGAAATTTTTGAATCAATGGAACTTCTTTCCGTCAGTAATGTCAAACGAGATGTCGGATCCAGAGAATACCTTTCCTACGGGAGAGACGAGTGAGATGTTGCTAACATCGGTACTTAGAAAGAGACGACTCAAGATGAAGAAGCACAAGTTGAGAAAGAGAAGAAAGGCTCAGCGAGCCCTAAAAATTAAGATTGGTAAATAACTCTGACTTGTACATAGATTAAATGTGATTAGTATGGCAAATATTTCCGTCTATAAGTAGTTGTCAGTTTCCTGTCTCGTTAGAAACACCATCAGGATGGTCTCCCTGCCAGTTGTTTACCCACTGCACCACTCTGGCAACGTTTTCATCCAGAGCATCGACATCCTCACTGCGCAGTTCCACAACAATGCTCTCATCAAAGCTATCTCTCGCTTCGGTGGCCAATATCTCCATGATCTCCACCTCCACATTCTCCAAAATTTTGCTTTCCTTGTAACCACGTTTCTTCAAACGATCGTATAAGATTGTGTTATTACATCTTAAAACCACGACAAGGTCTATCCATCGTTCAGGAAAGATTTCGCAGCAATGCCAGTCAATGATCTGCCCCCCTTTCTCCACCAGCGGCTCTAAAGCATCCAGTAGTTTGTCTTCGTCTACTATTGATGAATCTCTCTCCTTGTCATATCCATCTATACAATCATTGTCCTTTGCAAATTGGCTGATATTGATATGATTCAAATCTGTCAGCTGTGAAGCCAGCTGCTCAGCATGTGACGTTTTACCACATCCAGGCGTGCCCGTAATTATAATGTTCGGAAACAACCTTTTTGACATATCAGGTATTCTGAATGTCCTTCTGGCCTGCCCTTATGGGCCTTTAAGCTTTATGAAGGTCTACTACATCAGCTTCACTCCCCTTGAACTTGAAAGTAAAGTGGTTGATTATGTCAGTTTTACCCGGCTTTTAGGATTTCAGCTTGGCCAAAGTGAATCCAAACATGAGCACCATAACGGAAGCTGAGTTGAGTAGATAATCGACTGGTTCTGGTCACATATCTATAACCGACATAACTGCCTATTTGACCATAAGCTGTCTCAAGGGTGTTCAGGTTCCCCATAATATTATATGCCATGTGTAAGTATATCTAGTCGTGGTTGAATTTGTACGCTCAATAATTCAAGGCATTAATACTAACCTTGCCAAAGCTGCGTGGGGAAATACAGGAAACGATCTTGAGCTGAAGCAGGGCCTAGCATACAATACTGTTGCTGGAGGCTCAACTTCGTTCCACAGAAATGGGCTTGTTGATTCAAAGAGTGGTGAACATTTTCCCGTGCTGGGTACTACCGCGGGATCGAGTCTCAATCGCAGCAATAATGGCATACTGTCGGCACATTTAAAACAACAGCAACTAGATTCAGGATCAGTTGATTACACTGATCTTCAACAACAGATAAGTGGCACTCAGGCGGTTTTGAATGCTGTGAAACAGGCTGCAAATGCTTCTAACGCTCCGCTACCCCCTGGCCTGGCCTCAACAAACATAGGTGCAATGCAGAAGGATACAGTAGGTGAAAACGGTGGAGCAAAAGATAAGATGGGCCCTGCAGTTTATGATTCTAGTCGTACACAAAATGAGAATATCAATGGCAGTAGGCCTGTCAGTGAAATGGATAAGTATGGTCTCAATGGTCTGCTTCCCTTGTTGAAAATGAATAATGCGGATCTTGCTAACATCACAACTGGAATCGACTTGAACATGGTTGGTTTAGATTTTCCTGATAATAGCGACTCCATGAAGATCTCCAAGACATTTGCTTCACCTTGGTTGGAGACGAGCCGCTCAGAAGTGGAGCCATTGTTTATCTCTCCAGAGTCATTCAAAATTAACAACGAAGATCTAGTTTCTGTGGAATCCAGGGTTCATACTTTTGGCGACGAAACTTTGTTCTTTATATTTTACTCAAAACCCAAAGACGTTTTACAGGAGCTTGTTGCAAGGGAACTGAATAATCGAAACTGGAGATACCACAAAGATCTACAGGTGTGGCTGACGAAAGATTCGAGTGTGGAACCAGCTCCCAACGGACCAGGATCTGAACATGGTACGTATGTGTTTTTTGATCCAGCATCTTGGGAGTACGTTACGAAGGAGTTTGTCTTATATTATCAATCAATTATTTAATGAAGCAGAACAAAATAAGGTTCCCATCGGTAATACTTTGGAGGTTGCGATTGATTTGGTCCGCTTTCCTTCTAACCTGTATAATATAACACAGTACATACTATCGGAGAGGAGAGATTAGTAAGTGTAGAGTAGCGAATTTGCTAAAAATAATAAATAACTATATTGACATCAATGCACGGAAACTATATACGGATGATTAGATAGCGTTCACAGTGACAGATCACGCTGTCTGTCTGCTCCTGGAGAGCCGTTCTCTAATCTGATCCATCACAACTCTCATTCCAGCTCTGCTTCTTTTGAGATTTTCATCAAATTTGGTCTTTGACCAATCTTCGATTCTGTTTTTTATACCGAACCCTTTGAATCCACTTGAGAACTTTACTGTTACCAAATTCTTTGTTTGATGATCAACGTCATCGGCTTTATAATGGTTGTACTCCTCTACTCTTATTATTTTAGTATGATCGAGATTTCTAGCATATGTTTCCATAGTCTTCTTGACTGGGTCTACAATGGTGAACTCAATGACCCACGAAGTGCTTATTTTCCCCAGGAAAGGGAGAGCCCATTTGGGCAGTCTGCCTGTCTTCATCACCAATTTCGTCTGGTGCAATCTTCCATCGTCGTCTATGTGTTTGTCAATTGTGTCTGTAGAGAGAACATGAGTTGAGTATGGGTTTGGATATCTATTGAAGTATGCCAAAGTGACTGTTTCAAAATCGTGAGCGAATATATGAGTGTTCTGGAAATACAGAACCATGGCGCTCAATATTTCTTACTAAGGATTTGAGATGGTTGTTAAATCACTAGTTTTAGGCGACAAAGTGTAGTAGTGTGTCTTTAAATGAGCCTAAATACTAAGTCTTCCAAAAAGTGGGTACAAGTGAGCACTTACTTCTCAAATTATTCTGTGGTCTATCAACCATTCAGACTTCAAATTAGTACGGAGAGCATCTTTTGATTCCCTATTCCTTAATGACCAATATTTTTTCACCTGTTACAAATGCTACAAAAATGCCGAACTTTACATCTTTACACGGTAATAATACAAGAAGTTCAATACGAAGGACTGGAAGAAGAAGTAGAGTTTCTATCACATTATACTAGTTGTTTGAGAAAGTAATGGTGTCGTCCAAATGGGTTCAGAAACTCAGTTGACTTTAATTAAAAAAATATAGATAGGTGTGTGAGTTGCACCTAAAAAGAAAGATAATGTTCAGTTCAGTTTTGCTTTTTCTTTGGCCTTATCGGCAGACTTCTTTCTATAGCTGTCAACGTAAAAGGCGCTGAACAACAGAGTGAGTGGTGTCAAGTAGAAGACGTTGATGAAAATGGCCAGTGCATCCTCGCTTGTAGGAATGCAACTTGTGTAGGTGCCACTCAAAACATCAAAGTAACTGACGAAAAGATGAAGAACAGCCAGAGAGCCACCAACGACAAACTGGCAAATCTGAAGAGTGGTGAGGGTCTGTTTGAAGACGACCGGAAGACGAATTTTGAAGCAGGAGAGTGTGAAATAGAAATACATGATTGAGTGTATGAAAGAGTTGAACACCACAAAAATCCAAATAGGAGGAGCAGAATATCTAGTGCCAGCCCACATTGAAAGGATAGCTCCAGAGTGGTGATAGGTCTGCAGTAAAGATGATTGTCTTCCTTTCAAAAGAATGATCACAGTGTCAAGAATCTCATAGAACTTAGACAAGTAAAAAAGATAAGAGTAAAATGAAAGACCTTTGATGGTCTCTCCTTTGTTATACCAAATTCCGTTGTCAATATCACAAACTGACTGCCAGAAGAGGTCTGTCTTGGAGAGTTTATCTGAGGAACGATAGTACCGACCAATCATGTCGGGAATCAATTCATGAGCATTGATGTAAATCGTAGATGTCATCCCAACAAATGTCCACACAGAGTAAACACAAAGAAAAACATTGTGCAACAAGACAAACGTCTTGAATGATTTGGTTAATGCGATCGGGTAAGGAGCAGCAGGTAGCTTCTTTGGATCAGAAGGAACAGGAACGCCAGGGTGCGTGGCCTGAAAGTGTCTTTTTTGACGTCTCTCAACAACTTTATTGATGCTATGAATAGAGGTGAAGTAGACAAGAGAAATCAATACTGGTGTGAGATAGTGCAGGGATGCTGGGTAGATGTGGTTAGCAACTAGATCGTTCTTCAAATTGAAAGGAAACTCTCTGATTGGCTTTTGGAAGTTTGGAATTTTGAAAACATTGGAGTTGGGTAGCAACTTCCAAGAAGTCAGCTTCTCAACCGTTTGGTCAAAGGAAGGAACAGTCTGTTTGAATGAGTCCATCGCACTGAATGAATCTATCACCTGTTGAAGGCTTTTAATCAAGACTAACACTCGATGATGATGCTCTTCTAAACCGGGAGCTCGGCAAGATTTAAAGGTGAAAATTTGTTGGGTAAACCTTTTTCTGATGCAGAACAGAACACGGAAGCCTGTATCGATCCCAGCAAACCCAGCAGGTTTTTAGACCAGACGTCCCGGCAACAATAACCAGAATCCGAGTAGAAAACGAGCACAGCACTGAGCAGTAACGGTACTTGCCCTGACGTGGTTGTATCTGTTGCACAACAGCAAGCTGGGAAGAACTCAAGGGTATACAGGTCGTCGCGTCGGTCACGTGACCGTTTACCGTCGATAGACGTTTTGATTACCAATCCTTTCCGCCGTTGGTATATCAAGCATCCTCCTTAGTTGCTCCTGCTTAGTATCGACATTAATGTGGCCAGATTGTTGCTATTGCAAGTAAGTGGGCTGTTTTGATGTCTGCGGCTTTGATATAAACTAGCTGCATAGAAGAAATGTAGGTATCACAACACCATAGCAGTTCTCAACAACTCCTGAATTTTGACTCTAGCTTTTTTAAAATGTCAAAAAATCTACTTTGATAGTCTACTGTGCATCGTATGGTTCAGGATAAAAGGACTAGACTGGCGATAAGACCTGGACAAAACCGTTTACTTAGTTACCAGTAGTAGAGCAGTAACTGTGCATACAACGTAGGACAAGAACTAGACTATGAGATCACACCAGTTTCCCCGGTCATCCTGCGGCGTCTAGCCACACTTCGGCCTGACTCCACCAGAGCCGTCATTCGTACAGTTCTGCAGCGCTCTTGACTGACAGAAGCTGACAGCTTCAGTTGCAAGAGCCCGGATATAGTACATCGAGTAAAAGGAGCCGGTTGGAGCGGCGCCAGCTATGTGGACTTTT
This sequence comes from Ogataea populi-albae, assembly GCA_030579375.1. Lineage (NCBI taxonomy): Eukaryota > Fungi > Ascomycota > Pichiomycetes > Pichiales > Pichiaceae > Ogataea > Ogataea populi-albae. The sequence goes on from JAKTQY010000006.1 coordinate 80,580, forward strand.
TTGGAGCTGTCTCGTGAGAAACGGCGTCTCGGCAGGTCCAAAAACAGCCGGATCTTTATTTAGCAGTCTATCTGTAACGAGCGGAAGCGACTTTGGGCCATTGCTACGCAATTTTACTTGGGCCTCTGTGACCACTAGGTTATATTGGATGTAGAACTGTCAACTTTGCAGCTGTGCCCCACACGGAAATGTGCAGAACATTGGTCCTAGCTCGAATGGTAGTCCTCCCCTAAAGGTATTCCTCGCCGGGTAAGTCCCAATTAGAGAAGACGGTTAGCATCCCCAAAACGGCAAAATAAACGCAAATCGTGCGACCACTTTCCTGCGGTGCGGTGCCGCTGGGGTGGGGGCGGGACGTGGGGGACAGACGACCCGCGTCAAAAAAATAACAGAAAACGAGCTGGCCTTAACTAAGACAAGAAACCAGTAGTGTTTATGGTGTAAGGAATTCCGCTAAGCTTCGGGTGGAGCGTCAAAAACGGCGCGGCGGGAGCGAGGTGCAAAAGTGGTCTATCTGAAGCGGACAACAGCGCCTCCTGCGCACAGACTTTCTGATGTAACCGCAGGCTACAGTCCGTTTACCGCTTCGCCAGCCCCAGAACATGCACCCTCTTTGCTCTTGAGGTGGGGTACCCCGCGCTTGCTAGCCTGCTGCCTCATGGGACAACTACCCCAGTGCGGCTGACGCCTATTGGATGGATGGAGTAAGCGCTCTTCCGTTCGCATGCGCAATGAGGTCGCTTCTTCTAGGGGTGCCACCCACACCGCAGGGGTGTTTCTGGGGACGCGCCTCCAGGTCGCCCCAGCTCGCTGCGGAGCGCCCCAGTCCGCGCCAGTCTGCCCCAGCTCGCCCCATATTTACTGCTGATATAATCACATGAGGATCACACCATTGTGGTGGAAGCGGCCAATCACTGCAGGACAAGTATGGGGTGTTACAACTGCCCATTGTGCTCGGAAAAACTTTTCTTCTGGTGGGAAAAACCGGGTGGAGATCTACAAGCAGCAGCGACAGGCCCGGAGGTCTATATATAGAGAAATGTGCGAGATTAAATAGTGGAGAGGCAAACAAGATAATAAGTGATTTATAAGCTTTGCTATTTCTTGAATTTGGTTGCACCTGAGAGCTTTGTACGCTATTATAGAAAAGGTATAATACAGTTGGTTGTTTGTACGTGCTTAGCTCGTCATTATAGAGGTGCGAGATGAGTGCAGAGATATGTACAGAGACAGATACGGGGAACTTATGTGGGCAGGGAAAGAAGGAGACCGACAGACCATACAAGTGCCCCATGTGCGACAAGTCGTTCCACAGGCTGGAGCACCAGACCAGACACATTCGCACACATACCGGGGAGAGACCGCATCACTGCACTTTTCCTGGGTGCGTGAAGAAGTTCTCGAGATCTGATGAACTTACAAGACACCTTCGGATTCATACGAACCCTACAGTGAGAAAGAGAAGAGGCCAGAACAAGCCAAACCAACAGACGTCCCAGCAGAACGGTACGGGGTCGACATCGCCACCCCGCGTGCCTCAGATGGTTATGTCTGTTGGTCACGATATGATGGGCCAGCCAATATACCCACAGGCTGTGCCGGTATACATTCTTCCACAAAATACCGCTATTCCTATGGGAACAACGCTGTCGTACGAGCCTTCGCAGCAGCCGTCTGAGCAAAAGACGCATTCAGCTCCAATTGTTCTTGGGGCTCCAGGTCCCCAGCATCAATCGGTAGCTCATATGCAGTTGTCGCCAACCAGTCCAACCTTCCAGAACCCAGTGGATGGTATGAAGAGGGCTGGTACCGTCAACTCTACTTCGGCATTGACTTCATATTTTGGCTCTGCCACGGGTGCTCCAGTGCCAACCAGTCCTGGATTTGAATTCACTCCTCCACACTCAAGCTTGTCTTCAAGAACTAACTCCACTAATTCGCTGAGGTCACTTTCCTCCATTAGAAACAGTTCTTCTAGTACCACACTGGTATCTTTCAACAACTCTTCTAGCTCGAACTCTAATCTAAAGACTGCATTGCCGCCATTAAGCTCGCTACCCTCTCTACAGAGGGTGAATCCCATCAGAATGACCTCTGGTGGTTCATTCCACAGAATGACTCCGTCTCATGGGTCTACTAGCTCGCTGTCCACAATGATGCAAGACGATCAGCCTAAGAAAAGATCACGCCCAAACTCACCTACGCTACCGGGACTCACTGCCTCGCAGCCTGGAGGCGATAGATCAACCGCAATATTTAACATTACGTCACCTAATGATACGCCGCTAACTACTCCTCTACAGTCTCCTGTTCTCAAGCCATCCACTCTCGCCACTGCTGTTGGAAAACAGTCATATCAACCGCACATACAGCTCCCTCCCTTCAGCTCCATTGTGAGCGGAATACGGGACCTGGACGACGACGTGTTGCTCCGCAAACTTCGAAACAGCCGAGACGGTGAGGTAAAGGACATTTTGAACAGATCGATGTCGCACGACACCCTCTCTGTTCTCCCCGAGGAGCGCAAAATGGAGGCAAATGCGGGGGCAGCTACACCTGAAAGACCTACTCTCTTCAAAAGTCGTACCGATTCTTCAGGAGGCATACTGACCATGGGCAGCTTGTCACGATACTAGGAATTCCTTATAATACTTGCTTAATAATATACGAAAATGCACATCTTTTCTTTTATGATTTCCTATTAAACTTTACTGTACACGTTAATACACAATTTCACCTCTATCTTTGGCTGCTCTCCATTACCCCGTAGTAACACTACCCCGTAGTAACACAACCCCATACATTGCTATCTGGTGTAGGAGCAATTTATTATTGTGACAACGCCTCGCACCTCCCCGCAAAAATCAAAAGTTTGGAGAAGGAAATCTCCGGGGATCTCAGTGCAAGGATGCTCAACTGCCGCAACATCTACCGTATCGGAATTCCACAGATACATCCCACTTTGTGGAGCATGAATCGGAAAATTGTCAAGCAGAAAAAGCAAATCTGAAGGTTTCGGTGTAAAGGTTGGTTTGTGGGCACGCACGGAAGAGCAATGCTCCGAACGCGAGGGGCTAGAAACACCTAATAATGTAAGAAGCTTATAAGTTTGTGTCACCTGCTTGGGAATATGGGGTGAATTGCGGGGTTACCGCTAAATGGAGCGCCTATTTAGTGCAATCCTGTCTTACTAAGTTTAACGCGAGCTTGTATAGGCTCCATGATTCCTATATTACCTGAGACACCAAGACCCTGTCCCTTCTTCCACCCCAGTTTCTCCAGAAGTTGCCTTCCAACGTTCTCCGACCCAATCTCAGGTGCCGTGGCAGCAACAAACTCACCTTCCTTCGGAGCCCACTTGTTTTTCGACTCCCCAGGAGCTCTTTTGCGCTTGTTGCGCAACTCTCGCGCCTCATCAGCCGAGAGACGCACATCAGATCGTCTGAAGATGGGCCGCTGTCTCATGACACGCACAATATCATCGTAGTTAGGACTGTATCTATGTGTCATTTTAGTTTTTATGGCAACGACATAGGATTTCGGTCCTTTTCCAAACGTTCTTGATTTCAGACTGTAAAATTCAGCCAGCTTACGCAGTGTCTTGGAGCCATGAGGGTCCAAAGGTGGAAATTGAAGCGTGGTTCTCAACGGGTCCTTGTAGAACTCGTCGTACTCAAACTTCATATCTTTCACGTGAAGCTCGTAAGGGTATTTCTTCGATAAATAATCCTCAGAGAGAGGATCTAAAGACTCACCCCCTTTCTTCTTTGAAAGCTTCGACATTTGACGGCCTGTAAACTGTTCCATCAGCTCCTGTCGCATTTCATGTTCTTCCAAATCGTCAATATCCAAACATTTCTTTTTCCCTCGCCCCTTAGTACTTACTGATTTAGTATTAACATCCATAGGATCTTCCCAAGCTCTCTCCATGCCTCTACTAAACTGAAGTAGCCATTTTCGATCGTCATCGTCGATTTCTTCCTCCTCAGAATCTTCATCAACGTCCGAAAACTCTTCTGGTGAAGACAATGGATCATCAGGACGCTCGTCAATGTTTGATGTTATGTATTTTAAAAAGGCTTTTGTGCGATGTTCAGGCAGACCTTTGTCAATAAGAGTTTCAACAAAATCTGCCCGATCCCACCACTGGAAACCACCCATTCCAAAGAGCACAGGGGAACTTGCATAAAACTGCATTAGATCTGATGTAGCTCCCATTCGAATTTTCTCCACTTTTACCTCGCTCACATCGAATGCCTCGTAGTCTTCCGGCAAGAAACCAAACTCTGCTTCTTTACCTAGATCACTGTACTCCTGTGTTGTACGACCATACGGATATGCTTCATCATTTTCTACCGGAACTTCAGGAAGCTCTTCGGCAACTGCTATCTGCTCATTTTCACTTTCAGATTCAGCAGTGCTTGTATTGTGTAGCATAGCATTTGTAATGTAATCTCTGATTGAAGTGGTATTTTCTCCATTTGTCGAAATGCGTTCAGGCTCTTCTTCCGGATTTGACACCGCAATGCTGTTTTGATCTGGTGAATTGGTTTCATGCTCAAATAAAGTGGTTTCTTCAATAACACTATCAGTATTCTGCTCATCAATAACAAATCCTTCTGATTCACTGTTATTTGCTTCCAAAATAAGGATTTCATTATCACTAGCTTCAGACTCTGAACTGACTGCAGAACTTGAACTTGCAGCTGGTTCAGTATCAGACTGCTCTTCTTGCATTTCATCATTTCTCATTTCCAACTCCTTAGGAGAAGTGATTGTAACTTTGGCAATTTTCTTCAATAACTCTGATGGATCATAATTTGATTTAGCTTTAACAAACTCAATAGGCATTTTCCTCAACGGCTTTCTGAGGGTCTCCTCTCTGTGGCGTCCAGTAAAATCGACTTCCTCTCGGAGATCAAATCGTCTGTGTCGTCGTTCTGTGGTGCGATCCAAGACGTCACCAGAGAAGTTTCCAGCATTCAGATCCATGAGTTCTGGGAGTTGTTGATTTGTATTAAGCTCGCGGAATGGAGACCCTCTTTTAGTCCGGAGTCGGCCCTTTCTTCCTTTCTTTGGGCCATGCTCTTGTCTAAAGATATCACTATCTCGACTACCGGGCCCCCCCTTTCGTTTGTTTCCTCTATAATTCCGTTTGTGACGCATTATGTCTAAGTAAAACAGCCTCCCCCGTTGTTCTAGAATTTGAATAGCTGAAAAGAACTCAACTTATGATTCTTAACACGCTTCAAGACCTTGATTACTAGCAATTCAAGATGAAAAAGGCTCCTGTCATTTTAAATTTATGGGCGAGCAACATACAGCTTTTTAGCTTTCGAAAGGATCACAAGGATTGCCAACTTCACCTTAAGTCTCTTTTGCACATTTTAAGAGAGCGCCTAACGATCGAAAGTAGTTCAAAGGAAGCCAGACGAGAACCGTCTTCCCCCTAAAATTGTGCTATGTTATGGCAGGCAGCTTGTTTGATAAACGCATAGCAGCAGAAATTACTGAATCGACTATTGTTTGTCTTGTAGCCCCAGACTGCGATGTCTTCAAAGCACGGACTACAGAGCCTCCACAGCGTGATTGATTATATATGGGATAAGGAGGCTGCTAACGAAAATGACTTCGGAGATTTGGTTGTACTCGGGAGGGTCTACTCTGCCACAGGCGACACCAAGCAAACACAACGTGAGTTGGAATCTACAGATTCCGCGACAAGCGATAAACTGGAAACCACAGAATCTAAAATATCACAGGACCGACCGCAATACCAATTACAGAACATCAATTTTCATGACATCAAGAGTTTTTTCCACAAAGTTGCAAATTCAAATGACGTTGGTTCGGGTGGAACTTCCAGCGACGAGCAGAAATCTAGAAACTGGCCTAAAGAGTTTCTGCAGGATGTCGAAACTATAATCTGGCTTACCTACAGAACAGGGTTTCCGATGATCAAGAGGTCAGAAGATGGCCCTTCACCTCTGAGTTTCGGTTCTTTGATTAGAGGTGCTGTTGATTTTTCTACAATGACAAAAGGTTTCACCACCGACGCAGGATGGGGTTGTATGATAAGAACCAGCCAGTCGTTATTGGCAAATGCCCTTCTTCATTTACAAGTGGGAAGAGATTGGAGATATAAAGAGCAAGAAAGCACTGATGTTTCGCTACTCGACAAAGAATACGACATACACTGCAAAATTATATCTTGGTTCGTGGATATACCCTCGGCACCATTTTCTATTCATAACTTTGTTGATCAGGGAATGAAATGCTCAGGAAAGAAGCCTGGTGAATGGTTTGGACCTTCGGCGGCAGCGCGTAGCATACAAGTTCTGTGTGAAGAAAACTTTGAAAAATGCGGTATAAAAGTGTATTTGACAGCTAATGGCGATCTTTATGAAGATGAAATGATGCAGCTGGCAGATAGCGCTGATGATTTCACGCCTGTTTTGATTCTGGCTGGTATCAGGTTGGGTGTCAAGAGCGTGAATCCGATTTATTGGGATTTTCTTAAGTTGACTTTAAATCTTTCACAGTCTGTTGGTATCGCCGGTGGAAGACCTTCGTCCTCACACTATTTCTTTGGATACCAGGGTGACTCCTTATTTTATCTAGATCCCCATCTTCCTCAAAAAGCGCTGTTAACAACTTCCGATAACACTGCTGTTGACGACCAACCGATGGACAGCAGCAACTATATTGAAATAGAATCCACGCTGAATGTTCAATCGGTTCACACAAAAAAGATACGCAAGCTACATCTTAATCAAATGGATCCTTCAATGCTACTAGGATTGATTGTCAAATCCAAAGAGGATTATGATTCTTTAAAAAAGGAAATCGATACTTTTGAACCTAGTCGCAGGTTCCTCAACTTTCATCCAACAAGACCAGACATCAATACAAATAGCGTTATGGCAACTGAATTACTTGAAAACAGTGGATTTGTTGATTTTGGTGTGGAATCACTGAACGAGTGCTCTATGGAGGAGGATAATGATAATGATGACAACGATGATAATAATGATGATGAGGATGACGTGAGCTTGAGTGAAAACGGTCATGTCAGTATGAAGGATAGAGAGAGAACATTCTCCCAGCCTGTTTTGGTCTCTAGAGAAAACTCGTTGAATGAAGAAAATAGAGATAACCACGAGATTTGCTTTGACCAAGAGGCTTCCATTGTTGAAAGACACGAAATCACTGAAACTTTTGAGGAAATAAGTCAGTCTGACACTGAAGCCAAAATCGACATAGACGATCCGGTTGTAGTCAGATATAACGAGTCAGTTGCCGCCAGCGAGGACGTAATTTACTTGGAAGCATGAAAGACCCTGTTAGATATTTTTGCTACTTCTCTTATCCTTCAAGTATTATATATCTGTTCATTATTTGCTTTCTGGTTCCACCATAGGCAAGATCTAAGTGAATTGATATCCACTCAAAGACATGCGCTTTAAAGAGTAATAAATTATTGGAGTGGCTTGAGGTGTGCTCTCCAAAAATTGTAGAAAAACTCTAGCCTTGCAGTTTACTTCAATTACGCGTTCGTGTTTGCAGAGCTCTGACCCAGATAAAGTCGAAGTCAATCACCTGAGGAGCGAGTTAAAGTGGGAAGTCTTCAATTCTGATCCTCTGATGGCTGGAGTACAGAATAGTCAATATGACTCTCCTGTGGTGGAGAATTACTCCTCTTCGGATGTTGACATAGAAGAGGCCTTAGAAAGGGAATATGATGACCAACATACTTCAATGTCTGAGATCGACGACGATGAAGGCGAGAAAGACAAAACGCAAAATCGTTTATATGTTATCCGCAACCTAAACAAGTCATCAAATGTTATATCTGAGGCGGAACAAGCGTTGAAATCTCAAATCTTGATCCTTTGTACCGCTCTTGGGGCTATAGACGGCTCCAGCGAAACTGGAGAATATATTCTTGGTGCAGATTCTTTGGCCTGCTTGAAAGATCTCAAGCGATGGATAAGGGCTGTTGATGATGCAACGAACAGCTGGAGTGTAGCCTCCGCATGTGACGATAATGGCCTTGTTATCAATGATCTCATCCCCATACTTATCCAACTACCTGCAAAAATCGACGATTCCAATAGATCACACTATACGAGTGTGCTTTTATCTGTTTTAGAGCTATTGGTGGCATTGATGAGACCCCTTACTTTAGATACTGAACGTGCGACGGAGGCAAGAATTGATTTGTACACCAAGCTAAAAAAATCCCACATAAGATATAAAGAGAGGATTTTGAATGTAGATGGCGGAAAGTGTCTCAAATCTGTCGTTAGATTGGCACTGCCGATTTTAGCTCTAAGAAAGGATCAAAGAACGACTAGAGACATTGTGATTCTCAACTTATGTCTCAACTTTTTCAGGAATATACTTCAAATCGAACCAGCGGATGTTGACGTTACCACAAAAAGAACGTCAAGCAAAACCCTTCAAGTTAACGACAACATGCCTTCAGGCATCACTAGAGATGACATATCATTAGACAATGTACTATTGAAGTTCAAGAAAAACAAAGTACTGGCTTTCATCCAAACAATCACTGCGGGATTGGCCAAAGAGTTTGACGAAAGAGTGCTCGCACCTATTTGCTTGGATTGCTTTTACTATCTATGTGATGGGATCTCCGTTAACAAAATATTTGACTCAAACTCCAGTATTGAGAAAGAAAATCATTCTTCAGAAAAGAAACAGTTACAACCTTCAGTTGGCGTAGAATCTCAGCTAGGCGTTCTTTTGATTAAAGATAGAGATATAAAGAAAAAGCTACTACGAAACGCAGCATCAAGACATTCAAATTTTGGTACCTTACTGAGTATAAGAAACGGAGACGAAAACTCAGTGACGCTGTCAGGTCAGGACAAACTGATTCATTATGATGTAATCGATGAACTTGATTCTAACATGTCAAAAAAGGCTGTCTCTACCAGATGGCTTTCTAACAAGGGAGAAAGTACCAGGTCTGACTTTGATACCAAATTGGAATCTGTTAGAACAAAATCTTTGTCTTCTCATTCTATTCCAATTTTCAAATCATTTTTTACAGATTTTGTTGATGCTGGATTTGGATCACTGATGGCGGGAATAAGAAGATTACTAGTCTCTGAATCCTTGAGCGCGTTCTCTGAGTTTAGATACTATTTTTTGATGGGGTGGACTCTAAAGTTTGAGAGATTGAACAGAGAATCAGGCTCTCAAATACTTTTTGCTAGATTCGGATACCTTCAGGAATGCCTTTCTGAAGACACTCTCAGAATTATTTTGAAAAATAACTTACCAAAATATCTCCAAAGCAGAGAGTACAACCTTCTACGAGTCATAGTCAATTGCTTCAAAGAAATTCTCCTGACAACAGTGGATATGCATATGCTGGATAGCAGACAATTCGAAAATTTGAGTGACGAACAGCAAGATGAGATGGAAATGTTTCATACTTCCGCAGAGGGAATATTTCGATCTATTATGTCTAGCGAAGAATACATCGATGTCATGATGTCAATCCCTCAAGACGCTCAAAGAATATCACTATCATTCGCTACTGATATGATAGAGTTCACCCATGTATTCTTGAAAGTCTTGCATTACCTGTCAAAACTCAAAACACCAATTGCTCTTGGAAAGAAAGCTAGACGATTAAAAAACCAAAGTGATCAGCATATAGAGTCAGCAAGTGAAGGTTCTGATTTTGAAATCGATGAGAAGAGATTAAAACAGTTTTCTGAGCTTGACAAGGCTCGCTTTGATAATTATGAGTTTAGGTTGTTGCACGAGAAAGTAGTTAATTGCTACGTTTCAGTTTTTGCAAAGTTCAATGAACTTGATGAGAAACAGATTCGAAGATGCCTCTCATATTTCAGCAGATTGCTTCTAAAAAAGGAGCACCATTTTTTGAAGCTTGTGAGGTTAGACTTCATGCTGACCTTACACGATATTAGAAATTGCTCACTTTCTTCTACCACAATGAAGGAATTGGGGAAGATTTTGAGCTGTTTCATGCATAATTTTGAGAAACTTCAGGCAAAAACAGGAAGCTTATTTTTTGAGCTTTTAACACTGAACCAAGAGCAAGATAGAAGTTTGCGCGAGTTTTTATTGTCGGGTGACGCCAATGCTGTGGCGTTTGATGAGTCATCTAACACAAGAGAGGTCAGATTCAAAAGAGGAGATTTGTCTTACTCTTTCAAAATATCTATTTTAGTAAGCTCTCTGGTTTTTAGTGATCACAACGACCTTCTAGATTTCCTCATTACAAACCTTCACATTATCAGGGATGTCAAGATAGCATGGAAAAACAATGAGCCCACCACTGAGTCTTTCAAGGCGAGCGGGAACAAATTGGTGTTTGAGGGTGGAAGAGACATATTTCTTGATAAAGCAAAAAACAAACATTCACTGCAAAATGGGATCTACAGGCTGCTGCTTTCTACGATAGGCTTCCAAGAGCCAGCACTTAAAGGGGGTCGTTGGCAGCTATCAGCCAAAGTTGATTCTGATCACTTACAAAGGACTCTTGAGTTGATTAGTGAGGCACGGGATCGACCTCTAGAAGAAGAGGACTATGAAGGAGAACTGGTTCGGACAAAAGAGAACGAAGCCGCTAGCGAATTTGAAAGCGACAGTGACCCAGCTTCTTCTCAAAACTCGAAAAGGATAGAGGATTTGGCATCGGATAGTGATTCCAACCCATACCCTAATGCAGGCAACCTTTTTGCTGAGTTTGAACCAAGCGGAAACAGGGTCAAAGGGAAAGCTGTCAAGAAACGAACCCGTCGTCAAAAAGATGATGAAGATGATGAAATTTCATTTTCTTCAGCAAAAAAGATAGAACAAAGTAAGAGATCTAGACGGAAGCAGAAAACTTTACGACAGAGTAATACAGCAGCAAAATCGAATTCTACTGATATTCCTAAGATTCATTTATCTTCGAAATACGTTGGTTCATCTGATGACGATTCTGATGACGAAAACCAGCGGGCGTTCTTTGAAAAGGAAATGCTGCTTCAACGGCTAATGTCTCAAAATGCAGGAAAACCTCTCACTCCTGAACAATATCAGAGAGTTTATGGTACTGCACCTGAAATCAGTTCTCAGAGAGAGGCTTTTATAAGTCTGGACGATGATTACACTAAAGAAAGTAACGCAGACATAAACGGAGTTTCGTCTGATGAAGAGCAAGTTCCCCAGAACCGATTTAAAGCAGGCAACAGTATATTGGATACAGATAGTGTACCTTTGCATAGTTCTTCAGGTGATGAAAATTATGTAAATAGAGAAATGGAAGAAGGTTCGAAAGAGCCTGAAAATCCCCTTTCAAATACGGCAGTTGCCAATTCTCCGCGAGAAGAAGACTTTTTGAACTTGAAGAATGCTAAGCGTGCACGCGCAGTGATAGATGACAGTGATGATAATGATTAAACAATACACTATGCATAAGACCGCTCTTTAATATAATAAAATTCATATACAGGAAAAGTAGGAAATTTAAGTGGGAAATTAACACATTGAAGTAAAAGTTCGTTTGAGGTGGTGTATCTGAGCATCGAAACACTCATGAATGAACCAAAGTTCACTTGATCACTCAACGCAATGTCCGTCGCTGTCCGGGTGGTTGATTGATTCAACGATAGTTTGAGCCGAGGATAGAAACATGACAGAAAAACCGAATACAACACATGCAATACAAGGAATCTTTTGCAAGGCGGATTTGCTTTGCCATGTCATCTTGAGCAAACACATCGGAGGAAGAATATACGCCATTAGAGAAGCAGACGTAGCACCAACGAGCTCTAAAATTGCTCCCAAGTTGCATGTGAATAACGATATAGCCATAGGGATAAAGGAAATAACTGTAGTTATAATGATATGGTCTCTAGTTGACAGCTCTTCCAGCTCGTCTTGATTGCAATGTTTCCTACGTATGTTTATAAGATCTTTGACAACTGCTCTGACAACAAATATCTCCAATGGAAATGTGGTAAGCATATTCAAACCAAAGCAAAGTCTTGCAATGTTGACGGCCCAATCATCATTCGGGAAGTTATTAAGCACGTTTCCTTTCGTTTTGGAGCCAAAGGAGAGGTAACCGCAGAGACCCATAACAGTGCAGACAACACCAGAAATTAAGCACGCAAAATGTGTGACTCGATTGAATCTGTCCAGAGTGGGCTTTTTGATCGAGTCATATATAAATGTAGTGTTGTGGTGACATACTAAGGCGAATGAAACAACACTGATACTTTGAAAGATGTTAGCGCTGATGAACCATGCAGTTCCAGTGATTGGTCCTCGGAGAGATGAAGGCATCATTGGTCCTTTGATGACAACAATTAGCAAAATGATAGACATGCTGATTAGTGCAAATCCACTAGCCTTAGCAAGTTTTGATATATCTCTTGCCAGAGAAAGAGGGAAAGAGATAAACATGATGCAAAAGAATATTAGGACGTTTCTACTGAGAATGAAATCGACAGCCTTATGATTTTCAATTTGGGTTGTGAAGAAGCTACGCAAAACATGCGGAATAGTGTCACCCACTATAATCGAAAATCCTATGCTTCCACCAAATCCAAATAGTCCCTGTGCTAGAAGGACCACTATCTTTCCTATTTCACCAAAAGAATGACTGACAAATGCAGTGAAAGTTTTGGTTCCCGAAAGCTTGGTGTTGATAATAATGAGCCTCAATGTCCAGTCGTTCACTATAGTAAGTACCAGCATCAATATAAGACCTGTCAGTAATCCCGCGTTTTTGAATGCTTTAGGAATTCCAATCACTCCAGCTCCGATAATAGAGTTCGACATATTGAAGAATGCACTACTCAAATCAGATCTACCCTCCTGTCCACTCAGAATCGAGTTTATATCAACTGTATTATCATAGTTGGGCTCCTCTGGTGCTTCTTCCTGCTCGATCTCAAATTCTGTCTGTATTCGTTCAACATTCTCCAGGTCCTGAGATCTGGGTGTACTATCATTGTCATCAAGGGACACTGACTCAAGCTTTTGGTAGCTCCTTCCTGATCCAAATGCCATTGCTATAACCGTATTTTCACATAAACTACTGCACTGTCCGCTAAACGGTCTATATCTAGCTGCCTACCTGTGTCATAATAGATATGCTCTTTCTCTTAGGAACGTGATATTCAAGTACATCTTTGCACCACTAATTTGGGGCGGCAGAAAAGAACCATTAACTTTCGTGTACTTTTGAAGTACTAACAAAAGAGATGGAATCCGAAAGGGTTAGATCAGACTAGATTGAGTCGGGAGGCGTGCTTGTAACAGGACTGTCGGAACATATTCATGACAATCAAGACAAATTCTGAACTAGTTTTAGACAGACCGCAAGCTGCTCACAAGCTATCAGCATGAAATCATCTAAGCGGTCCTCTGAAGGAGGCACTGGAAGCAGGGTGAGCTCCTTGATGGGTTTAAGGAAAGTGACTACCAAAGGATCTGATGGTATGACGAACTCTTCTTTAGGGGGAAGTCTGTCACGCATGAACACTGTAGCGTCCTCGACGTACTCCATAGCTGAATCACCCACCAAGTCGGGGTTTTTCTCCCGAAGTAAGACGAGAGACGCAAACGATTCTGGCAGTATGGAGATGCCATTGTCACGAATGACTACAAACTCCAGTTTCGCATCATCATCAAATCAGCAGATGTACTCTCTGCCTGCTGGTTACACCAAAAAGATTGGTCAAGGGAAAAAGGCTCATAGACACACCATATCTGACGACTTTGAATTAGATCCTCCTGACAACCCGGAAGAGATTGAACAAATGTTTAAGCAGGTTATGATAAGTAGAGACTTTAATAGTCTTCCAGAAAAAGCAAGAAAAGAGATGGAAAACTACCCAGTTGATAGAAAGTGGATGCTCATCAGACAACATAAGCTCGCAGAGTTTAAAAAACAGAGACTAATACAGCGAAGCTTGTCTGCTACCACTCCAGTTAGAAATGTTTCTAGTGCTTCTACAATTACTGGTGAGAAGATTGTATCACCTGCTGCTAAGAGCTTTGATGCTCAATTTTATGTTGTTCAACTGATTGGCAACAAAATAACTAACGAACAATTGAAGGAGCTTGACATTTGTTTGAGTTCCGAAGAACTCACGTGGACCGAGCAATTTCTTAACTATCAGGGAGCTGTTGCTTTATGCAATGTTCTCATTCAGCTTTACAAGACGAGGCCGCTGTTGACGCCAGAAGGCAATGGACACCATTCGAGCTCATCCTATCTCAGTGGATCTCCGGCAAGTCGATCGGGTAATCACAGACAAATGACCACTTCAAATGCCTTGTTTACGAATCCTGCAGAAGACTATGAGACAGTTTTAGACAAGGAAGGTAAACTGTTTCGATGCCTCAAAGTGATAGCAGATCTCACAATAGGCATCGAGCACTTACAAAAAATCGATATATTTATTCCAGCTATTTTTGGAGGCTTGTATTCTGCAAGGTTACAGGTGAGGAAGTGGGCCACTGATATCATCACCTATTTTTATCATAAAACAAACTGCAGTCCAATGATTTACCGAACAATTCACAAACCCGTGGGCGATAACATACATCTTGCATACATAAGGGAGCTATATTCTACTTCGTCACGCTCATCGCTTCTTGATAGAAGATCCTATTACCTTCTGCAGAACGCGGAGAAAATAAAGAAATATGAAGCGTGGTTTTGGTCAGCTATCCGTTTATTCGAAGGCAGAGGAAAAATGGGTTCCAAAGTAGGATCTTATGACGAATTTAAGTTGAGCGGATCTATGACAATTAATGCCCTCATAGAATACGGACTATCAACACTGCTTTTGATCAGTACCCTACTACAGTACTCCAGAGATCTGGGAGATAGGACTAAGTTACGCCGTCTCTTCCAGACAGCAGGAGTGAGAGAATTATTTGATCTACTGCGGCCATTGGAGAACAATGATATTGATCATAGCATAAATAACATTGAGAACGCAGAAAAAGAGGATCTTCAGGAGCTAAAACAAATGGAAGAGTTTCAGAATCACAACATCAACTTCAATGATCCGCTGTCGCTTTTCACTGCGATGTGGAGCAAATCTAAAGGGACAGAGGCAGAGAAGTATCTTTCCTCCATGATTCAGAATATGTTTATCAGTCAATCGTCCAATCTTCACACACTTGATTCCGAGCACATAAATAGGAATCTCAAACTGGTAGATAATTTTGTTTCTAACATAACCATGGCATCTGGCGAAGATGACACAGATATGAATATATCCATTAATAAGCTGATATCATCTTACAGGTCGGATGAAATTGCAAGACGGGCAATGCTCGATGCAAAAGAAGCTAAAAAAAGAGCAGATGAAGCGGAAGCAGAACGTGATAATGCATTGCAAAAGCTCAATGAAGGATCAAATGGTGTTGTAGAGGATTTATATAGAGAGATACGTGAAAGAGATCTCATTCTTGAAAAATTGAGGGACAAGCTTGATTATAAGGAGTCAGAGGTTGATGAGCTAAAGAGGAAAAGAATTCTTGATAAACATCAGCAAGAGATTGAGATGAGAGAAATGTTGATCTATTTGCACTCTTATCAGAGTCCCTCTGGAACTCCTTCTGCTGACTTGAGGCCTACCTCAAAGTCTAGTTTTAATACCGATGATTCTCAGGCTGTAAGCGAATTGAAGAAGAGACTACAGTGGCAGGTTGACAAAAATAAGACCGAGTCTAAAAGATTGGCCAATTCAGGGATTGAACCCAATGCAAGATTACGTGATCTTAGACTTAAGATGGATTTACTCGAGCGAGAAGCAAGAGATTTGGAGACGATGGAGTTTGAGGATGTTGCCCAGAGTTTTGCTGAGACACCAGTACAGGGCCCCTCAAAAGCAGAAGATCTCAAGAATCTTGATGATCTTAAACAAAAGTTGGAAGCACTGCAAAAAGATACGAATAGTGTTCTTAAGTTCCAGAGTGATCTAAATCAGAAAGAATTCATGGAGCGTAGAAAACTCGAAGCTTTGGACAGATTAAAAGAACTTGAGTCTTCGATGCAGAGACTGAAAATCCAGGGATTCGAAGTTAAGGAGAAGACATTGTCTAGCGAAAGAAGGACTCTAGACCCTAAACAGAGCTCCGTGAAAGAAAATGTTCCAGAAAGCTTAAACAAAGAGTTTACTGTTTTGGAGGATCTTTTAAATTCCATGAAGCAGCAGCTATCTATAAGCAGCTCTGGGAGAGAAGATATTTTGGAGAAGTTCGAGAACAGATTTTCGAAGGGTAAAAAGGAGACACCACCTGTTTATGCTTCTCAGTCTGCTCCTCCTATTACTACTGGGTCGGTAGGAAAGCTCGATACTAACGGAATGAGACCATTTTTGGGAGAATTGGAGAAGAAAGTCCTCAAAACGCCCTTTATTCCTTTTGTGGGTTCTTCAGTTAATAATGACGAAAAGGGTGACTCCCCTCATGGTCCACCAAAATCTTTACCACCACTACCGGGAAATAATGTATTATCTAAACCCACAACTGACGATGCAAAATCAACAGTTGTACGGCCACCTTCCCCTCCACCGCCTCCCATGCCTTTGTCCCTTGATAGTAAAGCGTCAGCCCCTCCACCTCCGCCTCCACTACCTACCGCTTTGACTTCCACTCTTCCACCTCCTCCACCACCTCCGCTGCCATCCGCTTTGACTTCTCCAAGCGCCCCTCCCCTTGCTCCTCCTCTACCACTCTCTAATTCAAATACTTCTCCCGTCATTTCGGGATCACCTTCTCCTGTGGTGCCTCATGGTGCTTTTGATCTATTACCAAGACCGAAGAAAAAGCTGAAGCAGTTACATTGGGAGAAAATTGAAGATACAGTCGATTCATTTTGGGCCCAGATGGGTTCCGATGAGATGGCAAAACAGCTTCTTGAAAATGGTATTTTTGACGAGATTGAGGTTATTTTTGCGGCAAAAGAGGCAAAGAGAATAGCTAGAAGGAAGAAAGATGAGGAGCAGAAAATATCATTTCTTAGTACGGATATTTCCCAGCAATTTGGAATTTGCCTACATTCGTTTACCAATCTTGACGACGATACGGTGGTTACCAAAATACTGAAGTGTGATAGAGACGTATTGGATAAGAGTGCATTGCTTGACTTTCTAGCTAAACCTGAATTGAATGAGATTTCTGCTAATCTCGCCAAGAATTTCGAGCCTTACTCCACTGATTGGCAGTCAGAAACTCAATCAAAACCTGAAAAGGATCCTAATGAACTTGCAAGGGCAGACAGAATATACTTGGAGTTGATCTACAATTTGAATCATTATTGGCGGTCGAGGATGAGAGCACTTAATTCGATTCTTAGCTATGAGAAGGACTATGAGGACTTAGTGAAAAAACTTGAATTAGTAGAGCAATCGCTAGATGCTCTCGCAAACTCCGCAACACTCAGGAAGGTGTTTGATATTATACTGATTGTTGGAAACTACATGAATGACACTTCGAAGCAGGCGGCAGGATTCAAGTTGAATACTCTTCAGCGATTGAGCTTTTTGAAAGATCATAAGAATTCCATCTCTTTTTTGCATTATGTTGAAAAAATTATAAGGGAAAACTATCCTGAACTTCTTACTTTCATAGATGACTTGAAACCTACCATAGCTGCTTCAAAAATCTCAATGGAACAGCTTAAGACTGACTGTCAAGTCTTTACTCATTCAATAAAGAACATTGATTCGTCCTTACAGGATGGAAACTTGAGCAATCCTCTTAAGTTTCATCCATCAGATAAATTTTTGAATGTGGTCCTTCGTGGTTTGCCAAATGCGCGCACGAAGTCCTATTTGTTGAGCGATAGATCGAAACTTGTTTTGGAAAAATTTGACAATATGATGAAGTATTTTGGCGAAGATCCAACAAGTGATGAGTTTGTGAGAAACACTTTTTTGAAAAAATTTAGTGAGTTCATTCAAAGTTTTGAGAAAGTGTCTAAGGAAAACCTTGAAATAGAAGAGCGGAACAAGAAATATGAGTTGAGCAAGCAAAAACTTGAAGAGAGCAAGAAACTTAAAGCAAAAGAACAGGATGAGCGGCCTCGCGTTAACACGGATATGGAGAAGTTTTTGAAACAACTAAGGCAGTCTGGTCCACTGAATTCGGAGCCTACATCTGCCAAGATCAAACAATGGGCAAAGAAGCATTCTAATCTGTCTGCTTCAATGACTGACGATTCTCCATCTAAAGCAACTAATGAGTTGAGTCATCAAGATAATGATGACGAGGAAGATATCAGGTCAAAGACTCATGACTTATTAATGAAGTTAACAAAGCAGTCCAGTGAGAATGTCACAGGTGAAGTTCCTCCTCCAGTATCGAACTCCTCTTCGGCAAGTGTGTTGGGGGCTATGGGCAATCTTGCTACTAGTGGATCAACCGCCGATTTACAGTTCAAGCTGAGTGATTTTAAACTCAGTGATAAGATGAGAAAAAGATTGCAGCAAAACTCACGAGCCTCCTCTATAAGTTCTATTGACCTTGATTCTTTATCGAGATCTGAGTCTTTCAAAACAAGCCATTCAAACTTAGTATCAAATCCCCTTCTGGAAGATGACTATGTCATTGGGGAAAATACCTCTTTAGAAAGCGTGAAAGAGGTGAATACCGGTGCGGACGATGACAATGATGTATTCGAAGATGCAAGAGAGTCGTCTTAGTTACTGTATCTAGAAAATTGATTCATAGTAGCACTGCTCTGTTTATAGCTCAAAATGGTGTTCTACTGTGACTAATAAAAGTGATATATATATATATATATATGAATCCATTAACCTTTTAAAAGATCAAGTGCAAATTGCAATTCTTTGATTGCAGTTTCGACGTCTTCATAATTGAGAGCACTTATAGCGAACTTCGCTCGCTTTTGGGCTTGGGCAATTATCTCATCATCTCGTAGAATCTTTTTGATTTCTTCCTTCGTCATCTTATGCCCTTCCGCAGCGTGCGAAGGTTTGCGTGAGGGCGCACGAGCTGGTTTCTCAACTATAGGAGGAGACGGCGTGGGTTGAAATTGAGGCTCCGGTTGATGTTCAGGCAGAGAAGAAATCTCGGCAGTAGGGGGCAGAGCAGGAGTACTAGGAAGACCCAAACTGTTCGGTTCACCCTTTATGAGCACAGGAGGGACTGGCATGTTGAGCTCATCCTTTATAAGATCAGGTGCTGAGGGCAGCTCAAGATCAACAGGGCTGCTATAGGGAGTAGTTTCAGGTTCTTCTGTATGATTTATGTTTGTAGGAGGTGCCGGAAGATCTGGCTGGGAATCGTCTTGTGCGGCTGTAGTCTTTTCGGACTCAAGAAGAGAAGCTGATGATGTCTCAGGCGGCAGTGATGAGTCTAATGTCTCTAACTCGCGTTCTTCCTCAGGAGATATGTAGTCATTAGGATCTGTTCCATTCCTGAGAGCTTTCAAAATTCGAGCAGAATGAAACTTTGCGTACTTGATTTGTTTTGCAATTTCCTGCTCATGTTGCGCAAAGATATCGTCCCATAAATTGAGAATTTGGTAAAAATCGAGAGCTGCCCTGAAGTTTTCCACCGTTTTTTTCCCTGAAGTATGGTTATTAATCTCCTCAAATGCTCTTTTAAATACCTTGTTGCTGAAATTGTACACAAGCTTAAAACTGGATTCGTTATCGTTGATAAGAGCGAAAACCTTTGGGCTGTTTTCCTTAAATTCGGTCTTGATAGATTCTACATCGTCAAGCAGTTGCAAAGCATAAACTTCAATCTCTTTTGACTTATGATGCAGCTGTTGTTTCAGAATCAGATCAATGGCATATAATTTGCAGAAGTATGCCACTACCGGCTGGAATTTGTTGAGCTCAGCTGCACGTCTTATGAACGAAAGTATCGGCTTTCCAAGTTCTTCTGGAGCCTGCATATCAATGACTGGTATTTACAATCCTATTTGACAGAATCAATCTTGCAAGGTTCGTTTACGTTGTCCAGTAAGCTCACTTTCACTCTTTTCAAGAGAAGCTTATAAAGGATGACTTAGATACGAACTCTCTTTATGATATCAAAATAACGTCGTGTAAGTCACACTAGTCATGTGGCGCATATTGTGGCGCAACTTTCTCTCTGCAATTTGACGCGTTTTGCAGTAAGGTTGTCCGTTTCAGAAAAGATATGAATTGCATGAAAGGCTAGGATAATGAGCGAGTTCGAGGCCATAATTTGGTTGCAGTGAGTACCAGTTGGCATAAGGGCAATAAGGGATAAGCAGTGGCCTAAAATACAGCTTGTTGTGGGAAAAAAGCGCACAGAAACGACGAGTTGCAGCAACATCGAAGCCGGTGGTTTGTCGAGAACGCGTGGTCCTGTTGACGGTCCTCTAGCCAACATAAAATGGGATCCCAGGTCCTGAATAGCAAATCAGAAGATTCCACGATGTGTGTGGACTCGACAATAGGCGGATCCTATACTGCTTCGGAATCAAACAAGTCCAATGGGAACGAAAGTGGTGCAATCTCTGCCTCTATTGGAGGTGGAGGTGGAGAAGGTGACAGTTCCTCCGGAGTAGTCACATACCATGTGACCCCAGTTTACAAAGCCACCTACTCGAACATAGAGGTGGTAGAGATGGAGGTGAACTCATGTCCTGTGATGAGAAGGCTCAAAGACTCTTATTTTAACGCAACACAGATATTGAAGCTGGCTGGTCTTGATAGGTCTAAGAGATCCAAACTTTTGGAGAGTGAGATATCGCAAGGCGCCCACGAAAAAATCCAGGGCGGCTCCGGGAAGTATCAAGGCACTTGGATTCCTTACGATAGGACAGTGGCACTTTGTAGACAATACGAAATTTACGATGTTTTGAAGCCTCTCTTACTTTACAATCCAACAACCAATGGTGAAGAGACTCCAACAAAGGATCAGTTGACCAGAACATATTCGACCTTGACAGAAGTAGACGAATCTCAGAGCTCTCATATCATTGAGAGTCACGCAAAAGAGGAACCGTCTTCACCCAACAAACGAACAAAATTCGATAAAATTTTACCTCCTCTGGAAGTATTCGAACACGACACAAAAGCTGATAACCCTAATGCTCCATTTACTATAAAACCTATTGGTGACAGTGAAATTGATGAGAAATCAAAAGTTGTGATGGCATCTCTTTTCTTGCCGAGTCAAAAAGATTTGACTTTGCTGGAGTTGGTGGGAGGTGATGAATCCCAGCTTGATGGAATCAATGTTGATGTTCCCATTGATGATAATGGACAGACAGCGCTTCACTTAGCATCCACGCTTGGCCGCATTTCCCTTGTAAGAGATCTCGTTCGCAGGGGTGCCAATAGAATAAGGGGGGACAATGATGGCCAGACAGCACTAATACGCGCAGTGCATGCTACAAACTGTCTAGAGAATGCATGCTTTGAACAATTGCTAGATTACTTATATCCTGCAATTACTGTTTTGGATCATAAAGGAAGAACGGTTCTACACCATATTGCCTACACATGTGGGCGTAAAGGGAGAAGTGACGCTTGCAAATATTACTTGGAAACGCTATTGGAGTGGGTTGTAAAACGCGGTCCTTATCTTCCTGAAGGACAAAGTCTCAGTTTATCGAAATTTATGCATGATGTAGTTAACATCACTGACAGGAACGGTGATACATGCCTGAATATTGCTGCAATGGTTGGCAATAAACACATTATTCAACAACTACTTGAGGTTGGTGCCGATCCAACTAAAGCAAACAAGGCTGGTGTCAGGCCTATTGATTGCGGTATCAAATTGAACTCGATACAAAAATTCCCTAGCTCATCTACGTTGCAACCACTTGCACCTTCGAGCAGTAAAGATGCTCCACATTCAAAGCAGCAGTTGTTGTCAACTCCTGCGAATAACTCAGCAATTGCCCCAGACAAAAAAAACAGTTTCAAGATTTTGGAGTCAATACAGACATTTGTTTCGCAGCTTGGTGTAGACTTCAAAGAGGAAATGGAGGGCAAGACGAAGCAAATCGATGAAATGCATCCCTTATTGCGAGAAAAGACATTCAAACTTTCTGAGAAAAGAAAGCAGTTTGAAGAGCTACAAGGAATTGTTCGAAAAATCGGAAGTTATAAAACGAAAATCATGAATCTCAATAATGCAATCGATGAGGAGGAACAGAAATTTCAAGAGCAGACAAAAGAGCTACCGCTCAATTCTGGTAACTTTGATGGCGACTTTGATGCCGATGAGCCATTTACTGTTTGGTCTGTTTATCATGAGGTCGAACGCAGGTTGCAAGAAATGAAATCATCTGCTGAAAACTATGATGAATCTTTGGCATCTCTTGTTGATAAAATGGATCCTGAAGAATTACTGAAACATGAACATCAAGAGGAACTGCCTCCTTCTGTGGTGCTGGAAGCCCGGATCAAGGCTTATACAAAAAATAATGCTACTTTGATTGAGCGAACAAAGAATCGAAAATCATCAAGTCAGGAACTAGAGCAACAATTCAAGAGAGTGATTGGCTTATGTATTGGCAGTGGAGTGGATGAAATAGATGAGCACCTTCTTGGCAGCTTGCTATTGAGCGTTGAGAACGATCCCGATCCAGAAATCAACCAAATCAAAAAAGTGCTAAAAATTGTGAATGACTTAGATGGTAAACTCAGTTAATTTCTATTTGAAATTGTTCTTCTCTGAAAGCAGATGCAGACTTCAGACTTGATATCAAGCGTACACCATACTCTCTTTAGCAAACAAAAAATTGATGTTATTATGAGTGGTTTTGTCTTTTGAGAGTTATGCAACAAATTGTATAAATTTATATTTAGACTGTTGTTTGAAAAATAACATTTAAATTTGTAAGATTGCTGGATCTAAAAGTACAAATGGGTATATTCATAATCGCAAACGCTCTTGAAAAAATCTAAATAAAAAGAATTGTTCTCATAATTTGATAGAAGCATTTACAATCAACATATACAGCTTGAAGTAGATCAGACTTCAGTTATTAGCATAAGGATTCTTTGCAAAATAACCAGTCGATCCAGGCACATTACTATTAACATTAGTTGCAATTGCATAAGGACCACCTTTACTCTTGAATGTGGTATTCCCCGGTTCAACCCGTGAAGGAGAGGCATTGTTTGATGAATGTGTTGATGGTGAAAATTGGTTATATCCGTATGACATTTGATGGGGTGGCTTATTAGGTCTCTGTGAAGAATAAGGGTTTGGTTGCGGATTTTGAGGATGATAAGGCCGAGATTGTTTATTCTCTGGCTGTACATATTGTTGCTGATGTGTTGGGGAATGAGGAAAATACTGCTGTGGGTGAGGCAAAGGCTTTTGATATGGGTTTTGAGGTTGGTTTGTTTGAAGAGGAGGAAGTCTTCTGCCTTGTCCCTGTGGCTGCTGTGGAAGCGGTTGAGCTCTTTGAGAAGTGGGATATTGCTGCACCTGCTGGGGTGCTCTTGAGGGCTCTTGTCTTCGAGGGTACCCCTGAGACTGCTCAGGTGGTGGACCGTATGGAGAATATGGAGACTGAAGTCGCTGAGCCTGATGTCCCTGGGTATAATGTGGTTGATTTGCTGACTGTGGTTTTGAGTTGTACGAACGAGAACTATCATTGTCGATTTTATTTTCGTTGGCAAGGTAAGGAACCCGCTGAGACGAAATATTGTCAGATGGAGCTCGCTGTTCAAGCGGACGAGAGGGAGCATTATTTGAGCCGTACTGACCGAGATCTATATTTGCTTGATGGGAAGAACTCTGTTCTTTTTGTACGTCGTCGAAACGCAAAGGAGAAGGTTTCTGTCTTTGCTTTGGTAGAGCATTGGTGCCAGTCTCTGTATACTGAGACTCGGGTCGATTAGGAACTGGAATACTTGAGAGGTCTCTTGACCCTGCACCATGTCTGTCACTTGCAACAGAGTAGTCCATATTGTACTTCATAGTCTCTTCATAAGCTTTGTTGAAATCAGAGTACGGAGACAAAATTCGTTCTGGGGATGATCCAAATTCCTGTGAGTGAAATGGCACTGATTCAGGGGTTCCCAACGAGTTACGCATGGCAAAGCGAGATAAAGGATGAGATGGAGAAGTTTTTGTAGCTTCTCGTGAGGACTCCGGAGAAGTCGAATTCTCAGATCTAGCAAAGGACTGTACTGAGGAGGCATTCGGGTTTATGATTGGAACATCAAAGCTTTCTGTATCATCGTCTTCATCTTCATCCGAATTCAAATCAGTTGCTGTTTCTCTTGGATATAGTTCATTGAAACTGTCCGCGTTCTTCAAATTCAAAACGTTCATAGAACCAGCCAATGATCCTACATTGGAATCAAGATAAGCATCATTTGCAGGGATCTGAGCATAGTTCTTATAAATATTAACCAGTTTCGGAGATGAAGAAGCATGACGGTCTTCGCCAGGACTTGAAGGGGAAGACTGCATTTGAAGATTTACAGGCAAAGCAAGGAGAGGAGTATCATAGGTGCCATCGCTACCAGAGTAGCGTTTCCTTTCAATTGATATTGATTCAGACGACAAAGCGTTATCAGCTGAAGGAAATTCACCACTCCTATTAGTATCGACAGGGGTCGTTACATTGCTACCAAGTCTTGACTTCTCGAGACCGGAACGAAGTCTTCCGCTCTGAGCAAAAGTGGGAGAATTTGGAGAGTCCGAATATGATCTGGCTTTACCAGAAGCCAGATCCTTTGAAAAGTCAAGCATACTGACAGCTCCCAGCACTCCGTCTGCCGATCCACATCCCGTATAACCTTTTGCCAATTTGGCTCTGAGAATTTCTTTGATTGCATCAGCCCATTCCTGAACCAACCAATTGGACGTTGTAGAACTTCCTGTCAACTGCATTAAATCCTCAACTTCGAGATAATGAACTTGGGGCAACACAGGCAAAGAGAAAAGCAAGGAGTTGATGTCGGTTTTATCAGCATTCAGCCTTTTTGGTCGTCCGTAAAGCTGGAAGGCATCCAACAGAGGAATAAGAAACCTTATTAAAGTATCATATCCGGGAACAGAAGAGTGCGCTTCAGGCATCAAAAAGACCGAACAGTCCTTGGGAGTTTTCTCTTTCCCGAAAATAATGGAGCCGTCGAGCTTGATCATCGTACTATGATCGATCACAGTGTAGTCTTGAGGATAGACTGCGTATATAGAATTGGCACCAACAATTGTCGCCATTGCAAGCTTCTTTCCTTTTTTCTCCGATTCATAAAAGTGGACCTTGCCAGCAATAAACTTCTTTTTACTTTTCTTCGCAGGAGGTTCTATGACGGCGAAGTATCTTTTCCAAGGCATACCAGCACCAAATCGAACACTCGTCCACTCCTCATGCTCGAACTTTGTTTCTGCAAGTATGACACGAATGTCAGAGAGCAGAGAACCTCTCGCACTCAGCAGCGCACCGGTGTATGCCTCCTGAAGAGCTCGATATTCAAACGCAGCTAATCTGAAAGCTGCGTGCCATTTTCTAAATTCTTCAGTAGAAGAAACTTGAATCAGAAATCTGTTTTTGAGTGTTGTAGAGACCACAATGACGTTGTTCAGCGTTGCCCCGTCAGAAGGCAGCACATCCACAGCCCTGAATATCGAATCGGTGAAGTTAATATAAAAGGGTTTGTTTTCAATGGTTCTGCTATTCTGAATGTCCTCAATCAGGTCTACGCTCCACGCCGCAAGCTGATTTCCTGTGAGTACCCCATACACTTCCAACCATTTTCTCTCTGAAGGGTTTCCATCCGAATCTAAATCCTTCAACAGCATAAACACGCCCTCATTATATCTTCTGTGAGCTTGTGCAGACAAGAGAGTCACAATTGGTGAGAGAGCTGGACTCAGTTCGCCTTTCGATTCTGCCGTTGTCACTCGTTTGGGAGGTTGGATCGACGACCCCGAGTCATTGGGCGACGGACTTCCCTCCTTTCTAGAAAACGCTCTTAGTTTATGCATCTCACTACTTGATACTTCAGGCTTGCCAGCGAAAAAGAGTCCTTTTTTCCCAAAGAGCGATCCAGTTCTACACTCTGATCAATCGCGGTCGGGTCCTGCGAACGTTTTTGTTCTCAACCTTCTCCGCTGCCTTGTTCCAGCAAATACCGTCCTTGCAATTTCTCTCCTAGTCTTCTTGACCCTAGTATGGGTCTTCGATCTAATTCAATTGGCTCATTTATCTTCTTGTTGTCCTGACCATCCATGCTGTCTCAGCCTTCTCTTGTTGTGTTTGTTGTCAATGTTTCCGCCTCCTAATTTTCTCATAGCCCGATTATGTAATCTGGTCACGTGAAATGTGCACTGCCGACAGCAGACGCGAATAAAGTGCAATTTGCGAGTACAGTGTATGTTGAATACTAACCGCGTTTGGAGACAGAAACAATAGTTGATGGGCGGCAAAGTAGCGAATGAAGAAGTGGAAGAGAGCGAGACTTGAGTGCTGACAATGGGATATGCGTTAGCCACGTCATTGCGCATCAGCGACGGTTAAAGAGGGTGTAATAAAACACGATAGCACAATTAGACTGAGATGATTAGCGGCGTTCTACGTACTGTATATAGTCTTTATGTTTAGCTGGAGGTGGTGAAGATATTTCCAGAACCGGAACAGGTCTTGACAAGTGGTTGGTGAGCACTTGAGGTTGCGGCCAGGATTCTGGATATCGATTCTCTTTATCATCATCTTTGTCGGCTTCTCTTCCTTTGAGCAGCTTAAATGACTTTGGCAGAAACGACGCAGGCCGCGTTGGAGCTGGTTCTTGTACTGCAAGTGAGCCCGTACTGAGGGAGCTCGAAACAGACTCTGGACTCTGGGTGAGCCGCTTCTCGCCCGTAATCACCGTGGCGTACACGCTTTTTCTGTTGAACATGTTTTTGATCTTGGCGTACGGTGTAGTGACCAGTTGAGGCTCGACTGGCCCGAATGCCCGCAAGGTTGGCTCATCCTGACCACGCCTCGATATCGAGCATATCTCACTCTGTGTTGTATTGCTGCTGTGGTCATTATACGCCCATATTCTGGTAGCAACAAGTCCAGGCTGTTCCTCTTTTGAATAGCTTCCCGTCTGGACTCTCATCTTGCGCGAGCGGTGACAACACCAGTACCAGAGAAGAAATCCTACAACTGCCAACCCGACTATACTGAGCGGTATCGTGAGAGCAATAATCAGCGTAGTTTTGCTATCAGTCGACGTCTCACTTCCTAACGGAGCTGGTGTAGGGACAAAATTGAGTCTGCTACTTGTGCTAGTGGAAGACATGCCCATCTTTACTTCTCGGTTTACCTCAGCTAGCAGCTGAGGATACTGTGTATACCGAGCAGTGACAGTGATGGTGGTTGAGACAGTAGTGATGTCGTTGTTAGCTAGCAATGTTAATCCACTTATGACAAAGTCTTTCATCCTGCCCTGAGGAGCATATAGCAACTACAATGTGCAAAGAATCCACTTCTCTCACTTGGACTTATAGTCATCGGCACTTGGTTTAGCGGTTTCAGCGCTGTATAGAGATTCGCCGCTGACCCTGTTACCAGTCGCATTGCTTCAAGTAGCAAGAAAGTTTCATGTCGAAATTTTGTTAGAGCAGCTTGATATCAAATCTACAACTAGATGTTCTAGATCAACAGTATTTATGTTTAGAGGACCGATGATTGACTGTTCGAGCCCTTCCAGCTGTAGTCTGACAAAATGTCTTGGAATACAGCCATCAAGGACGGCCGAGGATGTTTCAGCAAAGTTAGGGCCTGACGACCAGCACTCGGCCAAACTTGGTAGCTGTTCGACAGTCTATAGCTTGTATATATATCCAGCCTCTCTTATTTGCATCTAATTCCCATATAACCTATTTGATCATGGTCCATCGTGCCCTTTCTCTCCATCAGAGCCTATGGTTCTTATCGAAGGAACGTATTATTATCACATAGCTCACGTAAGCAAAAGGTCTCATGGAATTCAATTTAAATTACGCAATAAGACAGAACACTAAAACGTCAGAATCACAGCCGGTAGATGTACATAATTGAAGGAATTAAGGTGCCAGGCTAAGAGAGGCGAGAGTTGAAAGTAATAAAAGACTATTGTAACTTTTGCTATTTTCCAAGTTAGTAGGGATACTTCTATTAGTTTGCGAAGGCTGATCGTATGACCTGTTTTATTTTTGGCTGCTGAAGGCAGATTAGTCGCAAAGCAGGTGGAAGGAGCCCAAGAAGAGTTTATCCGTGATAAAATTCGGCATTCCATCATTGAGCTGCTTACAAACTACAGAAATATTAAGCTGTAAAGGGGGAGAGTTATCATTGCGGTGTTTTTCAGCACTTGTCAACAGCAAAGATGGGCCAATCGTTCTCGAGATCAGCAAATGGTTTCTCAACCACTTTGCAAGAAGAGCCTCTTTTCAACGCAAGAAGTTCGACTCCTTCTACATTTCAGGTTGTGGGTAATACATCGTCAACAGGGACCAGATCGAGAAGGCTATCTTCTTTCTCGCTCAGTATGACTAAGCGGAGGAAAAGAGGTAGCTTTCTCAGTCACTTCAAAAAGACCAAGCGAGAGGTCATTCAGTCAGAACAAAACACTCCTGATCGTGGATCACAGAGACCACCAGATCTTTTGCTGAATAGTTCAGAGAGAGTGCCGGAACTCCTACCGAATGGGTTTAGATCCGACATCAATCGCCCTGCTGTCTCGCGATCTTCGGTTGCCTCTTCAAGATCCTATTCAACTGCTGCAGCAGAAACTAGTGAACTTCTCTCACCATCGACAACTGACAGTTCGGAGCGTACACGATTCCCTACAGTATCCGAGGAACCCTTAGAAAACTCGACTGCGCCTTCTATAGAAGACAGTGACCATAGGGGCGCTGTCAATCTTGACACCTCCTTAGTCAATCAGTTCAGAACATTATCGACACTTTTGGAGAGTGTTACAATGAGTACCCTCCGAAGACTTATGCATTCAGATGATCCGAATTTTGCTTCTGACTCGTTCCATACATCTGCTTCTGGAGATAGCGAAGAATACAACGGAGTGAGAATATACCCAAACAACTTCATAGACAGTCAAATGACATCTGATTCAAGCTTCCAAGACTTTCTTCATGGGCTCAGCACTCAAGATTTATTGCATCGCGAACTTGGCGATCAAGCATCTGACGGACAGAACCTCACTTTCTTTAGAGCTTTTAGGTTCAACAACTCCAATCACTTTGGGTTTAACTCAACTTTACAAGACTTTGAACGGTTAATACCTGTTCTTATTGTGGGTGTTGTTGGACTGAATGATAACACGAGTGATCTGGAACCCGAGGATAGTGCCAGATCTAGTTCCCAGGCTCAGGGGCAGTTTGGCATTGCAACCGCATCTCATATGGGGTCAGAAACATTCGCTGGAACATCATCGCCCCCACCATCTTCGCGTACTGGTACTAATGAATCGTATAGATCTTGGATCATTATTGTCATGGCACATCACTATTCGTCAAACGATCCTGTATTGAATTCCATGCCTTTATTTATAAGCCTGTTGACAAGCTATGTCACTAGCAGTACTAACACTTCATCGGGAGCATTAGGTGAAAATGGCGTGCCTGCTATGGATTCCGAACTAGATACTTTCAGAGATTCTTTACTTCAAATATTCAACAAGGGAAAACGATTAGCTCAAATTGAGCTTGATGAGCATACAGAGAGCCTGTTTGTGTTCAGACTGGTGGGATTTAATGACGATGAACCGAATGAGAACCCGGACTTGCCCACTAAGTTTGTTTCTTTTGAGAATGGCGATAGATGCCCGATCTGTTTGCTTGACTACAACAGTGGTGATGTGGGACGAGGATTGACATGTACGCACAACTTTCACAAGAATTGCATTGATCAGTGGTTGCTGAGTGATAATAGCTGTCCTATATGTCGGCGCCAAGGATTTTAGTGATTGCGCTACGGTGAAGTATCTTTTTGGTCTGCTGGATTAGTTGAACGTTATTTTTCTGGCACAAACGCCTCAATGTTTATTTCTCTTTTCACTCTATCGAAACTAGTAGCTTATGGTGGAAATCAATCGTAAAGGACCTGACTCAGCTTCCCTCCATAATTGCTCAGGATCTTGTTAGGGGTGTTGATTCTTGACAGTAAGCTGCTCTGAGAGAGAGCACCGTCTAGAGCCAAGTTCTTGATTTTGGCGATAGCTTCTTGAGATGTGTCGTTCATACTCATAAATGTCGCTAGTAGACCAGCTGCTATTGCAGCAGACATTGAGGTGCCTGATTTTATCGTCACTAGCTCAGCTGATGGTGACAAAGTGGCCACATTCATGCCGTCACTGAAGATGTCCACACACTCTCCCCAGTTAGTAAAAAAGCTTATATTGTCGGTAAGCGCGTCCATGGAGCCCACAGTTAGTGCCTCTTCTAGAGAGGCTGGGCTAAACTTGCAGGCATTTGAGTTCAGATTTCCAGCGGCGGCTACTATTCCAAAGCCTTTCTCAGCCACCACCTTGAGAGCGTTATTGAATATTGTGTTTTTCTCAGTGATCATTGCCAATAAAACAACTCCAGCTTCTTCGTTTTCAACCAAATGTTTCAGCGCTTCAAGTACAATACTGACTTTGCTGGCTCCCTTCTCATCAAAAATGCGATAGTCTACCAAATTGCATCTTTTATTGACTCCAAACAATTCTGAGCCTATGAGGCCAGCGACAGCTGTCCCATGGCCATTGAGGTCACCTCCTTTATTGCCTCCAACGAGGTTTGCGCCGAATCTCGCCCGACCATTCAGATCAGGGTGGTCCAACTTTATTCCCGTATCAAAAATATAGGCGGTGATGTCGTTGCCTGGGTCAGGCTCGTAGTAAAAGTCCATCTGTTGTTTCTTATTTATATGGGCGCTCTGTGAAATCCTTACGAGATGTTTGGGCGCAAATTCTTGAACATCCGATACTTGAACAGGTCTGTCGAGGGAGATTCGTTTGATCGACCTGTCGAAGTAGGCTGAGTTGATCAAATTTATGTCAAAATCTCCATAACAAGCCTTGAAATCGCCAATTTCGACAAAATTAAACGACGGATGTTCAGTATCTGAGGAGGAGGCCTTTAATAACGCACCATATTTTGCCTCGAAGGATTCAGCGTTTTCTTTTGAATCGAGCTCTAGAATAACATGGACCGTGAGGGCGTGCTGTAGTATAGAAAGAAGGAACACTACAAAAGTCAACATTTATGATGACTGTCAGGCTACAAAACGATGGCATAAATGTAGAAAAAATGAGCATTAAAAGTAATTTTTGACTGATCGAAGTGAGCGCTTCAACAGGTGCTGCAGAATGGAAATTCATGAATGGTCTATAAATCTAACAAATCTTCGAAGTTACTGGCAAAATCAGGAAGATCTTTATCTTGTACTTGGCTTTCTTTCGAGGAGTATCTATTGGAGTTGGCTCCTTCATCAGAGTTGGAGTCTGAGTCCCTGCTAGTTTCGTGAGATTTGAGTGCCAGATTAGAGTGAAGCAAAAAAGTATCATTGCCCAACGGGGCTTCGGGAACAAGCCCCGTGTCCTCGGAGACAAGGGAGCCATGTTGATCTGTTCTATCCTCTTCTGGAAGGGAGTCATCACTATAGTAGTTCCTGACAATTCTTCCTCGAGCGAGTTGCTCCTGTCTTTTTTTCTCCTTTCGACGCAGATACTTTTGTCGTCTTACCTCCCCTTCTATTAGTTCATATTCTCTGTACTTTGCCAGATATATCTTCAATGTTTCCGCATAGTTTTCAAACCCAAGAGAATACATTGAGAAGAGAATGTCCTCGCCGTTGAGGGTTTTGCGTTTCTCAATAGAGCACTTCTCGGCAGCCTGAGAAGTGATAAAGGAAATAAATTCGGAGACGCATTCTTGCATGCACTCCTTAGCCTCCTTGGAGAGCTTTCCATGAGGAGGAAGAGCACGTCTCATAACTCTTCCAACTGCAGTCGATGTGAGTTTTCGATCTTTCGTAACAGTGGTTTCGTTATATACTTACCATTGGCTATCGGGAGCCACCTATCCTGCTCCCGTATTTCGAAGCCAGAATCTCTGCTTTCACTGGTCATAAACAAAATCTTGTAAGCACTTCACGGGAGAAAAAAACAGGATAACCATGGTTGTGCTGCAGCAGCTTTCAATCAGTTCTAGGACACAAACTCAGTCTTGATCCTAGCAATATGGTAGCAATGTTTTTTTTTCTGATGCTAGCGAAGAGAGCCCAGATGCGAAAGGCGCCGACAATATGTGGGGCGGCATCTGGTAATTGTTGTGGCATTAATGCTACACTAGCAAACCGACTTGGTCCGAATGCGGTCCAAAAGATGGAGTCGCTGGTTCCATCCTCTGGCTCAAGGGTCCTGCCCGGTGTTATCGATTTTTACAATATGTGCTGGCGACGCGTCGATCGAGGACGTGCACGGGTGTTGCCATTTATTTCCAGAGATCTGGCGCTTAATCAGTAGGGCTGTGGCAGGGGAAAGGGGGGCGGGCAGAAAGTGGGATATGGGGGGTGAAAAGCACAAGCGATTTGAGACTTCAAAGTCAATGGACGGGCAGGAGAAGAAACAGTTTTGAGAGTTGTTTCAGTATGGAGTTACAGCTCCTCTGTTGCAGCAACACCGAAGAGTAGCGTGTCAGTTCACCCACACCCACCCCTACAGCCCCTACAGTGGCTTTCACGAGGGCTACATCTACCAGCGCTCTGAAGCCCTTTCTGTCAAACTTTCTACTAGCTACTGCCGCTGTTGACTCTGTTCCTTGCTACTCCTTTGCACTGTTAGCCGTCTCTGTAGGGGTAAGAAATGTTATTAGCACCCGTGCACCACTCAAAACTCCTTCCACAATGGCACATCTGTGCACCAGAAATGCGGACGGCACTCCAGTGGCTCCGTCACACGCGACGCGATCGATTCGCGCCAACGCGTCCCGGCGGTGCCTGCTGGAGCTGAAACGGGGACGCGTACAATAGGCAACGCGAAGGGCGGCGCGGAGTGCGGTGTGGGCAACGGGGACGGCCGCGTGGTGGACTGGCAGAGAGGCCCGGTAGAAAAAGCTCATCGCGCACGCATTCTCTGCCAAAGGAGGGCTCAGAAAAACAAAGGGACTCATGGAAAAGGAAAAGGGGAACAAAGGGGGCCTGGAGGAGTTGGTAGTATAAAGGAGGCTATATCTGCTGGAAAGGGTTTGATATAGGGCAGACTGGACCAGCATCGTCTTATAAACGGCAGGCTGGGCATACTAGCGACGTTGGAGGGTTCGCAAAACAGTGATTCAAGTATCAGCGCCAGGCATTGATCTCTAGTGCATCAGCAACCAGCAACAGGCCGCATTTAACAGGCTGCAAACATTCTTTTCTGCTCGAGTTCTTCACTGGCCTCTCACGACCGAAGCTCGACTGCTTGATAACTACACCAAGTCCGATTCCTCAACCGAGCTCAATTCCTTGATCATCTCTACCTCCTCTACTACCTCTCTATCTGACAGACGACCTCCGTCACCGTGTCTCCTGTAGTACCCCTTCGTACTGCGTTTTGTCAGTTTTTTGCATTCACAGCGTTTTCATCTACTGGCATCTTTTTCCAATACCGGTTTCCTAGCCTCCCGTCTCAAAAAGAGGAACGAACTGTTTGCACAACTACTCCCACTTCAGCACTTGATTCGTTCGTTTCTATATCACCGCTACCTCTTCGTGCTCCCTGTCACAATCTCGAGTTCATTCCCGCATCAGCGCTTTCTATATGCTAGACATCACAAAACAATTCATCCACACTGACGCCAAATCCAACGGCCTCTGATACATCACATTCTCACGTCCTGATTTATCTCAGCACTTTATATATTTAAGGCTTGTTTCCAGTTGCACATCACCCTGGAACTACTTTATTCGCATCTTTCCTGTGACAAATATACAAATGCAGAAAAGAAGAACATACGGGCCTCCAAAGAAGCACCATTCGGTCGCTTACGCACCAAAGCTTGAAGCTATGGAGAACCGCAGAAACAGAGTTATCGTCAATGAATACCTGCCCTCGATCACTTCACATCTCAAGCAGCTCGAACTTGCATCACAGGTAAACCCTTCCATGATTGATCTTCAGCCAGAAGTGAAGTGGTTCATGAGACCTTATCTCGTCAATTTTATTGTTCAGATGCACTCTTCTCTCAAACTCAAACCTCAGACGCTCTTCCTTTGTTGGAACATAATAGATAGATATTGCGCAAAAAGAATCGCTTTCAAGCAGCATTACCAGCTGATTGGTTGTACTGCGCTTTGGATATCCGCCAAATATGAAGATAAAAAATCGAGAGTTCCTACGGTGAATGAATTGAGCCTCATGTGTTCTAACGTCTATGATGAGAGTATGTTCAAAGAAATGGAGATCCACATTCTTAGTACCCTTGGCTGGTCCTTGGGCCATACTTCAATGGAGGACGTGTTGCAATTGTCGATAAAGTATTGCGACCACGACGGAAAAGAAAAGCTCAATAAATCTTTAGATCAATATAGAGTTAATTCTCCCACCGTTAGTGCTATCCTTGCTATTAGCAGGTATCTCTGTGAGCTTTCGTTATATGACAGAGAGTATCTTAATTATAAAGCATCAATAGTTGCGGTGGCAGCACATTTAATTGCCTGCTCCGTTTTGAAGCTCGACTCCGGTGCTGCTTACGTTGAGTCCGTATACCATCAGTACCAGTTCACAAAGTTCCAAAGTCGGGGAAAGCAGCTGCCCACTCCAGTCACTCCGTCAAGCGAGTTTTCACGAATTTACGATAATTACGAAGATGATGACGAAAGTGGGGATCTACGATCGTTCGATTCAGACATCGAAAATAAGGATCCAACTCCTAATTATGGCCCCTTTATCAATGGCTTTGATGGCATTGAAACCATAAATCAATTGAGAACGGTTTCTTTGCGTCTTTTAAAGTCATTACTGAATCCTTCAGAAGTACTTATCGAGAAGTATTCTCAGTTGGGAGTGATTACAGTCGTGAAGAACTTCGTTGATGAAAATGACCTAACCAAACTTCAGCACAGCAAAGATCTGGATGACATAGATGCCATTCCACTGGAGACCAAAGAGGAACTATCAAACATACTTCTGAATCTGGACGGTGTCTCAGCTCTCGTGCAACCACCCCGTTTGCAACACCAAATCCAGAATGTATATCGCTCTCCATCGATCAACAGATCCGCGTCTTCTCCTTTCAACTCTCCTTCAAATTTTTCCTCTTTCAGCTCTATCTCATCTCAGACCACGTATGACTCCAGCTTTGAGGAGTTTGGGATTGGGCAAAAAATGTTGCCGTCAGCACACTATGGAACGGCTGGTTCCGGTGGAAGGTACCCTAATTCTTCCCCAATCTTGAATAGTCCAAGCTGATGTGGTTATCCTTGACTATGGCTAGTCATTACTAGCTTGCCCAGTTTTGGATGTTCTAATTCACGTTTTTATGATTGCTTTCATATTCTCACCAACTGAGTTTGAAAAAACCGGTCATCATTTAACTGATGTACTGTTCCATCTTTTTCTACTTCTTGCATTGTCCATCTACGTACTACTTGTATAAAAGTCGCATTAATGCAAAATATTATCGCGAATTGGACCTCGTATATACCTACAGTGGTTTTAAAAATGAGAGAGAAATTACTTGGACCGTCTCTTTCGGTTTGAATTCTTACCTTTTTTGAGGACTGATGAAGGACCATTCTTCAACTTATCGAACGGCATGGCATTCTCTTTCGCAACAGAAATACCTGTGATTACAATACCTTGGCTCTCACTGACCAAAGGCGGACTTTCTTTTAATGAATCGGCATTTTCGTCTCTGCCATCCGTGTCGCTGTATTCTTCATGCTCATATTCATATCCAGCATCAGTAGATCTTGAGACATCATGGTGGTTGTCTTTTTTTTTTGCGAAAGTCATATCAGAATCTGGAGACGTCGAAAACGATCGCGTAGCCGTTTTTTCCACAAAAGTGTTTATTTTCTTGAATGATGCCGATGGTGATGGAGGAGAGAATCTTGAAATTAATGACACAGGAGAAAAAGAAGGATTGTACCGTTGCTCTGCTGAATCGAGGTCTGACTCTATATAGGCCTCTCTCGTAGTTATAATGTAAACAAGCAATATAATAGTAATGATTAGGTTCAAATAATTAAGTTTCTTTTGGAAGTTCAGCGAATTTCGGAAGCTGCTAATTCTGGAATCACTCTCAGAGATCACGTCCCTAAACTTGGAGTTTTGGTAATTGAACAATTGTTCGAAGTTAGAAGCCAACTCGACGTTGAGTAAGTTGAAGTTGTTGATCTGGCCTAAAATTGTCTGATTGAGCTGATTGATAAGGTTACTGAATCTTGAGTTCTGGCGCAACTCCAAGTTCTCGAAGGCATTTGATAGTATTTTGGATTGCTCCTCGATGTACAAGAGAGACAAAGTAGCATTAGATTCAAGCAGACTGATTCTCTTGATAATATTCTTGTAGATAGACTCCTGTGTTCCCGAATTTTGTGATTTCGCCTTTGGCTTTGCCTCGGATTGCACCTCATCTATATCACAGAGCTCCTGTAATTGATAATCCTCAAGAAACTGATTCAGTCCTAAATAGGGCACAATAATGCAATCATCTTCGGCTCTGTCCGGGTCAAGAAAAGGCATCTTCCAGTAACTATCATTAGAATTTATTGACACT
The DNA here is from genome assembly GCA_030579375.1 of Ogataea populi-albae. NCBI lineage: Eukaryota > Fungi > Ascomycota > Pichiomycetes > Pichiales > Pichiaceae > Ogataea > Ogataea populi-albae. The sequence goes on from JAKTQY010000006.1 coordinate 117,312, forward strand.
TTGAAAGATGGGGTGGTGCCCTCAAATTCGTGGTCTTTCTCCTCTTCCACTTTTGCCTCCGATTTGGCGCTCTTACCTTCTCGTTCAATCTCCTTCATTTCAGAGTCCTTCTCTTCCTCTTTGAATTGTTCGATCATTGTCTTTCCATGCACCTGAACAGATGATATTGGACAATAATACTCGTCACCATAGTATGATAGGACTTCAATTTTTAAGAACTTGCTCCAGATCAAAGGATTAGCCACTTTGAATCCCTGTAGCTTTCGTACGTTCTGAGCTTTGAATTCGCCTAATACTTTCCAGCTTGTGGTCGGAAACCTATCACTCACTGAAATTCTTATATTCTCAAACATCGAGGAAAAGAACTCATAATTTCCAATCAAAACTTCATCCACCAGTATGTCCTCACACAGCTCGATGATAACAAACTTGTTTGGAGCTTTACACTCGTTTAGTAAATAGGAATCCTTGTTATCATTCAAAATAGCGCTTGCACCTTTAGCTTTTGAGTTTGTTTTCACAATAGTGGCCGCGCAGTCGAATGAAGCAAAGTTGAAGCGCTCTTTATACAACTTTCCCTCCTCTTGGTCTGTATCTGACCCACCACCAAACATTGATATTTCAATCTCCATATCCTCCCCAACAGGTCCACTCAGACTGTTATCCAATCGCTGTTGGTAGTGTCTCTGTCGCTGATTTGAGTGGTGGTCTCTACTAGATGATTCATCATCACTGATTTTCTTTTTTTTCCATTCCTCAAAGGTCAAAAAATGTGTATTCTCTAGTTCAATCAGGTCAATCGACTCGTTTTGACTCTGTTTAAGCGAATTTGTCATATTCTGCAGCGAAACATCCATGTACGAATCGTCAGACGAACCTCTATCTTCCGGCCCGGCCATGGGTGGAGAGGACTCTGTCGTTATCATCTCGCTAGACCTTACCATGGTTTCACCTACTAGTTCCGCTGTCGAATCCAGAGTAGACTCACTCAAACTCGTTGAAGCAACGGTCAATTTCATTGAAGTGTGGAAACTTACGCACGACGAAGAAGTCCATATCGTACTCTTGGGCTCCTGCTCCTCCACATCGCTCGACAGTATATGATGGTTAAACAGCAATAACAGAAAGGCCCTTCTGAGTTTCATTCTTCTAAACTCTGTTACCAGGTTCAGAGCTTGCAGAGTCTGCTGTTAGCCTTTAGTTGCGTTACAAACAGCCATGTTCTCTTCATCGGTATCCGAAGCCTCCTCTCTTATCCAGCGCAATGAAAAGAAAGTAAATCTGAAGGACATTCAAACGATTACATAATCAGTTAATAGTTTGAGCCATATTCAACAGTTTAAAAGATTTGGCAATGTATCTCAACAGGTTTGGCTGAATTAAGGGAGAGTATCAAGGGAATGAGCAGAAGTGCAAGGTCGTAAGACAGCTGAACAGCAGGAAATGTCGGAGCTCAAGTTTTGCACAGTATGTGCATCGAATTCGAACAGGTGAGTGGCTTTGCAGTTAAACTTTAGCGACCGTACTAACTGTGTCAAAGATCTATGGAGGCGCACAAGGTGCTCCAGGACGCTGGATACACTGTGAGGTCGTACGGAACGGGATCAGCAGTGCGTCTGCCAGGTCCATCGCTGGATAAGCCCAATGTGTTTTCTTTTGGGACCCCATACAGCAAAATTTTGGAAGTGCTAACGTCACAAGACTTGAAAATGCACAAGGCCAATGGTGTGCTGGACATGACAAAAAGAAACATCGGCATAAAAAAGGCCCCTGAGCGATGGCCTTATTTGAACCAACCACAGCAGATTCTTGCTCCTGAGGAGCATCCTGGCTTCAAGGATGAATTGGACTTCCAGGTAGTGATTACGTGCGAGGAACGTTGCTTTGATTCTGTTGTAGAGGATTTTTTAGGCAGGAACTATTTTGAGCCTAGTCACACATCACAGACAGTACATTGTTTCAATGTGGAGATAAGAGATGAGCACGAAAGTGCGCTTTTGGGAGGACAGGCTATTCTAGATCTCGCCAACTCGTTGAGTCATGCCTACAATGAGGCCTCACAAGACATTGATGTGCCTCCATTTGAAGATCAAATACCCGAAGCCGTAGCTATATGGCAGGAAAGACATCCTAATCTACCAATACTCTACAGTGTATGCTATCACTAAAAATAATTGACACCGAATTCTAATAGGAAAGACAAAGCAAAAGATAAATGCTAGCGAGAAAGTAATTAAAGTAACCAATAACAACCACGAAGTCCTAAAAAATGTATCGTTATTTAACTACAACAGATCTGCCATTGACAAAGACCTCTCTGACGTTTCTGTCGTCACCGTTGAAGAGCCATTTGTCAACAAGATCCTGGAATTTTCTAACTGAGACATCTCTATCGACCTGACCCCACTTCGGGTTCTGGAAATCAAAAGTGTCTATACTTGAGCCAGGACAATCGAGCTGAATAAGCTGGCAATCAAACTTGTAGCCGACTTTGAATTGGCCAACCTTGTCCTCCATGGCCAGTACTTTAGCCCCGCCCACAGTAGCCAGATAGAGCACATCGTTAGTGCTCAACTTCTCTTGGTCATTTTCTGTCTTCATCACCAAGTGGTTGGAAACTAAAAGCGCATGTTTGGCCACTTGCAAGATCGAAGGAGTGAAACCACCAGAGCAGTCGGTTCCCAAACTAACATTGATATTGTGATTGAGTAGCCATCTAATTCTTGCCTCCCCAGACGTGATAGAGGAGTTTGAGGTTGGACAGTGGGAAACACCAGCACCAGAGTTAGCAATGAGGGTTTTCTCTTCGTCCGAAAGATGTATGCAGTGAGCGAGTGTTGTCTTTGGGCCTAGCAGACCTGTTTTGTGATAAATATCTGTGTAACTGTCGTATTGGGGGAAAAGGGTTTGGGTCCAGTCAATTTCTCTCTTATTTTCAGAGAGATGAGTTTGACAGTGGTAATCCTTCGACTTGCGTAACTCCCCGAGCCATTTCATCAGTGTCTCGGTGCATGACCCGGCGAATCTAGGGGTGATTACAGGCTTGATGAACTCGCCTGTAGGGTCACGCATCTCGATATGCTCAATAACTCTCATCTGTGAATCCTTGCACTCCTCGAAAGTCTCGATGTAATGACTTGGGGAATTTTGATTCATACAGACCTTGCCAATTAGTGCTCTCTGGCCCTTTTCGAGCGCCATATCTCCAAGAAGGTTGGAACTGTCGGCGTGGATTGTAGCATAGTAGGAAGCAGTTGTGGTACCATTGCCAAGAGTTCTGTCAATCACCTTGGAATAAATATCTGTCGCAACGTTCAGATCCTTGAAAGAGGACTCTAGCGGAAAAGTGTACTTCTCAAGCCAATCCATAAGAGTAGAGTCTCCGAAGATACCGTTGTTTGGAAACTGTGACGCATGCACATGGGTATCGATGAAGCCAGGAAAGAAAAACTTGTTCTCCGAATCAGAGATATCCACTATCGAGATCTGTGAGGTTGGCAAACCTGTAAAGCGGGCTGTGCAACTGATAGGGTCCTTACAGTTCTCCTCGACGAAGACAATAGTTCCTGTCTCGTCAACACCAATAGCGCAGTTGACCAGTACCTCCAGACGTCCTAGGACAGGTGTGTGTGCAAATGTTCCGTAGTAGGTTGTGAAAGGGGTTGGCTTTGAGGCCAGAGGCAGGATTGATTCTTTGAAAAACTGATGCTGCGTCATGTTCAAAGCCTAATTGTTGATGACAACGCGGTCTGAAATCACTATCCACTTGCTGTTGGTCAAAATGAACTGACTTCCCGGTATGGCTGTAACGTTTGGGGTTCGTGAAGTACGGAAAGAGCTCGGACGAAGCAATTATCGTATCCTGTATGCCTGTAAGCGGACTGTGTACGCTTTCTGCAGACTGTTGTGCGCGTTTGCCCTCCTGTGTCGCTGGTCTTTTGATGTTTCTAGGCTTCTATTGCCTGCTTTTTGTTGTCCAGCTTGCTATTCCACCTGCTGCTGCTTCCGTTTGGCTGCACGCGATGCTGCACCGGTGCTGCTTTGTGACGCTGCGTTACGCTCTGCCCCTATTTATACCCAATCTTGTTTGACAGCACTGTATATAGATCAAGATAAATTCCAGATTTCTTTACGCGGCCCATCCGCGGCGCCTCGGACTCGGTGACTCCCCGGCTCCCGCGGCGAGTCCATGCACTGACGGCCTCCTCCGCCGTGCGAGGCACTAGCAAACTCAACGGTTGTATCTCTTTACCGTGTGCTGCGCCACTGCTACGCCACAGTCCTCCCGACGATATCCACAACGCCTCGTGCTATCGTTCCCGCGCTCAGCCACAGCCAAACGCGGGCTGCAACTGAAATGCCTTAGTTGACTGGTGCGTTGCGCCGATCGACGTGATTGTGACGATCGTCGCATGCCCAGTTCGGGAACCGAGGGGATGAAGCACAGAACAGGCAGTGCGGCCGAGCTCAAACTAGAAACAGGCCCAACAGTTTGCATGGACCAACACTGTTGAGTCATCTCACCCATGAAATGCCGTTCATATGCCTAGCGGTTGATTGCTACTCGCTATTGTCGGAGCCTTTGACCGCAAAAATTAAAAAAAGAGCCCTCCAGTTGGGCCTGAGTTGCGCCATCCTATAGGGTATCTCAGTAGGGCATCCCAGTAGGGCATCCCAGTAGGGCATCCCAGTAGGGCATCCCAGTTTTTCGCACTTAAACCACTGCTTGTCTTTTCAATAGGCACGCCGTACCGCATCTCGATGTGTCTCTGCTCCCTCGATTCCATGATCACATATACATGGTGTACGGGTGTGGATATGTGTGTGGATTCTGTCAATTCGAGTTTGTGCCTATTAGTATGACCAATAAAAACATACTGAATCCAAATAGCTGGTGGTGGTGGTTACATATCTGAGTCTGAAGTTGATGCTTTAATACTGCTCCAGATCACGTTGAAGAAACAATTACTCGCTATACAACATGGTTAACGTAAGTACACCATGATACGCTGTTTTCCAGCTCCTTTTTCTGGTTGTCCGTCAGTCTAACACAAAATGTCCGTTCAGTACCTCAAGCCATCAGCATTCAAGAAAGCATCACTCATCGCTGGCTTCAACCGTGCCGCAGTGAGAGCATACACTCCAGTCCTCACATTGTGGGGCGGAGCCACCTTTTTTGTGCTTATCACCTTCACTGAGAACTGGCCGCTTTTCCAACAGACTTTCTACTCGAAAATCCCTTACTTTGGCTCTCACTGGATTAAGAATGTCGACCCTGAAGATCTACCTCATTAGTCTACAAAACAGTTTAATGGTTCACCCTTTATCCTAGATAACATTTTATAGTACATCAAAACAAAAAAAGCCATTGTTATTGAAGAAAACGTGTAGACACTTATGCAGCATCAAGAGAGTGCTCTTCAAGGCTATCAATCTCGTAATCATGATTATCCCCTGTCCCTTCTGTCCCGACATCATATTCCTCTCCTTCTGTCTCACATCCCACTACTCCCCACTCGATTCCTGTTACATCTTTGAGCCTGTTCAATATTTCGTCCATAGGTGTGAAAAGACCAAATTGTTTCAATTCCCCGTCATAAGAATGTAGCATTCCCACAACCCCTAGACCTGTTTCCTGCTTTCCTTCCTCTGGTGCTTCAGCAGATGCAAATGGCATGAAGTTATCAATAAATGTCGAAAAAAGGGATCTTTTAGAAGTTGATTGTGAGAATATACCCTGGGACGACATGACTGTAGGCGTGGATACAGCTGGTGCTCCAGAAAAGTTGTCCACCTTGTGCAATGGCTTTGATAAATTTGACAGCTTTGTGAGCACAAATGAGCCAGAATCTCCACCAGAAGCAAAGTTCTTCTTCGATGAGGAAATGACAAACTCAGATGTCTTCAAAGAACCATCCGACCAGTAGACCAGTTTGAGACCATTCAAGCGACCATTCGTATAAGTTGTAGTTGAGCCAACTTTGAATACTTCTAAATCAGCGTGAGGGAGAAGTGAGCTAGATGAGTTTGCAGCTTTATCGTTCAGATGAACCACCTTCCGCACATTCAAATTGGAAAACATTAAGGATGGATCATATTCATTGAAATTTAAATCATCCCCAAGATAGTTCAGGTACTTCTTATTGTTCTCAGCATTGATTTTGATGATCGCCAAATCGGATAACTTATCAGATTGAATTACGCGCTCTCCCCAAATAATCTGCCCAAAAGGTTCTGGTGGCATGTTTCTTTTCATCCGCTTACCTTTGATTGTAACGGTAGCGACAGGATAAGCGTCATCAATTTTTCGAATCGCTGTATCATAACCCCTGAATTCCTCCGAAGTTGGGGAGTACTTCAGCCTCTCATTTGCTAATGCTCCCTTGAATAAGTTTATCAACACTGGCGATGGGATTGATACCAGAGGATACTGTTCACCGTTATTCTCTGCCACCATGGATTCATTGAGAACCACATGAGCACATGTGAGACCAAAAACTGAATCAGCGTACTTTAGTAACTTTGGGTTACTGGCTTTCTTCGATATCTTCGGATAAACATATCCCGCAAGAGTACCTGACAATGTCAAAGCATTATTGCAAGCTATAGGCATCGAAATTGGTACATATTCTGAGCCGGCATCAAGTGTTCGAAAAGGCGCTTTAAACTTTGAGGCCGCAGATCGATGATGCGGTTGAGAGTCATTTGCAGTCATACTGGGCATGGTGCCAGTAGTTCCTGATCCAAGCTTGATGTAGTTCTTCTGAGCAAGGAAATGAAGTTCTTCTGAGTTAGTGCAAAAAAACTTCACAATGTCGAAATGTTCCTTATTTAGTTGTGGGAACCCAAAGATGAAAGTTATAATGGACAGATCTTCGCTTAAGAAACCTCTAAGAACTGGAGCAATAAAAGATCCATTTTGATCACTGAGCAGCTTTTCTTTAGACTTCTGTATCAAAGATTCCATAATTTTGCTTATTCTTGGCTGATTTGGAAACTCCTTTGGAGTTGACCCGACGGGAAACAAAGATGGAGACATGATTGCCAGATAATTACCTAAATGCTGCTCAGAAGATTGATCAGCCAACTTCAAAATCAACAGAAGATCATGGAAGTTCTTCAGCACCAATGCTTTGGAGTTATCATATACTTCGCTCACCAAGAGATTATCGACTAGATATAAAATATTTTTAACAAGCTTTCGAAGTCCTGGTGATGAGACGGTATTGAAATAAAAAGCAGGGAGATATTGAAGATACTTGTTCTTGGCAATCGTTTGTAAGGTGGACTTGAGGCTCTCACTAATATTAATAGAAGCCTTTGTAAGATTGAGAACAGACTGAGCCACTTGGATAAATGTGTTGGTTATCGTTGTAGATAATAACTTGAGTTGTCTTTCTATGAAATCTACAAGCTGCTGAAATTCTTGATCTGAAGGTGAAGGGTTGTTGTAACCGGAAGCCAGGTTGGTGGCTGAAATGCTAATTGATGATCTTTCGGTGAATGTAGAAGTTGTATCGTCCGAATAATTAGACCTTCTTCTACCAAACGATTGTCTGGGTAAAGAGGTTATTTGATCTTTGAACTCTTGGTCATTTTCTTCTTCGAGCTCTTCCTCATTCAGAACGCGCAAAGGACGCCCAATAGATGTAAAAGCGTTTCGATGGTCGTCTAGCTTGCTGGAGCTTTCTGCCGCTGTCAGCTTTTTGCCATAGCTTGGGGATGTAGAAGGGTTGGAGGAGAACCCTGTAGATAGTGTCTGTTTGGAACTGAATAATGAATTAGAGTGAGAGTTATATGAGTATTGAAAGCTTTTGAATGTCTTTGAGTCATCGGCTGTCTCAAACACCGGCTGCTGTTTTCTGGAGTTGGAAGATCCCTCCGATCTTATTGTGGAATGTCCTGATCTCGAACTGTTATCGTCGTCTGATGCTGAAGTGTTCTGGCTCTCCTGCGACTTGTCCGAGCTCGACTTTTTTTTGAGAGAGAAGATTTTACGAACTGACATGATGTAGATGCTGTAATATTTAGCAAAATATCATCAACTATCTTTTAGACAACAGCTCTCTCGATTAACGTTGTTCTCAGAGGATTTTGTTCACCATCTCTTTATTTTCTATATTGAAGTAGCTACCACAGCAAGCAATTTTGACTCGTTTCTAGCTTTTCACGGCCTTTAAAAGGTCTATCTTTATCCGATAATGAAATGCCGTTCGAAGTAAACGGCACTTCGGTTGCATTGCATCGTCGCGTCGATTTTGAGAATTTTGAGAATTTTAAAATACGACGATCAGATTTATTTAGTGAGACTGTCAAGCTATTCGAAGTGTCATCAATGATCTTCAACATCTGTGCTTGCTGGACTATTGAAGAAGGTTATATCAAGGAAGTAGTATTGGCAAATAGTGTCAAAAGCTGTAGGGTCTTGAAATGCACAAGGTTACAATGATCGGTCGCTTATATCGCCGCCCTTTTCAGATTGTGCAGAGAAGACAAGCATCGGGTTTCTTTGGAAATCTTGGTGATAGTATAACCAAGATTGTTCCCAAACCTCACAAATTCTTCAAAGTTACAAAGCCTTTTGGATTTGAGCAAGCTCCAGTGCTCATCAGAGATATCCCAAGGAAGCCATGGCTTACAAAGGAGAACTTGAATGTGCCGAAGCGTGTGTGGGACTTCTACTTTGATGGAGTGACAAGAAAGACAAGAGTAGCCAAGATTCAAAAGGAGCTTGCTTACGGAGGTATGTATGACTTCCATGTGTACATGAAGACAAAAGGCCGACTTTTTGAGGCACCAGTCTCTTATTTCAAGAGAGATAGAGCGCTGTATTTTACGAACTTTGCAGTCAAAACGTTGGAGGATCAAAAGCTTGATCTTATGGAAGTGATAGCACGTTCCAAAGTGACTGTTCTGAGGGTCTTTTCTACAGAGTCCGGTTATGATATGACCCGAAATTATTTCAGAATTCCAGGATCTGAAGAGAACTATCTCTCTGAAGCTGGTCTCAAGCAACTTGCCCAGGAGTTCCCAAAGACCCAGATTGTCGAGCTGATGTTGAGTGAGAAACTATCGAAGCATTTTGTGCACACTTTTGTTACCCCAAACAAGCTTCGTGCAGAAATTCCAAAGTCGCAGCACAGTAGGTATCTAATCGCCTTAAGAGAGAAGGTTTTACCGAGAAGCGATCGAGAGCGATTATTAATGAGCAACACCTATTCTGGGTATGTGTACGTTATTGACGATTCGTTCAAAATCCGTTGGGTTGGTTCAGGTTTGCCTGAGCAAGAGGAGATAAAAGGACTCTGGCGTGCTGTCAGGGGCATAGAAAAAGAAGTCAGTCTTAAAACTGTAAAGTCATCCAAATAGAGATTTTGTATATAGAGAATTACAAGCGCCCCAAAATTTAATGTAGATAGATATATTATTTTGTTTAGTACTGATTGACGATATACGCCATGCACTCCTGCCGTTTTTATTGCAAATTTCAACCTACTTCATCATCGGAAATCAAATACTCATACTGCATCAAGAAGAAAGGTCGACGGTCGTTTAAAAGTATACTTCTGAGGTTTCTTCAATGGGTTTTGGTGAAGAGAATGAAGACCACACAAAGTTTGTCTCTCGCCATGATCCAGATGCTAGAAGGTTACCAGCAGTCAAATTCTTAGCAACTAGAGATATAATCTACAACTAGATAGGCGTGTTGGTAGTGCTGCTTATGACCTCTCCCGCCATAACGTTAGATCCATCAGATGCTTCACCCAATTTAGATGTTCCTTTCTCTTTGTAAGTAGAAACAGCGGGTATATCTGCTTTGATTCTGGTTACCCTAGTTTCATACGCACGAGGCTCTAACCTTATCAAGGTATGAAGTGGTATTGACATCCACGGAGACTCCTCTTGAGAAGAGTTCATAAAATATGCATAAATACAACGCAACACCGCCTGATGAGTTATCACGAGGACATTTTCTTGATTTTCAAGCTCCATAATAATAGGCTCAAGCCTAACAATGACGTCTCTGTAAGATTCACCTCCTCGGTATCTATACTCAAACTTGTTTTCATCGCGAGCCTGGAAGTCGTCCGGAAACTCCTGAGCAATCTCGTCATAAGTCATTCCATCACAAGCCCCAGCGTCAAGCTCATCAAGAGCTTTCCACTGTTTCTTTATATTGGGTAGAAATTGAGCGGTCTGCTGTGTTCGCCTTAGTGTTGAGGTCCAAACCTCAATATTTTCATGATTGGGAATGTACTCCGCTACCATGTCTTTGAGTTTCCTTGCGTACTTCATTCCACGCTCACTGAGGTCAGCGTCACCTCCAATCTTTCCTTCTAGATTGTACTGTGACTCCCCATGCCTCGAAAGCCAGATATAGCGCGGCTTGATGTGCAAATTCATCACATAATAAGCAATTCGACTCTGAAGATAACTTTCTATCCTATTGACTATCACCTGAGACTTTACATTGATGAGCTTTATGAAAGTAAGATCTTTTTCATCAGCAAGGTCCATCGGCTCGTAGTACCTTTCATAGTACTTAATTTTTGTAAGAAGATCCTGTGTCGCATAGTCTAAAGAGGTGCCGGAATAGTCTGGAGAAGATGAGTTAATGCTAAGAATATTGGACTGCACAATGGCTTCGTCATCGCAATAGCTTTCAAGGAAAACGGGCTGAATATGATGATTACGCAAGACTTCGGCTACTTGGTGTCTCTTGGTCTTCGTAACATTAGAAGCGTCCAGTATGGCGACGCAACCATTTTCGTCATTGATCCACTGAATGATGTCTCTCAAAGCTTCCTCGTTGGCCTGTTCTCTGATTTGCAAACTTTCTTGATTCGCTGGGTCAAAGAACTCTGCTGTGGGTTGCATCTTGTAGTCTTCACGTCGATAGTTAGATACTGAGAACGAGCGTGTTGAGATGGATAGCCATGATAGGTATCGAACAATTTTCCGAGAAATGAAAGATTTCCCTCTAGCCGGCAAACCCACCATAACAACACAGACCCGCAGGTTATCAACATGCGATACACTATAGACAGGCATGATGGAGCTCTAAAGTTATAAGTGTAGATTGTTTAGTGCTGCTCCAGTATAGTGCAGCCAACTGGTGTAACTCAATTATGAAAAGCAGCGATAGCCGCTGGTTCTAATATACGCTATCCTGAATTGAGGTTTCGAAAGAGCCAATCGATATGGTATATCCCAACTCAAAAATCCACTGTTACTACTTTTCACTTCGCTTTCCACTCCTTCGATCGTTTGTTGTAGTAACTAAATAGAGGACTGGAACTTTTTTAGCCTGTCGCTTTTTTTTCAGCAGTTAATTCGGATTAATGCACCAGCTTTCAGCAAGTACCCCATTTGGCATGTGATAGCCTCTTAGTATAATTAAGTGGTATACACAAATAACAGAGCCATATTGACCATATGGTATGGTAAAAGGTTGCTCAAGGCTTTGTGTGCCTGCAAAACACTTTTACAGGCCGCTGCTACCTACAGTACCCAACTTTAGGTGTTGAACCGCGAGTAACTCACCCCTCAGAAGTCCTTTTAATATGGGGACTCTATGTCTATTTAGATAACTTACAACTTGAATGGCTGACTTTCAGCTGTACCATTCGTGTAGGGATTTGTAACTGTTACTGCCACTGCCACCTTTGAAATGCATCGACGTTGACTGCCCCACAAAACATCGTATCAGACAGTTATATCACGTGACAATGTTAAGTTCAGGTCGATTTTTTATCCTTAATTCCCCCGCAAAGGAAAGCAAGACCTTTGAAAGCAGTGATTGTTTGTAGTTACTGCTTGCCGGTATTATACTACGACACTGGCCTGCGTGTGTATTCTGGTTGAACAATTACGGGGCATTGACTATATCAATGAAAACTGAGAAATCACTGGACGATAGCCTAGCCAGGTAGATAACCTCCGGATTGTTGTCATATTCTAAAATATTAGATTATTAGAAAATAGTTGATAATGCTACTGGTATGGTCCGGGAAACCCTTTGAAAGGTATTTGTGGCGGAGTTTGTGCAAACTTGATATTCCTGGGTTTCTATTGAAAACTTGGTTCATTACTGAGTTTGATTCGGCTCAGTTGGTGCACTTCTAATGCCCGACCCACGTCCTACTTGTCAAACGAGTCCAATACCGCTAGAATAATGGTGCAAAGATGTATTGGTTTTTCATGAAGGATGTTGTGTAGTAAAATCAAATGCTCTCTTGTTCTCTCTCTGTAATCTGATACTTCAGCTCCTTTTAAGATACTATGAAGAAAAGCTGTTGTTCCTAGAAGCCACCTGAAGTATTATATGCTCGTATGACAGCATCATTGGAGCTTGAAAATTTGCTGGAGGAAGTTAGGTCGACTCATCTCGAAGACATACCACTTGATCCTTCTGTAGAGTCGTCTTATCGTCCTCTGCCTAGCACAGAACTCGACATAGCTACCCAGATCAAGCATGATTTCTTGACTCCCACAAATGAGCTTTCTTGGGATCTTCTTGATGAGTTCCAGCAGAAACCACATATTTCGGAAAAAGACACAGCAAACTTTCATCAGTCTCTTGTTCAAGTTCCTCCTTACCTTAATAGAACAACCGTGAGGTTCTGCCGTCAAGGAATCAAAGGATCCATAATTTCATATAATGAGGTGTTCGACCGATCTGTTTTGATGCCAGCAAGCTCGGCTTCAACATCCTTGTCAATGAGTCGAAGATATAATGGGAAACAGGATGCTGTTCTTGGCAAAACATCTTTTCTGCCTTTTCAGCCAGGTGGATTGAGCAGTACTAACTCGTCAAAGCCTGATGTTCTGAGGTTTTTACACAAGGATGTCAATGGCCTTTTTGACGTTCCTCCTGGATTTTCTAGAGGTTTGAAGCTTCAAATAGAAGAAATCTCAGGCGATTTAGGTGATCTAGTTCTCGATGATTCTGGTGTACAAGAAGAGCCAGAGACTACGGGCACTAAGTCAGTATCTTTTAATTTGTTTACGGAGCAGCGGACAACTACTGAAACACCCTTAGACGATATAGATGATCAAATTGCGGAGATTCTCCCTCCAGGGTCAGTGACTAGGCCCTCCATGGTTACAAGCTCGATGAAACCTGCAAAGAAGGAATGGGCTCATATTATTGAGCTTTCTCATTCAATTGATAATTTTGGTGAGCTGGTTCCTAATCCTGCCAGAACATGGCCATTTAAGCTAGATACCTTTCAACAGGAGGCAATATACCATCTAGAACAAGGTGATTCCGTGTTTGTGGTGGCACACACTTCAGCAGGAAAAACTGTTGTTGCCGAGTACGCGATTGCTTTGGCAAATAGAAATATGACTAAAACAATATATACATCTCCCATCAAGGCTTTAAGCAACCAAAAGTTCAGGGATTTCAAAGAAACCTTCAAGGATTTAGATGTTGGTGTTATTACGGGCGATGTGCAAATAAATGCGGAAGCCAACTGCTTAATCATGACCACTGAAATTTTGAGATCTATGTTATACAGGGGTGCCGATTTGATACGAGATGTAGAATTTGTTGTTTTTGATGAAGTCCACTATGTTAATGATATAGATAGAGGTGTTGTGTGGGAAGAGGTAATTATTATGTTACCTGAACATGTCAAAGTTGTTCTACTTTCTGCAACGGTTCCTAATACTTATGAGTTTGCGTCTTGGGTGGGCAGAACAAGAAGAAAAGATATATATGTTATATCGACAGAGAAGCGTCCTGTACCTCTTGAAATTTCAATTTGGGCAAAGGATGATATTTTCAAGGTGATTAACTCTAATGGAACTTTACTGTTGTCAAATTTCAGGAAGCATGAAGATAGATTGACCAAAACAAAGGCGGAGACGAAAACGAATGCTTCAAAAGACAATACAGCGGGAGGAAGAGGAGGCGCTCGCGGTGGATTGAGAGGTGGTGCGCGAGGTGGAGCAAGAGGCGGTCGTTCTGGTACGGCTGCAGGAAGATTCATGAGGAGGGATGGTCCCAACAAAAACACATGGCCCAACTTAGTGACATTTTTGAAAAGAAAAGACCTAATGCCTGCTGTCATTTTTGTATTTTCGAAAAAGAGGTGCGAAGAATATGCTGACACACTCAAAGGGGTGAACTTTTGCACTTCTAGAGAAGCGTCTCAAATTCACATGTTCATTGATAAATCAATCTCCCGGCTCAAAAAGGAAGATAGAGAATTGCCCCAAATTTTGAAAATTAGGGAAATGCTATCCAGAGGTATAGCGGTTCATCATGGGGGGCTATTGCCAATTGTGAAAGAGATAATTGAGATTCTGTTCTCAAAAACGCTCATAAAGGTTTTGTTTGCGACCGAGACATTTGCAATGGGTTTAAATCTACCTACCAGAACTGTAGTATTCAGTGAGTTAAGAAAACACGATGGTACAGGATTCAGAAACTTGTTACCAGGTGAATTCACACAAATGTCAGGAAGAGCAGGGCGGCGTGGACTTGATACAACGGGTACAGTTATTGTGATGGCTTATAACCAGCCTCTTGAACTTGAGCCATTCAAAGAAGTGACGTTGGGCTCAGCTACAAAATTATCGTCGAAGTTTAGGCTGACTTATAACATGATTTTGAACCTGCTTCGAATTGAGTCTTTGCGTGTTGAGGAGATGATCAAAAGGTCTTTTAGTGAGAATACAACACAGTCATTATTGCCTGAGCATCAGATGGAGATTCTGAGACTCGAAAAGGAGCTGAAAGAAAGTAGCCCATATGATCTGTCAGAAGATGATCTTGAACGGCTAGGGAAGTTCTATGACACCATGGAAGCTTATAAAAATACGTACAGTATGCTTGTCGAGGAATCTATGAAATTACTTTACTATCAAAAACGATTGCGAACGGGACGATTAGTTATATATAGAGATGAACTTGATCAAGTTTCTCGACCGGGTATTACAGCAAGATGGACCAACGGAGACAATATGGTAACACTTCTGACTTTTGGGGTTTCAAAGGGATCCAAGGATCAATTCAACTGTGTGTTTACCAATGCCTTTGGATCTTCTTACATAACTAGGTTCTTCAACAAATGGACATTCCACGGTGATCTTCGATTTGTGGAGATTCCTCTCTCAGCAATTGAATTTGTGACTGCCGCTACAATAAAGTCACATATGAACGGAATAATCAACAAAGACGATAAAGAGATTGCTGGGTTTACTAAGGAGATGGAAAAGTTACTAAAATTTCAAAGAAAATTTGATGAGCTCGATTGGACTAAATTTCAAAATCCAAACATGGTTGATGCTTTGACTCAGCTTGATAACTTGAAGGACAAGATCAGCGAATTTTTCTCAGAAGATGATTTTGAACCGCTTTTAACAGCGAAGTACAGAAAGGTCATTTCCCGGAAGGTGATTGAGCACAGAGTGGTAAGTTTGAAAGCTCTTATCAGTGAAGACAACTTAGAGCTACTCCCAGATTATGAGCAAAGACTTGTGGTGCTGAAAGAATTGGACTACATTGATCGAGACCAGTTAACTGTGACCCTCAAAGGAAGGGTCGCCTGCGAAATCAACTTTGGATTTGAGCTTGTCGTAACAGAATTGGTTTTTGAAAATATTTTGGGGAGTTTCACGTCAGAGGAGATTGTTGCTCTATTATCGTGTTTTGTCTATGAAGGTAGAAAGATGAACGATGACGGAGATGCTCCCCATGCTCTTGTTACTCCAAGACTGGAAAGTGGTAAGACAAAGATTCTTGAGATCGTGCAGAAGGTGATGACAGTATGTAATGACAATCAAATTGCTTTGACATCAGAAGAAGAACAATTTTTGGAAAGCAACAGATTTGGCTTAGTCAATACCGTTTATGAATGGGCGCGAGGACAGTCTTTCAAGGAAATTATGGAATTGAGTAACGAATTTGATGAAGCTGAGGGTACAATTGTGAGAGTAATTACTCGGTTAGACGAAGTCTGCAGGGTAGTTATGAATTGTGCTTTGATAGTTGGTGACTCTGATCTGCACCTAAAAATGGGAGACGCACAAGAGAAGATCAGAAGAGATATTGTCTTCTGTGCGTCGCTTTATTTGTAAAATAGACACAGTTAATTAAAAGCTAATACACACAAAAATATTCAAATAACTACTTTCTTTTGAAGCCTCCAGATCCCGCAGTTCTCCCTGGTTTTGTGATTCCCGCTGGACCTATTGTCTTGATGGGGGCATTCAGACTGCTGGCAGCTCCTGTTTTTCTGACACTTCCTGTATCCAATGTTTTAAGTGGTTTTATAGATCCCTTGCCTTTATTCAACCTAAGTTCCGGCCTCAAAGTAGCGATATTTGGTTTTGCCTCAACAACAACTGACACAACTGTTTCTCCGCGCAAAATCACCAGTCCAAGCAACCTTTTCTCTTCTTTTATAACTGATTCATCCACTAGTCGAGATTTCATAGCCTGTGATCGAAGCTGGCCTTTAGATTTTTTAGTCATTCTGAACTCCTCAGTCTCAGATAGCACCAAATTCATATGTGAGTCAAACGATAATAGTGACCCTATAAATTGAGACGAATCGATTGTAGTCACTCGTACTCTGAAGTTTATGAGATTGCTCTAAAAAGAATGTTAGTATAGTTTTCATCTATCCCTATGGCTAAATTAATACCTACAAGCTTAGCTTTTTTTGGTATTTGTCCAACCGACATCCTAGATATTTATCACAGCACTAAGATCAGCTTAAACAACTATGGTTCAAGAGTCGAAGTACCAGAAGTAAGTGTTGAAAGACTTGGAGTTTAGCTAAAGTAAAAGTGTTGAGGTTGATACTTCCATACATCCTTACACCGTTGTTTAACCAGTAGATTTCATCAATTGCAAGAGAATAATAAGTGTATCATAGAAGAGGCAACTATGGCTTGAAAGCAATTGCAGCTTGGCAAGTGACTCAAAATGTCTGACGAAGAGCGGAAAACAGAACCTACTGAAACTCAGCCAATTGAAAACAAAAAAGCTGAGGACGTTTTGCCAGAAGCTGAGAAGCAAATAAGCAAAAGAAAACAGGAGGAGGTTACAGAGGAAGAGTCGAAAGATGATACAGAGAAGACTAAAAGAAAGAAAAGAAAACATTCTAGAAGAAACTACGACGATATCCCACCTGCCGATGATGATAAGGATTCAGAAGATGAAGATGAAGATGAATCCAAAGACGTTGACGACGAGAAATTGATTGGTGAGGAAGAAGAAGACGATGACCTGCTGGAGATCGACACAGCGAACATCATCACGACTGGAAGAAGAACCAGAGGAAAAGTCATTGATTACAATAAGGTGAGCGAAACCCTAGATAAGGAAGGGGTTGGGGAGGATGATGAGGACGAAGGTGACGGAGACTTCAAGGAGCCAGCCACAGAAGAAAGTGCTTTGTAAGTTTACGTCATTTGTACTATTGAGTTTTGTATACTGGTCTCCAGCTTAAAATAGATGGAAGCTGCGACCACTAATTTTAATTATCTACTGCATTTTAGCATGTTTAGCTTAACTTCCAAGTAAAACGAACATCAGATTGCGGTTACAAATCGACTAAATATTAATGCTGTAAACAGCAGCTCTTTTCTATGAAAAAGGTATACCTAGCAGCAGTTCGAACTCTTTGATATTTTTTGATCTTTCGGAGCAGGCGTGAGCGTGATGGTCTGTCCACCAAGGTTCTTGTTGTTTGCTCCATTTGAATCCATTCCGTCCATATCAAACTTTCTCTTGGATACCATTTCGTAAATATTCTTGATCAACTGGTGGAAGGTCAACTCCACATTCTCTGCATTCAAAGCGGATGCCTCAGTAAATAGTAAGTTGTTCTCTGCAGCAAAGTTCTTCGCCTCCTCGGTAGGAACGGCCCGGAGATGGTCCAAATCAGATTTGTTACCAACTAAAGCTATCACTATATTGGCATCGGCGTGATCCTTCATTTCCCTGAGCCATCTGGAAACGGACTCATATGAAGAAGAGCTCGAGATATCGTACACTACGAGTGCACCAACAGCACCTCTGTAATAGGCTGCTGTAATTGCTCTGTATCTCTCTTGACCTGCTGTGTCCCAAATCTGGGCCTTGACCCTCTTTCCATCAATTTCAACGGTTCGTGTGGCAAATTCTACTCCAATGGTAGCCCTGGAGTCAGGGTTGAACTCATCTCTGGTAAATCTAGACAGTAGGTTGGTCTTTCCGACTGACGAATCACCAATCAATACAACTGTGCATATGAACTTATGTTAGTATCGCCGTTTGGGTCTAAAATACCAACAGATAAAACTTCTGCCAAATAAGCTACAAATTCAGCACTTTTGCTAGCTCTCTCTGTTATTTGCTTTCAGTAGCTCGAACTTACTCTTGAACAAGTACTCGTAGTCATACGAATAATCTTCCGCAGCATCTGTCATTTTTGTAGCTCTTTATTTCGCCGGCGTTCGAATCCTGTATCAAAGCTGTTGCTATTGCACTTCCACCGTTGCTCAACACACGATTTCGACGTATTGTTGGCTCCTATCACTCCAGATGACCGCATCCTGTATTAGCCTTCCCATGTTTTGGCTCTTTTTCACTTCCACGCGCCATGATACAAGTGTTACCCGGTGTACATCGATAGACGCGTCTATCGACGTATAACAGGTTGACGTCGGTAAACGTCGATAGCCGCGTCGTATATTGGCAGACGCCACGCGTATCTTCATGGCAAAGAGAACAAAAAGGCAGTTTTCCATCGTGAGGTTCTACAAGGTTATGAAGGCGATTGCAGAGACCAGTTGGGTGAAAATCGAAGACCAGGACGTTATTGCTGATAGGTATAGTCAAGGACCATGTCAGAGGTTAAAATTGACCCAACAGCATTTCGCAGAAGACTGCATGCGCTTCAGAAAGGAGTAGGCAGCTCCGAATACTTCAAGTCTGTCAGCGGATTACTGGTGGTTGTCGGGTCTAGTGATGATACAAATCCATACCAAAAGTCTACAGTGCTACATACGTGGTTACTGGGATATGAATTCCCGGCGACAGCTATTTTTGTGACGGCGAAAAAGATGACTTTGCTCACTTCTGTTGGAAAAGCCAAGTACCTCAACCCTCTCAAGTCATCTAACCCATCCTTGTCAATTTTAACGCGTACAAAGGATGCGGACCATAACAGAAAGATTTTTGAGGAGTTTATCAAGGAGATAAAAGACAGTGGAGATCAGATCGGGATTCTTCCTAAGGATAGGTATGCTGGTAAGTTCATGGACGAGTGGAACGATGTGTGGGCCGAGTCCAAGAGTGAGCTAAAACTAGTGGATTGCTCGGTGGGTCTATCAGTGGTGCTGGAATTCAAAGATGAAGAAGAGCAAAAGAATCTCAGAATCGCGTCAAGAGCATCAACCAATATGATGACTTATTTCACTGATGAAATGAGTAGAATTATTGACGAAGAACTTAATGTATCAAATGCAGAACTGGTTGATAAAATTGAGAATAAGATTGATGATGCCAAGTTTTTCAAATCCATGGAGAGTAATAAAGCAATGAAGCGCCTGGGAGCCGACTTTGATTTGAACAACCTTGATTGGTGCTACAAACCGATTGTCCAAAGTAATGGCAAATACGAACTTAAGTTTTCGGTCGAGTCCACAAATGAGAAGCTAGGAGGGGCAGTGATTATGTCGTCATTGGGTCTACGTTATAAGAGCTACTGTTCCAATGTCACAAGAACATTCCTTATTGGACCTTCGAAAAAGATTGAACAGAACTATGATTTTTTGTTGAGAGTACAGAGCAAGGCATTCTCGTTATTGAAGGATGGCACGGTTGTGAAAGACGTTTACAGCAAGGTTTCTGAATTCATAGCTTCTGAGAGACCTGATTTAACATCAGCATTCATGAAAAATATGGGTTCTTTGATTGGAATAGACTTTAGGGACTCGAGCTGCGTTTTGAATGCAAAAAATGAAAGAATAATCAATGAAAATACAGTTTTCAATCTTGTTTTGGGCTTTGGTGGATTAAATGATCCTGACCACGGCGATTATGCTTTGATGATTGCAGATACGGTTAGAATAACCGGTGCAGATCCCATTATATTGACAGATTCTCCAAAATCGACAAAAGATATCGCTTTTTATTTTGATGATGAAGTTGACAATGAAACTTCTGTGAAGAAGGAAGTAAGCGACATCAAGATAAAGTCCGAGAATGACACTAAGATAGAGACACAATCGAAGCCTAAATCAGCGGGCCATGATGTTAAAATCAACGGTAATGCAAATACGAGGGTCTTGAAAGCCAAGATGAGGTCAGAGCAAAAAGGTGCAGAAGAGGATCAAGTCCAAATACAAAATGAGATACAGAAAGAGCTTCATGCTAAAAGACAGCGAGAGGGTTTGGATAGATTTAATCCGGAAGATGCTACAGACGGCTCAGAAAATCGTGTTACATTCAAAAGGTACGAATCATATGTTCGGGAGTCTCAAATTCCAAGCAATGTTAGAGACCTCAAAATTCACATTGATTCCAAAAATCAAACTATTATTCTACCAATCTGTGGAAGGCCTGTTCCTTTTCATATCAATGCATATAAGAATGGATCTAAAACTGAGGAGGGAGAATATACCCATCTCAGACTCAATTTCAACTCCCCTGGTATTGCTGCTATTAAAAGGGAGGAACTTCCTTATGAACCTGGTGAAGACAAGCAGTTTTTGAGAAGTCTCACATTCAGATCGAAGGATTCGGAAAGAATGGCAGAAGTGCTGAAGAAGATTACTGAAATGAAAAAAGAGGCTGTCAAAAGAGAAGCAGAAAAGAAAGAAAAGGCCGATATTGTTAGTCAGGCTTCTTTAATTGAAGTGAATAGACCCAAAAGGCTTGACAATGTGTTTGTCAGACCTACTCCTGAAACAAAAAGATTACCTGGTACTGTCAGCATACATCAAAATGGTATTCGATACCAGTCTCTTGGAAGAAGTGATCAGAGAGTGGATGTTCTTTTCTCCAATATGAAGCATTTATTCTTCCAGTCCTGTAAGGGTGAGTTACTGGTGATAGTACATTGTCATCTGAAGACGCCAATAATGATCGGTAAGAAGAAGACCTACGATGTTCAATTCTATAGAGAGGCCTCAGATATAACTGTGGATGAGACTGGTAACAGAAAGAGAAAGTATAGATACGGTGATGAAGATGAGCTGGAACAGGAGCAGGAGGAAAGAAGAAGAAAGGCTGCGTTAGATAAAGAGTTCAGGGCATTTGGTGAGCAGATTGCAGATGCGTCAGGGGGTTTGGTCGATCTTGATATTCCCTTCAGAGAGCTAGGCTTTCAAGGTGTACCCTCAAGATCAGCTGTCTTATGTCTTCCGACCCGTGACTGTCTGGTTCAGCTTGTGGATTTACCTTTCTTGGTTGTTACACTGGAGGAGATCGAAATTGCTCACTTGGAGAGAGTACAATTTGGGTTAAAGAACTTTGATCTTGTCTTCGTTTTCAAAGATTTTAGCAAACCTGTAGTGCATATATCGACGATCCCTATGGAGTTACTTGAAGATATCAAGGCTTGGTTAACAGATGTCGATATACCGTTCAGTGAGGGAGCGGTCAATTTGAACTGGACAACAATCATGAAAACAATTCAAGCTGATCCATATCAGTTCTTCGTTGATGGAGGCTGGTCTTTCCTGACTGGTGATGGAGAATCAGGGAGCGAAAGCGATGAAGAGGAACCTGAGTCCGATTTCAATCCTACGGATGATGACCCTGAAGATGAGCCAGTTGACTCCGAAGAAGACTATAGTGAGGACGATGACGAAAGTGATTTTGAGGACGAGGATGAAGATGATGATGTTGCGGGGAGCGAAGTTTCTGAAGAAGAATTTAGTGACTGATATTGTTTGACTTTCAATTTTCGATTTTGCTGTATCTAATTGTATTGTTTACTTGGTATTTTTATCGACTTAACAAGCCATAAAATATCAATAAGTTTGCGCTCTATTATTATTATTATTATTATTATTATTTTACAGAAAGGGCATCCATCCTATATACATCTGCGATAGATTCTCCGTTGAAGTGGCTTGCTGAATCACAGCATCTACTTGAGCTGCAATAGAAACTGAGAGTCCACCACTGTCCTTCGCACCTGTATCCAAATCCTTAGGATCAAGAATACCTTTAATCTTTCTGCGGATAGAATCCATAGCAGCCTGTGGTTGAAGTCCAGTCATTCCATCTTCATTTGATCTTTTCTTTTTGGGTTTCACCTTCCAATCCATAATAGGATCGTAAAGAAATGTTTCCAAGACATTCATCAAGGTATTTTCATTCTGTCTAATCAAATTCATTGTCACTTCGCAAGTTTTTCTAAAAGTGCCTTCGCACCCTGTAACGCCCATTGCGGTTGTCATGTTTTGTGTAAGCCTGAAAGGAACACGCTCCGGAACGGCCAGCTTTTTACCCTTATCAAAAAGACAGTCAAAGTCAACATGCAAAATTTGGCCAGTGAGTTCATTGAGCATTATATTATCACCATGTCTATCTCCCATTCCAACAAGGTAGCCAACTATAGACATAACCGCGCAGGTCTTTATGTAGTTATTACGACACTGATACCAGTTTACTGGGTTTGGAAACTGATCTTGGAACCAAATTTGGAGAACAGGTTTATAAGTCTGAAGCAATCTCTCAAAGTTTCTTATCTTATCATTAACTGAAAGCGATTCTGCCAGTAGCTGTTTGACTTTTCCAAAATCCATCGGGGAGCCTTGACGTTGTAAATATGATAACATGATGTCTCGCATGGTCCTAACATTATCAACCCACTCGATTACACCCATAGTTTCATTCAGTGGAACAACTGCATAAGAATTAATGGTGAGATTCTTTTTATCAGCCTCCATATCCACTTTTAGTAGGCGATCCATCACGGAGGTAAACTCCATAAGCTTCGCATCTTTTCTTAAGTCATCATGAGGCTTACACAATACACTGTATCTTCGTCCATCGGTCCCAATAATGAATAAACGTCGTGGTTTCTGCATCGAAGAAAGAATACTCACTTTATGTTCAAATGATTTGAAAGCAATAAACCTCTCACCATAGTTGCTTAATCGCCTACTGCTGGTGGCTCCTGAAGTTAAGAGCCTTTGAAAGTTTATGCGCAGTGGAATAGCAAGCGATCTACATTCTTGATCAGCAGGGAATGAGAAGTGTAAATCATTGAACAGATGGAGCCTTGTCTTTCGTGATCTACCAACATCTGCCTGACATATACCCTTCAACGCCTCCAAAAGCTGGAAAGCAGAGTTCACATGCTGAGATAGTTGCTTGTCTTTATCATTTTGCAAAATCTCACATATTTTTGTCCCCTTTCGAGCTCTTTCAGAAGAATTGGACTGAACTTGGGAGTAAACAGAATATAAGACAACTTCTGGATAAGCCCTCGCTAACTCCGTAATAATGCCTAGTATAATACTTTCCGTGTCTGCATCACCATGTACCATCCGTGATACCAGTTGGGAAAGGACAGTGTACCACTTATAGATTGGTATCTCGTTCTTTGAAGCTGCCATCTTGATGAACTTCAGTATTCCTCCATACACATCTTTCCGTTTCGCGGTGATAGTTTCATAAGAGTATTCAGAAAGCTCGCTAGCTTTTCGGTACTTCGCTAGATAATCCAACCACACAGTGACCGCCTTAGGTAAAACTTCAAATAAATAGTCATTAGATAGTGCTGCAGATCTAATGTAGGCTTTTATGATGTTGAATTCTAGTTCGCCATAAAAATCTTTCTCAGGCTTTTTCAACCCAGGTGTATCAATTGTTTGAGCATCTAGCAACTTGTTGTAGTAACGACCTAAGAAATACTGAGGTTTGCCGCTCGTCCTATCTGAAGCAGCAGCAGTCTCATAGCCTTTGATTATATCATCTGAACTCCCATTAGCAGATTGTTCGAGCCATTGAGTATATGTCAGTTGAATTTCAGGAAACTTGCGAGTACTAGCCAGTGCCAACAAACTTTTTAAGATCTTCAAAGCTTGACTGAAGTCCCCCTGAGCCCAAAGCAACTTAGCCAGTTCTAAATTCACAGAACGTTCCGACAAAGCACCGACCACAAGAGCAGTTGTTATACTTTTAGTTGCCAAATCAAGCTTTCCTGCCTCTCTAAGAATCTGGGAGCTGTGTACCATTGTATCACCCAATTGAGCTCTAATGGCCTTCATGGGATGAAGGTTCTCAATGGATCGTCTCATAGAATGAATCTTCCAATTTATTTTGAAATCTTTTGTGAGATTCTTGGATCTTAATTGTAAGACATTCATGAGAGGCTCAACATTTGTAATCGAGTTTGCGTTGGCCATAGCTTTGAAGTCATACAAGCAGTGCAACATCACCATATAATTCGATATCATCGTAGGTGATATCTCCTTGGAAACGGAGAGAGCAACTCCCAAAGATTCGGTAGCGTTAGCAATGTGCTGCAAACAAGTCGGAATGTTGTTCGTGTTCAAAGTCACTAATCCTTGAGCAAACTCATAGTAGATAGATAACATCGAACCCGGGGAGTTAATCGAGGTATACGACTCCGAATGTCGGATCCAAATTTTCAGTTCATCCAACTGACCGCTGAAAATTGCCGCCTGAAGTCCACATAGTACCCAATCCTTGCTCGGAACAAATTCACTATCCCAAAGCACATACTCTTTTAATTTGAGAAGAACTTGATCATATTCGCAGTGATCATCCAGGCATTTTAAAAGCGAAGTTGTAGAGTCGAGTGAGTTTTGAACGGATCCTGTATCATACATCCCAAGTTCGGTCAAAGCAGCCAATGAGTTTTCAGTTACAGCCCAATCTTCGCTATATTGGAACTGTAATAATTTATCGTTCAGACTGTCGGTCGAAAACTTCCTCAAAAATCCTTGCAAAGCATCCAGATCATTGATTTCAGCGTACATGTGCCTGATGGTCACGAGGAACTCCTGCTCCTGCATTTTACCAGACAAGTAGCTCTGTTCAAGGTTGAAAATAGCTCGTTCGTAAGAATTGCACTGAGCCGTTCTTTTGGCTAGCAATTCTGTTGGTAGGCAAGTAAGAAACTTGTCAGCTTTTCTTCTTTCTTCCACAAAAGATGATTGTGAGAACTTTTTATCTCTTTTTCTTTCTGACACCCATTCTCTGAAGTAGTCAATAATCGAAAATATTGATCTGTAACATGACTTCAAATTCTCAATTGCTGATTCATTTGATAAGACCTCTAAATCTTCGTTCAAAATTGCATTTATTTCAATTTCGATATCAGCTTTAACCTTATCGTCACCATAAACAACCAGAATCAAGCAAACGTAGGGCAATAAAAACTCCGATATGGTCAAATCTTGTTCTCTGATTATAATTGAGCAAGTCCTGAATATTGATTTTGCTGTCTTTGGAAGTCTTTTCATTCCATCGGATCTATGTAAAAGATCCTCAGTAAACTCCCTCAGCCAAGATGAGTGCTTTTTGGTACTTTTGTAGGAAGGGTAAGTCAAAGAAACGTAAGAGAAAGTATTCTTCATGTATCTGGATACGAGAAGAGGTTTAAGGACGGTCTGCGATAAAGTCGATAGTTTACCCCAGACGAGGTACTCAGCAGCCTGGCGGTCTTGAATGTTCTCGGGTGTCAAATCAAGAATTTTCAAATATTCTTGCATGGAATATGCTAAAAACAGTTGCCTTTGTGGGTCTGTTGACGCAACAAAAGCTTTCACAAGAATATTGTTGAGAAAATAAACGGAAAATTCTGCGGTTTCCTTATGATTAACTAAGTTGGAGACTAAAATGATTCTTTTCGGATTGCGATGAAAAAATGAACCCAGTTTTGATAGGTCCAAAGCGCCCATTCGAGCGAGGACATCAGCACACTTTCGAGGAATCTCTGTGTTGGTAACAGAGAATTTGTTTGAGATCGACACGGTGTGAGAGAGCAAAGAAGAGAAAACAGGTACCAGACGAGAGTCATTAATGTAGGTCTTATGAAATTCAATCTGATATGTCTGCAGAAATGCTGAGAAGTCATCCAAAACTTGCAAGACCACCCATTTATTATCAGCCTTTAATCGCCGATCAAACTCAACCAGAATATTGTGGCTTTTAATATCATATCTATTGGTAAGATTATCGAAATCACTGATGAGTGACAATGAGTAAACATATGAAGGATGCTCTTTGATGATTTTGGGATCTTTTTCAAAAATTGTGACAAGGATATTTCTTGCTATATTTTGGCACCTTGGATTGAACGACTGATACTTTTGAATTAAATAAGAAATCAGCAAATCCACAATTATGGATAGAGGAGAGTAATTGAGGTTTGACACCAAAACATGTAGACACTCTAAACTTTCCAGCTGCAACTCACTTGACTCCAACGCGATTTGAAGACAAGTTATAATCTGTGATAGACAAGTCTCAAAACTGGTACAGATTTCAGTGATGCATCTGATAGCTCTAATAGCTTGAAGCTTTACCAAATATGGTTTGCTTCCCTTCTGGTCATGGACGATAGCAGAGAACGATTGAACAACACCCAAAATGACGAGATCCATCTCTTTGTTCAGAAAGTCACTCTTGTTCTTGACAGTGGGATTATCAATATGACGTGCCAAAAAGGCGTAAATTATGGCTTCTTTGATCCTTGACTTCATCTCCTCGGCATTGTAGAGACATAGTAGCTCCCAAATGAGATCCATTATACGAATCTCATTTATTAATGTTTTGAGTCCCTGGCCTTTATGGGCAGGATTGGATATGATAACAATTTTCATTATCTTACCAGAATCGATCTTTTCTTCAGATGTCAGCAAAACGGCAAGAATCTTTTCAATGTTGCTGTCGATCAATTTAGTTCGGCTCATGCCAATCTGATTAGCAACAAAGCCTATGTGATCATCGGAGAAGGATTGTATGAACGTTGGTACTATAAATTCAACTGTACGATTTAAGAAAATGTTGGACTCCATTTTAATGCAAGCACAAAAATTGGTCAAAAGATTTGGATGTGTCTGCCTTTTCTGCACTAGATCACAGCTTATCAATGGAGTGAAAGGCTCAACAAGCTTCCATGGTGTAATCTGCTTCGTAGCCGCCACAATTTTCAGCTCATGAAAGGCTAGATTTGATCTAAACTGGTCGTTGTCACCCATAAATTGAATTAGTGGATTAAGCATAACGTACAACCTACTTTCAAGTCTGCTTACAATCACTAATTCGCCCCACGATAAAATGATACCCTCGAACAAGTATGCAGATTTTGATGTCGGCTTGAATGAGCCTATGTATGTGAGAAGAAAGTCAAAATCAGATTCGTATTGTTCATCTTCCCTAGTTAATAGAAGCAAAGGAAATATCTTGACTGCTAGCAGTCTGATCTCTCTGACAACGCTGACAAAGCAACTTTTAAGAAAAACCCAGAGGGTGGGCTCATCCCGCAAGCTTGGAGCCCTAAATGAAGAGAATATACGCCTCAATGCCAGTAAAATAGAAATGACTAAATGTTCCTGATTCAATGATGAAGTATCGGATATGAAGTGTTTGATTAATTGGACAAAAGCCAATTTCATTTCGGCTGAATCATAAACTGATTGTCTATCAATATTGACAACTTCTGTTAGATAAACGTGTTCATTGGGTTTATGATCACACCTGGTACAGATACCGCATTGGTAATCGAAGTCTTCGGCGACCAGACAAGCAAATCTACCGATAGCATTAACGACATACATCTTGCTTATTTGTGATTCCATTCGGTTTGGCATTTCTTCCATGAAATTAACCAGTTTATGGATCCAAATCAGTGTTTGGGGCTTTGAATCACCTTGAATATCAGTTGATATCGCGCTAGATGTCAGATCCACAATTTCTGGAGAAATAGACTGTTTTTGTTCAGGTTGAGAAATCTGAAATAGGTGCTGAACTTCACTCAATCTGTCCGATGGATCAACCAACCTAATCAGGTCTTTAGAATCTGTTAATGGAAGTATTGAGTCAATGTCAGGACTCGCTGTGGATTTGAACACATTCAACATCAGTCTTTTACGTAGCGCATTCAGCCTTGGAAAACTAAAATCGTCAAACGCGGTTTTCAAAGCCTTTCGATAGAAGTCAAAGTAAGGCGACTCAGCTTGAAGAAATTCTTCTTTCGAAATACTAAGCTTTAGATTGATTATGATTAGGAGATTGAACGCTATAGCAAGATCATTGTGAATATTCTGAGTCAACAAATTGCTTGTTGACGTCAATCTGTCGAAGGAAATACCAACTTTGCTCCAAAAATGATATAGATTATCTTCCTCTGAACATTGATTAAACAATTTCATCAAGGATTCTGCAAGAACTACCTGTAAACTGGGGAATTTTTGGAGTAGCGGCCAGTTGAGTAGATCTTTGCATTTAGAAAGCGCCAAGTCAACACGATTTATATGCATATCTTCATCTTTGTACGAGTAACTAACTACTGCAGCTAGCAGGATTGAATAAAGTTCATCGAACTTAGATGATATACTTCTTATGGAAGTCTGTGACAACAGCTTAGCAATCACTGGGTGTTGGGACTCCACGTCGTCTGTACCCTGATCCGATTCGTCATCGAATCGAAAATTAATCACAACATTGTCAAGGCAGAACCATGTTCGTTTGATGAGGCTGTCCACGAGATAAGGGTTTTGAAGGTTCAGCATGAACACATCGTTGAGAAATTTGTCGAGCAGAACCTCAACAATCCTAACTGCCACACTCAATTTGGACACCTTGATGTCGTTCGCTGACGCTATCGTAGAAAGATCAACCGTTCTTTGAGCTCCATCAGAATTAGTTATGTTGTTGAGTATGTATCCGAGATTTGTGTCCAATGTCTCAATTAAGTCATCTCTAATGGCCAACAGGTACTTGCTATCCTTGAGCCTTCCCGAATTGCTTGCGATTTGCATTAGTGTTGCATTTGCAGCTCCAGAAACTTCCTTGGAATGAAGACTGGAGTCGTAAAAGTATTTGATGCATTTCAATATCGATTTATATCGATCGTTTTCAACCACCAAAGAGGGACTTCGGGATATAAGAAGTCCGACAGCTTTGAAGATTTTCAGTACCAGAGCTCTTTCGTCTGCCGTCAGCTGTCGTCGAGCATATGCTGGTAGTACAGTGTGCAATAACGCATCCAGGGAGTTGGCATCTTGGCTCTTGCCCTCTGATTCCTGTTCAAGAAGAGTATCTAGAACCCTCGATAATTGCTGAGTTTGATCTGTCATTTCAGCGATCAGTCTGGAATATTAACAGGTCAAAGTGAGTGAGTCATGAATTTTCATATAAATGTATGTTCTGATCTTTTTAAAAGCGAGGAATATGCCTTTGCAGTGGTACCAGTGCCTATAAAGAAAATGGGAGTATATTCCTTCCAAAGGTGTCTGAAACATGAGAAGTGTATATAAAAAGCTCCGTCGCGTCGATCGACTCACAAAAATCAGTTTGTCGCGTGGCGTCGATCGACGCGACGACTAAGGGATCACGGGATCAAAATAATTTATAGACGAGCGTTGTGTTGTTTTTCGTTTTAACTTATGTTTTGTTTAGCTGTTGGTTTGCAACGTAGAAACAAGGAAAAAAAGCCATCCAGCAAGAACAGAGCTGAGGTGCACATTGTACTGTGTGTGTGCACGGTGAGACAGGAAAAGTACTGGTGAATTTTTGTTGTATTGCTTGCCAGTCATGTCGTATCAACGGAGACCTCGGGAACTGACGCCTCAAGAGAGAGAGCGCATTTTTGCTTTTAGGGATAAGTACTACTATTCTCCAAGGTACAGCGACGACCAGTTTGAGTACAGACATGTTGCGCTGCCCCGAGAGTTGCTGAAACTGATTCCAAGCGATTACTTTGCTGAGAACGGCACATTCAAGATACTAGCGGAGGAGGAATGGAGGGGGCAACTAGGAATCACGCAGAGTCTGGGTTGGGCGCACTACGATTGCCATGCGCCAGAGCCGCATATTCTACTCTTTAGACGGGCAAAGAGTTAGCAAACGACTGGAGTTCGAGTTGGAGCGGGCATTCAGCTCGCCTGTTTCTGTCAGCTTAGGGCCCCACGATCGCACGCAAGGTGCACCGCAGCATGAAGGACGGCCTAGCTGTATATTGTGCTGCTATGGAACTGTGTTTGTTTTGGATTATGACTCCTGTAGTGTTTGTACGCGCCATATTGGACCCCGTGGATTTTCTGCTGTCCTGTCTACTCATTTGCATTTGCCTTGTGGTTCCACTGGGCCCTTTTTTTGGACGCATTCTAGTTCTGGATACCTATTTTTTCTACTTAGTGCATAACCTCATTACTATCGAGAAGCTTTTAGCGGGACGTAGTGGTGCGCAGTGACTACTTAGTGACTTGCCGAATAAGCTACCTAATAAATTACCTAATGAGCTATTTAATGAGCCACCTAATAAGCTACCTAATAAGCTACCTAATAAGCCACCTAATAAGCTACCTAATAAGCCACCTAATAAGCTACCTAATAAGCTCCCTAATAAATCCCCAACAATCCAACAATCTAACAATCTCACAATATGCCCACACTCAACCTCCCTACAGATCTCCCGAGATCAGCACCGTTCAAAATCCTCATAGTATGCTCCGCTCCAACAGCCGCGGCATCCTTGCACCGGCTACTGATTGGCCGGCCGCACATTCTCGCGTGCCTGCCAGCGTGAATTACGACGACACAGGCCAGCGGCGCTCGCAGGCGCCGTGGTAGTGCGGGTACGGCACATGCTCAGCAAGTTGGATAAGCGCCAGAATGTTCTTTTACCGCGATTTGTGGCTCTGATTGCTTCCATGGCCCTGAGATCATGCATGCTGGGTGGATCAGAAACCCTGTTTTGGCTGTCGTTCGCTCTTGTATCCTCTCTCCCCCCCTTCCCGCCAGACTGCACAGTCCGGGCCTCGTGGAACGGTACCTTTTTTCAGTGTGCTGTCTCCCCCGTCTTTTTCTTTTTCTCTCTCGCCTGTTGTCCTTGACGTTCCAGCCTTGGTCCCATCAACAAGGTGCCGTGGTATTCTTCTATTTTACTGTGATTGCTTCTTCGGCATGCGTATAAGCAAACAATACAGTAAACAATAGGTAATCAAGACGTTTAAAGTGTAGTGATGTTGTAGACACAATAGGTTTTTTTCAACATGAATTGTTCCCCAAGGCACATTTGAAATCAGGTGGAATCGCTCAGATACAATGCTCGTAGGTGTTTCAGGTTGGAGATACAGCGGTGGAGAAGGAATCGAAGGGAGGTGACATAATGCACCTAGAGACTGTAAACTAGAGTCTTGGAGAATCACAGTCGACCGAAACCGTCGCGTGCAACAGTGTGAAAAGTACGCTTTCAGGAAAAAGGCAGGTGCAACAGCTCGATCCGTACGTTCCCTCTCGGCCAGCTTTCCAGAAGAAAAACTGAGCCAGCATTCCAACTCCAATCGATCGCTCGCGCCAGACTGCTCACTCGGACTTTAATCTTCGCTGCATCGGTCGTTACACGTCGCAATACCTGACACTGGCAACTGAAGCCGCTCCTGGCTCCAGATCTCATCAGAGTTAGGAGTGTTTATCAGACACTGTCCTCAAAGCTCTCGATCCCCGTACCACAGCTGGTCGTCTTCCACTAGTGGCAGCCATTCACTCTCAAAACCTTCATGCCTCCATACTCGCCCATGACCAGGATGGAATCGGGGCCTAACGACCCCAAAGGCGCCAAACTCGACATCTTTTCCAGCATCAAGAGCACTAATGTTAAGATAGGAATCAAGCCCTTACCTCTCACATCAGCTCTCGTGAGATCGGATCAGGCCCTTGTCAATTCCCTAACAAGCATGGGATATGACTATGTGCTACTGCCCATCACCAACGCCCGGTACAGGGAGAACTGCAAACGCTATTTCCAACATTTCAAGGAGACCTTGCAGGATACATCAGATGATATCGAGGACGAAGACGACCTGCTTGACTTGAATGAACTTAATGTTCCCTATCCCAACCTTACTGAGGTCAACATCCTGACCGGAAACCACACCAGAAACACCATTTGCCTGCTCTCTCCTTGGATTGAGCTTGATACCACTGACAGACTGATCAATGAGTTCTCCTTGCAAGTCGTCATGAATGAGATCTCATATGCCCATTACGTTGGTATCAACACACTGCTAATTGCACCGCCAAGGGACCTGAACCATCTATCTGTATTTACTAATAACCTAAACTCCATTCTAAGCCAGTTTCCAACAATGGAAATCTCTATCTCATTACCTATTTGCGAGGATTCACGAACCAATAATGTCACCGGAGAAGAAATACCAATTCTGGATTCTTTATCTACCTGGGAGATGTGGAATACGATACGTACCCAATGCAACTATCACCGCAATTTATCGGTCTCGTTGGCCTCTCCCAAACATAGCATTCCAGAAAGTGTGGTAGACAGATGGTTGATAGAACCCATAAAGTTCTACCTCATCTCAAGCTCTAGGTTCATTCCAAACTCTAGAAATTACCCAGTCCTTAATAAATTTAATCAAGTCATAATATGGAGGATTATTCAAACGAAAGTCTTGTGCCCCCCTGTGCTGCTCCTTCATGGCGTCGACAAAGAAAATGATATAATTACTAAGTTGAGGTATAGTTCTCTGAAGGAGACTACTAACTCAGCTGCTAATCCTGCATTCAAGAACTCATTCATAACAGTCGAAGGAAGGAACGTCTATTTAGGAGATGTTTCATTTCTGGAATATCTTAGGCATATTGTTGAATCTAGCGAACTTAATAATCAGTTAGCGCCTTTTCAAAACTTCACTCTGAACAGCTTGATACGTTCCAACCTTCATTTTTCTCAGCTTGATTCGGTTGAAAGTCTACAGCTCCCTCTACAACCTCTTACCCGCTTTCTTGATAATGCCACCTACAAAGTATTTGAACAAGACACTTCTAAGTACGATGCATATGAGAAGGCAATTGTGTCTGCTCTTATAGACCTAATTAAGTTGCAAAGATTTCAGCATATAGGAAGGCCAAACTTAGGAGCCACGGCTTTTAACACCTCAGCTTTGAGCCTACCAGAGAAGCAAAAAAACCGCATACATGTTACTCAACCAGTACACCAAAACCATTTGAACATTCTTATAGTTGGACCCGGAAGAGGCCCATTAATAGAAAAGATATTTGTTGCTTGCAGATTTTTAAACCTTGATCTTGACCTGATCAAAATGACTGCTGTGGAAAAAAGCCCGAATGTAATGGTCTATTTAACACAACGAAACAAGGAGAACTGGAATGGCAGGGTTAAGATTGTGAATTCTGATGTCAGATTTTGGAAACCTGATTCCGAAGACACCGGTTTCAATTTGGTCGTGAGCGAGTTACTTGGAAGCTTGGGTTGCAATGAACTATCTCCTGAATGTCTTGATCCTATTCAGGAATACTGTGATCCGCAGAATTGTATTTTTGTTCCCCAGGAATACTCAACTTACTTGGCCCCTGCTACCGCTCCCACAATATACAGAAAACTCCTCGATCAGAGCGACACTTCCTGCTTTCATAAATTATATATTCCTCTTTGTGACAACATGCATGTTTTATCTTCGAAACCAGCAAAGGTGTGGAGTTTCAAACATCCTTCAAGACGAAGCTTAGGGGCAGCGGGAAAATTACATGCTTTAGAGACTCATAAAACGAAAAACAATCATAATAAGCGGAGAAAACAGGTGGTGCTCAGATGCCCTAAGAAAGGTACCATTCATGGGTTAATAGGATACTTTTCAGCTAAGCTATACGGCGACATTATAATATCAAACTGTCCCATGGGTGCAGGTCCTGTACCTCAAAACCTAGTCTCATGGCTCCCTTGCTTTTTACCAATAGAGCAGCCAATGCATTTGACTGATGACCAGGAATTAAGTATATTCATCAAGCGAGAATGTGGAGGTGATAAAGTGTGGTATGAGTGGTCCTTAGAATCCTTTATCTATCTGGTGCTGCCTTCGGATAAGGCGTCAAAGAGAAGTTCTAATAGCCACAGTCAGAATCCAGCTAACTCTTTTGATCTTCATCATTTGAATACGAATTCATCGAGCCCTTCAGTTCAGCCTTCTAGCCAGCACACCAGAAATAGTGTGTTCAGCAATGAGCTGCATCATCAAACGAGTGATGGGAGTCATCGAAGTGCCCCAGGCTCGTTGGGTGTGTCAGATAATGCACATTATGAGCACGGAGAGCTTGAAGAGTTTCAAGTAAGAGTTAGAACTGGAGTAAGTCGCATACATAACCCGGATGGAACCCACTACTTTATGGCGTTATAAATCAATGTTTGACTTATCAGAGAAGGGCAGAGCCTATTTGTAGTTTGAATATAGTTAGTACAAATATTACTTAATATCATCTCATTTGTGTTGTCTGGAAGAGCTTTGTAAATCGTAGATAAAATATGTTTCCTTTTTAGCTGTTATTCTTGTTAAGCCTATATGTAAATCCCCTGAGTTAAAAGCTGGTAGTGATCATACAACCGTGTATAGATACTCCCCAAGCTCTTATTTATCAAAAAGTTCTCAATGAATGAGTCCAATTCATCATCACTCAAATGCAGCTGTAGCCTCTGCTTGAGTTGGACCGAAGTGTTTTCACCAGCTCTAAAGCAAGGCAACTGAGAATCCCTTTGCATCAACTCGACCATGCTAATCAGTGCATCGGAGTTTTTTCTCAAAGATTTGAAAGCCGTTTTCATGAGCACTTTGAAGTTATTGAAAAAGATTGAGTCCACTCCTCCTAACAATTCAACATACTCCATTGTAAGCTTGAACGGTGCTGCCTCAAAGGCAACGTAACCCGGGGAGTTAGATAGCAAATAACCAAAATCGATATGGATAATATGTCCCTCAGAATCTAGCATTATATTACCATTATGTCTGTCCTTTACCTGCAGCACGTAACAAATGACTGAATAAGCTGCCAATGACATGCAAAAGTTCTCCTGTGCCATTTTGTATCTTGGACTTGATTCTTCACCAAACATACGTGTGAAATGATCTTTCAATGTAGCTATTTCATTATTGTTGCTCTCAGAAGTTTGACTAAGATGCTGAGTCAATGATTTCTTTATGGAGTGTATTGATAGGGCATTGGTAATGGTTTCAACAAGCCCGGTTGAGGATGATGTAACTAATATCCTCATCCGTTTAACCCATACTTTCACATTGTCACGGTACCAAATATTGGCCATCGCCTGAATAAGCTGACAAGCAAAAGCTTCCTGAGTCAAGTCATCCCCAGTTTTAGCTATCACAGAAAACAAGTCCCAATTATCGAGGTGCCCATATTTGGACTCTTTTCTTATCCGTTCTTTTTTCGTGTTCCAGTCTTCTCCCAAATAGCTGATACCTGCAACTTTCAAGTCATTCGAGAGTTTTCGTTCTCCTGCCTCTCCCTTTATATCTTCCAAATCTTGAACATCGAATCCATTTTGCATCGACTTCATGGAATCGATAATTCTTGCCTTGATCTGAGCTGCTTGAGCTGCAGGCATTGTTGACGTTGGAGAGTCCAGTTGAGTCAGCATCACAGCTGCTATGCGCATCTGGTTTACAAGCTCTGCATCATTATCGGCTCCATCAGTGTAGTGTGACTTGAATGTGAGCTCGAAGTTTCTAACTTTATCTTCTATATGGAGAGCGGAACCGGGGTCATCTATCAGTTTTGGAACATTAGATCGAGATCTAGCTAGCTTTTTGGCCATAAAGCCCTGCTTTTCAAGCCTGTTAGTCATATGTACCACAGATATATCACCAAGATCAGACTCTTCCGCTTCTGTTGTCAGGCCAGGAAGTATATCCAATTCACCTCTATCATCAAACACATCTGTTTGGTGCTGCTCACGAGAGTAATCAAAGGCTGTAGAAGACGAAGAAGAAGTAGGAGGTAATCCCAGGTCAAATCTGTAGTTTTTGTCACTTAGTTTGAAGCTATCGCTATTTCCCTTATTATCTTCAAGTTTATGTAGAATTTTTTTGTTCGCCGGCGTCGTGGGATCAAAGTCAATATCGTCAGCCAAATATTCTATTAGAAGCAAATAAGGCACCCGCTCAGCAGAGTTCAGAACAGCAGCCTCGTTCACCGCAATCCTGCAAACTTTATGAAGCTTTCCCTTCTTGTTTGACGGTAATAAAGTGGGTATATCAACTTCACAAGGGAGATCCTTGTTGATCATAGATAATTCAGCCTTCAGTGTAGACAATCTCGCTTCTCTTGGCACTTTAGATAACCTCATTGAGATGCTCTGCAGAGCAATGACAAATTGTGTCTCGTATTTGAAGTAATTGGATTTGAGTAGCTTAACCTGTTGTGGGATGGTTAGAGAAATTTTGGAAGATGCCTTTAGATTAGGAGAAAGGGTCGAACTTACAGACTCATCGCCATATAAACTTTCAATCTCGCTGCTATCCCTGTAATCAAATGAATTTCTTATAGAAGAAACATACGAGCCATCCGATGAGTAAGGGATAATATCGTTTGAGGAAGAGTTTGAAGAAGAAAGATGTAGATCCGGCATCGATGAAACATGGAGCTGAGTACTGTTATCAATCGGCGAGTCTGGGCAGGAAGCCATACTTGTGGTGCCAAAAATGTCACTTCTTGTTCTGAGACTTGAGGAGGATTTATTTTTAATCTTCAAAGTGGGTCTGCTAAGATTTGGCATGTTTAGCTCTGCATAACTGTCTATCATCTCGAAGTTGAGATCCTCTGATTTAGCTCGGATTCGCCCAGTAGGCAGGCTCGATATGGAAGAAGTAGATATAACCCGTTTAGCTTTGTTCAATACCCTTGGTCGTTTCAGATCATCTACTTCTTCCCTGGACCTTCCCATTAAAGCGTTATTCAATGTATTCTTCTTTGTTAGGTTCTCTGTTAAGCTTTTTTTGATATCCTTCACAACTTCGAACACAAGTGACTTGACCTGCTTTCCTTGCGTTCTCACTATTGGCTCAACATAAAGGGTAGATTTAGGGAGTCCAAATCCGGCTATGAGCGATGTTGCTAGTATAACTGACGGAGCAATGTTCTCTCTAAACGCCTTATGTATGTCATGTTTTGTAACCACTCCTGAGGATGATGCTGTAGCAGAGGTGACCGTATGCTGTGTATTCGAGAAATTAAATAATTGGTACTGTAAATCATTGAGCATACGCTTGCATGTCTGAAAACCAATGCTTTCAGGTTGTTTGCTCAAATCCTGAAGCAGCGCCTGTAAATACCAAAATGTGATCAAGCTACAGTGAACATCTTGACTGCACAACTTTCGTATCAGTTCTTCAAGTGCCATTGAATCTGTCTCAACAGTAATCAGCAATTGTAAGAACTGTGGAATAAAAAACCTTAGCTCATGAACAGTATACTTCGCGGCTCTCTGACAAATGTAGTAGTGTATTCCCACATTATCGGCATACTTTTGAAGGTAGCTGATGCATAAAAACAGGTCGAATTGCGGAGAGTCCACCAGCCTGAGCAAAAGCTCGTTACCACTTCCTGTACCAGCAGGTTCCACAGTTGACATTTGTAAAAGATAAAGCAATCTTAAGCCGCTTTTTGCGAACAATTAGACGTTTGTCCATCAAAAAAGCACGCTGCTTTGTGCCAACAACGATCTTTTCAAACCATAGAACGCCGCCCGTAAAGACTAGAATGCGCAAAGAAAGTTGAAAACTATTTACAGATTGTCTGAATTGGCTTTGTTGTGGCTCGCACCTCCACTGAAACAACACACTCGTCTTCTATTGACTCAAATCAACGTTTCTGCAGAGGCAAGTACTGAACAGCTACGGGAAGACTAAAAAAGATGTCTGTGTTGTTGAAATGAGGTTATGTAGCCCTGTGAGTGTTGATTTTCAAGCTCCAAAGTTATGAAGTATATTCCTATCATGGAGGTAGTGAGCTTTTAGGAAGAGAGTCTTCATTGATCAAAGGTGTACGAATCTGTCTTAATTGGAGCTGCGGAGACACGTTTTGATGCTTTGTTTTGGCCCAGGATATCTTTAGTGAGGTATTCTCACTTCAACGATGTCGATATCATTAGACTATCCCTCTGTGAATCCTCGAATAACTCCCAAGTCATACCCAACGCCAAAAAGACACTACGGAACCCATGATACAACTGAAATTCAGACTCAAAACTTCAAAGTAGGTTATCAAAAAGTTACATTGGATATTGACCTTGCTGAACGAACGATCATTGGCGACACTGAATTAACAGTACTTCCTCTGGAGCCCACGCTCAAACAAGTAAAACTGGACTGCAGAGGGATTCAGCTCAAATCAGTATTTGTGAACAATCGAAGAGCATCATATATCTACAATGACTTTTTTCAAAATGATGAATTTTTGAATGACATAGATAATCCTGTGTTGTCTGGATATCCTTACAACCATCATTTCGAAACTACGTCCAAGAACATTTCAATATCGCAACATCATCTATATAGAGGAAAGTTTCATCCTTTATACTCTGATCAAAATAATGTAGATGAGCCGTCCTCGTCATATATTGAGAACACGGCAGAGTTGGTCATTAACATACCAGAAAGTATCAAGTTGAGATTACAGGATTCGGAATCGAAGCAGACGTTCTCACCAATTATTCCTAGTGTTAAGTCGCATACTGGAACACCGTTGACGTCTAACGCTCTACTGATCTCAGATAACGTTTACACGCCTTTGACAATCAAGATCAATTATATCGTCAGGAATCCTAAAAATGGAATTTTGTTTTATGGTGGAAAGGATACACACATTCCAAAAGATAGGTGGTTTTGTTACACCTCTAATGCAGATTTGGGTTGTAGTGCCAGTTGTTGGGTTCCTTGTGTTGACAATTTCTTTGAGAAGCCTGCTTGGGACATAAACATTGTGGTTCCGAAAACAATTCGAGACATAGGAGAGACTAAAATCATTGGAACCAAAGAAGCAGAAAAAGAGCTAAGAAGAATTCAGCTGGAAAACATGGATGAAGATGACGCAAATGATGAAAGAGGTCAGCCGACTCAAGAGTATGATGGGGAAGATGAAGAGGTGGATCAGTCAACTCCCCTTATGGTTGCTGTTCCCGATCTCGTGAACTCCAAAGAGTCACCTCATACCATTGATATCGGGAAAAAAATTGTTAATTTCCAGTTTTATAACCCTGTTTCTCCTGGACATGTAGGGTTTGCGGTGGGAGCTTTTGAGAAATGTCCACTTATGGAGTTCAAACAAGGTGGAGAAGGACTTAGGCCAGCTTCTAACTTCTCTACAGTGGCTGACGCTGATCGTGGTGATCCTCCTGCATTTTCTGCTACATTGAATCGAAGCAGCGTGCCCACAATTTTTTACTATCTCCCCGGTAAGAGAACTGAAGTCATTAACACCACCCTTTTCATGTACAAAATTTTGGAGTTTTACTCAAAAGAATTTGGATCGTTTCCTTTTCCCAGTTATACTGTTATCTTTCTTGATGACATGCCTTGTGACACATTTGGATTTGCTGGACTGACCATCGCGAGCGAGAGATTATTATATGGCCCTGACTTTATCGAACCGATTTTTCAGACCACTGAGGTGTTATCTATCTCACTGTCTGAGCAATATTCAGGGATCAACGTGTTGCCCAAGTCTCTAAATGATATCTGGTGTACAATTGGTCTTTCACACTTTATGGCTGGACAATTTCTAAAGAAACTTTTTGGAGTGAACCACTATAAGTGTTTAATGAAGCAAAGAGCTGACGAGCTATGCGATTTA
The DNA here is from genome assembly GCA_030579375.1 of Ogataea populi-albae. NCBI lineage: Eukaryota > Fungi > Ascomycota > Pichiomycetes > Pichiales > Pichiaceae > Ogataea > Ogataea populi-albae. Next base: position 157,147 of record JAKTQY010000006.1, read on the forward strand.
GACGTTGGAAAGCGCCCTATGTCTAATCAGCTATTTCGGTTCCCAGTTAATATTGATCAGGATTTGTCATTTTTGAGACTTAAGGCTCCGTTAGTTCTTTTCATTTTAGATAGACGCATGACAAAAACTGATAAATCGTTTGGATTATCTAGAGTGATTCCTAAGATTTTTCTCCAAGCGATGTCCAGTGATCTTTTCAATGGTAATTGTCTCTCGACCGCTCACTTTCAACGAGTTTGTGAGAAGGTTGCACATCACAAACTAGATGGTTTTTTTCAAAACTGGATACACGGCACTGGTGTGCCAATGTTTAGAATAACACAAAAGTTCAGCAAGAAACGAATGTTCATTGAGATGAGTATCAGGCAGCTTCAGAAATCGACTAAGCTAGAAAATAACAGCGATGAAGAGAATGTCAACATCAATTTTAAAGACTCCACCAGAAGACAATATCAACGTGAAAATTTTGTTGATGAGGCAAATCAGTTTTTAACAGAGCGTGAGAATTTTGAGGTGCAAAGTGTTTTCACAGGTCCGATTACAATCAGAATACATGAAGCTGACGGTACTCCCTATGAACATATTGTAGATATCAAGGAGTCTTACACTAAACTCGATATTCAATACAACACAAAATACAGAAGAACGAGAAGGAAAAAAGACGATGACAACGAGGACCGGGAAAAGGAGAAAGAGAAAGAGAGACGGAAAAAAGAGCAGGAAGGTGTAAAAAAGCTTGGTGATGTTTTGACATCTGATGCTGATATAAAAAATTGGAAATTGAAGGAAGATGATAGCGTACATGACTTAACAAATCCCGATCAATCTGACGAAGCTTTTGAGTGGATAAGAGTTGATGCAGATTTTGAGTGGATTTGTAAATTGTACATTAACCAATCTGATAGGATGTTTGAGTCTCAGCTTCGCCAAGACAGAGATGTTGAGGCTCAACTAGAAAGTGTCAAGTATTTTTCTGAGTCTCTGAGACCGACTTTATACTACCCTACAATATTGCTTAGAACTTTAGTTGATAAGCGGTACTTTTATGGGGTCAGGGCTCAGGCTGCAAGAGGTTTATCTATGCTGTCAACCCAGGACAACGGCCACCTTGGCATGAAATATTTACTTGAGGCATACAAGTACTTCTTCTGTTACAATGGTGAGATAAAGGAAGACTTTCATGAGCTTGACCCTGTTGAATATTTACCGCTACCTAATGATTTCTCAGACTTCAGCAACCTATTCATCATGAAAGCTATCACCAAGGCACTTTCTTCAGTAAAAAACAAGGATGGAGACACCCCTATCGAGCTCAAACGAATCTTGCTAAACGTTCTTAAATTCAATGATAATTTAGGCAATGAGTTCAATGATTGTTTCTACCTGTGTGATTTTTTAAGTGCGTTTTTCAATGTCTTTGTCAATGCAAATCAATTTTTATCCGATGAAAAAACCGCTACTGATGACCCTAACGTGGCTTTTCAGCAAGAAGCACTTGCCGAAATTGATAGACTTCTCATGATGGACGAATGGTCCCCATCATATCATTGCTTAATTACTGCCGCCATTATCAAGGAGAAAGTCAGACTCGCAAGTTTAGGTCTAATAAACTTCTCTTTCGAACAGTTGATCAATTATTCAAAGCCCCATTATACTACTGAGGTTCGTCTTGCGGCCTTTGAGGGTATGCTGACATTAGGTGGTCTCAAGAACTCTAATATTCTCTCGCTCTACTTTACAGCACTGAAAATTGATCCTTCTTTATACATAAAACAACAACTCACAATCATCTTTATGAAGTGCATTGGTGTGGCGGCCATGGAAGGTATTCCTTCTTTTCTTGACGATGATGAATATTTTAACTCTATGATCGACTCCAGCGAATTTACTCCAGGGAATAAAAATAATGGAAATGCGAGAGAGAGGAATGAAAATATGGTTGGTAACGCCATGGTTATAATTGAAGAGAATTCCTCTCACAATGAAATGAAATCAAGAAGAGATCAGATTGCAAGAAGCACCATTAGAGGTGCAATTGAGGTTTTGAGACGTGATTTGAGTTTTGGAACTGGTTTACGAGCTGAGTTGTGGAACGCGCTTCATTCTTGTTTGTTGTCTATCAACGCAAAGAGAAATATCTTTGATACTGTTTTAATACTGTATAAGGCCGTCGATTCATTCCTGGTGACTTCAGATATCCCTTCAGATAAGAAAGTGGTGGCAAAAATTACCAAAAGTTCGTTAGATTCCCTCTCGGGTGTGCTTACAGTTTCTATCAAAAAACAGGGACGGCTCAAAATTCAAATACCAACTACCAAAATCAAAACAGCAGAGCCAATCGCCCAAACTGCAATATCTTCAAGACCAATTCTCAAGCTGAAGAATGTTGACTCTATGAAGGAAAATGAAAAAAAAGTAATCCTTTCTGAAGTAGCTGCCACTGAGCCTGGTGGTGGTTCACTTGAAGCACCAAAAATTATTCCAATTTCTGGTAAGCGTGAGAAAAAGTTTGAAATAACCTTCAAGTATAAGTTGCCTGTTCAGGCTAAAGAATCCCAACCAACACCAGTTGTTCAGGCAGTAAAAAAAAGGGTAACATACGAAATAATCAAAACCCATCCCAAACTGCCTTTACGCTATGTTAAACTCAAGCTTTTTGAAGGGAAAGTCATTTTGTCCACAGATGTTACGTTTCAAGCGCATAATGGCATGGATAGCTCTGTAACCAACGTGTTGCACGAAGCCGAGCTTCCTGAGATGGCCGAGATTGCCTCTCCAACTTTATTTGTCACGTTGAATATTGATCCCGAGAAGTTGCAAGATTTGGAAAAGAGAGGTACACCAACAGAAACTCCCACGGTACCAAAGATCAAATTGAAACTAAAGTAATGATGATATCTGTAATTTTAGATCAGAAACATTTGTACTATTTAATTGGAAAGAAAATAGCGTATTCTCATTTATGCGGCAATGCAATTGAAACAGGAAATGAGACTATCACCGCCTACTGTATTGTAATCTCAATTGTCTAGCGGTCAGGTAATGGAGGAGGTGGTTTTCGATCTAAAGTACGAGAATGGTGAGCTTCTGAGTGTTCCAATGATTCTGTGTTCGAGGCAGGCGCATATGGTGCATTAACCGAAGACGGAGAACCCAGCTCATGCTCTTGCTTTGTAATTTCATGGGGAGAATTTGCATCAAGCTTGAGATTATTGCCATCGTCTAGTGCATCCATCCCTACTTCTGTATTTCCATTATATTCTGAGTCTGATTGCTTTTCGGAAACATTGTGAATGTCCAAACCAAAGTGTTGCTCGGTACTTGGCACAAAACCGGACTTTAAGACTCCATCGCTAAAACTTCGATCGTGGTGAGAATCAGCTTCTGCTGTATGCTCCGTTATCGGCTTTCGATGGGTGGTATGACTGTGTCTGAAACTTTGAGGCATCGTTGAGCTACCAGATCTGGGACTTCCAAAAGACCCGCTTCTAAACCTTTCACTTATAAACATAGAGGGGCTTGTAGGAGTCAGTTGTGATTGTTCCCCGCTAGGTTGCGTTTGTAGCATAGGAAGATCACCGCTTTTGAAGCGCCCGGAATTATTTTCTCTCTTTTGATTCGCAACCGTAGGTTGGCTCTGACTTGATGATGGATTGCTTGAAGAAGGAGGTTTGGGCACTGCCCTTCTGCTAGAAATCATCTCAGGTGGATTATAATATCCGTCCTTTGATGGAGGCTGCACCGTGCTTTGCTTCGCCGTTTCAGTTATTTTCTGTTTCGTGTTTGTGTACAGGCCTTTCAACTTAGATACTGAAGTGGACATATTATACTTCCCCGAGCTCTTATGAGACTCAGATTCATCATCCTCTTTGGTCTCTGAATGAGCATTGGTGTTCGCGCTTTCAGTTGTTGGCTGCCCACTGAGTTCTGATGGTTCTTTGTCGGTTGCAGAAGCTGAAGTGACAATGTCAGAAGTCAACTTTGATTGTGCTGCTGTACTTTTGGAAGCAGCCGTAGTGTTGATAGAATTTCCATCAAGACTATAGTCTCCAATAGAAGAGCTTCGAGACTCATTTTTGAAAGACATGACAGACGCATTTTCCTCATCATCAGTAGGGCCATCCTCATGATGAAATACATGAACAGCAGCTTCCGTTGTTCTAAAAGGAAGTGGTGGTGGAGTTTTCGATCCATAGCTTTTGCCATTTCTGTCCTGAGTATGAGACAAAACTATCTTCGGCTTTGCTGTTTTATCCCAAATTCCCCCTCTGAAAATCTCATCTTCAGTTCGATAAAGCACAAGATCATCCATAAATGGTAGGACAAGAGAGGTACGAATCGCATCTTTGAATTTGTTCGTTATTATATTGGTCACAACATTATAATTCATTGTTCTAGAACTCACAACTGGTTCTACAACAAAATCAAGAACAGGCATTTTCAGGAAGCCATACCAAATTCTACATGTTGGTGGCGGCTTTAATTTAATGAGTAGTTCTCCCTCCAACTTTTTGAGCTTAATCATCAAAGTGACATCAAATTCCCTTTGTTTGAAAGCTGCTCCCAAATTCAAGAATATTTTTGTGGATATCTCAATCTCCAGCCCCCCTTGATACAGAAAGTTGACTTCAGCTTCCAAGTCACCGTCAGGAGACAAATGTCTCAATTTCGGGTCAGTTATCAAAGGTGCTGAGTGACCGACATCGATATATTTAATCTGTAGATCATCAAGAAACCCTGGGGTTCTGATTTTTTTCAATTTCTCATCGACCTTGTTCTTTATATACTCATTGAACTCTTCAGTTTTGTAGACCCCAAGAAAAAGACGACCAATGAGTGCATTCATCCACTGAGTGGTTAGTTGTCCTTCGGTGGAGTTGATGGACTGTATCAAATCCATCATATCTGCCGTCTGGAAATGGAGTGTTCTTGCCATAAATGAAGGCTCAAGCAGGTCCTTCTCCGTTCCAGTTTTGAGGCAGTCGGTAGTTGTGGCTCTTAGTAGGGCAAAGTACCAATCCTCTTTCTGATGATTCATATCAGCATACAAAAAATACGAGTTTTTTGGAGCAGCCGTAGCAGGAGTCGAGTTAACAAGGAAGTCAACAGTAGATTTGGCAGATAATATCTCTTCTGGTGTCTCTTCTGAGGAACGTGCTGGCATACTTCCTGGTGCAGGCAAGTGTGCACTCTTTTTGATAATGCATATCGCCGATTTCTTGGTGAACAGTTGTCCGTCTCTCAATCCTCTCGGCCAAATGCATATCACACGGTTTGAAAGAACAATAACGTGCCTAACGTTCATCTTCTCCTCATCATCGTACAAAAACAAATTTCCATGCTTGAGAACTGCAAAGTAACGGTTCTTTTTCCTTATTGATTTCATTTTTTTTGCATCCAGTATGGCAGGATCTTGTTGTTGATCATCACTAGCTGTGGATGAGGACTTGTGGCCTCCTTTCATCATCTTGAGCAAATTCATTCCCACTTTCTGCTGTGAGCCATTGCTATCCTTATCTTCTGTCTCTAACAAACTATCTGGGCCTGATTGCGACTGTAGCTCGCCTGGATCTACCTGTGCTAGCTGATAGTATTCTCGAGTCACTGTCACCCACCCTTTGTAGTGAGTCTTAACATTAATGTTCTCTTTCTCCAGCACCTCGCCAGCTTTAAATGACCGATATCTTTCGGCTTCACCTTTCTGTTCACTTTCGGCATTGAGTAACTTTTCCGACGCCTTTCTCCGTTCGTCTGTTCCCTCGGGAGCTATTGGAGAAAAGTACCATATGATGAGCAGTACCAAGGGCACAAAGGTAAAGCCTCCTAAAACATACACTCCCACGATTCCTATAATCCAATTCATCCTGTGTTTATATGTTTCTGGAACGCCTCAGTTATGGCATAAGCGTGCCATCTGCTATTTGTTCTAGCTAAAAGCTTATAGCGGTCGAACAAGAATCAATCTCACACATCAAGGATATGAGAACAGCAATTAAAATCAAGGCAGTGCTGATTGTATCCATCTTCGATGGGACAAATTCGATAAAACCAACCAGTTAGCTAGTAGACCACTAGTAGGGTAAACAAGAGGAGATTTACAACAAGAGAGGGTAGGGAGTCCAACCATGCATTCAATTCTAATACGGCATCATGTCCTAATATATGTATCTTGAAATAAGTCTTGATTCAAAGAGCAAAAAAGAAAGCCCAACGCGGGGCTCGAACCCGCAACCTTGTGATTAAGAGTCACACGCTCTACCGATTGAGCTAGCCAGGCGCTTTCATGGCTGAGGAGGTGAAAAAGGTGCTAGTCGCTAATGTTAGGTATTTTCAAATTGACAATGTCGGTGATATTACCAGTGCATATTAACTATTCTTGGACACCAAGCCCTATGAGAGATCAGATATTGTCTTAATAATACCAAACTTGAAAATATATATACTCATATCTATTTTGGTCTACATGATTGTGAGTATTTCATCCTTAAAAGTCAGCTTTTCAATCGCTATATTCAATTAACTACTTTTTTACTTTTTTATTGATCATCCGACCTCCCGTTGGCTTTCTTTTCTTTACCATGGAAGTTAGGTCATTTATTTGTGGCAGCTGAGGAGCATCGGCCTTCGTTGAGGTAGGTTCGCCCAGCAGACCTTTCATTATTTTTTCCTTCTCCTCTTTGATCTCCAAGTCACCCTTTCGCAATTCAGCTAGTCGCTGTTCCATGTCGAACAACAAATCTTTATCTTCTTTTTCGCCTGGCTGTTGGAATCTCTGTTTCATCGAGTCCAAAGCCTTCTCCATCATTTCAATAGCTTTGCCAATCGACCCTGCCTCCTCTGTATCAAACTCTAGCGCCAACGACCGCTTATAGTATGCCTCTGTCACTAGACCAGAGTGGAAAGGGTACAATTCAACACGTAGAGCCACAAGCGTCTCAAAGTCTTTTGCTGCCTGTGGAAAGTTTTCAGTCTCCAGCGAAATCTCACCAAGTAGATCATATACATCCGAGAGTTTCTTCTTGATCGCTACCAATGGAGACTTGATATCCTTCTGCTCCACCTTGCTTGAAGCCAAGTATGGCTTTGGCTCTCCTAGAGATTCTTTCTCAACCTCCTGTAGAGCCTCCTCGTACAGAGCTCTTGTGAGATCCAGAATCTCCCAAGCAACTTCAAAGTCTCCCTGCTCTTCTTCCTCTGGCGCTTGCACCAGAGTCTGCTCCGGTCCTCTTTCCTCAGTGCGTGTCTGCTCTCTATCCTGCGTCTCATCTTGCTTATTATCCTCATCCTCCTCATCTGCCAGCTGTTCGTTGAATTGCATTATTCCTTCAGTTTCTGCTCCTTCGTTATCTTGGTCCTTTTCGTTCTCCTCATTCTTTTCACCTGCACCATCTTTGGGCCCTCCTATCACCTCAGACTTCGATACAGCATTCTGGAATAGTGACTTGGCATATAAAAACAAAAGATCTGGATCATCATTGCCTGTGAGCTCGTTAGCTGTCTCGCAAGCTTCAGAGTAAAGCTCTACAGAAAGGTCATAATTCTTTTCGGCAAAAGCTTTTGCTCCTCTCTCAAGGAGTTTCAACACCTCTTGAGAATATTTCTCCTCGGTCATGGTCCCACTAATGTTGCTCGCTCCTTTTTGGCTCATTAGCTCTCTCCAGACCTCAATTAGGTGCCTCTTAAGCCACCTTACTACGCTTCGTCACTTTGCACCGGGTAAATTTTCTGGTCGTTCTTTTAAACGCGTCGCAAGAAAATTTAAAGCTTGTTTAGTCTTTTTATGTTTCAACAAGATATTTAACTGTTTTAGTGGTTAAAACGACGGTTTATAGTCGACGCTGAGAACCGATATACTGATAGCGGCACACAACAGACATGACAGTTGAACGTAAGTGACAGAGAGACAACAGCGTGATACGATTCATTACATTGAACTAGTTATACAATCAACTGGCTTTAACGCGCCAGCGAATAGCTTCTAGCGCTTGATTATTTAGCTCAAATACTAACAGAAGATACATCTTACATAGAACCAGAACCAACTGTGGTCGAGCCCAGTGTTCCAGAGCTACCAGTTACAAGTGCTGAGCCTGTTGGCGCAGCAAATCATGAGATCAAAGTTATTCGGCGCAAACTTAACGGTTACGTTGGATTCGCCAACTTGCCTAAGCAATGGCACAGAAAGTCTATCAGAAGAGGCTTCAGTCTGAACTTGATGGTTGTTGGAGAGAAGAGCTTGGGAAAGTCAACGCTTATCAACACACTGTTCAACCGTGAACTATACCATGTCGACGCTCATCCAAAGGCCACGTTCATTGACGCCGAGGAGCCTGTCAAAGTATCCATCGAAACCGTCAGTGCTGAAATTGAGGAGAATAATGTTAAATTGAATCTTACTGTCATTGATTGTCCTGGCTTCGGTGATGCTATCAACAATAGCGACTCATGGCAGCCTATTGTCGATGAGATCAGCAACCGATTTGACATGTACCTAGAAGCGGAAACTAGAATCAACAGAACCACAATCGTAGACAATAGAGTCCATGCGTGCCTTTACTTTATTGAACCGACTGGCCATTCTTTGAAGCCTCTCGACATCAACTTCATGAAACAGGTTCATGAGAAAGTCAATCTGATTCCTGTGATTGCTAAATCTGACACCCTTTCTGAGAATGAGGTGGCCGAGTTCAAGCAAAGAATCATGGATGACATTAACAACCAGGGTATCAAGCTTTTTGCTCCACCTTCTTACGATAATGATGACGAGGAAACGACTTTGGCGTCTAGAGAAATCATGTTAAAGGCACCCTTTGCAGTTGTTGGCTCCACTCAGCAGATTCAAACTCCTGATGGAAGAATTGTCAGAGGAAGAGCATACCCTTGGGGTATCATTGAGGTTGACAACGAAGAGCACTGCGACTTTATTAAGTTGAGACAGCTGTTGATCAGAAACTTCATGGAAGAGCTCAAAGAGACTACTGGAAATGTTTTGTACGAGAACTACAGAACCGAGAAGTTGAAAAAACTCGGGATAGAGCAGGACAACTCTGTTTTCCGTGAATTTGATCCGGTATTGAAACAGGAGGAGGAAAAGCAGCTTCACGAAGCCAAACTAGCCAATATGGAGGCCCAATTGAGAACTATTTTCCAATCCAAGGTGAGCAAGGAAGAAAAGAAGCTACAGGAAACTGAAGCTGATCTGTTTGCCAAGCACAAAGAAATGAGAGACAAGCTGCTTAAACAGATCAAGCTACTGGAAGAAAAGAAGAAGGAGCTCGAACTTGCCAAACCTGCCGTTCAAAACGATCCTGTTGCAATTCCAGCTGCTGCCCCTACCAAGACGCGTAAGGGATTCTTGCGTTGAATTAAGCCTCTAGTGGTTGATCGTAGAGTTTCTGTTTTCATTTTTGTTCATAAATGGGTTTGGGTTCTTTCTATTGCGGTTTCTGCCTCGATCAACTACACATGGAACAAGCAACAGAGATTTTTAAAGCTATAGGTAACGTAGAACTAAAAGCAAGCAGATTCTATTAAAATCGACGCGCGTCGGCGACGGATTACTTTTCATCTAATTGAAACAAATTTTCTTTCTTCTTTTAAGTACTTGAGACCCCACTAAGTGGTGAGAAGGGACAAAAAGAGGTGTTTGTACACAAACGGGAACCTTGATGGACCCGAATGTTGACTTAGGAAGCGAGTGAGAGTAAGTATCTTTACATTTCGCAGTTTTTGAAACTGAAGTTGGAGTACTCAAAAGAGGGACGAGCACATAGTTTGGGCCGCCGATTGGCCGATGATGGGAGTGAGCTACTAACACAATTCAATGATTTAGTGTCATATTATACAATTTTGGGGGTTGAGACTTCGGCATCTTCTTCGGAGATCAAGAAGGCCTATAGAAAGCTTGCGCTTTTGTACCATCCTGATAAGGTCCCTGGTCACGAGAGGGAAGAAGCTGAGGTCAAGTTCAAAGAGATCAGTAATGCTTACGAAGTGCTTATTGACGAAGAGAAAAGACGCAATTATGACTTATACCAGACAGCTGATGGTTCTGTTCCACCAAGAAATGGGGGGTATCCATTTGATGAGTACGACTCTCGTTTTGGTGGCGGCCCTTTTGGAGAAGCGGACTATGATTTTACTCCTGATGATTTCGCCAATTTCTTCAATGGAATGGGTAGAGGACCAGGACGTGGATATCCAGCACAACAAACAACCAAAACCGAAGATGCGGTGCTCAATATCGAGGTAACTTTGGAAGATTTGTACAACGGCAAGGTGATCAAGATGTCATCTACACGCAACAAGATTTGCCGACATTGTAAAGGAACGGGCGCCAGAAAATCAGCCACACCACAGACTTGTTCCACTTGTGGTGGTAGGGGTAGTGTCACAAAAATCAGACATATTGCTCCAGGATTTGTGACTGAACAACATCTCACTTGCTCCAGCTGTAAAGGTAAAGGCCATTATTATCGGGAAAGAGATTTTTGCAGAAAGTGCAAAGGGAAATGCGTTCTAGAAGAGACCAAAATTTTAGAGTTCAATATACCGAGAGGCTCTCCTGATGATGGCTCGGTTGTTTTAGCTGGTGAGTCTGATGAGGCGCCAGGACTTCAGCCTGGTGATGTCATACTGCGTTACAAGCTGGTGCCAAACAAAACTTTCAAACGTCAGGGCGATGATCTGTACACCAAGGTGTCCATACCGCTAGTAGACTCCCTTTGTGGCTTTAGAAACAAAGCCTTGGTGAAAATTCTTGATGGTCGTTGGATATCAGTTACAGTTCCTACAGGAAAGGTTATAAGACCCGGTGACTCAATAATTGTCCCTAACGAGGGGATGCCATTGCTGAAAAATAGCAGCAAGAATGGTGATCTATACATTGGTATGGATGTTGAATTTCCAAAAGATAACTGGTTTATTGAGCGAAACGAAGTTGACAGCTTGAGATCAATTTTGAACATCTCGTATGGAAATAGGGAAAATCAGGTAAACGTTGACGGAGAAGACGTGACTAACGTTGCATTTAGGGTATTGTCCAAGGAAGAGTTGCCAAAATCGTTCAACACCTACTTCAATGACACAGAAGTGAGGAATATAGGAACGGAGGATGTAAAGAAGGGGAACAAAGGGTGGTTTGCGGGTTGGTTTTAGCGTGCACTGTACATAGATGGACATGCATTTGTTTGATTTTGCAACGTGTAAACTTAGCGCAAGGAGTATATATGCATTGGAGAGATATAAACGAACTTAAAAACTTAGCTAACGAGTATTTATAGGCGCGTAGGTTTATAAGCGGCCTTGGAGTCATAATACTCCATTATCTTCAATAGTTTCTTGGATTCATTTTCCTCACCAACTTCAGGAAATTCTAATACATCGGGAATAAAGTCATCGTCCAGTTTTAGCTCCAAGACGTCGTCAAGGGTAGCTTCTTTATCATCAAAACGAGATAGGTCTAGCTCAAGCGGATCCTTGAAGGCCTTCCACGCATCTGTCGCTTTGCTGTTGGAAAATAAACCATCAAGAATCGGCTTAGGAGTCGGTTGCATGTTATCAGGAACATAGGGAACTTCTTCGCGTTTGGTTGGAACTATCTCGATCTCGTCGTCGTCATCTTCGGTGGCACTTACCTCTGGTTGCGCTCTTGGGTATGATTCAGTTTGCAGCTTTCGTTTCAGATCTTGCAGTTTTGGTGGGGAAGAGTCCCGTTGCACCTCAAATCTTCTGCTGACTAGATCAGATGTAGAGTTGAACAGATTGACCGGCCCAGTTTTTCTTATCTTACTTATATTGCTAGAGGAACGATCCAACTTGTAGTCTGCAATAGACTGCTTTAAAGACACTGAATTAAGCGATTTTGTTCTGAGTGGGCCAGTTGATGGTCTTCTGATATTCCTTGGGCCATCATGCGTTGTGTTGGATGTCGTTTGAACGTCAAGGAACGTGTTGTTTTGTGTCTGTTTGTCTCTTGCGCTCGATACCGATTCTTTAATCCCTCTTACAGCATTTTCCTTGTTCTCGTTCACTTTCTTGAGCGGTCCAGAGGACATAGTTGCGATTTATAGCCAGAGCACACAATAGTTATCAGAAAACGTCTCTTTTAGTTAAAGCTTAAGAACCGCTGATTTGTTTTGTGGTCTTTTTCCTCTATATGGACGTATTTTTTTTTTTCTTGGTGCAGATAAAGATGCTTCATTCTTTACTCCAAATTTGGTGAGATTGGGAAGCTTTCTCATATTGAGGATCAAATGGGAGTGGATGGTGACAAACGAAGGATACTATGGGAATTCCACCGTAAATTGGCGAGAGCTATATGTAGGACACCGCTGGATAAATTGACAAAAGAACGCCTCAAGCAGCATGTTCATACAGAGTTCAAACGGCCTATCCAGCCGAACGGTGATCCGTTGTACCGGCGAATAGCAAAGGCAAATGTGCTGATGTCGAAGTTGGAAATGGTTGAACGAAACGGTAACAAAAACGCTGTTTTGGATGTTCTTAGACTATCGTTCAAGACGATTGTTCCCGAAACAAAACGTATGCCGAGCTGGCTATGTCAATTTCTGCGGTCGAAGACCATTGGCAAAACAAATAAACTCCACTTTGTACAAGAATACCGTTCACTACTTAACGTTAAACATGACATCACTTTTTTTAAGTCAGACCCGACAATGATTGAGGCGTATTACAAAAGGCTAGAGCATTATAATCTCACATCCACACCTACAAATCATGGCATTTCAGGGATATTGAAAGGTGCGGAGCCTACTGTCGAGAAACCTCTCCCGCTAGATAAAGAGAAAGAGCATCAAATTCAACAGTTAAAACGCCTTAGAGTAGAGTTCAAGGCCAAGATCAAAACCAAGATGCATGTTCCACAGTTGGAGCTTTCTATAAAGCCAAACTTATTTGGCATACCCCTAGTTCAAGTGCGTATTTTGAATCTGATTTTCCAGAGGCTTAAGAAACTGCAAGAATTCTGGTCAAGAAACCAGCCAGTGTCGTTATCAGATCTCGATTACTTGGACAACCTCTTTCAGTCTGACTTTTTTAAGGTAAATCATTCCGTTAAAACAGGATACTCATTATTTATGAGAGAGTGCTTCACCATTAACAATGAGGCCAGCGTCTCAGTCCCGTCTCTACTCCGAAAAGCTCCTCCTGTGATGACATCTTGATAAATTCATTATACCAACTATATTACAATTCCATCACCATATATGATTTTCTTGAAGAATCTAGCAAACTGACAATTTTTCTAGCTGAATTTATTGCCAGATAAGATGTTGTATATTCGTCAGATTCGCTAAATTCTTTGCATTCAACTATATGGCCATTGTTAATGCTAATAGATCCATCTTTTGGTGTTAAAGAGGAAAGATTGATTGCGGCCAGTAGACCGCTGGTCGCCTCTGCTTGTTTGTAACTAATGAACACGATTATTTGGGATGCACTAATGAAATCTCCTTGTATTTTCACAATCTTGGCATCTTGCGGGAACAGCTCATTGAAACACAAGATGGTTTTTCTGATAGTTAAATCAGCATCGAATTCTATAAGCTCAGCATGCTCATTTCTTACTGCAAATAGTAAACCCGTAAAATCATCTCCATTCTCAAATACTTTTAGCGTCGGATCGCTTGATCCAACTTCGCTAACGATCACCATCAAAGATGAGTCCATTCTTTGCTTCATGTTCGATTTCAAAGCTTCGAAAAACTCCACACATTTGGTGTCTAAGTCATTAAAAAGAGTCATTGTATCTTCTAGTTTAGTCGGATTATTGAGACCCTTTGTAAGAAAGTCCACAATCTCTTTAGTTCTTATGGACTCTCCGCTTTTCTCGTCCGTGGTGACTTCCACAAAAATAGACTTCAACCAGTTAATGAAGCTGTCAAAGTTCTTTTGGTCTTCTATTAATTTCATCATCAACTTATAAAACAGCTTAAAGAGATCGGAGGCAATAGATATGGACTTTGAAAGAACCGGCTCATTGAGACTTAACTTACGCTCATTTTCTTTCCATTTTGCTAATCCTTGAAGATCTGACAGGTAGACAAGCATATGCTCTAGAGCAGGCACTAGATTGTAAAAAAGGATTTTCCGAGAATTCTCAAAATACTGCTTTCCCAACTTAGACCACCTCTTCAAACCTCTATCACCCAGATAATCCGTGATCCAGACTTTTGTGGCCTCAGACATAACACCTGTTAAAAGCAGATCGTAGAGATCATAAGTTGGGTCAACATTTGAATCATGACCTTCCTTTGATTCCATTTCAGATTTGAGAAGGGAGACTATTCGCTCAGAATAGTCAGAGAATGGCTTTGAGTCGGCGATCAAATCTGCAATGGATTCCTTTACAAAAGTGAGCAAGCCAATCAGTTTGGAGCATATCAGAGAAACTTGAGGTAGCAAAGGGCCGTAAATTTCGACAAATGTAGTATTGAGTTTGGTGATAGACAATCCTTCCTGTGTCTCAGCTAGAATGTAGTGAGCAACAAGAGAGGAAGACGAGTGGATAGCGAGCAGTGATGAGTGAGTATTCTGTAACTGAGACAGTTTGAAGTTCTCGACTGTGAAGATTCCGTATAGAATGATGGATATGGAAGCGCCTTCAGATCCGATGATGAGAAAGTCCAGCGAGGAGTCGTTACCGCTAATTAAGTCATCATCGTTGACAATCTTTTTTGAGTTATGAGCCGAGGTGAGCTTTGTAAGGTTATTTGCTAGGTTGATGGAGAAAAGGTCTGCTGCCTTGTGAGATGATTCTGAAGGGCTGGTGGACCTGCTGAACCAGGAGCAGGTCTCTATTTGAGCACCAATCTCGAATTTGAGTATAAGCTTTCCGCTAGTGGAGTCAAACAAGTTCACCGATCCCGCTGTGGACACCACGGCAAATATCTTCCCATCTGGTCGCCAACAAAGTGCCTCGATATGCTGATCCTCGTCGAGATCGATTGTCCAGACGCGCTGGTTACCCAGTCGGTACACCCAAAGGGTAGCCTCGTTGAGCTGGAAGCTCAGCAGGTCCATTGTGGGGCACCATCCAAAGTTTTTGTGAGTCTCCAGTTGGAACGGGAGCTTATAGGAGGACATAGTAGCAGATTAGCGCACCACCAGGGCCCTAAATGGGACAGGACGTGATGGTATGTCAGTGAGACAAGACACTTGAGTTGTAATAAAGGAGAAAAAACACCAGTCGATCGACGCGCCGGTCGACGCAGCCGTAATCTTTATCTATCAGTCGATCGACGCGGCACGCTCGTCTTTGCCCCCAGAAATAAATTGAAGCAAAAACATAAACAAACGATTTTGCTGTGCCCAAACAAAAAGATTAAAAAGCAACCGCATTCCTTATTTCGACAGAAAGTGATTGTGAGTTTGTTTTTCTTTAGAAAACAACTAAGGATACGAAGAACGATGGTTGCGAAAGTTGTCGCCCCTAAACTGACATACAAAGGTAGGTGGAACAGGAAGGGGAGAAGGGAGGAGGAGTAGAGAAGAAGGAGCGGAGGGGGGGGGGAAAAAAAAAAGAGGAAAAGAAGACAAGACTAACAAGACATAGAGCTGATTGTCACTGCGATTACGACCTTGAAGGAGAGAAATGGGTCTAGGTAAGTAAGAAAGTGGAGAAGTGGGTTGTGAAGGAAACTAACACGCAGAGATTTAGTCGTCAGGCTATCAAGAAGTACATCCAGGCCAACTATCCAAATGCGGCGTCCAACTTTGACAGTCAATTCAACCTGGCCATAAAGAGAGGAGTCACTACTGGGTACTTTGTTCAGCCAAAAGGACCATCGGGGCCTGTGAAGCTAAACAAGGCGGCTGCCGAGACCAAAAAGATTGTGCCAAAGAAGGTTGCATCCAAGAAGGTTGCGCCAAAGAAGCCGGCTCCAAAGAAGGTGACCAAGAAGCCGGTTGCAAAGAAGGTGGTGAAGAAGCCAGCCGCAAAGAAGCCCGCGCCAAAAAAAATGGCCGCTAAGAAAGTGCTCCCAAAGAAGGCTGCTCCTAAGAAGAAGGCTGCTGCCAAAAAGGCTGCTCCAATGAAGGCTGTCCCAAAGAAGAAGAAATGAGGGCAGTGTTTTTGTGTTTTCTTTCGTTGTTTCTTTTAGTGTAGTTGTATATTAACTGTGAGTGATTTTTATTGCTGTGTTGCCAGTACTGACGGTGCTGTATGTCCCAATTATGGGTCTGTTGCCCACAACATGTCAGCTGGGCCCCAGCGCCACGAGTGGCTCATGATACCCGGCTGGAGACCCTGATTATATAAGTTGCCGATTGATCAGCTGTGTTTGTTTTGAGTCATGGCCTTTAGCCCGTTGCACGTCCGCCGTGCCACCTGGAGCGGCTACCAGCCACGGGCCACCACAGCCCTGCGCTTAGTGAGCGCCACTCTGCTAAGTTCCGGGCCGGACTCGGTGTTTCTGCACGTGACACTACACTACCGGATTGGTCGCAGTGCTTAAACCACGCGGATCTGCGCAGCCAGATGTGGGCGCAGCCATGCGCAGATTCGGAGAGGGGGAGACTGCTGACGTCAGCAGACCGAGATAAGACGGGGCCGGTATGCGACGGCGGTTCATGAGGGTGGACGGAAGAGCGCAGAGGTGGGCGGCGACATTTGCCACATCGTGCGCCACGGCTGGGCCACTCACGCGCCACTCACGCGCCACCTCCGCCACGCTCTCCCGCATCTCCCGCTCGGCAGCCCACGGCCCCCCTGCGGCGCCGCCTGGATCCCCAGTGAGGTTAAAAAAGCTGGGTGTTTGTTGGTTGGTTCCAGACGGTTCGAGAGTATATATTTGGATGACATCCTTCTACACGGTTCGCCGCACGCTATATGCACCGGGCTAATCGAGCGCCGGCCGTGCTGCCCTGTATGAGAGTTTGCAAGTGTGAGCAGATGCTTTTAATGTACTAGGAAGATTTCTAGTGGAGAAAAAAAAAGCGGAAAAATAGAGGTTTTTTCTATAACAAGATACGACAGAGGATGAACAGCGAAGAATTGGAGGCCCAGAGGCCTCAGACAGCATCGACGTATGCGATACGGGCAGAAGAGTCTGCGGCAGACTGGGAGGAAACTCTGAGCGAGTTCCAGAGAGCGAACGGCGGACCAGATGCGAGATACGAGCTCATCAGAAGCAGCACTACCGGTTGCGTGTTTGTGAGGTTTGAGACCCAGGAACTGCAGGCTAGGTTTGCAGAGTTGCTGGATCAGCAGGGTGTGGCCCACCAGCTGATTGACTCTGAAGATGAGCTCAGTGGCTTGTTACCGGGCAACCTGTATGTGCGAGGACTGCTTCCGAGCACCTCTTCCGAGGAGCTCTACAACATGTTTCTGCCCTATGGAGAGATCCAGTCCTGCAAAATCATTTACGACGACTACGGCGTATCCAAGGGTTATGGGTTCATCAACTATGCGGACAAGAAACAGGCCGATGAAGCCATCATGCACCTGAACGGTCGCAACGTGGACGGCAATCATCTGTTTGTCAACCACCATGTCTCCAAGAAGGACAGGCTCAAAGAGTTGGAGCTGAAGAAGGCCAATTACACAAATTTATATGTGAAGAACTTTCCTGAAGATATATCTAAAGAGCGGTTTTTGGAGGTGTTTGGCAAGTTCGGCGAGATTGAGTCTGTGTTTCTGCCACACAACAGGGAGAATGAGACTGCCAACAAGGGTTATGCGTTTGTCAATTTCAGATATCATGATGACGCTATGAGAGCACAGCAGGAGATGGAGGGATTCGAGATCGAACCGGGATTTCATATACAACTTGGTCGGGCGGAGCGCAAGAAAGACCGTCTACATTACCAAAATTTGAACAATTCCAACTTCAGCATCAGTTACTTTCCGCAGCAGCAACAGCAGCAGCAGAACCAAATTCGAAATACGCCTCCGGCACCCCCAAACCCGAGCCCGGTGTATCCTCCTTTTGTACTCTCTACAGATTCCAATCTTTACTCTGCCTCTACAGGCCTACCGATCGCGGGCCCACAATACCAAGATTCTAACCTTTACGTCACGCATCTTCCCCTTGAGTTCAGGGATCAAGACCTCTCAAACTTGTTTTCTCAGTTTGGCCAGATTGTGTCTGCAAAAATTATGACTTTCCCAGCTACAGACGAAAATTCATTGAGCGACACAGACACAGACAACACTACCGACAGCCAGCATGCTGATGAATATAGAAAGCAGGCCGGCAAATCAAAAGGCTTCGGTTTTGTATGTTTCAGTAAACCTATAGACGCATCCAAGGCTCTTGTAGCCATGAACGGCTATCAAATCAGCGAATCAAATGTTCTCGAAGTATCATTTGCTCAAAGAAAGGAGAACAAATACGAAAAAGGTAAGCTTCATCATTACAATCAAAATCATCTCGGAAATTTCTACAATTATCTTTCTCAAAGAAGTGTAAGCTTTTCTTCCGATCTTGCCGTATCGCCTCCTGCGGCCATTTACAATCAGCCGCCGCTGTCGCAACAGCCGGTCCATTATCCAAACCCACCTCCTGTGCCATCTCCATCACAGCAACAACCTCTTCCGAGAGCGATGTCTGTGCCTTATCTGCCTTACAATCCGTATGCTTTTTATGCGTACCCTCCCCAGGCGATGCCACAGCAACCCGGAGGATCCATAATGTATCGTACCCATAGAAGCTCCAAGCAGAACTTGAAAGGCGGTTCCTACAATAGAGGCTCATAAGAAAAGTTATTTATGTATTAATTTGATTGATTTTGGTAGGTCGGTTTACCCTATATATACAATTGTATGCATCCGTATATATGTCTATACTTGCCAATTTTAGTCAGTCATTGTCTTGATCATAAACTTGGAGGAAGCTCCTCCATTTGTGTTTCGGAAGCGGCGCTTCTGGAATTCACTGAAGTGATCTGTTTCGCTAACCTTTGCTCCTCCTCTTCATCACTTATCTGTTGCACACTCTTCACCTCGTCAATGTAGTACTTCAGCATCTCTTCGATTCCGTTCTTCAATGTGATTTCGCTCGATGAACAACTCTTGCATGCCCCGATTAGCTTCAGAAAAACGGTTCCGGAGTCTTCATCAAATCCCACAAACTTTATATCACCGCCATCATCCTGAATTGCAGGCTGGATTCTTGTCACCAACAGTTCGTTGATCAATGCCACAACTTCGTCCTCATCACCCTCATAAAGCTCATCGGCATCTGCTTGTTCTTGAAGTAAGTTCCAGTACTTTTTATTTATAACACTCTGTCCCGAGTTCAAATGCTCCGTGAGAATCGAAAATATCTCGGGCTTCAGTATAGACCAGGTTTGCGATTCGGTTTTCACCACCGTAATGAAGTTGTATCCAAACAAAATTGACTTGATTGATTTGTCATTGATGCTGAGAAGCTTGAAAGCTAGTTCAGACTTGTTAAGCGCATCCTTGATCCCGTTTACCTCTAATGTAGGAGTTTCTGTAGAAGGTAGAAATTTGAAATCCGAGGGAACGAACTTGAGTGCATTTTCGTTAGGCGTCGTTAGAGTCTGTATAAAAAGGGTCCTAAGCTGTCTTGCCACCCCTGTTTGTACTCTCAAACAGTTTCGACTGCCTCCTATTAAACTACCAAACATTGTGGGCCTATCCTTCTCGCTTGTTCCGGTGTCTTGCGCTGAACACCTTTTGAAGCTCTCCTTCTCTCCTGTTGCTAGACTCTTCTCTCTTTCAATCCCTTGTCAGCTCCTTTTTATTGGTGGTTTGCTATTGCTGCGGAAAATTCTCGCTCCGAAGGCAAAGGTCGATCGACTTAAAAACAAAGCGACGAAGAATACGACAATCGACGCGACGTCTTTTTTGTCACACAACCTCTTTCTGAGGCAAACTGGACTCTTCTTCTGTTCCTGAGTAAATATGAAATTGTATGAGAAAGATCAGGTCAAACAACAACGTTACAAAGACGATCCCCAACTTGCTTCTATTAGCATTTATGAGATCCCAAGTTGGCTTCTTGTTTCTCAAAAGCAACTCAATAGTGCAAAAAATACATCCTGCAAGATCCAAGAGGATTTGAGTGCGAGAGATGCCAAACATCGATCTGCGTCTCATATTGTAAAAGACCTGTGGAAGGTATTTCGTAAAACTCACGGCAATCTTGATGTATGAAAGATTGAGGGTGAAACTGAGCAATTGAAACTCGCGCTCACTGTGATATTTGTTGTAGAGAAGGAAAAACAAGAGCGCGACGTATACAGCTCTGACAGTCCTGTTTGGCTTGCAGTGCGTTCTCCTATTTTTGAATCCCCACAATTGGTTTCCAAACACAGCTTGTGAGATTAATACCACTGTGAGGAAAAGACCATGCACACAATATACCAGATCCGATATAGCTAGCAAAGGTAGACTGCCGAACGCCTGTTGGAACTGCATACGCACCTCTGCATTGAACAACTGAAGATAGACGGAAAGTGTGTAGGACAAGTACCCAATAAGATTCAAAAAAAGAAAGTCAATCGAAAGGGAGTCAGCCTTTGATATCCTGAGGTTAAGAAATACAGTTGGGTAAAAAGAGAAGCTCTTGCCGCATGTTAGTTGTCACCTTTATTTAAATCATGATCTTGTGCACATACCCATGCCGCAACATAAAGCCAGCCACAAACCGATGCTAGATCAAACGACATAGTCGATCTTCTTAGGCTCACAGAACACTAACTTATCTTTTGGTGGGTTCAATGGCCCAACATCAAGCTTTCATAAGCACTCTGGTTACTCAATCGTAGCCTCAGCTTTGAAAGAGCATAGATGATCATCGTGTAACATTAATTTCGATATTATGTAATCTTTTTGTTTTCAACATCAAAAAAAGCTGAAAAGTGGTAAAACAAGTAATATCGGGTACATTGAGGGGTGTTTCTACTAAGACAAGCAACAGAATTTCATTCTTCAACTACAGCGATATGACAGTAGAAACACCCATGGTAAGTGATGTGTTTGTGCGCCGATATCAGCAAGCACGACTGAAAAATCATATATGCTGGTCAAGACAGGGCCATATCGCTTACTCTTGTCCTCCAGATAGTGCGCCCAATTACTCTAAAGGAAACCTCCTGATAACGTATCTGGAATGCATAAATGGCCAATCGTGGCAATTGGCACCTCCAACAGAATTTCTGGTGTCATCGTTTGACAAGGTCAATAGAGGCAAGAAAGAACCCATTCTCGATACACTATCCTCAAGTGAAGACCAGCCCCCAAAATTGCAGTATGTGTTGTTTAGTAACACCGGCTGGGACTTGCTCACGGCAGATGTATATGGACACGTGTCGATTTGTGTGAGTGGCATTAAAAAGTCTACGCAATTACCTACAATGAACTCTTCCCAACTATCTTCATCCCCACAAATGAACAACAATTATTCCCAGTCTCCCACACCCCAGCATCCTACAAACTCCAACGTTCAGTATTCCCGAACTTCCTTCAACACTTTGGAGTTGCTTTACACGGATAATAGCAATCTGCCAACCCCGGATCTTTCAACACATTCTAAGAGAGCGGCCAATCAAATAGTTGCTGCCAAATGGCTCAACATTGATAAGCCTGTAATAGCAAGTTCTCCCGCAATAAAGGTCAAATCTACCGAAGAATCGCCAGTTCTTAATGGATGTGCCTCCAAGCTTGGAGCGGCAGTTCAAGATGCACAGGGGTTTTATTATAGTTATAATGCTCAGCAGTATAAACCGTACGGTGCAATGCATCCTTTGACCACAAAGCAAGCATGCATTGGACTTCGAAAAAGTGGAGAAGTGTGTTTATGGCATCAAGAAGACCATGGGATCGAGTATAGAAGAGTGTTATCAACACTGCCTTTGGATGGTGAAGAAGCTGATGACGCTTCCATCTCCTTTACTCGAGAAGGCAGAGTCATTTTTGCTGTGCACTGCAAACACTCAAGGTGTATAAAATTTTATAAGGTTGAGATCAATTGGGGTTATTTGGTGGATGCTGCAAAGCATTTGCCCAAAATACCATCTTACAGAGTTCCAGACAATGAAAGAGTGCAGCCAACGCTCTCTGTAAAGAAACTTTTCAAAATCGGCATCGACGACATTGTGTCTGATAATTCGGCATTAACAACAATTACTTTGATATCACCTAACTACCATCAGTCTACGGAGATGGATCTATTGCTGACGTTTGAGAATGATCGAACCGCCAACCCCAATGAGAAGATAGAATCAACTCTCTACAGATATCAACTCCGGGAAACGCAATCGTCTGACACAATTCATTCTGCATTCAAATCCATTGCAGCGAAAAGAGGTGTGGATACATCACTCATGAACTCTAAGCTTATAACAAGATTGAACTTCGTGCAGAAAGCCGTGTTTAATGAGTCAATACTATCAATTGAGCCGCTCAGTCTGGATATGAATATCTCTCTCTCCTTTGCTAATGGTATGATTAAGTTATTCGATCGAAAAGATTTGACTCTAGTAGAGAATCTTTACGAAAAGCCGCCGAATGATGAGGAAATTTTGCTTCCATCTGCTGTATCTTTACTGATGGATGCTGGCTTCGAGTTTCCCCAGCTCGACTTTCAGCCGCAATACACTTGCATATCGCCCAACATAAGCTGTGTTGTGGCTCTGCCTTCAAATGGCTCCAATCTTTTTATTCGGTCGGCGGAGATGAAAATAAATGAATCAAGTGCTTCTTCTAACAGGAGAGGGCTATTACTGGCTACAGCTGCTGCAATAGCCTTAAGACATACATGTGCTTGCTATTTTGGGTATTCTACTGATGATTTAATTGTCACTATCAGATCTGCGTTGGAACACGTTGGCAGTTCAAAAGGTGAGAGTTATGCCCAACGAATGCTTCTATCGATTCTGCAGGAGTGCCAGAGGGCCATCAACCTGACAATTGATATATCAGCAGAGCAAACTGACAAAATGTTGCAAAATCAACCACTTCAGAGAATACTGACGCTGCAATTATCCCTTGGAACGGGAAAGAACTGGCAAAGAAACAAAAGTGGTAAAATTGCATGGGCACTGGTGAACCTGAAATTTGTTACTTCCTCCATTATGTACACAATCCACACTATTTACTCCAATATGCAGCGATACGCTAGAAGGGGATTGAGCACTCCTGATACGCTGGTTAATGCCAGGGCTCGAGAGGAATGTCTTATTTCAGTCATGGGAATTATTCGGTGGTGCATGGACTACATTATAGGGTTGAACCAAGAGCTGCTTGAGCTGGGAAGCGTTTTCAAAAGAGGCAATCAACAGGAAATTGAGAAGACTATCAGCCAGTCAGTAGCAGTTCCTCTAATTCTAGGGAAAGTTCCTCGTGCATTTCTGATCTTTGCAATCTCAAACATACGGCGATTATTTTCTTTTGTACAGAAATTTGTTGAAAAGAACGATCCACAACTGACCAGCATGATAACGCCTGATAACCAAATGGGGGCTTTCAAAGTGATTGAAAAGCAGCTGTTAGCCGATAGTGCAACTGTTGCAGGTGTTGCAAGCAACAATAGCAACGGCAACGGCAACGGCAACAGCGCATTGATTAAGACTGTTGTGTCACATCCTACTCTCGAGTCGTATTATCGTCTCGGATCGATGCTGAATAACTCCCCTGTGTCGCTATACGCCTTTGAGAAGTTTTTATTGGAGGCTGATGTGCCATTGAGGAACTTGCGATTAGAGCAGTCGATGGCGCTTGCTGTAGAACAGCAGATTGTGTGTCAGGGCTACATTTCCAAGACGTTTATAGAGCCGCTCCGGAAGCTATGTGACGTTCATGAGAAGGCCGTAATTGTTGGTGGAGGAGTTGACGTTCTGGAACTCTACTTCTACGACGTTGAGTGGTTGAAGCTGGGTGTGGATGAGATGGAAGGACCGGCTTACCGAGAAGATGTTATGGAGGATGTTGAGAAGGAGTCTTCATCTCAGTGCCTACGTCAAGTGACCAGCCTGGAGATATCCCAGGCGTGTAATAGGCACCTGCTGCAGCTCAATAGCACCGATGGACTCGTGGTGGACGCTCTGCGGAAGCAGCTGCTCAAGCCGAGTGATCTAGAGGAGCCTGTTGCGGGAGGACTGGCTGTGCATCCGGCTGCGCCACGCACTGCCATGAGTGGCGCAGCATCAATGGTTGGCGCTATCTCGCGGCTGGCTGTGCGCAAGTGCATCCGATGTGGAGCAGTGTCGTCGTCTGCGGTAGAGGCTGAGACCACGATTGGGTCGATGTTTGTGACCAACCCGGTGTTCCAGCACTACCAGCGGATATGTTTCTGTGGAGGGGCATGGGCAAATCTATAGGTTGTGTTGGTTAGCAGTGCACAGACTCACATCCTCCATGTTGAGCAAAAACTTTGAATGCTCGACAAAACGTCTGACAAATTTGTCATTTGTCGTTGTTATCGACTCTGCTCCGTCGCACGATGTGACAAAATTACGCGATCTGCAGAATATCTTTTTTTGTCACCAACCAGCTGATCCACTCCTCACACCATCCATAAACCGTCATCTGAAGTGTGTGAAGCCGGGTAACAGTATTGCTTCCCCTTTTTTGCACCTCCTTGGCGTTTAGATCTTAGACCAGATTTCCTTTTTAGTAAATATTGCAAAGTTGTCACACACAAAAAGAGATAGAAATAGCGCAGCCCGGTTAAAATGCTCGATCCGACAGGGGTCGATGCGCAAGGCTTAATAGATGCAAGCTATTGGGATGAATTAGATGATTATGATGCATTGTGTAGTACGAGAGCGATGATGCATTGCTATTGTAGGCATTTTTAGTCAAATGCGACCGGCATGGCTGTTTGCTGGCGGTTGTAGAGGTGAAATGCTTTTGCATTGTGCTGGATCGTAAGATAGACAGTTGCACAGTCCCTAGCAACCTTGACCAGCTTCGTTAGAGGAGAAGTTGTCTTTCGTTCCTTGCTTTGCGTCGCTAAGCAGCAGCCAGACTACCTACGCAGAACCTCACAAACCACCAGTTACCAACTGGTTTTGCTACACCGCCCTCTATCGGTCTGTTCTGGTACACTACCTCTTTGGCTCATCGCATTGTCGACCTATCTGATA
This sequence comes from Ogataea populi-albae, assembly GCA_030579375.1. Classification (NCBI taxonomy): domain Eukaryota; kingdom Fungi; phylum Ascomycota; class Pichiomycetes; order Pichiales; family Pichiaceae; genus Ogataea; species Ogataea populi-albae. Next base: position 182,224 of record JAKTQY010000006.1, read on the forward strand.
TATCACCCACTAGATCGCTAGACGGCGCTGAAACAAAACAGAGCCTTGGAAGTTTCCGAAGCCTTTGAAGCCCCAACAGACTGGCCACACTAACCATCGCTATGTCGATCGCTTCCAGAACCCCCTCAATGTTGTACGGTGATCCTCCTCTCACCCCAAAACGCACGGAGGCTTCCCTCGCACGCACCATGACTACGGCCTCCATTGCGTCGGAGTCCACGCTCTTCACTACGTTCGAGACCAACTTCCTGCCCAGCTCAGTCGTTGTGAATCAGGTCAAGCGCAAAGTGTCCCTGGTTCTCACCCAGCAGGAGATCGAGGCTCTCAAGGAATCGTGGAATAAAGTGGTTGCCACATCCCAAGACGATCAAAAGCCCTCTACCTTGAAATCCATCAGTGTGCCTTCATCCTTTGCTTCCTCCCTATTCTGTATCCAGCTCTATGAAAACCTCATCACTAGAGCTCCCCAAATAGAAAGACTCATCCCCTCGATCAAACACCAAGCCTCAGCCTTTGCTGGCGTCATCAACGTCGCCATGTCCACTCTAGATGACCTTTCAAGAATGAACGATTCCCTCGAAAATCTTGGAAGACTACACTCTCGTATTCTAGGAATCGATCCAGAATACTTCCAGATTATGGGTGAGGTGCTCATCAAGACTTTTAGAGATAGATTCTCACACATCTCATCCTCTCGTTTCACATTACAAACCGAAGAAGCTTGGATCAAACTTTACTGCTTCCTTGCAAATTCTATTATACAAGGTGGCCGTGACCCTATTATTGAATATCGACAGGCTGACTTGGACTCTGACAGCGGTACAGAGACGGAGTACAGCGAAGCAAGCAGAGCCTCTGACACTTTTGACCATCAAAACAGCCTCCGACAATCCTCTAATACTCCTTCGTCTACTCCAGCAATGACGAGTCCCGCTCGATACTATTCGAATCCAAATTCAGCCGATTCTAGTCCTGCAAGATTCCAGAAGGCTAAAAAATACTTCTCTACTACAAAGCGGAAAACTGCTGTTGAACAACCAGATCTGAAGAAGGCCGTTAGGCCTGCTTCAGCAAGGAAAGGTGTTTCCTCATCTGAAAATGATACAGATTGCATCATTATGTAGCTATGTCCTTGCATGTTCAATCCCTCAAAATTCGTTGTGCTATTTCATCCATAACGACCTTATGAATACATGCTGCAGTCTGAATACTAGCCTTTTTAACAAAATGGCCAACATTTTCTGGGTTAATGGTGAAAGCTTCCTGAAAAATTGGGATCTGGCCCCCGACAAACCCAACCAGTGGTATATAGGTAGCTGTTAACCATTTTTGAAGGAATCGTTTTCTTTTCTTTAGCTTTTTTAGCTCCGTTTCAAGGAAGGTTGTTCTTTCTGTTAGTACACCAACTGTTTTTTGGTGCTCTTCTCTTTGCGTCCTAATATATGCATCTTTCTTCTCCAGTTGCGCCCGAAAACCTATTACTTGCTGCTGATAATCAGCACAAAATTCACACTGTCCCTTCGGTGGTGGATACTTCATTATTTCTAGCATGTGCTGTAGAGATCCCGTAACGAGATCAAAATGGGATCGCTGTTCCTCTTCTATTTCTAGAGCACTATTTTGTAGCTTCTGATATTCTTCATCCTGTAAATGTCGGAGATGCCGAAGAAGATGAACTGTCTCTCGGAGATCAGTGATCTCACCAATATATCTTTTGTTTGCTTCAAGTAATGCAACTTGCTCTTTCTGAAGCTTAGTAACACTCTGCATCAACTCTGCTTGACGTTCGATATACAACCTGGATGACTCACTTTGTGAAGTTCGGCTTCTCTCTGCCCTGCAACAACTACGACTTCTATCGGACCCAGAAGTACTCTGAGACTCTACTATCTTGCCCCCAGTAGTCTCCAATATCTCACTTGGCTGGCTCGTCTGTTCGTAAACACTGCTACTGTCGTCTCCAAGGTCATGTTTCGGGTATCCTGGTCCATTGATCACGTCGGTTGGTGTCACTCGAACATAGGGAACATCAGGATCTGAACTCCCAGAGGACGAGTTATATATAGAGCGTATCATGGCATCACAATTGAACTGTATAGCATCCAAATGTTCAATAGTGTTGGGGCGACCAATATATAGCGCTCAATCTTATAGGGCGCTTAGCCGCCCAGGAGAAAACACCATCTTTCGCAAACTTCCGGCTGTTACTTGTCGCAATAGCTTTCAATATATTTTAGCAGATACTCTAGACGCCAACTTATTTAGAAGGATACTGTTTGCTACATAGTTCCCACCTCCTGCTTTTAGTGTGGCATCAGTATGTTTGCGATTGCCATGGGCTCTCTATACAGCCACTTTTAGCTTCTGCGCAGCTCTTCTTTTAAACCCATACAGTATTTTTGTTTTCAGGTGTTGATCACAGTTCATCAACAATAGAAACATTCATCATTCTGAAGAACCTGCTTTCATCTTTGTTGTCACCCTCTACTTCTGCTTCACAGTCCCCTTAGTTCCATTCACCCCTAAGGATTCTCACAGGAATGGCTCAACACGCGAAACTTTCCAGGCGGTGCAATTTGCTACGCGTCAAAAACCATTTACTCCTTTTGGATGTAAAGGAAGGAGGAACCAGGAGATGCCTGATCTTGTTTAATGAGATAGTCTCTAGAGACGACATATAGTTGTATCCACAAAGAGGAATCCAGAATATATAACTAGTTAAGATTCTGATCGCCTGAAATCAGTGAAAACAAGAAAAAGCTGTGCTCAATCGTGATTAGCCTCTGAAATATTCTGACTTAGCACGATAACTAGTTACAACTGATAGCACTAAGAGGTTTGCGCTCAGCAATTTCTGACTCACATCACATCTTCAACAAACTCAGGACCTGAAGGGACCGCATTGTCGTCCAATGGCGTCAGGATATAACGGTAACGCGGTCACCTTTAACACACGGAACGCTGTTGTATCTACTAAACGTTACAAGGCAGTGGTGAACACGGTCTCACCTCCGCATACACAAGACTCGTACTCAATGAGCACGCAGGATGATGAAGATTTCAAAAACAGCCTAGATAGATCCTCTTCGCTTCAAACAAGCACAGCTTCGTCTTTCAGAGATTATAGCGAGAAGGAATCTTCCGGACTCTCTTCTTCGTCTACTCTTAAGGCCCCCGAGCTCTCATCATTAGGCTTCTATTCTGGCCCAAGCTTGAAGCATGGCTCAGTCGCTAACCATGCAAACCAATTCAGAAGATCTCTTGTTATATCTCCATCGTTCACGTCTGTCACATCTCAAGGGTCTGAAATCGTTTCTACTGCAGGTGAAGTTCCTACAAACAAAATAGGAATGACAAATAGTCCTAGTCTACAAGCTCTTGGTGATATCCTCAACAACAAAATTAGGTCCAAGACCGCTAGCCGCTTTAATTCTATTGCGGAGGAAGAGGAAGAGATACCTGCAATTGGCCAACATACAAATCAATCTGTATCCACTTTTTACACCGCATACTCATCTGAGACAGTTAATTATCAACAGAGTAACGTAAACTCTGTGGAAAGGGATTTGCCAGATCTTATCAGTCTCACGAGCACGCTTAGTGAGAGCGATAAGCCAAAAGAGCACATAAAAGCCGTAAGTAACAATGATGAAAATCTTCTCCTGACCCCAAACCTCTTCTCTCCTGCTCTGGTGTTCAATGAACCAGTTCAGGCGTTGAATATACTAGATGGCGCGCATATTCCTAGCGCTGCCGCTCAACAATATTTACAGCAGCAGAACAAATCCTACGAGCAAAACGATAGAATAAGCTCTATCTACGAGATGGGATATGATCACCAAGACTCAACTTTGATTGCGGCATCTCAGATCAGTAACACCACTGAAAAGCGCAACAGTCATGCCGGTGTTCAACCCAGTGAACATTCCGACTTATTTAGATCTCATAAACCATCGTTTTCTATTAGAATGGTGGAAGATTCAATTCTTGATGATATCCCGCAGAAGCTGTCGTCGAATCTGGTGGACTATAGCACAAGCGAACCTAAGAGAAATTCAATTAATATTGATTACTCTTCTGAAAGGCTAGATACAGCTCCAATATCTCTCTTGAGCGTTTCTCCCGCCTTGGGATCGCATCCTTACAGCTCTCTGATCGAATCTCCAGCTTTGAACTCTAACAAATCACCAAGAATAAGTTACCAACAACTAGCTACTGCTGAAAAATCACTGCCATCGTTACCCACGCAAAACGTGAAACCCGTCAATGAAGGATCTGCGCCCACCAAGTCGAGGAAAATTACTTTCAAAGGACTATTTAAACCAAAAATGTCTGCTTCAACTCCTGATTTATCTCCACCGCTTAATGCAGCTCAAAGGGAGGACAATCGGCCTGTCAATAACGACCCCCAAGAGCGTCACGCAAGACGAAAAAGTTTCACTGCTTTTGAAGCCTTCAATAAAGGTAAGAAACAGGAATATATCAAGGATGGGAAGGAAAAGAGAAAAAGCTTGCTGTCAGGATGGAAAAGATCAAGTTTCAGTTTTGGTCAGCCCTTGGAAGAGATCAACAACAATAGAGAACCAGAACCAAAGACAAAGGCCAAGCGAAAACTTTTTACGAGAAGCAAGAGTCAAGACGAGATCAATTATGCAGTTTCAAAAGAAGGGGAGAGGAAGACGCAAAAACTTGCTAGTTCAGGTTCAAATGAAAAAGAGAATACTTCCTCACAAATCCACACTGTACCAAGCAAACCGACAGAAGCGAAAAGTTCAACTGTAGTTACTCAAAAGACATTGTCACATACTCCTTTGAACACGGATAAAGAACTTAAGTTGCAATCGCCATATTCAGCCAGCCCTGCTCTATTGAACACTCCGACATTTGAGTCTTCTGAAAGTTTCGGGCGCTCACCCGCTTTTGGTAGTGACACAATGATCTCACCTGCTTTACGGACTGACTCTTCAAATGGGGATTTTCTCCTTAATTTTGATAATCTGACCCCTTCTTCACAAAATGGGGATTGGCTATCATCACCATTCTTTGAGAAAACCCCAAGGTCGACACTGGCGCCACCAAAATTGCCTAATGCTGGACTAGGCATCAGAACGGACATTCCTTTCACGACCCCTGCTATGAAGAAATCAGCAAGCCCGAGCAAGCTCCATGTAGGAGATGCGTTATTTCCAAAACACTTGGGGGCAAATGAAGTGGAGAGTATAGTAACCATGGAGAGGGCCAGATCTGTTAGATCAGCTCGATCGTCATTAGGCCGCTCTCAATCACTTGGGAATAGCTACACTGGTTCAATTGTGGAAATGGTTAATAGTAGAGGTGGAAACGAATTCGAGCCAATTACTATGCCAGATGGTATGGTTGTGGTGAAGTCCCCTCGTTTATCTATTGACTCTAAAGCCTTTTCTATGTCTCCTACTAAGTCTAGAAGAACAAGTATTTTGAAGAATAAGGATGCCACCCCTACTAGCTCATCTAGAAGAAGCGAGAAACATAATTCAATATATGGAGAATCTGAATTCGCATCAACATTGAAGCCCGAAGATTTGACTGACATTTATAACATCATACAATTCGGTGAAGAGGATGATAGTGAGATTGATACAAACTTTGACTTGGAAGGGCTTGATTGGGAATCGCAAAAAAGCGAACCACTAGCTCACCCATACCTGGAATCATCCCCATTCTCAGTAAAGAAAACTGGGCATGAACATTTAAATGAACGTTTAGACGAATCAAGTAAAATCAACCAGTTCAACTTTGGGGACTTCCGAGCGGCAGCAAACTTTGAATCTCAAGCTCTGACTGAGAGACAGAGTCCACAAGAAAGAGATCAAAGAGATCTCATCGGGCCTCTTGCTCTGAATTTCAATTATCAAGATGTCAACCAGCGGCCTCTATCTATGTCTTTCAAAGGCTTACAGGGACCGTCATTTAATTCCACTTTGAAGCCAACAACAAGATCAGCAATCATAGAGTCTTTGGCTGCTTCAACAGGCTCACACGTTTCATTGATACTATCACCATCTGAATCGGACTCTTCCATCGCGTACAATAGTCAGCCATATGGGGAAACGAGAGTTACGAGCTCCAATTATGGATACGAGGATGAACCGTCGAGAGAGTTTGAAGAATACGTAGCTGAGGCTGCTAGCGGAAGTTCAGCTGATAGCCAGCTGTCATCACCTCGTATATCGGAGCTCAGCTCTCCTGTATCTTTTGCTAATCGGGATGACATGGCATCCTCAAAGCTAAAGAAATCACATCGACTTTCCTTGATAAGTAGATTCAGTGGTTCTGGATCTAGAACAAGTCTAACAAATCACTCAAAGAATAAGAGCGTCGAGAATGCAGCTAACCAGTTCCAAGGAGTATCGAACTATTCACCTGTGTCGACTGCGAGTTATGAGAAACCGAAAAAACTCGTCCGGAAAGCCAAACGAAAATCTCAAAGTTCTATTAGTAAACTCAATCTTTTCAGCTCAAAATCCTATGATATAGAGCCTGAGCTTCCGAGCGTCAAGTTTTCCTCAAGAATCCTACTATACGATACATACAACGAGGACGAATATGACAGACATCCAGAAACGGCAACTTGCAACAATCTGACGCCTCAACTAGCTCTAGAAATTAAGAACGAATTGAATGAGTTTAAGGCTCAAATGGAGATCCACGAATCATCGAAATGTTACACCCATTTCTTTTGAAATGAACCTACTTTCTGACTTCCCAGCATGTCTAATTTCGATAGAACTACCTTTTTGCTGGAGTGTCTTTACTTTCGCTTTTTGAACTTCATAATTCGTTGTACTGCATTTTCCACTCAATAAATAGCAAAACATTAAAAGAATGAAAAATAATTTATTTCAAAAACTTAAAAGTTGAGCTCACTGGAGCTTTAGGTCGGATTCTTTATATAGTTTTTTGGTGAAGGCCAATAACTACTATCATTAACTAGACTACTGGTTGATGAATCATGTCTTTATTTGAGCTTGAGCGAAACGGTAAGTCAAAACGAAGCAGCCCTTGACACCCGTGTTGTATTCAGTGACTTGTTTACAAAAGAAGGTTGATAATGGAACTAAACTAACCCAGTTCACTTTAAAAGCTCTTGTATACAAGCTAAAACAACATCAATCGGGAATCAGACATCTGATTACTGATGACACCACATATCCTTTGGTAGAAGAACTTCTGAAAGACGACGTACTGAATCACGTTTATACATTTTACAAGATCGATGACGAGAAACGGTCGCTCAACAGAGATCAGGCCATCTACATTTTAGATCCTGTGCGCAGTTACTCGGTCAACTGTCTTCTTACGGACTTTTCTCAGGGAAGACGGTATCAGTCTGCTGTTGTTTGCTTTCTTCCTGGATTCACAAAGGCAGTCTTTGCGAAGCTGAACGCTAACAAGTTTTTAATGGAAGCATGCGGTGGAAAATTTGAAAAACTAGACTTCCTTAGTCTTACGCCTCTAGAGAACAGACTGTTCGTAACCAACAATCATTACTCGATTCCTCCATTGTATAATGGTGCGAAGTTAGGTCGGGACCTACATGAGTACCAGGTGGATAGTGCGGTATGGTCTATGCTGAGTCTTTGTATTCTGACCAATGAGTACCCCATTGTCAGGTATTATAACGCTCCCGTCTCTAAGGCTATCGCACATTTGTTTCAGGAAAGTCTTGATGAATATTACAGAAAACATTCTGATCTCTCCCCAATAGGTGGTAAAACAGTCTTCTTCATTGCCGATCGTTCAATGGATCTTTTTGCGCCTTTTTGCCATTATAAGACATATAGATCTCAAATTTTTGACCTTATTGATAGCGAAATACGAAAGTCAAGAGGAGAGTACACATATGTCTATGATTACGAGATTCAGACTGGACAAGGAAAAGAGGTCAAACATATGGTTTTTGATGGAACAGTTGATCCTGTTTATGATGAATTGAAGAACTTGACAATTGAAGACTATACAAAGGTGATAATCGAAAAAATAAATGAACTGAAAGCCACCGAAGCTCAATTCAACAATCTCAAATATGCGTCAGATATTTCTCATGCCGCAATTAGTCAAGGAGATTTCTTATTCAATAAACAACTGGTTACAGGCCATTTTGAACTGATCAGCAAAATTAACAAGGCCTTTCAAGAGGAGTGTGTGTTGGATTGCATAGTGTTCGAAAATAAATGTGCTTCAAATTTGAGTAAGCAAAAAGACTTTTTTGAACCCTTGACAGATGAGTTACTTATGTTACTAGCTAATCCAAAAATTGAAATGGGAAACAAGATAAGATTGCTCATAGTTTACTCAAATTACAGGGGGGGGATTGTGGAGTCAGATTTGAGGAAACTGTGCCTGTTTTGTCTGCCTGACAAAGGGAAAGTGGACTCTATCATAACATTATTCAAAAACTTTGAGAAACTGGGTTTCACGCTGTTGAAACCTAGTTTGTCTTCCCCTCCATATAAAAAGGCGGTGTATCATGAGATTAAGCATACTATGGAGTTGACTGATCGGTACATTCCGGCCATAAGTAATATTGTTACTAAGTTGGGGACAGGCAAGCTACCTGAGGTTTATGGGACTTCTAGAGGTAAAGGCGATGACTTCGAGGACGAGGAGTCAAAAGACTTTCCGTATGTTAAAGGAGCTCCTATAGATGATACAGAATCAGAGCAGCAGGTGCGCGCCATGTCTGCAAGAACAATTCCTAGATGGAAGAGTTCTCGTCAGCTGACCAATGACTTTAGCAGAGAGAAACTGATGTTGTTTTTTGCCGGGGGGTTGACGCACTCCGAGTTGAGTCTTGTTGAGTCGCTCGAGCAAAAGATTAATAAGAACATTTTTGTGGGTACCGATGAAATCTACTCTGCTTGGGATCTGATTGGAGACGTAAGACTTATAAACGACAAGAGGGCCGACTTTGAGTTTTCATTAGATCTCAAAACGGCTCCAAAAGACGTACCAGACCATATTTCTGCTCATTCTTCTGCACCTGGCTCTGAAAAAAAGACCGTGAGTAATGATATCTCCCGATCATCTCACAAACATCCTCCAGCATCCAATGGTACTCAGTCGTTACCTGGATCGTCTGGCAGCAGCACCAAAGACGGGCGCAAGAGGGATAAATTCCTCAAAAAGTTTAAAGCACTTGGCATATAGACTACATTTATGTACTGGTATACCTCTTGGCTGCAGTGTACGGCCTCCTGTTACTGCTTCGTACGGTGATTCACCCCAATACTACGGTAGCTTCATATAGAATTTTTCGGAACTCGGTTACATAATGAAGATCTCACGATGCCGAAAACTGAAATTTTGTTTTCCCTCAGGGTTTGCCCGAAAACATCGCCTTTAAGACCGAGCAGTTTGAAGTTGCAAGCAAACAAAAGTGGGGGTAGAGACTAAAACGATACCAGGTGTTGCCTGTAAAGACTGTAAAACATCGCGAGTGTTAGAGATCACGAAAAGAAGCACGAAATAGCGCGTTCGGTGGTATGTTTGGGTTTGGGAAGAAAAAAGCAGACGACAGCGAGCGTTCAAGCGCCTTTAAAAAGGATCTCATAACTGTGTTTGTGCCTTTCGAGCATCCTCCAAGTTACCTTAAACCACCAAAGGAGAAGGTGCTGACGCCTGAGCAACACGAGAAGTACTTGAAGGTGTTGAAGCACTTCCAAAACCCAGATTTGGCTGTACCTTTGGGTGAGTCGCATCACGCCAAGAGCGAGAAGAAGCTGATCACTGATGATGAAAGAGCATGGCTTACAAGAGAATGTTTTTTGAGATACCTTCGTGCTACCAAATGGGATGTTGATGAAGCTATAGAGAGGATAGAGGGTACCTTGGCGTGGAGAAGAGAATTTGGCATCGATCACCAATTAGACGATTCCAAGAATGTCGTTACTCCAGAGCTCGTGTCCCCTGAAGCAGAAACAGGTAAACAAGTTATTTTAGGCTACGACAACGATTCAAGACCTTGCCTATACTTGAAGCCAGGAAGACAAAATACTAAGAATTCATTCAGGCAGGTGCAACATCTGGTTTTCTGTCTAGAGCGAACGATAGATTTCATGCCTTCCGGTCAAGACTCCCTTGCATTATTAATTGACTTCAAACAACATCCTGAAATTGCTGCAAACACAGAGACCTCCAAGGTTCCCCCTTTAAGTGTGGGAAAACAGGTTTTGCACATTCTACAGACCCATTATCCTGAGCGACTGGGCAAAGCACTGCTAACTAATATTCCTTTTTTGGCCCGAACATTTCTGAAACTTATATATCCATTTATTGATCCACTGACGCGGGAAAAGCTGGTATTCGATGCAAATTTTTCTGATTTTTGTCCTGCTGAACAGTTGGACAAAGATTTCGATGGGCTGGTAGATTTTGAGTATGATCACGAGAAATATTTTCCCGTTTTGGTTGAAATGGCCGCTAAGAAACGGGCACACTATATGGAGCGCTTCGCTAAGTTTGGTGGGGTAGTTGGATTAAGTGAGATCGACCTCAGAGGTTCTGGAGAGAAGATTTCCGTCCCTGTTGGTCACCATCCATTTGAAGTTCCCAGTTCAACTAATTCAGTGAAAGTAAACATTGAGGCATTGAATCGTCAGACAACCAGAGAATTGAAGGTCGAAGAATAGTCAAGCTGAAAACTTGCTATTCCCTTGTAGTTCCCAAATAGACACAAGTCGATGCACGATATAAAAGCATTTATTAGAATGATAGTTTTTTGCTGCTAAAGTAGCTTATATTCTATTAATATTATCGACTTCTTCCTGTACCTTAATCGCTATATAGATTCATTTCTCTTTTTGATATCGAATCGGTATACGACAACTTCAAGCGCTGTATTTTATTTCAACGAATTCTGTTACTGTTGCTCGGTCACTAGTCCAGAAGAGTCTCCTCGAAGGGACGAAGAACTTCTTGGATGGGACCGGGTGCTCGAGTTTGACCTACTATGTGAAGAAGATCGACTCGAGGAATATGAACTGCTTCCAGAATAAGAACTTCTTGACGACCTTGAACTGTCGCTTTGTGAATCTTCAGATTCATCGTCAGAAGGTAAGTTCTCCAAATCTTCTCTCATCTCTTCAGTTAAAGATCCCAATCCTATTGCTGTAAAATAGTTAATAGCAAATCTCAAATGATCAGCGTGCTTTTGCGGGAACAACCCGCTCAAAAATGGTCTAATATAAGGTTCAGAGACCCGTTCTCTTAGTTTGCTGATTCCCAACTCCTCCTGCAGCTTCAAAAACATGAATTTGAGGAAAATTCTGCTTGAAGAGGTGGTATGTTTTTCAGTTAAACGAATCACTTCCATAACTTCCCAGCCCATCTTATCGGATGCAAACATGTGCCCCCAAAATGAAGCAATGTTTCTCAACAAATTTGTGTCATAGGTGTGACAGACTTCATAGTTTTCCTTGAAAACAGAATTAAAGGCCTCGTACCATCTTCTGTTTATGGTTATCAGCCTTTCACCGAGCACTCCATAGTACTTGGAATAAGTCTTTTCCTGTGCACAACATTTGACGACCATATCTACCAACATATACTCTTGTCTCTCACGATCTATGGGGTCTAACTTTAACAGCTTATGAGCTGCTTCATCATGACTCATGCTTGACATTATAGTCAAGTATACCTTCTTTTGAAAATTTGTCAGTTCAGTCTCTGTGAGGTCCTTGATTTGCTCTCTCACTTGATCGTCCTTATTCTCATCTTCAGATTCTTCGCTCTCACTTCCACTATCTTCCTCAGAAGATGATTCAAGGTCATCTCCCAAAATTTCCCTCTTTAGTTGCTTATATTCTTGCTCATGTTTGTCATACTCCTCATCAAATTGAAATATATTAAGCATCTCTTGCGCTTTCAGTTTATCATCAAGATTATAGACATGAGTGATTTTATCTTCTTCTTCTACCAGATCCAGATCTTCTGCAATTACAGCTGTATTATTGTAGTTAAGCCTTCTCAGTTTGAACAAATCTTCAATAAGAAGCTGTACTCTTGGCGAAACAAGATTTTCAGTCAAAAGAATTCGAAATCTTTCAAAAACAGCATTGCAAGCTACTGACGAGCTCTCAGATAGATAAACCCCCACAACTGTCATTGCTGAACATGCTATTTCAACCGAGTCATCAGTGGGATTCTCCAATAGAAGTTGAAAGATCTGAAGAATTAATATTTCATGACAGACCTGGAAATTCACTAGCTGGGCAATAAACTCAACCACTGCTTTACACGAATCCTTGTCATTCTTCCTGAAAGCACGTCGAAATTGTAAAATCAACCTTACCACAAGTAGTTCACCGATTTCAGGAATCTTCGAGTTTATAACGCAGACAAGAGCGCTGTAAACATCAGTGAAATGTCCTGATACGGCCTGAGACTTCATCAAACTTCGTACAAGTGATCCTTTTCCTCTCACAATATTCAGCTGAAAAAGATCTACCACAATACTCTTAAGATTGGATCTATTAACCTTGTTTACCAATCCATTTATTGCTTTTTTGAGATGTTCCCATTGAAGCCTCTGATATTCCTTAGAGGACTTCGATAACTGAATTTGGGACAGAAGCTCTTTGAGCTTCGCCGGAGGTATATATACTCCACTAGCCCTAAGCTTTGCAAGTTCCTGCTCTGGTTCCGGCATACATAGACGCAATCACTTCTCTGATTGTGGGGAAGAAGAATATAATGTCTTAGGTGACTGATAGCACTCAAATGTTTTAACAAAATACAAAAATCATTTTCTGATTTTTTATCTATAGAAGCTATGTAATTGTTTTACTGCAGTACCATCCTAAACGATCGAAACGCACAAACATTCACCATGAAGTACAAAAAGCCTTTGCTACTCTTATCGAAAGAACAGATTCAAGATATTGAAATATTGAATAAACTGCTTTCATACTCGCTTGAAAGAACAAATGAAGATGGAGCTCTGACTGTACTGGCTTTAGAGAATATTGAGAGTTTGACACATCTTTCTGAAATATTGATGAAAGTGTACGATACAGCAAGATACCACGGAAAACAAGAATCAATAGTGAATGTGATTTTCGGTGACAGCTATAAGGCATTAGAGAAACCCCCGTGGAGCATTGTTATCAGCTACAATAATACGTTCCAAAAGTTTGATAATATCAACTGGCATCTTGAATTGCTAAAACTAAATGACCGTGACTTGAGCGAGATTCGATGTACCCTTTATGATAGTAAACCTTTACAAGAGTCACATATAAGGGAAGCAAAACCGCAACAATACCGCTGCACTGCTGTTGGAGGTACGTTCGACCATCTTCATGATGGCCACAAAATACTACTGACAGTTGCAATTTTCATAACAGAATCAACTCTGATTGTTGGTGTCACAGGCGAGGAGCTTCTGAAGAACAAGAAGTTCGCCGAGTTTCTTCAGGATTATGAAACCAGAGCCCAAAACTTGTCTGACTTTATACATTTGGTGAGCCCTCAGCTCCATTTCGAGATATATGAAATACATGATGTTTGTGGCCCGACGGCCACGATGAGAGACATCGATGCCCTTGTACTAAGCTCAGAAACAGCCAGTGGGGGCTTATATGTTAATAAGATTAGAGCTGAAAAGGGATTTCCGGAATTGACTATATACGAAGCGTCTGTATTGGGTGGTGGCTCCCCAGAAGACAGCTTTCAAAGCAAGTTGAGCAGTACTCAACTGAGAAAGTTGGAATACGAGAGAATCCATGCCTCCGGTGGATGAGAAGTTATGAAGCGCGATATTTCTTTTAAGCTGGAATTACAGTGATAGTAGACACAGTTCTGGAACTAGTCTAAATATATTTATAACTAATGGATTTAGAATGATGGCAAGAAGCACAGCAGACTACAACTGCGTAAGACAAGCAGCTGATGATACTGCTAGATGAAATAAAATAGAACCGAAGATGAAAGAATATGATCAACAGCTATGCTGTAATGGGCAAGCACTTGAGACTTTGCAATAAAGGATGTGCATTTCATGCAAACTGAAACATAATATTTCACTCCCTAATGAAAATGGACGGTTCAAAAGCAGGACCTTTCCGTGTGTTTCTATCTGGATGATCAATACAAAGTTGGACATTTGGAGTGTTCACCACATCATAGAGTTTCAAGGATTCTCTCTCTTTTGTATCCAAATATTCCACTTCCGTCAAATTAGTCAATCCGATTCGAATACTGTTGAATTCTTTATCACTGAGCCCTAAAAGCTTATGCAGCCTAACCTTGGTATCACTGAAAGACTCATTTTTAATCAAGTCAAATACAAAAGGGACACTATGCGCATTGTTGATATGCCCAAAAAACTGGAATCCTGTTACGAGCTTAGATGTTGTAGATCCATGATCAAGAATCTCTCTGCAACTGGGAAAACTTCCGATCACTAGCTTCTCAAAATGATCAATAGTAGTATCTAAGGGGTAAATACGCAATCGAACATATTTTTCTGGGGCCCAACATACCAATGTGTTTCTTTCCTCATTTTTGATGTTTACCTTAGTCTGAAGTCTGTCAATGAGATTATCGATAGTGCTTGATTTAGGCAAAAAGAATTCATGTTTTTGCTCCCTACAAATACCTTGACCAACCCAAGAAACCCGGCACAGCTTCATTTCTTCTAATTCTGCTAACGTGACATTTAAAATCTCATATTGAACATCCAGCGTTTGAGACTTTGGAATCTTATCTATCAGACGCTTGAAAACAGTATCTCTTTTGAGTGGAATTCGTTGGTTAGAGTGTCCCAGCACAAAGAGTCTTAAATAATCAGGGTCAACATTTATCTGTGTGCCTATTTTTTCAGCAAGCGAATTATAGTCCCATAACGTAGAGAACCAAAGCTCAAATTCTTTATCTGAAGATGATCTGTTAGAGTTCACTCTTTTGTTAGCTTGCTCGGGAGAGGAATTTTCTGCAATCTTGACATACTCTTCCTCATCCTCATCAATTTTTTTTAGTGGTGAAACCCTGAAATGAGTACGGTTGGCAATGAAATTGTAGATATCCTCTACTGACTTCAACTCAATGTCACTGTTTGAATTCACGTCAAACTCGGCTTTTGTGAAACAGATAATATCACCATTTCCGAGCTCTGATTTATAGAAAGATTTGAGAGGAGATAAAGCTTGAATCTGGTTAGGTCCAAATTCTTCGTAAAATTTCAGAGGAGTTTGGATATCAAAGTCCATGAGATTGTTCAGCAACTCTACTAGATATTCAACTTGATGTTCAATGGGAACCACAATATGACTTATTCCTTTCACAGTCTGCAGCTCTTGATCGAAGTATTTGACGAAAACGAGAATGTTGCCCGAACTATCAGAAATGGGATCCAATTTCGGAGAGTTGTACTCCTTGGAAACTAGCTCAACCACTTTATTGAACTTATCGCCAAATGGGCGATATTGAGTGACCTCCTGGGGTATCTTTTTGTTGCTTTTCAACTCGTAATACCCGTTCGACACAAATTTCAAATCTCTTGAGGCATCCTCCAAAAATAAGGTCAATACTGAACCTTGATTTGATCGCTTTCTTCTCGATAACAGAGACTCATGATGTTTAACAACTTGAGCAACAGTGATGTCAGCATATCGCTCATCATCGTAACGGTATGGGATGGGCAAATAAGGTCTGTACGCATAGTTGTGTCTGTTCGCGACGCTCCAAAATCGTAGCTGTTTTGGATCAGATAGTGAATTCAGCTTTTTGGCAACTATATCATAAACAGCAGAGAAGGGTTCAGATTTAAGCATTTTAAACTTGATCGAAAATGATTCAGGATCATAAAGATCCTCGCAGAAATTCAATCTGTCCTCTTCGTTTGGCCCCAAGTCAAACCCTTGGTATTTCAAAAAACCATCACCCACATATATCTTGAAGTTAGCATACAAATGCATTTCTTCCTGTTCCTTCCTGATCCTTTCACGTTCATCACGTTCATACTGAATCTGCTTCGAGATATGGGCCGGGATATCATCATCAGTGACCTCATTCAGCACTTCAGGAATCTTAGACTTGCGTATATAAACCAACATGTAGGCAGATGTATGTCTTCTCAACTGGTATTCTTGTTGTTCTTCACGAGTGAGCTTCCGAGGATCTCCATTTAAATTATCAGCGCCAAAATTACCATCAAAAACTTCGTAGGGTGTAACTCGCCAAACCTTATCATCATCGAACCTAAACCACTCATTTTCTGCTGTGGGCTTTATCATCGCGTAATAATGACCCATAGAAACATCTCCCTGATGCACCAAAACCCCATGTAAACTATATTCCCAATTTTCATCATAATGCTCAGCATCCTTATCAATGTAAGGCTTTAAATCAATTGTGTCAAAAAATTCGTAGCGGTCATTGATCTTCACCAACTGGTCATATTCAAAGTCATACTCAAATCTTTTCAGTTGTAAATGCAAAACAGGTGGAAAGTTTTCGAAAACAACTCCTTTCGCAGCATCCTGCAGGCCGTATCCTGAAGCATCATATTTATTGTCGCCATTTAGTAGCTCAACTTCAACATAGTTCTCAAAGGACTCTTGTATATTTTTCAAGTTTTTCACATTCAATTGTATATCCCAAAATTCTTCCGTACGACTACTCTCATAGTCCACATTAACACATCTGATAAAACTCTTCATTTTACCAACGAAAATATCATTGAGACAACCTTCGATATCAGTATGCTTCATTTTAGACTCCAGCCTATCCATCAAAATACGATTAAGCTCCTGGACATCGTGCTGAGTGAAAGCATCTGCACTAGTCCATCCAAAAGAATGAGTTAGTTCCAATGTTTCAATCGGTTTGTCTGAAGTTTGCAGGTTATAAAATATTCTCTGCAGTGACAATGACACACTCTTCGGTTGTTCAATATATTGTTGGAAAGATGGCAAATTCATGTTTAACTCATCCTGAGTTGGGATCTGGTAAACTTTTTTTCTAAATATCTTAGTGAAATAATATGATTGGAGTAAGGAGTTTAAGTAGCACGTAGCTCCTTGATTGTTGATTCCAACGAAACCCGTTTGCTTTTTCGAATCATAATCAACGAAATCATGCCAAAGAACCCCCGTGTGGTCCTTAATGATTCGTACGTAAACTGTGACGTTAATCTTGTTGGCCTTTATTAATTTTGTATCCAAGGGAAATCTAGTATTCAACAAACCCACAAAACCCCAATCAGTGATCTTGGGATTGAATCGATAAAACGAACTATTCGACTTATGGATAGAAGGATTTGCAGGATCCCAGACGTCAATTGCAAATTGTGCACAACAATGCCAGTTTTCATCATCTTCAACTCCAATAGGATGTGCTTCCAAATATACGGAGTAAGCAGAAACGTTTTTTCTGGCAGGAGGCATTATTAGCAAATTGAATTCAAAGTTTTCACCAAGTTTGAATACAGGACCAGAGTACTTTTCAGCTTTCATTTCCATCAAGTCGTTTATTTCCCACGTATTGTAACCCTCAACTTCCTTTTCGTAGCAATGTGGAGGGGCTCCAAGCAGACGTTCAATATTTACATCAAATTTGGAGGAATCATGAGCCTCTTGAAAGACATCCTTGGTATCTCCATTGCCCGGCTGGGACTGTCGTTGCCGTTGAGCAGCTGAAGCAGCCTTCTCCTCATCGCTGGAGTAGTACGAAGATTCTGTTGTCGAAACATCTTCATCATATCCAACAGCTTCCTGGTGATTGAGGTTCTCCATAACGGCTTTCTGACTTGTGCCAATGACCTGTTTTGTAAAATTACAACAATCACACCAGTAAAGTTCGATTGCTGTTAAAATGATCAAAAAACAACTATGCAATAGTGCACAGCCTACTGTCTAAAATCAGTGATCTGCCTATTTATCAATCACAATTGCTCCCGATTAAATGGCTCCGTTGCTTTGATAATGTATGTATCAGTGTAGAACCTATCTAAGAGATCACCTCTGTGGCAAAGTGTAGAAGGTGAACTGACTTCTTTTTTGCAGATCTTGTAGTTCTTCCACTCAAAAATCGAATTTTAGAATCTCTGATGTGCACAAAAACACCTTCAGACCTAGAACAGTCCTGATATCCAAATATACTTCTGCTTTCAGCTCATCAAAGCTTGTTCGGAACTACCATGCCACCCTTTAGCTAGTCTTTTGTTCCCTTGTTTTCGTGCAACAGCAGCGCCTACAAAACTTTACATCTCTGCACCAGATCGTATATCTTGAAAAATAGGGATTACATACAGAAATAAGTGGTCTAGTATGAAGGGAAGTCATTGAGACTTCGGCTCGATGAGTTTAGAGAGTGCCCCATTGGAGTTCTAATCTCCTCATTAATTTTCGGATGGAAGTAGTTGTTCTGAGATTCATCCTTGTCGTCAATGTCGACTGTAGACTCGCTCAAAGTAGAAAGACAGGTATCGTCCTCAAAAACCGATCTCGAGTGGCGCTGACTGTTATGATTTTTCAAACGGCTCTTGTCGGGAAATTCACACTCATCGTTGTAGTCAATTTCGTATTTGTCGTCTTCACCATCTCTGGAGTCTGTTTCATCATCCTGGGTACAACCAACTCCTGAGTCCTCCTCTGGATCGCTTCTGAAAGCCTCATTTTTCAGCTTCGAGCTAGACATCACTTTGGGAAATACTTTGTGTTGGGGACCGGCCAAAGTATCAACATGATTCCCAGTGATTAAGTTTTTGTTCAAATTATCATCATCCTCTATATCGCTCTCAGAATTTGAACCATGTCTCTTTCGGTAAGTGGCGTACGATTTCCTGTTTTTGTCGCTCAACAGGTGAATAAACGATTTCTGTTCCTCTCTATTGTTCCAATTCAAAACCCGACTAACGCTGTCAATATACTCAGTCTTCGATGATCTCACTGTGGGAAATGGAAATGGAGAAGCACAAATCGTCACGTAATGCCCCTTCAACAGCTCAACTCTTGACCTTCCATCAAAAGAAGCCCAAGCTGTAGCTCTAGATCTAAGAGGAACTTTCACTTTCAGTAACATCGAATCAGGCAATAAAATTGGCCTAAATGAAAGTGTATGAGGGCATATAGGGGTGACACTTATAGCACTAACACTTGGGTGGACAAGGGACCCACCAGCACTTAAAGAATACGCGGTAGAGCCTGTTGGAGTCGCAATAATCAAGCCATCAGCCTGTGCAACTGTCAAAAGTGATCCGTCACCATACAACTCAAGCATAGACACCCATGGTGAGGGTCCTCTGTCAACAGTAAGCTCGTTGAGCACTTGCTGTTCACAAACTAACTCTCCATTAGCTTTGTGAACACGGCAAGTGAACCTCATTCTTAGATTTGTGTGGACTCCGTTCTTCGCCACATTGGCAAAGATATTTCTGAAGTCTTCAAATGGAAAATTGGTCAGAAATCCCAGAGAACCAAGAGAAAACGACATAACCGGCGGTACTGCTCGCTGGAAGAGTGTTGAGGCATACAGAACAGTCCCGTCTCCTCCTAATGTGATAACGAGGTCAAATAAATCAGGATTCTTTCTGATCAAGTCTTTTGTCCAAAAACACAACCTGGTATCTGCGGAATGTATATCATTTAGTAGTCCTTCACGGTCAAATCTCTTCGATTTCTCAAGGTGGTAATCAACATAAACTTTGGTTTTCTTGTCTCTAGTTAGGAACCATTCTGCCATCTCCTTTGTGAGATAAACGAGAGAGTTGTCTCTGGCCTTTGTGACGATCATTACTGCGGACAATTGCAGATGAATAGTGGCTTTGTTGAGGTTGCGAGCAATAATTCTAACCCCATGTGCTGTCTTGGCCAGTTGGGAATGCGATTTAACCGATTGCAACCCGCTATTTGATAGTGTTCCCAGCAACTCATGAGGAGCTGATTTCTCTGAAGATAAGGGAGAGGCTCTAGCAGAATCCATCGTGATCCTGTCTGATGAGTCCACCTTTACAGTGAAGGAACCTCGGGGGTTTCCGGGACAGTAAAGACTATCATGGAGCACAGGTTGTTTAGCCGTCTGTGAATCAGTTCTTCTCAACTCTGCTGATCCCTCAGAGCTACTGTCTGCCACTGGCGGCGTTGTCGACGATGCTGCATCTCCTGGCATAGTAAAATTCGGCCAATCCGATCGCTGAGATCCTATCTGAAAATCGAATTCCGGTTCCTTACAGGACGTGCAGAAACCCTCGTTTTTCAAATATGCTTCTTTCAGCTTCTGTCAAACGCCTAGTCGTTTTTACCCTCCTTGTTTGGTCGCTCTCGTCTTCGTTTGCCACGCTTCAACTTAACCCCACGTAAAAGAAGAGAAAATATATAATATGTATGTCTATTATTTTTTGCTATATAAATCCTCTGTGAGGCTCGCGAATAAGGGTTCTTCCCGGTGATGAACTGTCCGATAGCAAATCTGCTAGATGAGATCCCTAAGGAACAATCAAGGCTCATTTAACATTGGAGCATACGCTGTACAGCTTATATTCAGGCAGTTGCGTGGCAGCATAGCGTCTTTAAAGCTGAATGGCCTTCAGCACAGCCATGATGACTAACGCTATAGAAGCAGACGAGGACCTCATTTATCATACAACGGCTCACTTATTGATTGATAGAAAATGATCACACTTATTAATCGAAAGAAGATGAGCATGCCTTCAAAGAAGAGACATCTAGCCTTTATTGTGAGACGAAATGTGGTTCAACAAGGAAGCTAACTTATCCCTGAACCGCAATCATTACAGTGAGCAGCGGTCCATATTTTGTGGTGCAGAGATGTATTGGAAGACAAACCTACTTCAAACCTAAGTTAAGGATATTATCAGGTACGATTTGGTGCCTTCGTGAAGGTCATCATTCAAGGGCTTCAGAGGTGAAGCAATTGTAGAGGTTATCATGAGTACTTCTATGTTGATATCAGCCTTCCGTAGAGCAGGCGGGCCATACTCAGGGTTCGGGAATATCTCGAGACATGTCAGGTTAGGCTTGACAAGAGGTAAGCAGTAACATACCTAATGACGAATACTTCCCCAAGACCAATTTTGTGTACTGATACTCTGTTGAACTACTTTAGATCGCCAAGTTTTTTTCCTTCGATGTTCATTGACTGTGTACCGTCACAATTCAACGAAAAACACTCCCGCACCTCCAGTCCAATCCTCTGTTCCGGAACCTAAAGGAGATCCTAACACTTCACCCAAACTAACCGTCTGGGAAAAGATCAAACGTGAATCAAGACACTACTGGGATGGTACCAAACTTTTGGGACTTGAAATACGTATTTCTTCCAAACTTCTAGTGAAAATGGCTTCTGGTTACGAGTTGACTAGAAGGGAGTATCGACAACTACAGAGAACTATCGCGGACGTGCTAAGACTGTTTCCTTTCGCCATGTTTGTGATAATCCCGTTTGCTGAGTTGCTCCTTCCAGTGGCCCTCAAGGTGTTTCCAAATCTTCTTCCTTCTACTTACGAATCCAAAACTGACAAGGAGAAGAACCTCAAACTTCTGCGTAACACGAGAACCAAAGTCAGTCAAGTTCTAAGAACTGAGAGAAAGCGTATCAAGCTTCCCAGCACCATCAGCCCAGAACAGAGAGCAGATTTCAAGGATTTTTATTCTAAGCTGAGATCATCTACAAGTACTGAAGAAATTAGTAAAGAGCAGCTTCTGAGGGTCGCCAAACTTTTTAAGGATGACTTGATTCTCGATAACGTATCTAGGGGAATTCTAGTGGCAATGGCGAAGTACATAAATTTGAGGCCATTTGGAACTGACCAGATTTTGAGATATAGAATTAGGCACAAAATGCTCAAAATAAAAGAGGATGACAAATTGATCGACTACGAGGGAGTCGACTCACTTTCTGTTCAAGAACTACGGGTGGCGTGTGCTTCCAGAGGAATCAAGGTGTATGCTAGCTCACCTGAACAAATGAAAGTTTGGTTGCAAAATTGGCTTGATATGAGACTTAGAGAAAGAATCCCTTCGACATTGATGATTTTGGTTAATGCGTACACTTATGGTGACGCTGATATCTATGCATCCCAGTATGATGCTTTGAAGGCTGTCTTAAGTTCCTTACCAGAAGAGTTCTACCACGAACAGGAGCTTCACGTTGACGATACGTCAGCAACATTCAAGCAGCGTATGAATGTCGTCAAAGAGCAAGAGCATTTGATCAAGACTGAAATTGCACAGGAAAAAGATCATGTAGTTTTGGTCAAGGATAAATTGAGTTTGGATGATGATGCTGATGCTGATGCTGTAGATGCTAAGAATGAAAAAGACTCCACAGACGACAATACCGAGAAGAATGTCCCATCTTCGAATAGCAAGGAAGCCAAATAAAATGTTATAGAATTTGATAACTAATCTCGTTTATCTTGTTTATAGATTAACACAATATGTGAACTCTGTCATATGATTAAGATTCATTGTTTAATTCGTATTTTTTCAAGCGGTCAGAGAACTCTTCAATATTTTCATCGCTTCTCAATTTGGTCCGAGCTTTGATTTTGAATTCATCAGTACCCAAGAATCCTCCAATAACTGCTCTGCTGAAAGCATCAGCCTTGGGCCAGTTATTCTCGACTATATGACCCATTCCATCTTCGGCTGTAAACCAAACATGATAGAAGGGAGCCTGTTTGGATATCTTACTTCTGTAATCGAGACCATGGGTGTCAATAATCGCTGCATGTATATTTATGTTGTCATCATGCTGCTCCAATATTCCGGCCCTAAAATAAGTTCTCAATACACCTGCCGTGAACTCTAATGGAACAGGGACTGCTCTTATAGTAAAATGATTTTCCGAGGTTATGGATTCTTCATAAAACAGTACGTTCTGGTTAAGTTCATTAAAGTAAAATACTCCCAGCCACTTCATCAAATTGGCTAATTCTTGAAATTCAGACTCCTCCAAAAACAGTGAGTTTCTAAGATGATTGAAAGGAACTATCATACAACCAAACTTGGTCAGCTCAGGTGATGGTAATGGACAGAGATAAAAATTATCGGTTGAAAGCAAGATTCGTGATTGCAATCTTTCGTTTTCGAGACAAAATGAGCATTTTTCTAACGCCATCAACAGTTTTGGGTTCTCAACAAACTGCCCGACTGACATATTACTCCGTGCAGAAAGATTTGAAAGTTTGTTAGCTTCATCAAATTGCTCATCAAGATCAAGAGTACCTTTTATCTTGAGAAACGTTTTTGCAGATTGCTTTAGCTGTGACTCTGATGTCATTAAGTTCTCTTGAACAATCATTTCTCTAATACTAAGATCGGTATCTTCCTGAGCATTCACCAGAGATGGCGACATCTGTGTTGCAGCCACTTTTGGTTCTTTTGGTTTATAACTGGCTTCCAATGCATGCAACTTATATTCAAGCGATTTCCACCTAGAATCTTTGCGTATTTTTGCTCTCATCATTTCTACTCTTGCATCCGCAATATCACGAGCAGTAACCGGTTGGGACTCGGCGGGATCACTTTTGCTAGTGCTTAGTAACCCTTTTTGATGTGCTATTCGACCAGTTGGTTTAAATATCCAATTTGTTTTGTTACGCTCAGTTTCTCGCCTCTCCAACTCTTCCTTCTCTTCCAAAGCATTATAAAAAAGAATAAGGTCACCATATCTATCATATGCCACAGATTCTAACGACTGCTGATTAATTTTAGCGGTATCAATTACTTTGTTGAGTTTCATCATTCTCCATGCAGAACCACGGTCTCCAAATTCATAACTAACTTCCAAAGCGGAATTCAAAGGGTGCGGCTGCAAAACATCAAGATCGGCATTTTTCTTCAGAGAATCAAACTTCCCCTCATCTCTCTCGGTCATGAGATCAAGACTGTCAGTCTCCTCGCGCTCCATGAAATGCTCTGACAAAGCAGTATCAATATTTTCATGATCATTATTCAGCTTTCCAAACGGTGTATTGCCTTTCTGATGCTCATCATCCGATGATGACAAGTAAGGAGCTTCCACTATATCATATCCATCAAAATTTAGTTTTACTTCAGCTCCGTATCGACCATTGGAAGGATCTGATTCGATGATTTTGCTCCTTCGATTGGAATATCGATGGTGTGACTTTCTGTGGCGTGCTGAGTCATTACGCTGCACTCTCCTTCCATTATTTGTTCCCATATGATTTCCCTTTGTTGAATGCACTTTATGCACTCTTCCACCACTCATTTTGTTTCTTAACGTTAATTTGAGGCTATCAAACTAAAGCTTATTATTCAAGAAGGTGATAAATTTTAATCAGAGAACATTTTTAATCTTTTTATGCGCTTCTTTTTTTATCATCTATAGTCGACATGTGATGCCCTATCAATTACAAAATAAACATTATATACAGTCCCAATGGGAAGGTACTGGTGTAAGATCTGCTCGGTTGTAAGTATCTGATGGTGCAGAAAGCTCAAAGCTGGAGAAGTTCACTAACAATCATAGTTTATTGACGAAAACACTAAATCACTACATGAAGGAAGCTCAAAGCATAGAGGCAATACAACCAGGTTAATATCTGATCTGCAGAAAAGGAAAAAATCAGATCCACCGTCTTCGAAGGCAAAAACTGAGTCGCATTCTCGTTATGGTTATGAAAAAAGCTTCAACGAAGCAAAGCGAAAATCGACACCAAGGATGAAGATTGCTAAGCAAGAACGACCTTCGAAAATTGGACAATGGCAAGTTGTGTCGGAGGAAACAAGCGGGAACATTATGGAGGAGAAGCAAAGATTATTGTCAGTAATTCCCGTTGGTATTTCAACGAAAAAGGAGTCTGCATCAGAACGAGAATTAAGAAAATGGAACCTGGCAAAAGAGAAAGAGATAGAACTTGACGAATCATTCTCTGAAGGCGAGCATGTGATTGTGTTCAAGAAAAACAAGCGAAAGACATAGTCTGAGATCATCAAAGACTACCTGGTAGATTTTAAAAACTTATCCGCTGAAGATGTATTGTCCGCAGATGCAGTGAGCTATTTACAGTACATGTTAAAGGATTAAGTGAACTTTCTGGAACCACCTCTTACGAACTCCAAGATCTTCCATCCTTCGGTCTCAGGATTATCGATTTCTTCAGGAATTCTGGTGATCACCATGGCATATGTTGATAAAGTGATATCTTCCTCCGTTCCAGCAGCAACTTCTCCAGTCTTCGCTTTTCTAAACAAATTAATTTCCTGGACTCTTGCTCCAATGACCATAACAGGGAGCTGATTTGCCTCAAGAATCTTGGAAGAAACGATATCGACACCTCTGACGTCAAGGATTCTACCATCAGAGATTAATCCCTGGTCTCTTATTTGTTTTTGTTGTGCAGATATAATGTTGAATGGCGCCTCAGACATCCACATCTTCAACACCTTATCGTCTCCCGTAATATAAGCATCGAGAACTTCGGGAACAATGTACTCTCTAAGCTGCTTAGTGAATGATTCGACATTGAAAGTTGGATCCATCTCCCTGAAAGACTTGATGACTCTGGCGCCCTCTGTCTCGGCAAAAAATCCTCCAATCTTGTTCATCACAGTCCGAATAAGTACTAAAAGCGGGTTCTCAGCTTCTTCCCATTTCTCTCTAAGAGCTAAAAAGAATCTTCCGACAGCTGAGTTAGGTTTAATCTTTATTTTGTCCTTGATGGAAGACTCAGATTGTATATTTGTTGTCACCAATGCACTACCCGCCTCTTCGTTCCGTTTCACGGGTTTCGGTTTGTTCGACAGCTCCTTTTCTCTTCGCAATCTTCTTTGCTCCTTGCTTTCATAAAGCCCATATTTGGACGAGCCTTCGTCGAACGCCTCACTTACTTCTTTATATGCCCGGGTCTGTCTCACGGGATCTATGACATGGTCCACTGTCTCTGCCGTTTTATGCACAGTTTTTCTCATTCCCTTACCTACGGGAGAATCCCAAGCTTTTACAGCAGCATCACCAACAACCTCCGCAGTTTTGTGTACGCCCTTTGCAATGGTGCCTGAGGATCGTTGAGCAGCGTCATACGCATCCTTGGCCCGTTTGAATGCTTCGCTTTCGCTCATCTCGTCCGTTGCACTTTTCAGCTGTTTCAGTTGATCCGTTAGCTCAGATGATTTTTTCCACTCATTTTTGAATGTATCTACAAACACTTGTATAGGTGACTTCTGGCCTGCCTCGAGCTTTGCCCTAGTGTGAAATCCTCTTGATAGGGCATATCTTCTGGCACTGATGCCACATTGTTTCCAAGTTTGGCCACTGAGCATAATGTCAGACCTGATGTGATGTTACTTGCATACGCTGGTTGCTGTTGCCACGTTCAGTCTCTCTAGAACATCTTCTTTTACTTCGGATTTTTACGTTTTGACTGGTCCATTCTCACTTTCATTTTCCATTTTTTCAACCCGTAAAAAATCTTTCTTCTGTCAGAATATAACATGTGTCAATAGTAACGCTCCTCTTAGGGGAAATGAAAAAGATACAGAAGGCATCATTAAAGTACGGTTTCCGAAGGCAAGAGACCTGCACTTTCGAACTTGAGTAGACCAGGAGGCCGTGAGAGTGTGTATTACAGAACTTTTGAAATAGTTGCACAGTCTAGCCCGTGTTAGGCTTAAAATTCGTGGAGTTATCTGCCACACAAATCAAGTGGAAGGGCACTTTTTGTTAAGGGAGGTCTGATCTGGACAGCCTCATTCCGGCTGCAAACTGTTTGGGCCCGAGTACATGCATGACTGGTCACCGTAAACCAGCTCTGAAGCGACACCATGCTCAGGAAGGAGCCAACATACAAAAAGAAGGCGTTGGCATCGCTTCA
Source organism: Ogataea populi-albae (assembly GCA_030579375.1). NCBI lineage: Eukaryota > Fungi > Ascomycota > Pichiomycetes > Pichiales > Pichiaceae > Ogataea > Ogataea populi-albae. Next base: position 209,066 of record JAKTQY010000006.1, read on the forward strand.
TAATCCAAGAATCAAAAGTAGACAAATAAGACCCACAGACAAATTATCATCATCTTTACTGCCAAGACAGACACGCGAAATTCCTAGTAACAACTTGGTTCATATTCCAAACTCGATCGATCTGGATACTAGGGAGGCCACGCTAACGCGACAGTTGTCCAATGATACAAGTTCGACCTTAGCATGTCGCATCAAGCGCATCAAATTATTTTCCACGCATTCCAGGATGCCCCACACGTATGATGAGAGTTTGTCACTTCGATACTCAACTAGTAGCATGCTTGTGTTGTCTGGTGCTCAAAAAATATCTTTTACTATCGAATTCGATGACTTGCGATACATCGATGTCTGTTCAAGTTCTGCAAGCGAAAATCTTCACATGGTTCTAATTTTGAAAAAGCCGATGAGTGTTCTATCAGCACAGCAGGATCTGAGTGTTAGTAAGTTTTGGGTGTTTTTCAGTGTTGACGATCAATCTTATTTCAATAAGTTGCTTCTGCGAATCAAAGACCGCGATGTCAATTGCAATTATTTGAGTGCTGCAGAGATGAATAGATTCCATATGCCGAAATCTCTCAAAGCAGAAATAAGTCCGCAAGAATTTTATGGAACTTCACTTGAAGATATACCGAAAGACAATTTACACATAGACTCCACTCTAAAATCGTCCAACATACTGAATTTCTCGCGGAGATCCGCTGATAAAATTTACTCGCTGGATGATGATAATGGGGATATTGCTGCAGGAACTAATAGCCAGTACGAAGATATTCCACATGAGAAACAGGTGGTGTATCTACCCTCATTAAAGTACAAATTCAATGGCAATAAGAGTTTTATAATCTCCAACAAAGATTTCTCATGCCTTTATAACAGCAACTGGGTGAACGATACAATTGTTGATTTTTTCCTGCAATATAATATGCAAGCAGCTAAAGATCATAACTGCCTGAGTGATAGCAAAGTAGAGCTGTTCAATTCTTTTTTTTACACAAAGTTAAGTATGGAGGCAACAAATGGTGATTATTACGCAAATGTCAAAAGTTGGTTCAAAGCTAAAGATAATCTTTTTGACAATGATTATGTGGTCATTCCAATCATGCGAGATCTTCATTGGTTTTTTGTTATAATCACCAATCTTCCGAAGTTAAGAAAATATCATGAGGTGCAGGCCGTGTTGCCTGATTCATCAAACCACTTGCGAGGTGGTGAAGTCCAGATGCCACAGGGTTCGCCAAACACTGATCAATCATCCCTTGGTTCCCAAAAGGCTCAGTCGCACTCTACGACATTCTCTGAAATACCTAGAGATGACAACTTGCTTGGTTCAAGTAAGCCAAAGCCAATAGGAAGCATATTCATACTAGATTCTCTTAGGAAAGCGCATGGCAATATTGCAAATCCTTTAAAGAGCTTTCTCATTGGCTATGCGAAAGATAAATACAACATTGATATACCAATGGGCCAGATTTATAAGTACAACTGTTCAATACCTCAACAAAGGAACTTCAATGATTGTGGCCTGCATGTCATATATAATGCAAAGAAGTTTTTCCAGAATCCTACCGAGTTCAGATTGAAGATACTTTGTGAGAAGAAGCGGAAGCGTTCGAGTATTATTTCTGGTAACAAGATATTCAATGACAATGAACGTATAACCATTAGAAAGGAACTGAGAGAACTGCTCATTCAACTGCTTCGTGATCAAGTTAGGCTCTCCGGTGCTGATACGTCATTAGTTGGAACTGAAACGTATGAAATGAGGGAAGCCCGCTTTGAGCGTGAAGGTCGTTCGCACAAGATTGATGTGGATACATCGCAAAATTTGAGCACCGATGGTGTCGACGATGATGAAATTTTGATCTTGGAAGAGAGGTCTATGCTAGATAAAGTTTCTGCTACTGAAGTGAAACATCACATTGAAGAATCCTCCTCGGGAGACAACGAAAAATCTGTTAAAGGGAAGGCTGAAGTTTTGGATCCAAACAACCTAGAATTTGGAAGCCATGATATTTCGGTGCCATCAACCGCGACGTCATTGCATTTAAAATTGGGAGATACTTATAAAAGAAGAAATTCGAGCTACTCCTCTACAAACTTATCGCAAGAGTCATTTGATGAACTGAACGATTCTAGTGCTGTTGACAATGGAATTAGTCATAAAAAGACTGACATTGACGACACAAAAACATCAATTGATTTATCTTCTCCTAGTGGGTCTCCTATCAAACCGAGAGGAGATACAAGAACATATTCAACTCGTTCAGCGTGGAGAAAGCCTAACAAGGAAAGCCATCGACCGAAAGGATCTAGTCCCGTATCTTCCATTGAGCTGTCAAGCGATCATGATGAGACTGCTGTTTTGTCTGATATATCTGGTGGTGAAGGTGTACCTCGCTCAAGAGAGAAATACATTATTTCCACAAGAAGGGGTTCTTTGGACATCCCTGAGACACCTAAAAAGAAGAAGATCCTTGAGGGTAGCCAATCGCAGCATTTGTCACCATCGACCACCCAAAAGAGGAACTCAATTTGGCTGACTACCAAAGGGATGCACAGTTTATCAACACCAAGGTTTGAACAAAAAAATGTTGATAAGACAAGCCATGGTGCAAAGAAGCTCTTACGAAGCTCTAGTCCAATTGGAAATGAGTCCGCTTCGTTGGTAGCTGACGTGTATGATTTGACTGATGGTGATGGCTATTTGGACTCTTCTCCAATAAGATTGACTTCAGACACTGCTGATGGTAAGGAGAGTTCGTGGGTGAGTCGCGGGATAGATGTGACACCTACAAAGAGACGAAGAAAATCGATCAATGAGTCTCGAAATGAAAGAGAGGATCTCAACAGAACAGATCTGGCTAGAAGAATGTCTGATGTAAGCTGGATCGACCGAAACAGACAGAAACTACTTAAAATAAGTCGTAATGTTGATAAGCGAAAAAAGGCTATTATTCTTGCTTCAGAGTCACAAGAACAAAAACGTCTACTTGATGAGAGATATGTGGAAAAGAGTCATAGCATGCTATCCCCTGGTCATAAAATGAGTCACATTAAGCATACAGTTGGTTTTGAACATAATAATATCAATGGCTCAGCGAAAGATTCACATCCTGAGACTCTTCTTGATGTCGAATGACTTATTCAAGTCACTTGCGCCTGCTTTTAGTTCGCTGTATACTATATATAATTCATTGCTTAATTTGCATGATAGTGGTACATACCACATACATTTCTAAACCCACCGAGTAGCTGAAGCGATAATGAACTCGACTGAAAAGTTTCGAAGTCTTTATTTATAGTGCCGGTGCCAAAAAAAAAAAAGATCTTAACCTTATAACACGTAGCTAGCAAAAGCGTAATCAAATTCGAGAACAGCTACTACAATTGAGATTCATATCCGACTTGTCTACGCTCAACTGAAGGCTGGCCGGATTCGAAATGAAGTTTGATCTAAATGCTCTTAGAGTGCACATTTTGTTGCCGTTGGTACTCTGTGGACTCTCATTGGGACTGAAAGTTACTGAAGGTGTGATAGAACTGGACGCAGTATCTAATCCGTTCTTCTCAGAAGCTTTAAGCCTTGATCATATAACCAAGAATGTTCAGATAACTTTCAAACTGTCTGCTGATGATGGTTCTGATGTGAAAAAGATGCCTCAGCAGGTAGCAATATTGCTCTCTGCTCCAGACTCCGAATTGCACTCTTATTATTATCCTACTGTGAGCAACACCAAGACTGTTCTAAAGTTACCATTGAGCAAGATATCGAATATTCTGAAGCTAGGAGACTCTATTGAGCTCAATCTACTGACAGGAGATTCCGATAAGTCGAATAATATGCTTATAAAATTTGGAGAGTTAATACCTTCCCAGAAACTGAAAGACTCTTTGAAGACCGACCTTCCCACCAGATTTGGCCCAAGGGAGGAGATTTATCATATCTTTGGCGGGATGCCGAAGCAAGCGAACACTTTCGTATGTGTTCTGTTTAGTGTATTGATTCTGATTACGGTTATTGGATTATTTGTTTTCTGGGGTCGTTTTGATGCTATCAACTTCAGTAATGTCGGAAAGCTTCCAATAGGTCACACTGTCCAGTTCCTTGCATCCTTATTACTCATTGAACTAGTATTTTTTGATTACTTTCTCCAAACTTCGCTGTTTACCACAATTTTCCGAATCTCTGTTCTAGCTCCTTTGTCAGTATATTTGGGTTCTCGGGTATTGAGAGCGATAAGACAGCTCAATGGGGCTGGTCTTCGCTGATCATTTCAAATGATATACATAATATAAATAAAAGCGGATCATATATACATGCAAATGTCAAAACTCTGCCACGAAGCCGTTTTTCAACTCTCGAGGCGAACTAGTCAATAAATTTCTCCAACTGGGAAGATACCAAGCATATTTCAATTTACCCTCAATCATTCCCAAGGGGAGCACTGAATACGTTCTCGAATCCAGAGATGCAGATAGATTATCGCCTGTCACCCAGTAGTGGCCTTCAGGCACAATCACGTAGCTGTCGTAATTATTTGAATGGTGATCATCATCACTGACACGAATCTCTGTTATCTCACTAGTATTGTCAGCCCCTGGCTCGACAAGTTTGAAATCTGATAGAGTCTTGTTGCTAGGATCAATCAATATAATATCACCTGGCATTCCTGTAACTCTCTTGGTAACTAAACTGCTTGGCTCAGTTGGCTTTCTTGCAACTACCAAGTCACCCATGGATATATTTCTGCCATGTTTATATCGCTTATCGACAACGACGCAGTCATGAAGCACAGCAAGTGTCGGCAGCATTGACTCCCCAGATGTTTCACTCACCTCAAAAAAGTTGGTGGTCAGTATGTGAAGCGCGGCAATGGTCCTTATACTGTATGATACCACCTTTGCTGTGTTGTGTAGGTACAGATTGTAAAATGACATTTCCACGAACAGGACATTCAAGCCTTAACAACGTTATTTGATTGGTAATGCGTTCTCTTCTTCTGACAATACCAGACAGTTACGTAAAGAAGCTTTTTTTTTGCTAGTATCAGTGAAGCTATTTTTTTCAACCAAGAGTTTGAGATGCTCAGTACTAAAGCAAGGATATCGTTGCAAAAGATAAGCATTACTGTTAAACACAAATTGCTTGTTTATTGCTGGGTGATGGCATCTTATGAGCAGAGGAAACGACTGGAGCAGCTCATGGGCAGCGACCTGCTTGTTAGGCTGCCTAGAGATTACAATGCTGTGGGCAACGAAGATCGGCAACAGCTTTCTGACCCATCGATACTAGACTCACCGAGAGTCTGTAAGAGCTTTCTGGTGGGTAAATGTCCTTATGATATGTTCTCAGGGACGAAGGAGGATTTTGGAAAGTGTCCAAAACTGCATCTCGAAAAACATAAGATACTATACCAAAAATTGAAGAATAGTAGCATTGAAATGCCCCATTCGAACTACGAGCTTGACTACATCAAGGACCTTGAAGTATTTATCAACGAGTGCAATAGAAAAATATGGATTGCAGAGAAGAGACTTGAGTTGTCGGTCGAAGAGAAGCAGAAACTGTCTAGTATAACACGAAGTTTGGACGAGATAGATACCCGAATCGGACTTATGGCTCAGGAAGTTCATCTTCTTGTAGAACGACATGAGATTGAGCAGTCACTGAGCGTGAGCAAAGAACTTGACAGACAGATAGCAGAAAAGGAGTCTCTAGCTAAAACCTATGCTGATCTCGTCGACAACATCAATCAGAGCGCGCAACAGAAGTTGCAAGTATGCCAGGAATGTGGTGCGTACCTATCCAGGCTCGACAATGACAGACGATTGGCGGACCACTTTGTTGGAAAGCTACATTTAGCTTATGTTGAGATGAGGAAGACCTTGGATGACTTAAAAACGAGGAATGGGGTCGTTGGAAGTAGCATGTCGCGACGAATCCCGACTGATGGACATCGTTGACAATAATTTATTCCGCTGAATGTGAGTTCATTGCCATTGAGTCTGCAACCTCGATAGCCGCTGCCGCTGTAGCTGTTGCCTCCTCAACTGTTGGTTCTGGACTCGGTTTGGAGGCAGCCTTTCGGTCCACTTCTGTTATCCCCACTGACGGAGGGAGCTGATCTGCCAGATATCTGACAAACTGTCTCACTGGCACAGAGCTTGTCGTTGCTGTATATAGGTATGTAACTATAGTGTAACTTGTTGCTCCAACTATGACTATGGCCAAGATTAAGAAAAGGCTGAATGCAAACAAAGGGAAGAAGCCAATTGCTGAAACATATTGTTAGTATTTGGTAACTTCGAACGTTTCTAGCTTCTCACTTACAGGAGACAAAAGTCAAGACAGCGATGCCGAGACTGAACAGAAAGCTTGCGGTTGTGGTGTAGAAAGCCATTACTAATATGAATAGAGTTAGAGGCGGTATGAAACTGAGAGTCAAAATTGTCACAGAAACCTAATGTCGATTATTAGTATATGGTTTCTAAAGGGTTGGTAGACTGATATTCTTACGCTGAAAAATAGTGAATGTGACTTGTAGAATGCAGTAAGTTGGCGCGAAGTTACTCTAATAGACTCCAGTATACTCAATATGTTACTATGTGGAGTTGTTAGTCCTAAGATCGAATAGAAAAAGGAGCAGCCTGTTTGTAGAAAAGAGGGAAACATTCAACCCTTTGTATTTTTTTTGTATACTAAGATAGAGAGCCCTTCAAAAATGGCGTGCTCAAGAGTGACGAATAAACTTACAGTAGAAATAGGTTGCGATAGTTGCTTTCAGCAGGAACGAGAACATCGACGAGCCATGCAAGCAGCTGAAACGCATCGTTGATTAGTTGAAACAGATTGACCTCGAAGAGAGGAGGCACTTCTGTAGGAAACTCTTTGGACGGCAACCCCTCAGAAGCAGTAATTTGTTCTCGAAAGTCCACGTAAGGTTCTGGTATTTCTCTGAAAAACGCCAGAGTATTCTCGTATGAGTCATTGTAATGTACATCATCACTATCCTGTGAAAGAGGCCTTTTGGAGCGGGAAAACTTGAGAAAGGGATGTTTCAGGCTTCTACTCAGAGGACTAAGGGTCTGATTTAGTATTTGAATCCCTGGACTTGCGGTAGCAGAATCTCTTGTTGTTTCAAGTTCCATTTCATGGTGATGTTGCTGTAATGAAGCTGATGATTGTTCCATTTCTTTTGTTCCAAGTTCTGAAAGGTCACGTTTGATCCCTGCTATGAAGTTACCCTTTAAATATTCCCATTTTTTAATGTTACAAATAACGAGAGCCACCTGAAACAGCGAAGAAAGAAAATAGCTACAGAGGTTCAAATCGAAAGACAAATATGGTTCTCTCTGGATGAGTAGAATACAAACAGTGTCCAAACACATGTCAGACCGGAATAAGCACTACGCTCTCACGATTGAAACAGAGAAATTGAATTCAAGTAAGAATCCTGTTTCGCTGTTTCAATGCAGTATTATACAGTTGCCGCAACACAAACCCCTTCATTTCAGCCAGAATGGACTTATATTAAACTGCTAACTGGCATGAATATCTAGCTACTAGACAATTCTGCCTACAAAGTTTATCTCCTCTCACAGAAGACCCATTCTGGGATATCAGAGATGTGCTTTTTTGATTTTAGACCATGCTGATGCGTGATCCAGAGTATTACAGAGCTCACAACGGTCACCATACATTTACAACTTTCAAGATCCTCGCTTCTTATTATCGGACTGTAGATCGCTTACTTCTCCATGTTCATCATTGACAGCGCGTTTGGCGACACTGTTCCGTGCACTTTCAGCTTTTCGCGACAAATTTGTGATTTTGTCATTGACAAAATCAAAAGCTAAATCTCAAAAAGGAAGTTGAGACAAACTCTCATTCTGCTACTATCTCGATTTATCTCAGTTTTTTACGGGCTCATGAACTCCGACAAGATAATGTTACTATTCCACGAGAGCTCTGATGGACCTTAGGTGCAATAAACATGCCAAAAAAAGTTGAGGATGATGACGAGTTGAAGGACATCCAGTCTTTGGATTCAGAACAGCTTTATGCGGACAAAGGCAGTTTGGAAAGCCGGAATCCAGTTCACCCAGTGAACTCTACTGCCTTTTCGTTGGCAAGCTCTGAAAATGGGCTGCCAAATACTTCCCGAGTCAATTCACTGTCCAAAAGAGTATCACGATCTGTGCGAGAAATGGTAGATCAGGTCAGAGATGATAACCGCCAGACGGAAGAACGGTTGCGTGAAATGAAGAAAACTGAGCTTGGCAGAATGCTCACCAACCTAGAAGTAGACGATGCCATCAGAATGTCCACAAATTTGGAACAGATTTCATTGCAAGGAGACAGGTTAGAGGCAACACAAGAATTGTCCAAAATTGAATCCACATCCACAGTACCTCCAGCACCGGAGCCCATTTCTTCAAAAATACCTCCACCCGACGTTGGGTACGCTTGGGTAATATGTATGGCAGAGACATTTCTGATGATTTCTACCTGGGGCGCGACGACATCTTTTGGAATATACATCAGTTTCTGGTTAAACAATGGATATTTCAATAACGCTGGCTCGGTGCATTTCGCGTTATCATCCTCAATAACTCTTTTTCTTGCTCAGGCTTTGTCTCCGGTAGCTGTAGTCTGTTCAAACGTTGTCGGACTGAAGGAAACTATTTATTTTGGTGCTGCTTTTCAATTCGCGGGTTTTATCTTATGTTCTTTTGCTACAAAACTGTGGCATGTATACCTAACCCAGGGTGTCATGATTGGATTTGGATTCAGTCTTATTTTCAACCCTGCTATTGTTATTCTGCCATCATGGTTTTCCAAATATCGTGCTTTTGGTAGTGGTATTGTTGTCTGTGGGTCTGGTATTGGTGGTGTTATCTTCACTTTGGCAGGACAGAAGCTTATCCAAGATACAGGAAGTTTTAGATGGTCCTTACGCATGGTTGGTATTACTGTATTTGTACTAAATATAGTTGCTGGCCAATCGTTGCGGGAGAGAATTCCCATGAAGAGAGTGAGAACAATGTCTGAATTGAAGAGACAAATCAAAATGGTCTTAAACTTAGAGGCACTAAAGAGTTGGCCCGTCATCGCCATCTCATTATGGTTTGGCATGGGTATAATTGCTTACATTGTGATTACTTTCTCTTTGGCTGCTTATGCTACTTTTGTAGGTCTATCGGTCACTGCAGGAGCTCATATGACTGCTATTTTCAATGGCTGTCAGGCTATAGGAAGACCAATAATTGGGTTTAGTGGTGATAAGGTTGGAAGATTAAACCTTGCTCTTTGCCTGAACGTTGTTGTCTTCATATTTATCACTGCTTTTTGGATGAACTGTTTTAATCAAATTACCCTGCTATTTTTCTCAATTTTGGCGGGTTTAGTTACAGGGTGGTGTCAGCTGCTCAATCAGGCTCTTTTACCGGATGCGGTGTCTATAAATCTCTTCCCTTCGGCTTGGGGATATGAAAATATTGTTGTCGGTTGTTTTTGTTTGTTCAGCGAAGTGGTAGCACTTGAACTTCGAGACCACTCCTCAAAACCTTTCATACATGCCCAGACATTTGCTGCAATGATGGTCTTCGGCAGCTTCTGCTCCCTAGTACCAGTAAGAGAATGGCGCATTAATAAAATTCTAAAGTCAAGATTAATGGAAACTGAGGAGAACCTGGCGTTCATGAGGGAATCAGAATCTGCGGGTAATACCGAAAAGACTAGTGAGCTTCCAGACGTCACTTTGCTGCGACAGCGCCAAGATAGATACCATGCCCTTCTTTCTACTGGCTTCCACGGATACATTAAACGACTCTTTTATCCTATGAAGGTGTGAGGTTCCCATCACTTTACTGAGCTCCGATACTTACCATATTCGTAATTATTTATTTGTCATTCTAATTGACTTCAAGTTCGATCTAAATCGATTGTTATTTCAAAATGGTCATCAGATTTATCCATTGCTTCAAACTGTGAATCAACATCTAGTAATTTAATGAGTGATGTTGAATTGCTATGAGTTTCTATTGATTTCTCCTGCGAGTATATTAAGTGATTCATCGTGTTTCTGATAAGCCTCGCACTGTAAAATCTTAGTTTCGATTCGTCATCAGCCGAGGCACCAGTCATTTTGATCCTTAAAATGATCATAAATGTTTTATGATTGACTTTGGTAACCAGACACTCTTTTATTTTGTATGATGACTTATAAATCTCTAAGCTTTGAATACTTTCTTGAATCAGAGAGTCAACGTTTTTGAACGGTCTGCCCAGCAATAGTATCTTGGACAACTTGGTGAGCAATCTAAAAGCGAAAACAAGTACGGTAAATGAGAATATAACTGTTGAACAATTATTGATAATTTCAACAAAAGTAGTTCCTTGTACAGCTGGATACAGAAGTGCAAATGCGGAGTACACAAGGGTAAGAAGACTGGTTGGATTGCTAATGAAAGCTTGAGTCCTTTTGATGGAGTTGACAGTCGCAGAGTCGTTTACCGATGTTTCGCGAAAAGTGACAGAACTGATCCTATTTCTTTTAGACATCACTTTATCAACTGAACTCTCCTTTGACACAGAACCACTTGCTGGTATTATGATCGAGGACATAATAGTTACGAGAACAATGATACCAATAAGAAACTCATATAGAACAGGATCCAAATGCTTTTCCCTGCCCTCGTGAACGTGATGGGAATGTGATTCTTCACTTCCGTCTGATCCTACCACAAGCGCTATCACAAACTCCTCAATCAAATGAGAAAATAAATCAAGTCCCACAAATGACAAAGACACTGCCAGAGCAAAGCCAAACAAAACCTCTATCCGACCTAAGCCAAATGGGTACTGCGAAGAGGAATTGTTCCATATTTGAAAATTGGACATAATCTGGACAATGATAGCAAAGAAGCCAGCTATAGCATCATAAAAGACCAAGTGTGACAACGTTGATAGAACGACATTACCAAAGTTAAAGCTGATCACATAAGTAAAACAACAAAGTGATAGATGGCCACAACACCAGGACAACTTCAGATATTGACGTTTAGTAAGTGAGGAGATTACCTCTCGGTAAGAAGGCATTGAATATGTTGGAGGGGAGTCAACAATTTCCTTTTTATTCGGAGGCTCTTGAAACATGTTCATGGAAACTGAAGAGTGCTTATATCTATGTCCTTTTCTGTATGAGGGCTTTGAAATATCGCCTGAACTAGGAGGAGGTAAAGAAGTGGGATTTAGTGATAAACTGTCCGACGAGTTGTTCATTATAATAGATCCAAACTTGAAAGGTTGATATTTGGTAGGTGAAGAAGATCGCAAGGGGGAGCGGTTACGGACTGGAGAAGACTTTCTTAGTGGAGATTTTGGTCTGATAGGAGATCTTGCACGAGGCGGCAACACTGATGCCGGAATATATTGAGATGTCATGCTGGATGTTCTAATATGCTTTCCATGGGCACCGGCTTTCAGGGAGGAGTTTGAGCTGTTACTATGACTGTAAATAGGCGAGAATGAATCTATTCCTCCGTTAGCGTATCTTGAGTAGCGGTTTACTTTGACATTAGGAGAGTCCAGTTGAGAAGGTAAAAAGTCTAATCGAGTGGGGGACCCGTGATCCGAGTTTAGTGGTGTGTGTTTTTGCTGGATCTCATCCAATTCATGTTCCTGTTCAGTTTCATCGATCCGTAGATCTGGGGTGACCATGTCTCTCCAGTACGTGCTTGGAGATTGAGATAGTCTCTGTTCATCAGATTCCAAATCTAAACTATTATCAGGCTCGATGGGAGACATTGTGAGGTCTTGGGGTATATTTGTGGCGCTCATTTCATCGACATCAAGTTCATGGATCAAAAAGAAACTACGAGAACCTTATAGTTCCTGTTTGGTTTCTCAATTCACTTGCGTTCATTCTGTTTAACCTCAAGAACCGAAAGAACGTGTCAGAAAATGCTAAAAAGTTTTTATTTATATCAAGTCCATACTCGTGTAGAGTGAACCAAGCTGATTGAGCAGTTAAGGATTGAAAGCTGTATAAATACAGAAAGATACGAAAAGAACAGTTTGGGAAATGATAGAAGTGACATGCAACGACAGGTAAGTATTCCCTGAATTTGTAGTGGAATTCAACTCACTAACAGCTTGAAGACTTGGAAAGAAGATTAAAGTTAAATGTCTACCTACGGACACAATCGGGGATTTTAAAAAGGTGTTGGCCTTACAGACAGGCACGGATGATGCAAAGCTGGTTCTCAAAAAAGGATATATGATATTCAAAGACCACATAACGTTGGAGGACTACGAAATACACGATGGAATGAATTTAGAACTTTACTACAGCTGAGCGGCCTCACCTCTCGTCCATTTTTCAAGGCTATCATGTTGTCATATGCTAATATTATACACAATCATTAGTTTCAGCAAAGGTGGCAGACTTACATAAAGTATTCTACATAAGGTGCCTTTTTGATTATTCTGTTCTCGCCATTAGTTAGTATGTTGTCTATGGTGTTGACATCGTCATTTTCGAAATCCGAACTGCTGTTGATAATTTTCATGAATTCGTGCTCGCTTTCAGGAGATGCCTCAAAAACGTTGAATCGAAAACTCTCAGGGTTCCTCATGCTGTCGAATATCTCAAGGATAGAGGCTTTATTTCCGCATCGGTAGCAGTAATTTGGAGCAGACCACACGGTGTTGACCTTACCTTTCCAAAACACTTGATAACCTTCATTGCACAATTGATGGGCACGATATATTCGCTCGAAATTGTTGACTTGTAAGAACTTATTGACCACGTTAATTCCAAACTGATATCCTGCCCCTCTGGAAGATATTCGGAAGTTGAGAAGCTCCAGATCGGGGTCGCTCCAGACTAAATCCGCCATTGGGCCATCATGGGGCACTTCTTTGAATCTATCTATGACCAAGATTGAGTCTATGGTCTGAACATTTGGCGACAGACCTCCATGGACACAAAAAAGACTGTTGTCAATGATTGCTGCTAGAATCAAATAATCGAATATATCTGTGAAAATTGACCACACCTGAGATTCTGCACCGTACTTGGTGAGACACTCTGTATAAAAGCCGTAATTAGTAGTGATCTGTCGCGATTCGTGATTACCTCTTATCAGATTGATCCGATTGGGAAACTTCAGCTTCAGTACGATAAGCAAACTGATGGTTTCCACAGAATGGTATCCTCTATCCACATAGTCTCCTAGGAACAGATAATTTGTATCAGGAGGGTATCCTCCAATTTTGAATATCTCCAATAGGTCATAGAACTGTCCATGGATGTCGCCTACTAGTGTCACTGGCGAGTGTATATGTACAATATTAGACTCCTTAATGAGCTGTTCCTTGAGTTTGAAACAAAGTTGATCTATAACTGGCTCAGAGAGGAGCTGACCCTTGTACAACTTCTCGAGGCATTGGTCTAAGTCAAACGAGACTTCACATATAGGTTAGTAGACTGGCTCCCAACGACTCCTATCAAATCTTTTATTCTAGTTATCACTTACAAGATGCCTCTCCAGAACCACTCATAGCTGTCCTGCAGTTTCTATTGTCACCCTCGTGTGCTTTCTCGGTCCCCAATGCTCCCTTATGCTCGCGTATCCCTCCTTCTCTTCAATCTCTCACAAAGTGCAACAAACAATTTTTACACTAAGACAAAAAAGGCGAAAGACGTGGTGAATGTTTTTTTGATACGGTTTACATGTCAAATACACATTGAATGGTGATTAGGGACTTTCTGGTAGAAACAGGAAGAATAACCGACAATAACAATCACACAGGTTGCTGGAGATCTAAGGTGTGCTTTTGACCGAGGTTCAACAAAATTATATCATAACAAGGCACCGATCCACATCTTGTGAAGAAGCTTTTGATACCCTGAGCAGGATTCGCCATGGGCTCAGGCAACGAGGATGACGATAAAGCTCCTCATGGCGTGGCATCCAGAAATGGGAGCGTGAAAGGTACAAAGTCATCGCCAGATGGTGCAGCTCCAACCTCGAAACATCCAAAGCTGAAGATCAATCTTCAATCGCTCTCAACAACACCAGTATTGCTCTCTCCTAAAGGTACTCCGCTGTCGTCACCTAACTTAACTGGGAGCTTCTCTCTTGAGCAAACAATGAGAATTCAGCCGGTGGCTAAAAAAATCATGAGTTCACCTGATAACGTTCCTCGACTTTCATCTCCCTTCGGCGATGCTCTCACCAACAATAGTTCAGAGGAATCTTTGGACAATGTCATAGATGGTACCGCAAGCATAAATTTAAATTTGCCGCGACGAAACTCGACTGCAGACCAATCAGCAGCCAGAGTAAATTCAGCAGCATTGCCTACACACACTTCGCCAATTCTTCAAAGGCTCCCTTCAATCAAATCATCTAGCTCCACTTTCTCAACAAAAGTTAACGCCAGCGGAAACAGTCCTAGTAGTTTGCATTCAGCATCACCTTTATCTGCTGCCGCTGCATCGAGGGGTAATAGAAATGTTCCTGTTTATCCAAAATTGAATACCAGTGTATCAACTAGCATCAACGGCAATGGGTCGCTTCTCCCGCAGAGTCAACCGCAACCGGTTGAGGGCACAAGACCCCACTCATCCTCAATCCTGAAGTCTAATTTGAATTCAAAGTACACACAGCAGTATCAGCAGCAAGAGAAAATCTATCTTAATGGTATCACCAAGTTTAGGAATAGATATCGAGTTAACGATGATTATTACAACAAATCTGTTGATATCAACGATGACGAAGAGACTACAGACACCAACGGGGATGATGATTATGAGACGACGAAGGGCCCTGAAAAGATGGACCAGGAGTTATTCATACAGAGTGAAGAGGGTAGGATGGTGAAGGATGAAAGTAGAGAGTTTGAAGCGTTGAGGGCCCTTAGCAGACAAATTGGAATGTTAGGAATCGATTGGGAAAAGCCTTCAGAATACACGTTAAACTCCGGAGTTCTACTTGATGTCTTGAATAATAATGAGGACATCCAGTTGAAGCACCGAGACAATAACGAAAACATTATCGAGCGATTGGAGTGGCAGTCTATGCTCCAGTCGGTTTTAACAGGAGATATTTTAACGGGTGAAAAGACAAAACTCATCAAGCCATTGAGTGAAATGGAGGGTGAAAGTTATCTTAGAGCATCGTATAAAGAAGATCTATGGATTGGGATCAGGGCAAAATTGGTTGGCCGTACAGAGGAGGACCAAAAGAGGTTGGTTATGTATCATAGAGGGCTGGTGGATGAAGTTCTAGATCAAATAATGAACTTTAAGCTTGAGATCCCAGAAGAGATCCAGTTTCAACCTTACGCAGCTCAGGTGAGGTTTGCCTCCGAGAAAGTCAATGAAATACTGGATAAGTACGAGAAATGTCAGGAACTTTGGAGAACACAGAAGGAGATGGAAAACGATAAACCTCAGTGTGGCATTCCAGAATTCATTAGTCGCATCGATGCATTGACAGCTTGGAGATCTGTGGCGGCTGGAATTGAAAGAGAATTCAGGGCTTTGAAGACGTGGGTGGGCAACGATGATCTTGATATCTTGCGTTCCCCTTCTCCCTCATCATCATCGTCAGATGATGCTTTGATGCTAAAAGGAGTCACTTCAGATGAAAATCAAACTCCATCCTCGGAGGCTGCCAAAGAGGGTCCCATCTTTAAGGAGGACCGATCTTTCGTGGAGAGAATAATGAAAGAAAAGGATATTGAAGATCTTTTTAGCAGGAGATTTGCTAACTTTTCTCATCGAACTTTTAAAGCAAAAGAGTCATATCTTGAATTCAGACAATACTTCGACACCATGGCTTTGCCGTCTTATGTTGACAGCCTGTTTGTTTTGGCTATGTTTCCTTCCAGGCTCATGAAGGAATTAATAAAAACAAGATTATCGTATGCTAAGAAGCTGAAAAATCCTACAATGATGATGATCGATCAAGTGTTGGATGATTTCAAACTATACATAAAGTTGGCATTAGAGATCAGAATATCATTTTTGGAATATTGTGCTCCAAGAGAGGGCTGGATATCTCTACCTGACTATCATGATGCAGAAGTTGATCAAGCTATTTTGGAATGCGTACATCATTACTTATTCCTTCTTAATCGAAAACTACTGGACTCTCCTAAGTCGTTGAAATCTTTTAGAACTTTTAAGGAACCCGAAGAATTGGAGAGAGAATGGTCTTTTCTACAAAATCTTGGTTTCTATATTGAAGGTGGATCTACGGAAATTGCCAACCAATTCACTCTTTTAACCTCCAAGCTTGTTTCACGATTAAATCATTACGTTCAGCATCAAATTCAGGGACCACCATATGATGGCACACCTTTGGATGTACACAAGATGGTGAGATGGTACACATCAACAATGGAGAATTTTGGACAGTTGAGAAGAAAGTTTTTTAGGTTCAACCTACTGTTAAACCATTATTTCCAAAATTCTATACTGTACAATTTGAATGGCTCAAGAATGAAGAAGTTCTTAGATATGTTGAAGGAGAGCAACCATGTTTTATTCCACAGCCCTTCCCTGGCGGAAGAGGGAATTTATGTTTTTGCCTCTGAGTCAATTGCTTATAAACCCCAAGAAGTTATCAGCATTCTGAAGAGCACACATTTGGGGGTGGACTTTAGTAAGATCCCGAAAAGACATCTTGATGTTCTTAATGAATACAATTTACTTACACAAAATGTGCATCGTGTATCATACACTGACAACCTTGACGAATATGGGAACTACACAGAAAGTTACGAGTATGTCTTGGTTGTGTATCCTTCAAAGGCGATGATGTGGAATGGAGTAGTTTTACCACTAGATCTTGAGTCGATTCCGATAGGCAATGTCGATAAGGGCAAGGTGCTACTTGTTTCCAAAGGAGGCCCTTCTTCTAGATTGGACGAGTGTGGTAGCTACTTTAGAGAATGCTGTGGTGATTGTCTGGGGTCAATGGTTAATAAAAGATGCTCTTTACCACGGGTTCAAGGGGAATTACAAACGATAACAAAGCAGTTTTTCAGAATATCTTGTTTTGCTATCGACTCTATTCCCACTGTTCGGAATCAATGCAGAGGGGTCAATGAGTCGCAAGAGCTGGCTAATAGTGTTTTCACTTACATCAGAGATCTTGGCCGAGATTCGATACGGAGTTTTGACAATGTGAGAAAATCTGCTTTGATTTTAAAACTACTGAGATTTGCCATAGAATGGCTAAGTTTTATCGTCGATGACTGCGTCCCAACAGATCAAAAAACATTTAGATGGTGTGTTTCAGCACTAGAGTTTGCCATGGATATCACTACTGGATTCAACATTTTGACTTTGGATAGTGAGAAATTCTATCGGCTAAAAGATAAAGTCGCAGGATGCATGTCACTTTTGATTTCTCATTTTGATATTATGGGAGCTCGGACGAAAGAATTACAGAAGAGAAGAATGCTCAACTATTCGTCGAAGACAGGTAAGGACCTTTTCACGATGGACGATGAAAGTATAAGGTCATTACGAGAACATATAATGTACCAGATCGCGAGACTTGAAGGTGAGCGCAGAACGCTACAAGTGGAGCAACAATCTGTAGGAAGAGTTTTGGACGACACAGACTCTGACAACCAGTACTTGACTTTCCTCGCTTCATCATTTTCCTCTGTTTCAATTAGGTGGCAAAAGGGAAAGTTCCTTGGAGGAGGCACTTTTGGCTCTGTATATGCGTCTGTCAATCTTGATACAGGTGGTGCATTGGCTGTGAAGGAGATTAGGTTCCAGGACAGACAATCCATCAAGAATATAGTGCCTGCAATAAAGGGAGAGATGACAGTTCTGGAAATGCTATCACACCCCAACATTGTCCAATTTTTCGGCGTTGAAGTTCACCGTGACAGAGTCTACATATTCATGGAGTACTGTAGCGGTGGCTCCTTGGCAAGTCTGCTGGAGTATGGAAGAATTGAGGACGAATCTGTGATCCAGCTCTATACCTTACAGATGCTGGAGGGATTGGCCTACTTACATCAGTTTGGAGTTGTTCACAGAGATATTAAACCGGAGAATATTTTATTGGACCACATGGGTGTAATAAAGTTTGTTGACTTTGGATCAGCAAAAGTCATAGCAATGGCAGCTCATGGGGGCAGCTCTAATGGAGCTAGTAACTCGAATCCATCTGGTATGAGCTCATTGTTACAGTCAGGGCGCAAGACGCAACCACTTACAGGGACACCGATGTACATGTCTCCAGAAACGATCAAAGGAGAAGTCGTTGGAAAGTTTGGAGCCATCGATATTTGGTCATTAGGGTGTTGTGCGCTGGAGATGGCCACCGGTAGAAGACCATGGGCCAATTTAGATAATGAGTTTGCTGTGATGTATCATATAGCTGCTGGCCATCTACCACCATTTCCTTCAAATGATCAGCTGAGTCAACAAGGTCAGGAATTTTTAGCAAAGTGCTTGAATACGGATCCAACGAAAAGATTGACTGCAGTTGAGCTGCTTCAAGATCCGTGGATCCAGGCCATTAGGAACGAGGCTTTCAGTGAGTCAGTGAACAGCTCCTCTACTGATTTGGTTGCTGAAGCTAATATAGTGGAATAATTCTTCTGCACCTGTATATTTGTTTGAATGAGTGGGGTGTGAAGCAAAAAAGGGCAGTTTACAGTATTTTTATATATCTTTTGATAGGGAGAGCGTTAATTCACGTAATATTATCGTTAAACGTGACAATATGTAAAGCCACAATTCTACACTTTATATAGTTATGTCAGTGACTTGAGCGGCCTTTTCCGGAGAAAATCTCCAATGAGTCCAACTATCAACATTTTTCTCCTTTTGATGTCCCTGGGTCACACCTGAGGCAACATTTTTTGTAGAAAGATTTGCCATATTCGCCAACCTGATAAATCCTGTTTCATCAGTGTCCTCATCTAAGTTGGAATAGTCTATTTCGTCGAAAAATCTTCTCTGCCAAGTAGCCCCATCTGCCTCTTCTTGCTTTCTAAGTTCTCTTTGCTCGTTTTCAATTTTAGACTTCTCTTCATGAATCAGGTCAAAATCACCCAAATTAATGGCCTCTGCCACCTTCAACCAGGCACGTCTACTTTCAAGCGGATGCTGCTGTTCAATTGGTTTTACTTGCAAATGTTGGGCTTTGGTGCTGGTAGCGTCAAAGAAAACGGGGTCAGACCCAGTCGGATTTCCATTACCCTTAATGAAATTGGATAGTCGAGACCACTGTCCACCTATTGTATAAAGAGCCTTTGTTTTGTCTGCAGACTCTTTAGCATTCTTGTAGATCCTGGCTTTGAAAGTATTCTTCTTTCCAGAAAAATATCCTCTCCCAGAATACTCGATCACAGTGATATATCCATTTGAAGATTGTATGTAGGACTTTTGTTCCAGCTCAACAAAAGGAGCGGCCACAAGTATTCCTTCAATATGCAAGGGTGGCAAGGTTATTAAATAAGTCTCGTTCAAGTTGTTATACGAGAGCAAACCATGACCAAACTGCCTAACATTCAGGGCGGTTGGACTCATCGAGGCCCTCACACCATTATAGCCTTGTAAAAGTGTGTTGTTCTTCTTGTTTTCGATGGCATATGCTGTAATTGGGGGATGGTGACTCACTTGCTCGCTCACAAGGGTCGTATCGCCGTATCTTTTGTCTTCCGACTCATCGACCCACTTGCCAACAAAAAGCTCTCCCAAGAAAGGATTCAGCGGTTTCTTCTCACCGCCCAAAGTCTCTGTACGGGAGCAGTACTGTGATTTCAGCGTTGAAATAAACCACCTAGTGACAGCTAGCATTCTTCTGAGCTCCACCGAGTCTTCTTCGTCCACCTCATGTTTCAGAAAATTAGGTTCCAGCAGCAGATCAGTATGCTCTGACCAGTACTGGGAATACTCTACCTGTGATGTTGCAGACAAAATGAATGGCGGAGCAGTCAGAGAGGACAGGTCGCCATTGTATGATGCCAGCGACTTCATGAAAGAGGTCCAGCTGCTGGAAGAAGCGACCGACATTTTCGAATTAGATCTCGATCTCCAATCAGTCCCCTTGTAAAAGTGTCTAGAAGAAGGGCAACACCACCACCTCCAGCCGTTGTTTGATTTTGAACAGCGTTCTCACTCACTGTAACACTGTCGTTTAGATCTCCCTTCGTTTATTTTACTGATGGTTGCCCGGGTTCAAAATGAAAACACACCCGTGCACCAAACATGGCGCAGCAAAAAGCTCAGCCACATCAAGACTACACCGCCACATATCATAGATCAAGCTACTCATTCAAGTTCATTTAGTCAATTACAACATCTCCTAGTAAAGAACAGGTACTCGTAAACTCTTGAAATTACCACCAGTCTCCGTGGTCCTTCATGGCCTCAACGACCTTGATGAAACCAGCAACATTGGCACCGACGACAAGAGATGGTACAGTGGACTTGTTAGACTCAGCACAGTAGGTAGAGGCAGTCTCGTAACAGGTGTTGAAGCAGTCGATCATGATGGTCTTGAGCTTCTCATCAACCTCTTCTGAAGTCCACTGGACTCTCTGGGAGTTCTGGGCCATTTCCAAACCGGACACGGCAACACCACCACAGTTGGCAGCCTTACCTGGAGCATACCAGATGGAACCTCCAACGGAGGTGGCAGACTTTCTCTCGGCCTCAAAGACAGCAATGGCCTCCTGAGTAGAGCCCATGTTGGAACCTTCGGCAATGAACTTGCAGCCGGCAGCAACAAGGGTCTTGGCTTCGTCGCCCGACACCTCGTTCTGGGTTGCGCATGGCAGAGCCACATCGACCTGACCAACGTGGATCCATGGTCTGGCACCATCAATGTATTGAACAGTGGTGGCGGCGAAAGCCTCGTACTCGCCGATGATCCGCTTCAACGACTTGAACTTGAGCTTGGCCTCGCTGATGGCTGTAACATGGTCTGCAGTGATACCTGCTTGGCAGATAATAGCACCTGCAGAGTCCGAGAGCGACACGACAGTACCACCGAGCTCAATCACTTTCAACGCTGCGTATTGAGCAACGTTACCAGAGCCCGAAATAGCGACCCTTTTACCAGCAAAGGTCTCCTTTCCATTGGTGGCTTTCTCAATCATTTTTTCAACGTAGTAGATGAGTCCGTAACCGGTGGCCTCTGGTCTGATGAGAGATCCTCCCCAGGTAAGGCCCTTTCCGGTGAGCACACCCTCAAACTGGTTCTGCATCTGCTTGTAGGCACCAAACATGAAACCAATCTCTCTGCCTCCGGTACCAATGTCTCCAGCAGGCACATCAGTGAACTGGCCGATGTATCTGGCAAGCTGTCTCATGAAGGCGGTACAGAAACGTCTGATCTCGTTGTCAGACTTTCCCTTAGGATCAAAGTCGGAACCACCCTTACCTCCGCCCATCGACAGGCCGGTCAGGGCGTTCTTGAAGATCTGTTCGTACCCTAGGAACTTGAGGATAGACAAGTTCACACTTGGGTGCAATCTTAGGCCTCCCTTATAAGGGCCTAGCGCGCTGTTAAACTGCACACGGTAACCTCTGTTCACTTGCATGTTACCCTGATCATCCTCCCACACCACTCTGAACTGGATCACTCTCTCTGGTACCGACACCACCGCAATCGCCTTCTCATACTCTGGGTGCTTCTCGAACAGAGAAGACTGCTTCAAGCTCGAATAGAGCTCATTGTACGCCTGCTCAAACTCTGGTTCCTCTGGTTGCACCATTTTTGCTGCTTCTGATATCGAAAATCACTATGCACTACTGAAAAATTTCACGCTAGTGCTGCACACTAAACCACTCGAGGCCAGTTTCCGAGTATTTATACTTGCAACCCACCACTCTTCTGCTGCCGCTGCTGCCAAGCTGCACCTGCGGTAATGCGACGCTCGCCGTCATGCTGCCCATCCCCCAGCTCGACGCTCGCAGCTGGCGGTCCTGGCCATTTCCTGCTGCTGCCCTGCTGCTATTTTGCCGCCGCCGCCTCTCTGCCCGTCCATACCTCATACCTCCACCTTGCCGGGGTGTGCAGTTCCGCTGCGGTCCTGCTCCGGCGCCGCTCTGCAGCGAAGAGCCGCATCGTTTAGGGACCAATAGGCGCAACGTTCTGTCACAATCTTTCTTTCTTTTGGTAATCTGCACAGCCCGGTAGGCCCCAACACGTCGCACAGACTAGCAACGGCCAGCACTAGAAGAACTGGAGCGGTCGGTGCTGGTCCACCTTCCGGCAGCCCAGCCTGTCACCAGTGGCTCGGCCTAAGCGTCGCTACCAGCGGTGCTTCCACTGCTGCTCTGGATCGCTCTGCGAAAGTAAAGTTTGCGTTTTGCACCGCCTGAAAAATTTGTCAGTCGGAAATATCGTTATGAGATCTCGAGGATCTGAGGATCTCGAGGACGATGAGCAGTTTCCAGCTTGCCCGCAGACTGGAAATGCGAACTCGGCGAAGCGTTGCACTACAATGCAGCAGGGCCACCGGTCTGGGAGTATCTGGCATGTGGGGGAGTGGCATGCTGCACCGGAGATGGAATCGGTGGGGGAGGAGGGGGGGGCAGATCGGCTCGCAGGACCTGGGACCTATTGCTATTGTCTCGAAGGTTATCGCCAGCCAATGATCGCCAGTCAATGATGGGAGCATATCTGTTTACACCGAAAAACCCTTTGAACGGGCTTGTTCAGAGATTAGCAGCTACTGGAGAAGTAAATCAGAGACAGCAGCAAGATGGAAAAGAAGCGTACCGTGTTGGCGAGTTGCATTGACCGGTCGTTGGCTCTTTTCGGTGCCACCCCCGCCAGCATCACCTACAAATCCAACTGCAGCCTCAGTCCGAGTTGCCTTATCACAAATTACTCTCTTTTCGATTATACTAGCAACTATCTAACTTCAAACCAACAACCGTGCTAACTACCCTACAGCTTGGCCTTTGCAGGAGCCGCAAACTTGAGCAACTTCTCCACGCCGGCAGCCTTCATAACGTTACCTTTGATCTTGAGCTTTCCTGCCATAAACAACTTCTGCGCACTCACCTTGCCCGTAATTAGCCTTCTTAGATCTGCGTCCCCAATTTGGATCTTGATTTCTGCCTTGTCCGCCGGCGAGTCCGTCTGTCTCAGCTCACCCTTATCTTTAGACTCCAGCAACCAGTACTGCTTGCCGCCGCTTTTCTTCTCGGTTACTTCGAAACTAACCACCGACCCCAAGCTTTTGACCGATTCCTGCTTCAACGACTCGTTGCTAGCAAGTGTCTTGGCAAGCTGTTGCAGGTATCTTTCAGATTTGAATTGCGCCATGTTACTAGATACCTATGCCTTTATCTAATCCACTGTAGCACCTCCTACTCTGCCACTGGTCGGCTCTCCACCTTTTATACTGCTGTTTCCACCCTTTACCTTCTTCACATGGCTTGCTGTTTGGGATCCATGTGAAATTACAAATGTGGGGAAAACGTGCGTCGATCGACGCACTTTGAGAACGTCGATCGACCTATTTTTAAAAATGATGTTACCCCGTCGATCGACGCGCAATTGTCTTTTCTAGAAATTCTTCTATGACAGCTATAAATTTAATGTCGGCCCCAGGATCACTCAGGTCACTTGTCGGTCAGGGCTTTGGTTTGCAATCAACAACTAACAATGGGTGTCTTCAACCCCTCTTCAGATAAGGAGGTGACGTCAGTGGTCGAAAAGACAAAGGATTCTGGCAATAGTACGTCACCATTCGGAGATCTAGAGTCTATTATCTCTACCACCAATGATATCACTTCAGCTTCGGTTTCCAGCCTTCTGGACTGGTCCAACAAATTCTTTAATAACGATTATGGCCTCGGGTTTCCATCAAAGCCCGTAGACCGCTTAACTGGAGACATTTTCAATATCAACATGGACGACTTTCTCAATATGCTTCCTGCGTCGTTCGATTCTGACATTTTTGGAAGGCTCAGACGCAAATTCGGCTCTCAGGTGACAGAATATGGCTACTGGGCTTATCCGGTTCCTTCTCCAGAGCTATATACCAGCTGCAAGGAACTAGACGGCCTTTCTGCTTGGGATTCTAACGGTTACTGGAGGTGTCTTTTCCCTAGGGCAAAGATACCCGAACACTATAGTGATGTGTTGGCCAAGGAGGACGTGATTGACGACCCCAATCATGAGAAAGGGGTCTTTTTTTCTAACTTCACAGACTATTTGACTTTCAAGCAGAAAATGAATCAGGTGACCAGAGAAAAGAGACAGCAAGAATGGGACAAATTTAAGAATCAGCAAAAGGCCAAATGGGATTTCTTAAATAGAAAGAGAGAAGACGCACTCCCCGATGACGCTGATTTTGATTCAGAGATTTCAGGAAAAAGATTAAGAGGAACGTCCAGAACCTCAACTTTCAGAACTTTGGAAAACGGAGACATTGAGAAGTACACCACCGTCACCCAGATGTTTGACGATGGCTCTTCTCAGATGCGTGAGGTTAAAGAACTGCTTGATCCTAATGGAGAAAGAAAGAGCGTTGATGAGAACTCCAGAAACCTACCTTCGTCCGAGCTCATGACTGAGAGCAAGGATAAGAAGAAAGGCTGGTTTTGGGATGTCTCAGACAAGAAGGACTAAGGTTGTGTGGTCCTTTGTGGTTTGATTTTATTGGAGTTGTTTTATGGTGATACTTATATCTACGGTTTATATTCGCAAATTAGTGGACATCTATTCTAATTTTTTATCCAAACGCCACCGTATTACAGTAGCTTACTATTAGTTCATCGCCAACACGAAATATGTCGTAGAGATTGCTTACCTCGTCGTCAAGATTAGGACTCACAGAGTTACTCAGATAGCAATATACTTTCTGGCCCAGCTTCATCTCCAGGAACTTGTAGACTGAGGAGAACTTTGAACTCCTTGAGATTTTGAACACCATCGGTCGTATTTGGCTCACAGAGCCTATGCTCTTGAAACGAACTTGCACCTTATTTGTCGTTGGCTTTGAGACCGAAAGAACAGTGGATGCCGTTTTAGTAGGAAGAGTAGTGAGTAAGACCGATTGATTAAGTGTGATTTTGGTCTTTGGTGGCGCATCCTTGATGGTGTTATCGCCATTATCTTGGTAATCTGCACCTTCGTTGGCTTGCTCCGTCTCCTCTACTATTTTTGATTCCTGACCATTTTGCTTCTTCTCTCCAACTTTGATATTTAACTCCAAAAGAGATTTAGCTAGATTGGTAAGCTTTTGGGTCTCATCTTCAGCCATTATCTAGACTAACTTGCACCATTACAAGGATAGCCCACAAAGCATCAATCCTTCCTCCTGATTACACTATTTATTAGTAGAGCAAAAAAATATCGGTTTTCGTCGATCGACGCGCCACTTCTAAAAGATTGTAACTATTTATTGGCGTATGCCTCCACAAGTTTGGCAAAGTGCTCTTTCTCCACATCTCCAAGCTTGTTGTTCTCATCAAGCTCGCTTAGTATAGTCGACACCAAAAAGAAGTTATTATACAGAAATATTTCCCTCTTCTTTTTATTTTCGAAGCTGGAACTCATCTTTATCAAAGCATTTTCAAACTCGTTTCTCAAGCGACTGATAGAGTTTGTCAATGGCTCAGACGTTTCCAGTTCGTACGTCAAGTTGCTGGACAAATGCAATAAAGACAGCAGTACCATCCCGAAATTTTGAGTCAAGTTCATGGGCACCATTATGTTACGATTGACGCTTTTGAGGAGTAGAGACGAAGATACCACTTTCCTCAAACTTGAGCAATTTGAGTCAATCAAGCTTTGAAACCGCGGCCACAGTATTATCAGCTGCAAGTTCAGATAATCCTCCATGACCGGGATTCGTCTATGTTGAAGTTCGTATTCCATCCCCTGGCAGAGCCTTATTATAAGAAGAACTCCAAATAGATCAAAAGTCTCTCCAACCAAATATTTAGTATAGCCGTATCCTAGTTGATACACTGGAGTGAAAATAGTTTTGAAAAAATCGGATATCTCGTCATTCGTAACCAGTTTGAAGAACTCGTTCAAAAACAAATACTCTACTGTAATGTTATCCAGTAATGCCTGATTGAAATTTTTGAAAGCGTTTTCTATCCAATACTTTGTGTTATTTGTCTCTGCAATCTGCGCCAGCATTACAGTTTCGTCTGGAGTCGCCAAAACCTCTATACGTTTTGCCACATTTATAAGATACTCATTTGCCGTCACCTCTGCTTTGGAAGATGATAGTCCAAAAAATGACCCAGAAGCTGCACTCGCCATATCATCGTCCATAGAGCCTAACAAGACGTTACTTTCAACTCTATGCACTTTGAGCTTTTCCAAAGATGACAAATACTTGAAGAAATTCTGATAATAGTACCATCTCATTGTGTATCCATACGCTTGTCTTAATTCCGAAGCAAGCTTGGCATTTCTTTCTTGAAGAAAAGGGAATATTTCCTTCACCTCAAGCATATCCTTCTGTACCACTTGCGAGGATACGGTCTGTTTTCTGAGAGACTTAATTTGTAGTACTAGGTAGTCTCTTATCCTTTCCACAACTTTGAGCTCCATAATATCAAGCAATTTGACTAAATCAGATAAACTTTCAATTTCGTACTCTTTTTCGTACTTCGTGTACATCTCTCGTTTCTCCACAACAAATCGAAGATTCTCAAGCCACTTATCATCAATATGATCATTCAGAATTGACAAAACAACCTCGGGCGGTATTATGAGGTCGTTCACAACCGGCGTGAGCTTGAGATCAATCTGCTGTTTGCTCTCTATTTCAGAATTTAGCAAGTTTGAGCGTTTCTGCAGAAATTCCATTTCCAGCGACAGTTTGTTAAGACTGTTTTCAAAGTTGAGAAGATAGTCAAACAGCGGTTTCAAGAACGTTCGCGAGTCCCGTATCACTTTCTGAAAGGTAGCAAACTTCTGATGGATGCTGTCAAGATCCATGGAATTATAACTGGTGTTGAGCGTGGTCAGCAATCGCAATTGCTGCAAAGTGTTCACCTCATGGTCCCCTTTCAACTGGTCAACCAGCAGGTCCATCCCTGTCAGAGAGTCATTGTCATTAAGCTCGTTTAGGTAATCTACCTCCCACTCCGGTTTGAGTTTGGATTTCAGCAGTTCAATGCTAGACGACTCGGGCTGCGTGGGTATATTCGGCTGTCTGTGCTTTGAGATTGATCTTCTAGAAATACGATGCATGTACCGCGGCTGGGCAGCAGCTTGTTCATGTCGCACATTGCTCATGGCAAAACAAACATAAACACTGACTTTAGAGCACGACAATCATAGAATGTAGGACTCAAGTCAATCCAAACACCCACCTATGCAAGCACACAACCATCGCAATGAAACAAAGCTAGCTGTTCAATTATCTCGGTGCCAAAAAACGGATTGGCCCGTGTAAAGATGTGCCCGACTTCTTTTTTATTTTTTTCGTTTATAAAACTGGTCTGCCTGCGTTCCTTCTTCTTACCTCTTGTTCGTTTGTTCCTCCTCCAATTGACCGAGTAGCGCTTTATTTGGCCCGTATAGGGGCTTGAATGCATTAATATGATTTTGTCTGCATCTTTGAAACAAAGTTCCATTTGTTTGTTTGCATTTTTACCCACGGCTACTTGCTTTTGTTTTGTTTCATTGCTCTCTCCTACCGCGGCTTTTTGAGCACTTTAACTAGTTTCAATCTAGTCCAATCATGCTACAACCATGGCGAATCGAAATCCCATAAAACAACCTACTTCCATTGCACTGACTAGTGACTCACAACGCTCTTCTCCACTGCAACCTCTTCTTGTTTTGCTCCCACCTTTCTCATCTCAATCAGATACCACCGCCATATGCACCGCCACAAATCTTAGTCACTGCCTGGTGGGAAAATGCAGATTTGTGACGTCAAGGCAGAAGCGTTTTATTGTGCGGCGGAAGTAGAGGATCTGCATGGTACACTAACATCAGCACTTTTAGTCCATCATGAGGTGGCCCCTGATTGCCTCCACATTTAGTGTGGGCTGCAACGCGATTGTCGAACAAAAGGATATGTTTTTGAAAGGAGGCTTGCTTATGTGTTCAGCCTGAGTCTTTTAGCAGACCAGGTCTCCACGTAGCTACTGTGGTCCATGACCATCTTTGTCTGTTGACAGCAGCCGAAAACAAACAATAGTTAAGAATAGCAACAGCAAGCATGCAAAACATATTGTCGGATTAGTTGTCGCATATCATCGAAGGGCTACAAAATCCTGCAGCTATCAGTTGCGTGCATATATATATATATATTTATATATATATCAGCCATGAGCTCCATCCTGATCATTTCACTAGACATGCTTCACCACGCTTCACAGCGGCCACCGCTCCACAAATGAAGCACAACCAGTCTCAAAGGCGGGTTTCCAACAGTTCCCAGACCGCTTTTCCTTATATGTATCGCACAGCTACTTTTGACGGCACGCTATTAGCACATCCTCCTTATCACAAACCCATAACTCTGCCGCCGCTGGTATCGGCTTTGAACAACCCTATTCTTCAGCCTGAGTTTGCTGTTACCAGCCAACCCCCCTTCATACCTCTCCAATCCCCTGCATTAACTCCAAATGCCCCTTCCAGTTTTCTCAGCTCTCCAGGCAGAGCAGCCGAGGAGATAGTTACAGCACCAGATATTCTGTCTTCTTCTTCCGGATCCCCACCCACGACCAACCAACGATCCACTCCAGAAGGGCATAAACGCGTGAGGTCATCCAAACCTGCCTCAAGGCGGTCACGTAAGGGATGTCTCACTTGCAGGTTTCGAAAGCGCAAGTGTTGCGAGACTAGGCCTATTTGTAGGGAATGCAAACGTCTTGGAATCAAATGCTCTTGGATTACTAACGGCCTTGAAAACAAAAATAAATCCAAGAAAAGTCCCGAATTTCTCAAAAGCGATGAATGTTACGATGAGATGTTCGGCGTGATCAAAATTATCAGAGGCAAAATCGATTACAAAATCGCAAACGGAGAGTTTGTTGAGGGCAGCGCATCCCTCGATGAAAAGCTTTCTGACAACGAACACAACGACAATAATGATACAGAAAGCAACAGAATCTAAGAAAATGGGTCAACTTCTCATTTGTCACAAGGACACTCTCTCATGAATGCGCAACGTCTTGATTCTGCTGGCACCATCAATTACGAAAACAACTCTACCAAGTATTGATTATTTACTTACTGAATAGCATCTTAACTAATATGAAGTTTTTTCACCTTCATACCAAGGATTTATCAAGTATAAGACTCGTCTAACTTTGTAATCTATGAGTGTAGATCTGTTACGTGAGAGTATTTTCACTTTCTCTTCTTATCTTCTGGTTCTTCCCTAACGGCAATATCTGCAGCCTTGAAATCCATGAAGAAGTACTTGAGAACTAGCTCAATAGCCCAACTAACAGCGAAATCAAGTATCATTGTTGCAGTTAGTTTGTACTTAAACAAAGATGTCATCTTGACGAATTGCATCGCTTCATTGAGCTCAGGCATGAACTCAGTGGATCCAGCAAAAGCCAGGAAAGTCACTCCCAGAAGTCCATAATACATTCCTCTGTTATCCTTGATCGATTCTCTGAAGGGAGGACCTTGATAGTTGATTGTGAAGGTCGAAACTTGCTGGGATAGCTGGATCAAAAACATTGCAGTATTCAGCAAGGATGGGGAGAACTCTTTTTCCAAATCAATCTGTGGCTCTCTAGGCTCAAGAATGTAAATCTCCCTGGTAATATAAACTAAAGATATCAAATGGATTGCAAACTGCCCTAAAATGGACCCCATGATATAAATATTGAAAATTCCAGGTTGAGGTCTCTCTTTAGAAAGCTTGTCCAAGGACTTACCTCTCGAAATAGAAAGGAAACAGACGCTCAATAAAAGACCAGATACGGTTGCCTGCCCGTCACCAAACTTGATTCCGGCCAAATAAAGCACGGACAGCGAGTAAGCAGAAACAAGACAGTTAAGTGCTAAAATCTTGTACATTTGAATAGTAGAAACCAGGGCACATCTACCTTGTCTAACGATATGCACTACTGCAGAAACATTAGCTAACTTAGAGGTGAAAGGTGCAGCCACAGATGCATCTCCAAGCTTCAATACCGGAGCCTCATCCTCCTGCTCTGTTTCTTGAAGCCCAGCCATCAACTGCTCAGCAAATCCGGATTTTTGATTGCTTCTGTTAGGCTCAGTGTTGACAGTCACAGGTTGCATATTTGCAAGCTCCACAGCCTTTCTTATATCGTCAGTGATTATAGTTCCGTTCTTTTCCAACGCAGCCAAATATCCTGGGTTTAAAGGACCAGGAGGATACAGATGTGCAATAATAGGAGGAACTTTTGGTGCTGGCTTTCCCCATCTTTGCATAATCTCACATTGCTTTTCATAAACCTTTTGATGTGCCTCTATCTTCTTGTTGTCTTGTATTTTCTTTAAAGCGTCCTCTGTTCCATTCAGTAAAGCTATTCCAACATGGGCCTGCTTTAATGCACCTACATCGTTGGTTCCATCACCACACATTAATGTCTTGTAACCGAGATCCTTATAACAGTTCAAGATAAATTCCTTTTGTGAAGGAGATACTCTTGAATAGACCCAAGTATGTCTTATCAAAGATAACAACTGCTTATGTTCCATTAATAAGGATAGCGCATATCCAGTGATGCAGATATCGTTTTTCTTCAAAAACTCCAAGTCAAAATCTTGAGAAGGGTAAAAAGGAATAATTCTTGTCTCATCAACATTTCTCCAAACAAGTTCACTATCACCAGGGTGACCTGCTTCAGGTAGATCCAAGATGAGGACATCTTTGGTAACAATTTCAACCTCCCTAGCAACATGACAAGCAGTGAGAGGATTGTCACCAGTAATCATCACACATCTGTGACTCGACTCATTCAGCATTTTGATGGAATCTATCGCATCTTCCTTCATTGGACAGTGGAATACAATAAACCCAGCAAATTTCAGATCGCATTCAATATGATGTCTATCTATGGTTTCTAAATTTTTGTCTGAGGACAAATATTTGTACGCAATTGCGAGAACCCTAGAACCTGATCTGGTAAACGATTTAAAGGTCGCCTCATAATTAGCAGGAGCGTCCACTAGCATATCCTTTATGGTTTCTGGAGCGCCCTTGCAGCCAACTAGAATTTGGTTTTTGACTTTGGATATTGTGGAAGATCTCTTCAATGTAGAAGAGAAAGGAAATCTTCTGACAATCTTGATTGTTCTTCCGTGTCCCTCTACAGTGTTCTTAGCCTTTGGTGCGAGCTTCCATTGGGATGCCTTCAAAGTTTCCTTCTCCATTGGATCACCAACAATCTCTCCGTCATCAAGCTTCACAAGAGCGTGAACTGAACCCAAAACATCCAATGTTACAGCAGGAATTTCGGAGGACTCAGGCTTCGAAAGGTGTCTAATATCGTCTGGCTTGAAACCAGCCAATCCCTCAAAAATCAAATCCTCTCCAGTAAGTGTTCCAGTCTTATCAAAACAGCAAACATCAATTCTACCTGCAACAGGGATTCTGAAAGGCTCTGTACAGTAGATGTAAAACTTCCCAAGAGCTGCAAGGGACTGGTTTACAGCCATTGTCAACTCCATAGGCAGCTCAGGTGGAACAACCGAAGTAATCACAATAATACAGTCCAAAATCAACTTGGACTGTATTCTACCCATTTTGGTACCCTCCACCCACACATACCGTGACGCAATAATTGCGAACACAAGAAGAAATAGGATAAACAGAAAAGCCTCCTTGTTCGCGACAGACATTCTCTCACTAGAGAAGATCATGACTCTTACTAGAGATCCCTGAGTGGTCTCAAATCCCGTTTTTGAAACAAGAGCTAAAGCTCCATTATCAGGAGCCAACTCGATAAGGGGCTTTTCGGGAGTGGTAACTTGCAAACATGAAGTACCTCCGTGCAAACATGAATTCTTGTCCAAACCATCAGGCTGATAGAGATCAGCATCGTCACGTAGCTTGATTGATTCTTTTAATAATGGAGTTGACTCACCAGACAACATTGCCTCGTTAACAATGCAAGAACCATCTAACAGGACCATGTCACAAGGTATTGATAAGTCTTCATGCGGAGTTCTCGTAATGGAAACAATATCTCCTGGAAGAAGATCCTCAGTTGATATCTTGACCCAGACCTTATGTCTGAAGCACCAGACTTCGTATGGCTTAATACCCATACTTTGAAATTCTGTCATTGTTGACTTTCGTTGATAAACGGTTGTGGATTCGAAACCAATCAACATCAACAATGAAAAAATTGAAAGATACCACATATCATCCATAAGCCAAAGTGCAATGGAGAAAAGTTGAAACACAAAGAAAGGAGCCAATGCATGTTCAACGAAAAGCTCTAGAAATGTAGGAACAGGAATGTCAAATATGTTTTTTCCGTAAAGCTTTTCGAACTCTGGCTGCTCTGCTTCAGATATCCCCTTGGAACTTTTCAAATCTAGAATTGTAAGTTTATCGTTATCGATAGGGAAAATTGGAGGTGAGAACTTTTTCATTTCCTTGTTCCAGATGTACTTTCTTTTTTGATAATTGACAGACAATTGCTGAGAAACGGGGTCATAGTTGAGCTTACAAATCTCACTAATACCATTACTAGGTTTTGCACAAATGTACAAGTGTGTCGCATCTCTCAAATCTGTAACACGCACGTATCTGAACCAAGCATTAAGATTTAAATTCCATCTTGGAAGTAGCCATATTAACGCATGAATGGAAACCAGCGCCAGTGTATAAACAAACGTCCACTCTCTTCCAACAAAGTAAGTTTCGTAGTGATTTTTGTAAAGATTCCAGTATATTGGATAAATCACTAGAAAAGGCTGAACATAAGGTTTCTGGATCCAGGGCCTAGGCTTTAACAAAACTGACGACTCGATTGTGTCGCTGTTCACTAAATCCTGTGTCATTTTCCTCTGCTCGATCTACCCCTTCTGTGAGTAACACCCTCTAAGAACTTCAATGAAACAGCTATCTTATATCGAGCAAGTAAACAATCTTTAGGTCAACGTGGCATTGTCTCCCAACTAGAAAGCGTTGAAAATCGCCTTCGTCGTTATCTTCGTTTGTTGAAAGTCGGGGATCAAACGGTGTACAGATGTTTTTGAACACGAAGTTGACCACTTTGATTTCATTACGCGCACAATACTACTACTAGCTTGTACATGGTGTAAGGGGATTAGGGTACTGGAAGTTGTGTTGTGGCAAATACTAGAGTCATGATCGCTGAATATCCATTGGATGTTGAACTACCTTGGTAAGTGAGAAAGAATTCCTTTTTTGAGTCGGATTAGTCTACTAACACCTACGCAGGGTTGAAAAGTACCGGCCCTCCACACTACAGGATGTGGTTGGAAATAAAGAAACCATTGAATCATTGAGGCGTATTGCATCCGAGGGTAACATGCCACATGTAATAATATCGGGGTTGCCAGGGATTGGCAAGACCAGCTCCATTCTCTGCCTAGCAAGAGAGTTACTGGGGGATCAGTATAAGGACGCGACGTTGGAGCTGAATGCATCTGATGACCGTGGTATTGATGTGGTACGTAGTAAGATCAAGCAGTTTGCGCAGAAAAAGGTACAGCTTCCGCCTGGACGTCACAAGATCATCATTTTGGATGAAGCGGACTCCATGACTCCAGGAGCACAACAAGCATTGAGAAGAACGATGGAAGTCTATTCAAACACCACCCGATTTGCGTTTGCTTGCAACCAAAGTAGTAAGATTATTGAGCCACTACAAAGTAGATGTGCTATTCTCAGGTTCAACAAGCTCGAGGATGAAGAGGTGCTGAAGAAGCTGCTAGAGATTATCAAAAAAGAGAATATCGAGTACACGAATGACGGTCTTGAGGCTCTAATTTTCACCTCGGAAGGTGATATGCGTCAGGCGATTAATAATTTACAGAGCACGTACTATGGTTTCTCATTGGTCAACTCTGAGAATGTCTACAAAATAGTGGACTCACCGCATCCGATTGTTATTTCCAAGATGATTCTGAGCTGTGTAAATGGTGATTACGATGCTAGTCTGTCAATCTTGAAGGGTCTGTGGATCAAAGGGTACTCAGCGGTCGACATTGTGAGCACCAGCTTCAAGGTTCTCAAAGCATTGTACGATATTGACGAAGATGTTCGGCTCGAGATCATCCGAATCGTGGGATTTACACATATGCGGGTTCTGGAAGGTGTGTCGACATATTTACAACTCTGCTGTATGCTATCCAAAATAGCCAAACTTACGACAAAAGTAGAATCAAATTAATATAAGGACTGGAATTTTTCACTACTAAAATTATAACGCGTTTTTTATCAGATAACAATTCTCGTGTCTGAGTAGTGAAGAAGATCCTTCAGACGGCAAATATGACGGCTGGACACTCAAAAACTGTGTTACTACAGGTGTTTCAGGATCTGGACACATTTATGGCGATCCATTATCAAACAAGCTACCATTCAGAGGTGATTCGACTCTCTGCAATTTCTGGGAGGATCATGAATTTGGACTACACTAATCTTCTGTCGATAAAAAGCATATACGAACAGTCATTTTCTTACACTCGAGTCGACAATGATATGCTCATTGATGTGTGCTGTGCCGATGGAGAGAATATATTTGACGTGAGGTCGAAGCACATTACGAGACTTAGTCAACGACTGGCTGAGTTCAAAACACTACTGGATACACATCAGATAACCACAGCGAAACCCTCAGTGACCACTAGAGTGCTAAGGGTTCCTCTTGCAAACACCAATAGAATGCCAAAGAAGCTTACTAATGCCAGAACAAAGTACGAGTTTCACGAGAAACAGATGAAGGGATGCGGATCCTCCTTGCTCGAGAGAATTCGCCAAAAACAGACCGAACGCGCAGGCAAGCCCGGCCCGTCAGAGCTACACAGCATGCTGCTAGAGTCGAAGATGATAGCTGTATACGAGGTGATCTATGAGCAGTCGCCCAAGTTCAGCAAGCAAAAGGTCAGTCTCAGTATGACCAAACTGCGGCAACAGGTTTACAACTCACTGGCTCTATCTCTGCCTCCAAGCGACATCGAGGAAGTCATTTCACGGATAGCCGCACATCTGGGACTCACTCTAGTTACAGTCGGGTCCGTCAAGATCCTCAAGGTTGGTTTGTTGGACAGAGAGAAGCATCTAGCTGTTCTGCGCGGGGCAGTAAGGAGCGTCAACTAGCGTCCTTTCAAAAGGTCTCCGTGCAAGGGTGTTAATTCTTGCAACTCGTTTTTTTCAAGGTTTTGGTGCACGGGTGCAATGATCTCCAGTTTCGTCGTCGTTGTGCGGTGAAAATTTTTTTTGAGCATTTTTGCTGGAATCTTCGACGAAGAAAAAGAGAATCGACCAGATGGATCAGTTTACAAAGCGGACGCCGGTTTCGGGAGGGGAGGGGCTTATTGCGGCAGCGTACGGTTCACGCTGGGAAAATGTCAAATTGCGGCGGGCGCAACCACACATGAGCCGCCCGATGGCGGATAGTGCGGCGTAGAGAACCACGAAGGATGGATGGAGTTTTCCAGAGAGCTGTGGCAGGGTAATGAAGTTTTTTTTTTCAAAAACCTGTAGGAGTGGAAAAAAGAAGTTGGAACTCATTTGCCTTCTTTCTTTTCCTTTGTATAGATTGTTTAGTAGCATTAGAAAGAGTGAGCAGGAGAACATAATAGTACAAGATGCTAGCGAACTTGTCAAGAAACCTCAGAAGTGTAAGTTTAACAGCGGATTCCGTGGGTGGGGCGCGATTTGCGTCACAAAGCGGTTGGGGTGTTACAAAGAATGGCACTAACGGATTTTGGAACGGACAGTCTGGTCTGAGAAATGTTAGATACAATTCCAACAAAGTGAGCGGTACTGTGATCGGTATCGATCTCGGTACCACGAACTCTGCTGTAGCTGTGATGGAGGGCAAAACCCCAAAGATCATTGAGAATGCTGAAGGTTCAAGAACCACTCCTTCGGTCGTCGCATTCACCAAAGATGGCGAGAGACTGGTCGGTATTCCTGCTAAGAGACAGGCTGTTGTCAACCCAGAGAACACCTTATTTGCCACCAAGAGACTTATTGGTAGAAGATTCGAGGACGCCGAGGTGCAAAGAGATATCAAAGAGGTGCCTTACAAGATTGTGAAGCACACCAACGGTGATGCCTGGGTCGAGGCAAGAGGAGAGAAATACTCCCCTGCTCAAATTGGAGGTTTTGTTTTGAACAAGATGAAGGAAACTGCCGAGGCATACCTCGGTAAGCCTGTGAAGTCTGCTGTCGTTACCGTCCCTGCCTATTTCAACGATTCCCAGAGACAGGCCACCAAAGATGCTGGTGCCATTGTTGGCCTCACTGTTGCCAGAGTGGTGAACGAGCCTACAGCTGCAGCTTTAGCCTACGGTCTAGAGAAGGATAACACTAATGTTGTTGCTGTCTTTGATTTGGGAGGTGGTACTTTCGATATCTCTATCTTGGACATTGATAACGGTGTCTTCGAGGTGAAGTCAACCAACGGTGACACTCACTTAGGTGGTGAGGACTTTGATATTGCCCTTGTCAGATACATCGTGGATGCATTCAAGAAGGAGAGTGGTATTGACCTCACTAACGACAGAATGGCTATTCAGAGAATCAGAGAAGCTTCTGAAAAGGCTAAGATTGAACTGTCCTCCACTGTCAACACAGAGATCAACTTACCTTTCATTACCGCCGATGCAACTGGTCCAAAGCACATCAACTTGAAGATGTCAAGATCCCAATTAGAGTCATTGGTGGAGCCACTAGTGAAGAAAACCGTGGAGCCTGTCAAGAAAGCTTTGAAGGATGCTGGCTTGTCAACTTCCGAAATCTCTGAAGTTATTCTTGTTGGTGGTATGACAAGAATGCCAAAGGTTGTTGAAACCGTAAAGAGCCTCTTTGGTAAGGAGCCATCCAAGGCTGTGAATCCTGATGAAGCTGTCGCTATTGGTGCTGCCATCCAGGGTGCTGTCTTGTCTGGTGAAGTCAAGGATGTTTTATTATTGGATGTCACCCCATTGTCATTAGGTATTGAGACTCTAGGTGGTGTATTCACCAGATTGATCCCAAGAAACACAACTGTCCCAACTAAAAAGTCCCAGATCTTCTCTACTGCTGCCTCTGGACAAACCTCTGTGGAGATCAGAGTTTTCCAAGGTGAAAGAGAATTGGTTAGAGACAACAAATTGATTGGTAACTTCACACTCGCAGGTATCCCACCAGCTCCAAAGGGTGTTCCACAAATTGAGGTTACTTTCGATATTGACGCTGATGGTATTATCAACGTTTCTGCTAAGGACAAGGCTTCTGGCAAGGACAATTCTATCACTGTTGCCGGCTCTTCTGGTTTGTCTGACTCTGAAATCGAGAAGATGATCAATGATGCCGAGAAGTTCAAGGAACAGGACAAAGCCAAAAAGGAGGCTATCGAGCAAGCCAACAAAGCAGACCAACTATGTAACGATACTGAGAAATCTTTGGAAGAGTTTGGCGACAAGCTAGACAAAGAAGAAGTCGAGTCTGTGAAGAAACAGATTGCTGAATTGAGAGAGATTGTTGTCAAGGTCAACAGCGGTGACGGTGTTGACTCTAACGAGGTGAAGGAGAAGTTTGATGAGTTGCAGAATGCTTCGTTGAAGTTATTCGAAAAGATGTACAAGGACCAGGCTGCTAATGATAATTCTTCTTCCTCCACTGGTGAGGAACAGAAGTAAGCTACACGCTTAGGAAATGAACAATTGTTTCTCTGTTTTGACTCGTTAGAGAATTTCCTCATTTTCTCACTCTGTTCATAGTACTGAGTCCAAATTGTCTATAGCTCCTTGATGATTCTGTTCTACTCTTAGTTACGGTTTGGCTGTCCTTTTTGTTCATCCTTCTTTGGTACATCTCCATTTCTCTTTCCAGTCGAGAACCATGAGACTCTTTCAGGACTCATATTCGTTCTTGTGCTTTATGTATATAGTTTCCCTTTCTATGCGGTCATTTTGTAATTAATAGGGGAGACGAGAACGAAAACGAGTTTGATTTCTCTGTATTAAATAGTGAACACGTTTTTATTTTGACAGCTTTCAAAGCATCTAATGTATTTTGATCATTTCTTTTGAGTCCCTACAACTAAGGACTAATTTAAGGAGGCAAATCGCCTTTAAGAGCAAGACAGGTCATGTACAAATGCAATTCGTTGACAAAACTGATATTTCTGAGCATTCTCATAGCCATTGGGTTTTTGAATATAGTACTTAGTTGTGCTCTCTTCAACAACTGGCTCCCCTTATTTGTTGTTGCAATATTTTTGATAGCTCCGCTCCCGAACGCTTTGTCGCATGCAATATCTTCCTCTTATGAATCTGATTTTCTATCTGATAATGGAGGTAATTCAGTACCAATAAATGAGTTTCTCAAGTTTATGACAGGGTTCCTGGTACTCAGTGGCTCATTTCTACCGATAGTTTTTTATCACAACGGGCTGATAGGACATTGGAGTATGATACTTAGTTTGAGTGGTGGGTTCATAATATATCTGAGTATAGTTTTGTTCACTGTTGGATTTAAAGAGGATTCTTATGATGATTACGATTTTTAACATTCCTTGATCTAAAGTTTGTCATTGTATATACAGAGCCATTAACGGTGCAGACTATGAATCATTATAAAAAAAACAAACGCAAAACTCCCCCATGTCTCCCACTTATCGTTGCAAGTCAATCACACATAGCTTCCCGCTCTTGGGGCCTCCATAAAGTATCGCCCATTTTGTCCCCTTAAGAGCTTCTTTAGATAATGCATTATAAATATTCGTCACAAATGAACGAGGCGTTGCACTCGAAGCTCCACCAACCTTGCGCTTCCATTCATCTGGCTGGTCAAGTGATGTAGTTGAAATCATTTCAAGAACTTCATCTCTAGCATCAATTGTGAATACAGGTGACTTCGATAGAACTTCTATCAACATAGTCGAGCTCTCCACAGCTTGGTCTACTATCGCCCATTTCTCCTTTTTATTGTTTTTCTTATTTGCATTGATAGCATTATTTGGGACCACAGTAACGCGTTGCCTGGCGTCAGTGAGTATTGTGGGACTGTGGGTCAACGCACTATCGGAAGTGTCGGTGACACTGTGTTCCTGTGTGCTGCTTTGTTGAGGCGCTTCTTGGAGAATGTTTATCAAATCAGGGAGATCAACCTCAATATCAGCTTTCGTTTCCAGATTTCTAAGTCGTAATGGCTTATATTTGTTGCTCTTAGTGTTGGTCAATATTTCGAGGCTAGTTTGTGCCTTCACAATTAATAACCATTTCACAGACCCTTTAGTCGCATAGTTCATCATATCTTCGATAGTCTTGCAGTTTCGAACGAGGTCTGCGCTGATATGTTTTGACCACAATACATTCAATAAGAAGGGAGCAACCTCCTTCAAGATGCTGGAACTGAAGAGTCCAATTATTATGTCACATTTCTTCAAAATCCAGTTGATTTTGATATCCTCTTTTTGAAATATTTGTTTTTTGAGCCCTTTTCTGGTACTGAACATCTCTTGGTACCTTTTCATCGAGTTAAACAAAAAGTCCCATGCCAGCCGAAGGCCAACTGCCTTTGGTAGAGTGTTAGGGGATTTGTTTCTAGCTAATGTCCTGATCAGACTATCGTATCTCCCTCCAGCACATATAATGGATTTGAACTTTTCATCATAAATTGCCGAGAAAACAAGACCGCCTTTATAAAATGCCGTATTGTAAGCGTTGAACAAGTGAATTTCGATAGGGATATCAATTTTGAACAGTTGGAGATTTTTTGAAACTTTGTTTATGTAGTTCAACGAATCATCGACCCTTGCCAAATATGGGCTGTCAAGCATCAACTTATGTAACTTCAGTCTTGCCTGATGAAGAGGTAAGCTGAAATCAAATTGCTCTAATTCGTTCAAGGCAGTAGAAGAAATATCCAGCTCTTGTTTTAGTAATGCTTTAGCTTCCTTCATTGTCCGACTATAACCAACATCGGAAAGTACTCTAGCAACCACCAGTCGTTGTGCAGTTTCAATACCACAGTACTCAAATATCGTATCAAGTAACTGACAATGATTTAGTAAGATCTTCACATTGGAAGACTTAATGAACGGAAAGATTGATATGATCTCGCATGCAACTTTTATGCATTCCGCATCATCAAAGTGCAAATATTCCAAAGGATCAGTGGGACTGGAGACAATATCGAAATCAATCTCTGTGAATTTTGTGGGACTTGATCCTTCTCCTCGATCAAGAGCTCTGTAGACGTCATCTATGCGATAAAACTTATGGACAGAAAAACTCTTCCTTCCTAATAACCTGGCCAATGGTAATGTCAAATCATAAGGTAACTGAAGCACAGAACCAGCTCTATCCAGAACTTGATAAACTTGGTATGTTGTATCATATAATGGATTTTTTGGAAACAACACTGAATCATGGTCCACAAATTTGATTGCACCGTGCTTTCGAAAAATAATTTCAACTTCTTCAACGATCTTAGAATGCAACAAATAGTCAGAAGGCTGAAAAGCTTTTTTATTCGAGTTGTCCCCAAACAGTAAATCTCTTGCAAAGCTGTACGGTTGGGAGAACAGGATATTACGAGCCTGATGATGCCATGAGGATGAAGGATCTACCAAAGCATTTAATGCTTCCTTCATTAACTCCTCCTGTTGTTGCACCCTGACCAGGCCACTTGATAGAAGCTGTTCAGCTGATGGTCTTCTGTCAACACTATGATCGAGTAGCAATCGAATGATTTTCTTCTCAGTGGACAAACGTTGTGAATCGAAATCAGGCGGGAACACAATGTCTGCCGTCCTTAAATTCCTTATCGTATTGTACCTCTCCATAGAGGTTTCCAATGGGTATATCATTTCAAAAAAGATTATGCCCAATGAATATAAGTCGACTTTCTCGTTATATGTGCCGCTTCCATTCATGACCTCAACAGCAACATAAAGTGTGGTGCCAATATCAGATGTAAGATCTTCAGAAGACTTGTTGTTGTTCAGGTCTTTTATGCTTGTTGATGGAAGTCGGTGAACATTTTTTGCTAGACCAAAATCTCCCACCTTGACATTTTGGTTTACGTCAATGAATATATTCATTGGCTTCAGATCTCTGTGGATAATGCCCTGAGAATGAATGTGGCTCAAAGCTTCTAAAATCTGTCGCAATATTCTCCAATAATTATCTGGATCTTGAGGCAGTCCTTGATGAATCAAATCAAATAAAGTCCGATTTTCACAGTACTCCATCTGAATAAACAAAACACTCCGTTTTTTTGACTTCAAGGGATGTGAGGATGTTTTAACCAATGTTTTACTTTTGGACGAGGAACAAGAATCTGAAGCCGTCCCAAAAGTAAAGGCCTCGTTCTCACTATCTTGCTCATGATCTTCACTGCCATCCAAGTCAGACTCAATCGTGCCCTCCTCATCGCGATCATCGTCACTGAAGTTGAACTCCACACTTCGATTTAGAGAATTAGATATGAAGTCGGTATAGCTCTGACTATTCGTTTGACTAAATGATCGATTGCTCTCGTTGTTGTCACTTTCATCATTATCACTATAATTTTCATCATTGTCCGAAGACAGAACGGCAGTGCCATCTCCCAGACCCCTAAAATCGTAATCATCCTCAAGCCAGGCAGCATAGTATCTGACGACATACTGATGATTGAGTCTTGCTAAAAGCATCACTTCATTTAATATCTTCGCTAGTTTGTCTTCAGTGTGTCTTATCTTCTTGATAGCATAAAACCGCCCATCCAACTTGTTTCGAACTTTAACTACTTCACCAAAACCTCCTCTTCCTAGTACTCCAACTTCTTCAAAATCTTGAGCGTATCTCGAATATGCCTTGCTTTCGTAAGAGAATCTAGATGTTCCACCGAATGATTCACGCTTAAAATTCTGGTGAACAGGTAAAGCAGAAACAGGCGAATTGGAGATGTCGCTGAAGCCATTCGCGGCCAGCGCCACTCTAGTGCGGTCAGATTGGTCAGTAAAAGATTCTGATACAGTTGCAGTGGATGACAAAGTCTGATTTGTTATACTAGCTAAAGGAGACACACTCAGGTTCAACCTAAGAAATTTGGAAGGTAAAAGTTCCAAAGGGTCAGGACGCTTCTTGGTACGAGCCTCAAATATGCCTGAAAGAAACGCAAGTATTGCGTCATCTAGTGTGTTGAAACTGGCTAGAAAGTCATGAGGACTCCCAAAATCGTGTACCACATTTACACCGACAATCATTTGAACAAAGGCAACTCCTAAATCCCAAACATCAGTCTTTCTCTGCGGCTTCAAAAAGAGCCTATTGTTTTTGGGGTTTACTCTCTCAGGAGCAATCCACCCGGTAGTAGCAAAAGGCCATATCCCATCAGAAGTCTCATATCCTACGTTTGGGAAATTGTAGAGCATATTCAAAATTGTATATCCATAACAAGTATTGGACGCTTTAACTCTTGCTTGACCTAATCCTTCTGGACGACATATTTGAATCGAGTCAATATTTACGCCTTTGTGGATTAATCCTTGTTTATGCAAATATTCAAAACTTTCTAAAAGTTGGATAGTCCATTCCCTAGCTGTATTTATATTGATGAATGAAACGGTGGAAAGCAGATCACTAAGAGTGTTCGAACTCTCAGACAGAATCCTAATTTTCCATGTACAAGACACTTCAGTATCCCTATCCACCTTCTTGCTTGTCTTTTTTGCTGCAGAGTTGGTAATCGAAACCTCTCCTTTCGATGTGGTCTCAATTTTCTCGATATTGAAAGCGTAGACTCGATCAATATTCTCATGTCTCAACTCAGAAATTGCTTGGAGTTCTTTCTCAAGATATAATATGGATCGCCGGCCTTCGCTTGACTTCCAAAATGAATTTGTAAGCTCGACTTCCGTGAACAAAAATTGCAATCCTTTTTCAGGAAAAGTCCTGTTACCACCAGATTTTGATTTTAAAGATCCCGAGTCTGTCATAAGCTCTCCAATCAGTTTATAAGCATTTGAAGAAGGGCTAATGTATGGTCTGACTAAATACTGTTTGGAAACGTTCTTCAGTATACCTGAGGGTTCTAGAGGTACGAATCCCGTGACTGTTCTGAAGTTGAACTGCAAGTAGTTAATTTGAGTCGTAATTGGTTTTTCAAACACAAAATATTGGCCATTACGTTGTTCATCTGGACTAAAAGCTAAACTATTCTCTTCAATATTCAGTAGGCTTTCTTCCCCTGAAATGAAAGGGAGAGTTTGGCTTGCGCTCACATTGCGCTCACCAGAACCATTATTTGCTATATGACCCTCTTGGTTGACAACGAAATCGAAATCGCCATGTTTTTGCCTTCTTTTACGTTCTGTGGCCACCATTTGATCTAATGCTTCCTGCTCTTTTTCTCTTTCAACTTCCAGTTGTTTCTGTTCTTCTTCTTGCTGCTGTTCCATCTTCTCCTTTTCTCTCTCCAGTCTTTTGAGCCGTTCCTCTTCTAGCGACTCATTTCTCACACTAGATTGAAACTCATTCAAATGATCTATTATGGCATCAGTCAGAGAGTAAATCATTGGAGCTCCTTTCTCAGCTCTCATGATTTTTTCCATCTCTTTTCTAAGAAAGTC
The DNA here is from genome assembly GCA_030579375.1 of Ogataea populi-albae. Classification (NCBI taxonomy): domain Eukaryota; kingdom Fungi; phylum Ascomycota; class Pichiomycetes; order Pichiales; family Pichiaceae; genus Ogataea; species Ogataea populi-albae. The sequence goes on from JAKTQY010000006.1 coordinate 252,799, forward strand.
CATTTGAGAGGACAATATATTCTGTGGTTTAGATATGAAAACAATAGGCAGAGTTAGTGGATAAGTGGATGTTAGCTCTACTGAGAGAACTAACGATAAAACAGGTTCATTATTTGTGTCAGATGATAGTTTGATATCGAATTTTGGTGAAGGCTTCTGATTCCAAGCGGAAGAGGCTGGTGTTCTATCAACGATGCTATCAGGATAGATAGAACGAAGAACTTCATACTCTTCAACTTGAGTTTTATAATACTCTTCCATTCTCATAAATTGTCTATGTTTTGGGTCGACTGTCAAGGCCCCAGAGTTTCAAACTGACCGGTGAGTACAAGTTGAGACTCCGAGCAGCGACTTGCAGGGTATCTGCTATGAAAGATGGAGTGAATCAATTTGAAACCAAAATTGACCTTATATGGAAGATCCGATGACTTTTAGCATCAGTAAAACTGCAACAAAGCAGACGAAATCGAAACCACTTCCGACAATGAGTAGTAATTCAGTAGAAGATTACAGACATAACAGACGATGATCAATAAATGATGATCTTGAAGAGGATAACAAGCAAAGTTACCCGGAAACGAATTTTGCTGAAAATTATGATCTCGATTGAGAACAAAACAAGACATTCAGTAAGTTAGTTTTGAAGCAGTAAGGTTACACTCAAGTTTAGTTAAAAAGAAATCTGTTGGTACTGAATCTACGGTTAGTACAATCACTTTTTCATAATGACAGGTATGTTATGTTTAAATTGGGAGGTGCTTCTACAGCTATTTTAAATTTGTGACTACAAAGCATTGCCACATCAAGGAAGCTTTTCCTGTTATGTTGTGTTTGTTCAGCACTGAATATAAGTATCGTTTGACTACTAGTGAGCTCTGCTTTAGAAAAATCACAAACTTGAGATTTAGTCCTCCTTTAATTATTGAAAGAAAAATGGGATTACCTGTTTTCTCTGATACTCCAGGTCTCAGACTACTAACTTAAGCTAATGAAAGATTCCAACCCAGAGAAAATAGACGCTGCCTCACTAATCTCCAGGTTATCATTAGACAAGAAACCTGATTTAGTAGCAGAACCACAGAAAGCAGTTTCTCAGGACCCATCAATATCAGTCAATGAAAAAAATGAGCCTGATGAACAACCAAAAAAGATAACTGAGGATGTACCAAAATCTGCAGAAAGCGAACAAGAACCAAATAGCAACTTGGTGAAAAACGACTATGAAGTGAAGGTCAAGCTTGCTGATCTGCAGGCAGATCCTAACTCACCTCTATATTCTGTCAAATCTTTCGAAGAACTAGGTTTGTCACCTGAGCTTCTGAAAGGCTTGTATGCTATGAAATTTGCGAAACCATCAAAAATTCAAGAAAAGGCATTACCCCTTCTGATTCGTGATCCTCCAAAGAATATGATAGGTCAGTCACAGTCAGGTACTGGTAAGACAGCGGCGTTTTCCTTAACAATGCTGACCAGAGTAGATGAGAATGATCCTGCTACTCAGGCTCTCTGTTTATCACCATCAAGAGAGTTAGCAAGGCAAACTTTGGATGTAGTATCACAAATGGGTAAATACACAAAAATCAAGTGTCAATTGGTGGTGCCAGGAGAAATTGAAAAGGGCCAGAAAGTTGAAGGGCAAATTCTTGTCGCAACACCGGGAATTATCAATGACCTAGCTAGAAAGCGACAATTAAACTTAGGAAAACTGAAATGCTTTGTGTTGGATGAGGCAGATAATATGCTAGACATGCAAGGTATGGGTGATCAATGTGTTAGAGTAAAGAAACTGATTCCAAAGTCGGCTCAGATAGTTTTATTCTCAGCTACCTTTCCCGACAATGTAAGAAAATATGCAGAGAAATTTGTGCCTGATGCCAATTCACTCGAACTAAAACATGAGGAACTGAATGTTGATGCTATTAAGCAGCTTTACATGGATTGTAATTCGGAGGAACACAAATTTGAGGTTTTGTCGGAGCTCTATGGCCTACTGACCATTGCGTCCTCGATCATTTTTGTTCAGAGAAAAGATACAGCCAATATGCTTTATACAAAAATGAGGAAAGAAGGACATGCAGTCTCAATTCTACATGGTGATCTAAGACATGATGAGAGAGACAGATTGATCGATGATTTCAGAGAAGGGAGATCTAAGGTACTTATCACCACTAACGTCCTATCCAGAGGTATTGATATCCCATCAGTCTCAATGGTGGTGAACTATGATGTTCCAGTTGATGGGAAGGGAAAGGCTGATCCTTCAACGTACTTGCACAGAATTGGACGAACAGGAAGATTTGGTAGAACAGGTGTTTCAATTACTTTCATTCACAACAAAGAATCCTACGAAAACCTGGAGGAGATTAGACGATATTTTGGTGGAATTGAAATGACTAGGCTGCCTACTGATGATTGGGATGAAGTTGAGAAGATCGTTAAGAAAGTCATTAAATAGAAGTTTGGTGTTGATATTGCGTAAACACGTATACTCATCTTGAATAGAGCGTCTAATAGTTCAAATTGTACGTTCTACCTCCATGGAAGTAGATTTATCGCTGACAGCTTGCAACGCTCATCAAGTGTCACTCAGAACCAAGTAACAAAATTTGATTCTTAACTGCTATCAGGCCAACTGCACCTTTCTGGTTTGAACACATATCATATAGGGCGCTAATGCCACTTATCCTATTCAGCTTCATATAACGTTCAATATAATCCACAGCCGTAAGATAATAATCGACGGTTCCACTTTCACTTTGACTGTCTATAGCCTCCTTCCGTAAATCCTCTTGAAGGATATCAATAAGATAAGCAACTCTTTTCAATCTATTATAGTATGAGGTCTCTATCGATTTCCAAGCGGGATAAGAATTAACTATTTCACTAACTGCAGGTTGACCCTTCGATGGATCTCCAACAAACCAGATTTGATATAGCTGTCTTATGCTCAAACTTTTATTCGATTTGGGTCCTCTAGGTAATCTAAAGTTGATTACTTCAGAAGGAATGCCCTTCTGTCTTAATTCTAAAGCTTTGGCTGTTTTCTGCTTCTTGTTATGCTGGAATTCAGTAGAAATAGGCACTGCTCTGGTCTGTAATAGATCTAAGTGGTAAGCTCTGTAATCTGCAGATTTCGCTTCTGGATCGGGTGTCACTTCAGATATTTCTGTCTCATCAACTAAAATTGGATCTACAACTCCTTCCCCTGGAAATTCTGTATGAGAAACTATGTTCACCTCCTGAGATCGCAACGCTTCTGATGTGATGGAGTTCATATGATCACTCGGATGACTATATCCTAAGCTATCTGAAGATTGCTTGTCTATCTTTTTCCTCTGTATTAAATTGCGTTTTTCCTTTTGTTTCTGTATTTTTCTCCTTTCTTTGACTTTTTGTGATTCTTCTCGAATATAAACATTAAGCTGGGTTCTTCGATTGATGAGTTCCTCAATTTCGGCCTGGTTGGCCTCAATAGCAGTAAGTAGTTTGTTCTCAGCTTCCAAGAATATTTCTTGTTGAACCGCTTCTTGAGCCTTCGTTATTCTTTCAATTCTTGACCTCAGGGGGCCCAGCAAACTCTCAATAGTTCCAGGATCTTTATCTACAAGTCCTAGAAGTGTTGTCTTAACCCAGTCGTTTAGGGCCGTTTCTTTGTATTCAGTGTTGGAATTTGACCCCCCCTCATGTAGATGTTCTCGAGATGGTGGAGAGAAAATGGTGCTCTGCAATGCTCTAATTGCCGAGAGACGAGCATACTTTTCTGCCTCAGTCCTATCTGGGTCATGACTCTCTGAGCTATTTCGCAACATCTTCAGTGTTCAAGCACCTTATTAATGATTCGATTTGAGCGTGCTCTATGATAAAGTTCTAACTCCTTTTTAGATATAAACATGTTGAAATACCTGGTAATCTCAATGCCGGGTAACTTTGTTGTATTAGCCTCAGCACAAATACAAGTAGTTAATCCTTGATCCATGGCTCTGTTTGAGTTTCAGAGGTATATCGATAGCTGAACAACATGACTTATAACCAAGTGGCACGTAACCAATCGAATCTCATTAGTCGATAGATTATCGTTAACTTCCTGTTCAAAGTCTCATCACTAAAAAGTTGGAAGCCATTCTGAGTCTGAAAAGTCGATCGGCTGAGGATCTCTATATATCAAGAATGTTTTTTTGTTTCATCACCCTTCCGGTATACAAAGCATTGTCTGAAACAGCTTTTAGTATCAGGTTTGCTCTCACATATGAAAAAGGCTTCGCAAAATTGCGATGAAACCTTGCTATCAAATGCATAGACGCCTGTAGTTACATGAAATCAACTTAAGATAGCCAATATGTATATTTAAGCTATAAAAGAGGGTAGTCCAATAGTATTAATAGCATCTACTCTGTAAACTAATCACAAATCACAAAGCAAACGATCAGTACTCATATCTGAATTTATCGTTCTCAATGTCTGTTAAATCTAGGAAAATAGCATCTCTCTCTTCTTCATCTTGGGTAAGGTTAGCGGCTCTTTGGTCACGTGAATCGTTCTCTTTCTTGACAACAAATCTCAAAACGAAACACAGCCCAACAACGACTGCTAGCTGCACTATCAAAGCAATTTTTGCTGGAGTGTAGTTTGGGGCGTCCTTAACCTTGAACATCTGCGGACCAATAATATTTCCGATGCAAAAGGAAACTAACGTCATAACATTTCTTGCCACTCTTTTGGTATAACCAGAGGTATTGACAGAGTTCCAGTTGTAGAGCATTGGTAGGATAGCTGGAGCTGAATTTAGAAGATAAACACCAAATAGCTTTCCGACTTTATGATTGTTGTCAAGTGCTAACAATAGAATTGCACCCAAAATCGAAGGCACACATACAGCAGCCATGATGTAACATCTATTTCCAATATATCCGGCAAGGTAGCAACAGACGATGGTGGCGATAATCGAAACTGCTCCTGATGGCATTTGAATAATCGTAGTCTTCTCGTTACTGTAGTTGAAAGTTGAAATAATCACCGAGGAAAAATTAGAGACCGCACCGTTATCTATCATAGACAAGAGAGTAATGAAAAATAAAAGCCATGTTTGCTTATCATGGAGCAGTAGTTCTTTGATCTGATAAGATTTGAACTCTTTGTTCTGTAACCCTGTCTGATTTTCCTTGATATGATCGATCACCGCCTCTCTCTCAGGCTCGTTCAAAAATCTACAGGTCAGTGGATTGTCAGGAATAAATACGATAACGATGATGCCAACAATGAAAGTGAGAGCCCCCATGAAAATAAATAAAATTTGCCAACTCTCTAGTACGGTAGAGTGGACATGTTGGAACCCGAATGATAGTAAAGCACCAAGTATCTGCCCTGTACCAATTTGCATGTACCAGAGACCTGTTCTTCTTGATTGTTCGGGTTTGGTCCACCACATTCCGGTGATGACAATTAGACAACCAGCAACTGATGCCTCAAAAATGCCAAGCAAAGTTCTGACAATCATCAATCCGGCATATTTCTTGGTCGCAGCATGGAAGCAAATGATCATTCCCCATAAGCATACATTGGCGCCAAGAAACTTGCCCACAGGAAGCTTTTGAATCAGATATCCAGATAAAGGCTCAGCAGCCAAATAACCTACGTAGAAAATTGTACCAAGGTTGCTGAATTCGTTTCCCTTTAAGTTTTTTCTAATACCCATGACAGCAGCATAGTTAATGAGAGTTTTATCTAAATACTGAAGGAAGTATACCACCATGAAAATTGGCATAATCCGAAGGTCAATTCTCCAGCGTAGAGCCTTAAATTCTTTTGGACTCAAAGGCGAGGTCAAAGTTGTTTCGGCATTGCTTACAGTGCCCTTTTCACCTTGCTCATTGCCAGATGGAATCTCTTCGGCCTCCATCAAGTGGTTCTCTTTACTGTTAGTGCTCATCATCTTTCCACACCAGCTGGTATCGCACGTTAATACGCATGAGGAAACTTATGCAAATTTTGGAAACCTGAAGCAAGTACCTCTTTTATGAATGTTCTCACGCAATTCGCATCGAGAAGCTCATCAAGTTCAAGACCCCAGATCCCATTGTAGGCTGTCGTACTTCCGCAAACACAACAGTTTGATGATAACAAAACTGCTGCTACACTACATCCGCTTAATCCAACTTACTCGAGACACGTCCCTGAAGTACACCGAAAAATAAAAAAATCGTCGCGCTTATCTAGCATAAAAGATATTTTTTATTGAACAATTCAAGATATGGTTTTCCTTTTTCCGGCGATCGGAAAGGGTACTTCCGCAATCGGGATTAAGAGCCTATGAGATAATTGAACTAGTAACTGAGGCATCAGCCTACTTATGTACAAAGGACCTTGGCACCACATTATTACTAATGCCTACTGTTATTATGCACCGGCCTTGGTGCCGGTAACTAATAAGGAAGACGAGTATGTAAGGCAAAAAGCCTTGGATATTACCGCGTCATTATGGCTATTGTAGGTGGTATCGTCTGATATCAACCCTTTGCTTGGGTCTCAGCTAATTACGTATCATGTTTTACTTAACTAAGCCTAAAGCTATCAGCCGACCCGTACGGTTCAGCATCATCAAAAAACTTATTCCAGTCGAAAAGCATTCCTTCCGCAAAACCGGAGTTGAGAACTTCGGAGAGATAACTCACGTCTGTGAAACCTCCTCTCAAGTCAATATCGAGGCCAGCGTTGGCGGGTGAAAGAGGTAGAAAACTCTCTATTTCATTTCTCTGTTTGTGGCCCAATAGTGTATCTTCTTCTTTCTGCACCGTTGGTAGAGTCTCAACGTTATCCATCTTGAAGTATGTCAACAGCAGGTTTATATTATCGCTCGTGTCTTTCATCAATCCAGTAGAGTTTGTTCCGGACTTCCGATTGATCCGTCTGATTTCATTGATTGTTTTGAGGATAGTTGGCAAATCAATGGAGAACTTCTGGGTCAATAACTTCAATAAGGTGCTGTAAAGTGGCGAACTGGGATCAATTGATTTGCCTACAGTTAAAGTATATCCCAGAAGCAGCACCATAAGAGCATTGTAGGCATAAAAGAAATCATAGTATAAAAGTCCATTGAAAAACCCGCAGTTCACGGAGAATAAAATAACATTTGTAACATCAATTGCCGATTTGATTCCGTAGCACAGCGTCTCAATGAGTGTGTTGTCGCTCCTGAGTGAGTAGTTCATCTTCAGCGTGATATACAGCAAATAAGGTACTGTCAATGATATAAACAAGAAGTGATACTGAAGATGTAGCTTGATGTGATAGCGCTTTGGAGATGGATTGTTATAACATCGCAGATCATCACTCAAGTTATCTTGCCAATCTACTAGCATTTTTTGAATCCTGATAACATTCGCAACATTTTCTTCAGACCACGGGTTTTTTGTTTTGTACAAGTATTCTCGGTTTCTTAAAATTTCATACATGATTTTAAAGAGGCTCACTGAGTTGATGTAGGTATCTCTGAAAAGAGGATCCTTTGTTGATTGGAGCTTAGGCAAATCCAAGTCCACTTCCTCTAAGGATATGTTAGGAAGTCGGCCTAGTATAGCACAAATGTTCAATTGAAGCCTGAAACATGACCACCAAGCAACCTTTATTTCTTCTTGCAGCTCTTCGTCGAGTTTATTCACAACAGAATTCTGGTGAAACCCAAGGCTGATGCATTTGAGGCACGACGAACTAACGATAAGCCAACATGCTTCTCTATTTTTCTTCGTCTCATAGTATAAGCCAGTCAGATACAACATTCTTACTGCATCGACAGTTCCTGCCAACAGACAGGAGGGAAGACACTGATTAACGATATCAAAATATTTTGATATAACCTCATCTGGTGTATGCTTCGTTGGTTCTTCTTGTTTCATTGCGGGCTTGGAAAAATAAAAATCTCTGCCTAAAATCCATACAAGGTAAATGCAGCATACTTCTTCGTTCTTGAAATCTGATACATCTTCAGAAGCATTCATCATAACGTAATCGAGAAACTGCTTATGCCGTATTCTGAACTTCGGTTCTAAGAAAATAAAGTAACTCTCGTGTAGCCTTTGGAAAAAGACATCAACATACATTTCTGCCTCATCCTTAGGTATTAAATCAAGAATGAGAGAATCCGGTAAAGGCGGCTCATTTTGAGATTTTGCTACCAGTTGCGCACCTGAACGGGGCTGCTTGAGCGTGTCCAACATAGGTGGACTATCCAGGTCATTAGTGGATGTCATTTTACCCACCTCTAAAACAGCATCAAACAGTCCAGCTGTTCCTTGAAGCTCTGGATGTTTACCTTTCGGTTTGAATTCCTCCTCCGAATGTGAGGTGGAAGGTGAGCTTATCATTACTGGCTCATCCGATGTAGCATTGGATGGAAGGGTCACATGAAGAGCCTCAGCGATACGATTGATGTCATCCATGTTATCCGGATCATTTTCAGGAAACATAGCACCCACTATCTTGATCAAGCATTTCAACTGATATCTCGAAGTCTCGCTAACCGAGTAGTAAGTACGTTTTTTCCTAGGAATGGTAGTGACGCACTTGGTACCTCCTTTGACACATTCTGTGCATGGGGTGACTGTATCATAACGTATTTGTCCATCCACTGTGCGCTTGCAGCCTCGTTTTCTTAGTTTGCACCTATCGCAGCTGTAGACTGCTCTTTTACGCTCATCATTAGATATTGGTATTCGAGATCTAGTCATTCAAAAATGATATAATGGGCTAATTCGTGGCTAAGGCTATACCAAATTCCGGTAGTCAAGAATTCCAAGTCACTCAACATACAGTTCGATAATCGTAAGCTTGTTTTCTCTCTCTCCTGTACGATTATATGTAGAAAGGTCACCACTACGCAAGAGACCGGTCGGAAACATCATTAAGCTTACATAAGCTAATCTGTGCTGGAAACGTATCTTACTCCGCAACCGGAGCGGTAGCGGTCCTGTACTTCGACGCTTTCAAAAAAAAAACGGTAGGGTCGATAACAGCGTTCACCTTCCTAATTTGGAAGTATCTGTATGACAGTTGGGGAACCCCATATATATAGCTGAGCGTTTGGTTTGGTGTTCAATAGGTGGGAGAGGGATGCTGATGGTCAACTTAACAGACAGAAAACACCATATAGCCGCTCATAGAAGATGGTCAGAAAAGCAGCTTTAATAGCATTGGCAATCTGTGCTGAAGGCCACTTTATTCCTCAGTGGAGTACAAAGATTTCTCAGGAGTCGACCATTCAGTATGAAGAGTCTTTCATTGATGAGATATTTGGACAACTCGTTAATACGGATAATGTAATGGAGTTCAAATGTCGTCAAATTGAGAGCGGAAATCTCGTCGTAGCAAACGATATTAAGTCAAGTTCGAACTCTGTCTTCAGAGCAAATAAGGTTCAGTTTCCAGACGACGATGATCTCTCAGATTATCGCGATAACCATCCACTTTATGCTGGAGTAGTCACATTTGCTCATCTTCCAGAGTCGGAGTGCTTTTTTCAGACAGAAGAACCTGTGGATATAGCAATATGTGGTGCACCATTTGATCTAGGCGTTTCATACAGTGGTGGTGCACGGTTTGGTCCCAATGGAGCAAGGCAAGGCTCAAGAAGACTAGGTGGTGGATATAGTCCCATTAGAGGCAATTCGAAAGAGTCAAAGCTTCGTCATATTGATCCATATCACTCGGGATTAAAGATTGTTGACTGCGGTGACGTCCCAATGACTCCTTTTGATGCGAGAATTGCACTGAACCAGCTTTACAGAGGACAAAGAGCAATACACAAGCATTGTGCAAAGAACTCTCACAACTACAACCACACAAGAATTGTAACTTTGGGTGGTGATCATACAGTTTCCTTGATGAATATCAGATCTGCTTTTGAGACGTTCGGCACTAACGAAGGCCTGGCTATCATCCACTTTGACGCACATATAGATACATGGGATCCAAAAGTGCTGGGAGGCGGTGTTACAAAATACGCAAGTCTCAATCATGGTACTTTCTTACATTATGCAGCGGAGGCTGGATATGTTTCTAGAAACCACTCTGTTCATGTTGGTATTAGAGCGCCTTTTATTTCGTCCCAAGACCACGAACATGACAGGGACTGTGGGTTCCAGACAGTCACATCAAAAGATGTAGACATACATGGTAGCAGGGGTGTTGCCCAAATTATCAAAGATATCGTCGGTGATCGTCAAGTTTATTTAACTTTTGATCTAGATACGTTTGATGTTGGATCGGTCAACTCTGGCACATTAGAAGCTGCAGGTCTAAGTTCTAGGGAGGTGCTTACAATTTTAGATGGACTGGAAGGTATCAATCTCGTTGGATGTGACATTGTTGAGATAAGCACTCCTCCAAATACTGTTAATAATGATGTAACTGGTCTTCTTGCCGCTCAAGTTGTTGATTCACTACTGGGTCTGATGGTCGCAACGGAGGTAAACTAGTAGTGGCTTCTATTAATTAAACGCATATATAAAGGCACATCTTCAGTATATATAACATCACCAGATGATCACAGATTGGTAGCTATGATTCGGTCGTCTATAGCTTACTTTAGGTATTACCATAGCCTCATAAGAATCACTTACGTACATCTTACTTGAGGAGACCTCTCCAGTTCAAGATCTGGAGAGATATTTCGGTGCTCCTAACCATCCACAAAAATGCAGCCAAAGCAGCCAAAAATGAATTTAACGACACTTGAACAAGAATGAGAAATATTATTCTTGACTAGTGGTTAGACAGACCCCATACCGGTTAGATAGCTAAACAGAGAAGAACATCAATTATCACAATCGCGATGGTATGTAACATTTATCTTTTCCTTGACGTCAATGCATTGTCAGGTTCCCGTTGTGACGGGAGGCGCGATAATGGAAACTAAACGGCAAAGTGTTGAGAAATCACGAATGCATAATAGCAATTGGCAGCATTACTAACGGCGGCATTTGTTTAGGCTGGTGCTCTGGAAAATGCACGTAAAACGTTAAGAAAGCTCTCGCTGGATTCGAGTGAATCGCTCTACGGTCAGATCTACTCAGTTTCGGGACCTGTTGTTGTAGCAGAGAACATGATTGGTAGTGCCATGTACGAGCTCGTGAAAGTTGGACATGATAATCTAGTTGGTGAAGTTATTAGAATCGATGGCGACAAGGCCACAATTCAGGTCTACGAAGAAACAGCTGGTCTTACTGTGGGAGATCCCGTTATGAGAACTGGTAAGCCACTGTCGGTGGAGCTCGGCCCTGGTCTGATGGAAACCATTTATGATGGTATCCAGAGACCTTTGAAGGCTATCAAAGATATCTCTCAATCCATTTATATTCCTAGAGGTATCGATGCCCCTGCATTGTCAAGAACAACTGAATATGAATTTACCCCTGGCTCATTGAAAATTGGTGACCACATCACAGGAGGAGATATCTTTGGAACTACTTTTGAAAACTCACTGATGTCTGACCATAAGATTCTGCTTCCACCAAGAGCAAGAGGTACAATTGTCTCCATAGCAGAAAGTGGATCTTACCATGTTGATGATCCAGTCTTAGAGGTAGAGTATGACGGCGTGGTCCATAAATACTCGATGATGCACACTTGGCCTGTCAGAGTTCCTAGACCAGTTGCGGGAAAACTTGCTGCAGATTACCCACTTTTAACTGGGCAGAGAGTTTTAGACGCATTGTTTCCTTGCGTTCAAGGTGGTACAACATGTATTCCGGGAGCATTTGGGTGTGGAAAGACTGTCATTTCCCAATCTTTATCGAAGTATTCAAACTCGGATATAATCATTTATGTTGGATGTAAGTGTTCCTTAGCTCTTTCATTTCTGAGCCAAATTACTAACTTTTTTTTCAAATAGGTGGTGAAAGAGGAAATGAAATGGCAGAGGTGTTGATGGAGTTCCCACAATTGTATACAGAGCACAACGGCAAGCAGGAGCCTATTATGAAGCGTACTTGCTTAGTCGCCAATACATCGAACATGCCTGTTGCTGCTAGAGAAGCTTCTATTTACACAGGTATCACCTTGGCCGAATACTTTAGAGATCAAGGTAAAGATGTATCCATGATTGCTGACTCATCATCAAGATGGGCTGAGGCTTTGAGAGAGCTTTCTGGTCGTTTGGGTGAAATGCCTGCTGATCAGGGTTTCCCAGCTTACTTGGGTGCTAAGTTGGCTTCTTTCTACGAAAGAGCAGGAAAGTGTATTGCGTTGGGCTCACCTGATAGAATAGGTTCAGTATCGATTGTCGCTGCCGTCTCACCTGCTGGTGGTGACTTTTCTGATCCAGTTACTACTGCTACTCTTGGTATCACACAAGTCTTTTGGGGTTTGGATAAAAAACTAGCCCAAAGAAAGCATTTCCCTTCGATCAACACTGCTATCTCATATTCAAAATACACTAATGTCCTAAACAAGTTCTACGAGGGCAGTTATCCCGACTTTGCGTCACTTAGAGACAAGATGAAGGAAATTATCTCCAACGCTGAAGAGCTCGAACAGGTTGTTCAGCTAGTCGGTAAGTCTGCCCTCTCCGATTCTGACAAGATTGTTCTTGATGTGTCCGCCTTGATTAAGGAAGATTTCCTACAACAGAATGGATACTCCACGTATGATGCCTTCTGTCCAATCTGGAAGACCTATGATATGATGAAAGTGTTTGTTGCCTACCACGATGAAGCCCAGAAGGCCATTGCTAACGGCGCTCAGTGGTCCAAATTAGCAGAGGCGACCAGCGATGTGAAGCATGCTGTGTCGTCTGCTAAGTTCTTTGAGCCTAGCAGAGGAGAGAAGGATGGTGTTGCAGAGTTTGAAAAGCTTTACGCTACCATTTCCGAGAGATTTCAAGAAGCAGCGGAGTAAAAGTTTGAGCCTCTTTTCGATTCTGAGGGTTATATGCTATAAAGTCTCTTTACATTTTCACTTTAATGGAGGTCTCCTTACCGTTTACAGTTAAAGTTATGTGTAGCTTAATTCTATAATCTAGATGTTTTTTTCTATCATTAAGTCCACCATAGTAAGACGCTTTGAATTTAGGCGCATGAAAATTAGGTTGCACAGCCATAGATTTCCAACTCAATTAATTATCCTAATTAGGAAATATTCCAATTTGAGGTTTTCAGCTGGGCTGGTTTCACGATGAAGTGCCTGATCTGTGAGAGACTCATAAATCATCGACCAGCTTTGGATCAGAAGGCTCTCATCGGTATCTTGTAGCTAGCAATTGACTAATTGACTAATCGGAGTTGATATTGGGCTGCTCCATGTTTGAAATACACAATGTCTAACCAATTCATCCTTAACGCATTTCGAGATATTATTCCTTCTACTGCGGAACCGTACCCAAAGGAGCTTGTCGACTATGCCGGTTTACTTTATCTCTCCTCCAAAAGTAAGTGTTCTCTCAGCTCTCAATTTGAAGTAGCGCGTTATCATCTTTGCTGTTATCTCACTGCTGAAAAGTTCTCAAAAAAGTATGATCTTCCAGAGGTGACGCTGAATAAAGTTCCAATTCCTAAACGAAAACTGCGATCGATAATAGATGAGTTTAGACAGTCACTTACTACCAAAGTTTGGACATCACAAGCTGATAACTTATCTACCCCTAGATCGAAGAGAAATTACCAACTTCTCACTCCGGAGACAGAGTCCACTAAACGCAACAAAGAGGACCACGACTCAGAGACCACTCCAACAATAAAGAGAAAACGTCAAACTGATAACTACCTGACTCCAGATTCTACTCCGTCAAAAAACAGGGTGCTTTTTGCCAATAACACAGCACCTTTAAGCGGTTCCTCGATCAGAGAGCAGCTTATTGCAGCTGCAGATGAGCAAAATGGCACAAGTGCGGAAGACGTGGTTAGTCTTTTAACTCCTCAGAACACTTCTCAGGAAGGAATTCGTAAGAGAGGTCGGAAGAAAGGATACAAAGTGAAGTCAATGGCTGACAGAGCCCTCGATAATGATAGCATTATTACCACTCCTCATCTTGTGTCGTTCTGCAACAGGTTCTATCTTCCTGAGGAGATAACCAGGAACATTCTTGATTCTTATAAGAATTACTACTACCGTACTAAAAGCCAGTGGGGTCTACTATGCGGACTTGTTTCTATTGCATACCTCAAATTGAATCAGGACAAGGTAGAGCACCAGGTTGGATTCAGGTCAAAGTTTTACAAGAATTTGCAGCTCCTACAAAACGGTGGTCTCAAATTTCAGGAGTTAACAGAGTGGATCAAGCTTGTTGAAAACCTGTGCGCTGATGAAAAATGGATCAGAGATCTGAACGATCTGTACTCTCTAAAATCTGAGTCTCAATTGCCATTTGGTATCCCTACCCTCAATTCATTTATCGATCCCAGCACATGTTATTTCTCCAATAGAGTCAGTGAGGATTACAACAAATGGCTTCATAAAATAGATAGAGATATAACTCCTATGTAAGATAAATTAGTTCATTAAAGAACTAGGCATAAAAATTTTTCAGCTAAGTCAACTTAGAAAACCCTACAAGATCTGGTAACATATCAAAATAATCACAAATGAGCAGTTTCAAGGTATAACAGCGAAAGATGGATCATATCAGACCTAGAAAGAGGTATTCGGATACTGAGCTTGTTGATTCGCCAGATGCTGTAGAAGAGAAGCTCAAGAGATTGAAGCCTGCTGTTGAAGATGATGCAGATCAAATGTCTGTGAGTGTTGAAGAATATGATTCTTCTGATGACACTAGCGGAGATGACATACTTGAAAAGTCACAGATTGATGCATACAGTCACTTGAGCTGGCAGAAAACGGTAGAAGAGGTAGTCAAATCGGTAGTATCTATCCATTTCTCCCAAGTAGAAGATTTTGATACCGAGACTGCGCTTTGTAGTGAAGCAACAGGATTTGTTGTCGATTCAACTCGAGGAATTATTCTAACGAATCGACATGTTGTGGGACCAGGACCGTTTGTTGGTTACGCTGTTTTTGATAACCACGAAGAGTGTGAGGTGAAACCCATTTACCGCGACCCAGTTCATGATTTCGGGTTCTTGAAATTTAATCCCGAGGATATTAAGTACATGAAAGTACAGGAACTCCTTCTAAGGCCAGATCTTGCTAAAGTTGGATGTGAAATTAGAGTTATTGGTAATGATTCAGGTGAAAAGCTTTCAATATTGGCCGGTTTCATTTCCCGATTAGACAGAAATGCTCCTGATTATGGTGTCAACTCTTATAATGACTTCAACACAGAATATATCCAAGCAGCAGCTTCAGCATCCGGAGGTTCGTCTGGCTCACCCGTTGTCAATATAGACGGTTACGCGGTAGCTTTACAGGCTGGTGGAAGTACTGAGTCTTCTACTGATTTCTTTCTTCCTGTCCATAGAGTTTTACGTGCCTTGCGTTGTATTCAAGAAGAAGAGCCAATAACTCGAGGTACAATTCAGTTACAATGGCTTTTGGAACCATTCGATAAATGCAGAAGATTGGGGCTGAGGGCAGATACTGAGAAGATGATGCGAGACAAATTTCCTTCGTTGAACGGGCTGCTTGTCTCAGCAATCACTCTACCAGAAGGGCCAGCTGATGGATTAATCAAGGAGGGAGATTGTCTAATCTCTATCAATGACTGCTTGATTTCTACATTCATTAAGGTTGATGAAATATTGGATTCTAACGTCGGTCAAACTATCAGCATTTTAATACAGAGAGGAGGTAAGGATATAGTTGTCACTTGCAAAGTTGGTAACCTTCACAGCATTACTCCAAATAGATATCTTAATGTTTGTGGTGCCACTTTCAATGATCTTAGTTATCAACTAGCAAGAATATTTGCCATTCCAGTGAAAGGAGTCCATATCAGCAATGCAGTAGGCTCTTTTTCCTTAGGAGGTAATATTACCAACGGTTGGATAATCGACTCAATTGATGACAAAGATACAGCTGACTTGGACTCTTTTGTGGAAGTGATGAAACAAATTCCTGATGAAGCGTTCGTAACTTTAAAGTACAGACATTTAACAGATATGCATATTCCCTTGTTCAAAGTTGTTCATATAGATCGTCATTGGAACACTACATTTCGAATGGCAACCCGTAATGATGAAACGGGCTTATGGGATTTTGAGAATTTGCAGAAAACTCCTCTTTCCCCTATTCCTCCGGAACCTAAGAACGCAAAATTTATAGGTTTTCCGATTGAGTTCGAAGGATGTCGTTACTTAGACAGGTCATTTGTTCTGTGTCATAGTAGCATTCCCATTGCTATTGATTCCTTCCCGGCAACCTCTAGAAGAGTTTATGGTGTTGTCATTGATGCAGAGAATGGATATGTTCTCACATCAAGACATTGTATTCCGCATGATCTCCTCGATGTCTCTGTGACTATTGCTGAAGCTGTAATTGTATCAGCGAGAGTCATATTCTTGCATCCTACGAAGGGTTATGCAGTTGTCAAGTATGATCCCTCTTTAATACTAGCTCCTGTACAAACTCCTCAGTTTGGTACCAAGCCTCTGGAAAGAGGCGAAAAGGTCATTTTTATTGGTTACAACAAAAATTTAAGAGTACTGGTGGATGAGACGAAAGTTAGTGACATACAAGTGGCGAACATCCCTACCAACACAGTTTCCCCAAAATACAGAGCCTCTAATTTGGAAGTTCTAGTGGTTGACTCTAGCTTGACTTTGCAGTGTTTTTCTGGTGTACTCTGCGATAAAGATGGGAAAATCAGAGCTTTTTGGTTGGCATTTGATGGTGACGAAGATAAGGTTTTTGCAATGGGAATCGACGTCACCGATATAATGTGGGAACTGGATATTTTGAAGACCACTAGTGCTCCAAATCTTAGGATACTTGATGTGGGGTTTAGCTCTGTTCCTATTTTAAGTGCACGAATCAATGGGGTTCCCGATGAGTGGATAAGTAAAATAGAAGAAAGTTCCACTGACAAGCTACAGTTTTTGTCCGTCCCCAAGGTGAGTTACACTTTGGACAACAAGCCATCCTGCAGTTTGAAGCACGGTGATATTGTGCTTACTGTTAACGAGAAAGTCATTACAAGATTTAGAGACATTGATATGGTCATACGAGACCTAGCGCCCGAAGTGAGCGAAGTTGACTTCAAAGTGGTGAGAAGAAAGAAAATTATCGATCTAAGAGTAGATCTGACTTATACGAAAAACTTTGTCACAAGACAAGTGGTGAGCTGGTGTGGTGCCATACTACAGGAGCCCCACCATGGTGTCAGACAGGTCATTAACGGATTACCATCTGCGGTGTACTGTTCTGCTTTGACCAGGGGCTCTCCCTCACGATTTTACACTATTGGAGTGACAAATTTCATTACACATGTGAATGAAAAGCCAACTCCGAACTTGGATGAGTTTTTAAAAGTTGTGAAAGAGATCAAAGACAATACTTATTGCAAGATCAGAATCGTTACGTTTGACAAGCTGCCATATGCGCAAACTTTGAAAGTCAACTATCATTATTTCCCAACCTCAGAGCTCATAAAGGATGAGAAAACAGGTCAGTGGAATCAGTATGAGGTTGATGTTATCTAATGTCGAAGTTCTGTCGATCTGGCAAGTCGCTTTTTTGTGCATCCCTTTGTAATAAAATATATGTATTATCGTCTTTATACATGATTTTAGTCTAGTGTGTCACAAGTACGGCATCAGTCTTTTCAACTGTTTTGACTGCTGCGAAGTAGAGTGCGCCGTCCCGCTCCGTTTGCTCAATATCCGGTCAGAAAATCCTGCATTTCCATGTTTTCGTCCTTGTTTGCCTCTCTTGTAGCCGTCTGCTACCTTTCTCCATCTCTTGTACGCTGATCTGTGAGTCTTGGAGAGATATCTCAATTGCTGCGATGCTAGGCCCACAGCCAGACGCTGGCCGCCGCCGAATCCAGCACCAAGGACGCTCCATATATTCACAAACATACTGTAAACAAGATATATGCTGGAACCAGATCTTTTGGCTACCAGGCGGCTATGTACTGTTCTTCTAAGCTTCAATAGCCTTAACAGAAGCCAACATAGTAAAAATTATTATGACAAACTTGTCGATGAAAAACCCGAGCAAACAGCTTCCCTACACCAGAAAATAATATCTCTATATAAGTCAATAGCAGCCGAGGCTTTGCCATGAAGGGGGGTAAATCAGTCAGATGCGGAGCTGGAGGACGATGAATAACCGACGTCAAGGACGGAGGATGGTGCATGCTCAATTATATGATGTTTGACCGAAAAAGGGGTGGATCCGCGATCGGAAGAAGACGTAACAGGCGGCTCGATTACATCTGAGGAGACGATATTGTGCTCCTGCTCTCTGGGCTCGCGGTATAGTTGCTGGATCTCCTCCTGCTTGATTGTAGTCTCCTTTGCAGTGGGTAGCGTCCTCCGCTTAACCACACCCTCTAGTCGCACGGAGGTGCCACGCTTCGGGAAATCGGACGGCTCCACATCGATTTTAATTGATTTTTTGTTCTGGGTGACGACGCTCTTCTCGCGCTTGAACTGCTCAAGCTGTCTTCCCTCTTCGGCAACTTCGTTCTGCAAACGATTCAGTCGATCAAACTCCAGACGGCTGTAGTATTCCAAGTCGCTATTGCGAAGCTTGTACAGCGAATTTGTGTCGTCGAGCTTCTCTTTGTACTCCTTATATCTCCGTTGTCTGTTCTCCCGGAGTTGCTGAACTAAGGTCTTGCGTTCTGTGTCCTCTAACTCCTCAGTATCATGTTGTTTTTCCTCTCTGGGCCCCTTTTGTGTTTCTGGTCCCAGCTCCTCTGAGGCCACAAACCGCGACGTCATTGCCCACCCTTGTTCATCTCTTGCTCATCCCGATGCCTAATCAACTCTGTCACTTCAAATTCGTGTTGCACACAAATTTTTTTAATTCTCGCCCTGATTGAAATATTTGTTGTAGAAAAGCCAAAAGCCCCTTTGTTCTACTATGGAGAAACAGAAAACAGAACGAGTTGTCCACGAGGGTGAGAATACTGAACGATTCAAAGAGAAGACCTCAAGGTACTACTGATTACTAGTCAGTATTACCAGAACGCTGCAACCCGGCATAGAGTGGGCTGTGTTTGGCTCAGCAGCGCCAGGACACCTGGGCGTATCCGTTCAAGTTGTATTCTGGAAGCTTAGAAGAGGTCGAAACCGCCGCAAATCCACTGCTCTGAACTCTTTTGGTGACACGGGCATCTTAGTTGTACCAGCACCTTACAATGGGTTACCGAGATTCCAGACCCCCCTATTCGGGTCACACGCGTAACGGCATGCGACCAATGCCCCACCCCGGCATATCGAGACCTGGATTCTCGAGCTTCTCCCGTTATTCAGATCACTCTCCCGGTGCCAGTCCTGGAGGATATGGACCTTCTGGAAATCAGGGTAGGCTGCACGCCGAAGAAAGGTGGGCACAGGACCACGACTCCCGCCACTTCTCTCCTTTGTCAAGCACGCAATCGCGCGAGCCAGTACAAATGAAACCCTCAAAAGTTGCACTTCAGAAAGAATACGATCTGTCTACTGTCTCCGACCAAAACCACACAATCGATAAAATGGCTCAATCAAAGTCTGCTGAAACCAAACAGTTGCGCAGTTTCAAGATAACGTATGATCCAGAGATAGCGCGAGATTCAACAAAGGGAAACAAGCCGCTTTACGTGTTTACGGACTCCAAGCCATCGCTCGTTGTTTCTGATCCTAGACTCAAATCACATCCCTCCTACAAAAAGTATCACCAGCACAAGCCACACCGAAGAGTTCACACAGCTCTCCCTATCCCAAAATATAAGTTTGACAAAAATTCCGTGGGTCCTAAACCATCAGGTCAAATTGTTATATGGAACTTTCCAACCACAACATCACTTTTGATTATACGCAATAACTTTGCACAATTTGGCAAAATTGCCGATTTGCGAGGTACCGATGATCCGCTTACAGCCGTTCCTTTGGGGCTTTGTGTTCTGTCTTTTGAGGGTGATATAGACCAGGCTCACTCTGCAGCGTTAAAAGCTGTTCATGAAACCAATGGCAAGCTCACCATCAATGAATCGGTCATCAAATGTGGAATCAACAATAATGAAAAGCTTTACAATGATGTTTATAATAAAATTCTCGAAAGAAAAAAACAGAGTCTCAGAAAAGAAGAGATGAGACAGAAGAAGGCAGAGCAACGTGAGAGAGAACTTGAGCGTGAACACATGCAACGGCGCCCTAAACAAAACACAATAGTAGCGCGAAAAGAAGAAGGAGTGCGACCTACATTTATTGAAAATCACATAAATGGTGCATTGCCTAGTTTATTCTCTACTGAGAAAGCTGTGTTGGGCTCTGACGATATCGTTCCGCCTAACCTCTCTAGTCATGACAGGCATGTGAAAGCACTCTCATCCTTCGCCTTACCTCCAAACTTTGATAAGCATATCGCGAATCGTCCATTCATTCTATTACCAGACAAATACATTAGTACACGAAATGTCAGTTCCTCTGATATCAGAAAAGTGTTATCCAAGTACAAGCTTGAGAGAATACTCACGCACAAAACTGGTTTTTATGTTGTGTTCAGCGATGTCAAGGAGTGTGAAAGATGCTTTGATATAGAAGATGGCCGCTATTTCTCTAAGTATAGAATGTTCATGGATTTTGTGGTCCCAGATGATCTAATGTCATTAACAAGAGTAGGAGAAAGGATTGGGATTGTTGGTCAAGCAAAAGGTGTTTTGATTAAGGAATTTCATAACTACTTATTGAAAGATTTAAGGGAGAAAGTTATTGGCCCTCGATTGCTTTCATGTGTTAATGATGATAAATACAAAGATGTTCTGAGTAATTACTTGCAAAAGCAAGAAGAGATCAAACAGAAAGAACGAGAAAATCAAGAAGCGAAACGATCTTTGAACAATATCTTTCCAGTGGGACTCCCTAATGTTGCAGTGCAGCACACTTCTAGTTCCATATCCTCATTGTCCAGTTTCCGTCGCAAAAAAGAAGGAGATAACAAATTGGAGGCTAAGAAGCCGGCATACAAAAGAAAACTTGATCTTGTTCCTACCTCTCATGCACTCAATTTCTCTGGTAATGACGAGAGCTCGGACGAATCAGATAATGATTCCGAAGATGATTTGGAACAGCATCAATCACTACAGTCGACGGGTAAGAGAAGTGCACCTCAATACAAAAGACCTTCCAAGAAACAGAAGATCACTGAGAAAGCTACGGAAGAGGTCACGTCGTCCTCTGATGAAGATGATATGCAAGATATTCAGCCAGGCTCCAAGACGAGTACGATCTCACAACCTACCTCTCCAGAAACTGTTGGCAGCAAAGAAGATGTACAGATGGAAACTGAAGAAAGTCTTAGTGTTAGTGAGTTCGTTGAGAAGAAAGAAGATTATAGCAACATTGACGACATGTATAGGCCTTCGACCACTGTAAAGGCCGTTTTTGATGACAATTTTTCTGTGATGAATTATGATCTGAACACTCTCCAGTATTTGATCAAAGACGATGAAGACTTTGAGTTATGTAAAAAAGCATTCGTATCTCTTCCTAGGTCGGATGAGATCAGAGATGTATCGTTTTGGTGCTGGAGAGTTAAGGACAATAAAAAGCGTACCGACGAGTTATTGAGAGCTTTTGATCAAGAGGACCATGATTCATTTGATTTCACTGAGGAAATTTTGCTCAACAAAAACCTCGAAAGCTCAACTGGTTCATTCAGAACAAAAGGATATCAAAAGATTCCAGATAAGCTTAAATCCGAGTATCTGTTACATCGCCGTAAGATACATAAGCCTCTGAATACGGTTCAAAATGAAGATGAAAATGAGGCTGCTTCGGCGCAAGCCAGCAACATTCAGAGTTCAAGAGTTAACCGAGCAAACAATAGACGTTTTGCAGCAGATATCTCTGCGCAGAAGCAAATGCTGGGATCGGAAACTGATATTCTGGATCTCAACCAATTAACAAAGAGAAAGAAGCCTGTTCAGTTCGCAAGATCCGCCATCCACAACTGGGGACTTTATGCGTTGGAGCCGATTGGGGCGAAAGAAATGATTATTGAGTATGTTGGAGAGCGGATAAGACAGCAGGTAGCAGAAGTAAGGGAAAAGCAATATCTCCGGTCTGGGATTGGATCGTCCTACTTGTTCCGTATTGATGAGAATACTGTCATTGACGCATCCAAGAAGGGTGGAATTGCGCGTTTTATCAACCACTGTTGTGTCCCATCTTGTACTGCTAAAATTATAAAAGTGGAAGGTAAAAAGCGGATTGTTATATATGCGCTCCGCGACATTGCTGCGAACGAGGAGTTGACATATGACTACAAGTTTGAGCGCGAAACTAATGACGAAGAGCGAATCCCGTGTTTGTGCGGTGCTCCTGGTTGTAAGGGGTATCTCAACTAATGGAGCCGAGATTTCCTACATAGACTCTTATAAAGGCAGTTAGTTCTGCTATTGTAAATGATTACTAATAGTTGTATCAAAATAAGTTTAGTGGTGTAACGATGAAATCACATTGTCACATGTCACACTATCACGTGCCTCCTAATAGTTTGCTCTTCTATTCCCAGTTAGTTAGAGTTTGGGGACTAATTGGAGGTTGCCACGATTTGAGCACCTGTTAAGTGTACCATAGGGTATGGTGGATGGTAGCATTCAGATAAATGAACTAGTTTAAGAGCCTAAAATTACTTAATATGGCAGTATTATTCAGAGTTGGTTCAATTTCAAAAGTTGAACCTTGCTTCAAAGGGATGATAATATGATTTCCTAAGGTAATAATGGAATATTCTTTTTAAACTTTCACTGATCAGGGTTAACAAATAGGAAACCTGAATTTAGCAAACATGACTGTGCCTCAAACAATTGTTTTATTGAATGCTCTGGGGATGGTGGAGCAAGAGGTGTTTTGACGTAGCAGATTAGATTCCATTACAGTATATAGCAAAATTAGACATCTGTACACCTCTTGCGAGATGATTAGTACACTCTTTATTTCTAAAATTTTTCAGTTTTGTTAATGTGCGACGCAAAAGTGGAGCTTATATAGGAGGCCGACAGAGCACCAATTCAGCCTTCCGGGGACAGATGGTTGATTCAAAAGGAACTTAGGGAACCTAAAAGGAGCTGGTATACTGTTCTAAATAGTCTGATTCTTCGAAGGTGCTATAATTCAATAATAGGAGCAGCGATGTCGGATAATATGGACGTAGAAGATTACAGAAGGGTATGTTGTTGTCTCTTCAAATAAATGCGGTTCATGAAACCAGATGGTGTCCACTGCAAAAACTTGAATGTACCGCGCAATTGGTGGGATCACATTTATTTCAATGGCACTGGCTGATTTCTCAAGACCTACCAAACCAACCTGCGATACTAACATAGCGATTATTGGCATAATCATCCAAGGACCGTTCAAGATCCCCTACCAGAGACTTCGATAGAGAACGGCAGAGATCGCCTCCTCGTAGAGGAGGATACGAAAGACGAAGAGATGACAGACGTGATTCTAGAAGAGGTGGCTACTACTCCTCGTATCGAGGTAATGGCAACAGAGGATCAAGATATGGATCTTACAGAGCTCCGCCTCCAAGGTTCGAACCTAGAGGACAGAGGGACAGAAGTGTAAGAGAGTACGAGATAAAAAGTAACCGCGTCCACTCGAATTCCATTTTTGTTGGAAACCTGCCTTACGGTACTGCATGGTACGACTTGAAGGATCATTTCAAAGAGCTTGGAGATGTTGTGAGAGCCGACATTGTAACCTCCCATGGTCGTCCGAGGGGCATGGGAACTGTGGAATTTGCTACCAGAGAGTTGGTTGAAGAAGCTATTTCCAAATATGACAGAACGATGTTCAATGGTCGTGAGATATTTGTGAGAGAAGATCTTCCACCTCCAGAAAAGGAGGACCAGTATCATGACTCTTACAGATCTGAGAGACAAACTGATAGAGGCTATGGAAATGAACCTCCCAGAAGATTTGCTCAGCCTGCTCCTGAAGGATGTGAAATTTTTATTGGAAATCTTCCATTCAGCACGAGATGGCAAGAACTGAAGGACTTATTCAAACCTTGTGGTGATATAATTAGAGCAGATGTCAGAGAGGACTACAGAGGAAGATCAAAAGGTTTCGGTACCGTTATTTTTGAAAAGCCAGAATATGCGGAAAGAGCGATTGAAGAGTTCAACGGCTACGAGTTGGAAGGTAGAATAATTGACGTGAGAGCGGGTAAAGGTTACAGTGGTAAAGAGCCAGAAAAAGCTAAAAGCCCCGCTGCAAAGAATTCTGATTTTGTTACAAATGTTTCTGGTGATGGAGACCCCAACGATTCTGTGTTCGTGACCAATCTTCCGTGGGAAACATCTGAGTCCGATTTGTACGATTTGTTTGGTAGTATATCCACGGTAGAGCGTGCTGAGCTCCAATATGACAAGTTAGGCAGACCTTCAGGAAGTGCAGTTGTCAAGTTCAAAGATGAAGAGGGAGCAACTTCTGCTATTGGTCAATTAGACAATTATGAGTATGGTAAGCGTAACTTGCACATATCGTACGCCAAGAGAATGGACCCAAGCGAGCTTCCTGATGCTGAACTTGAAGGGACACCTGATGGACATGAGCAGGATGTTGTGGCTCCATCTGAACCTCACGCTGATGTTGCCTCTGACGCTGTCGTTGATGCCCCTGTTGACACTCCTGAAAAAACTACTTCGGAAATTCCAACTGAAGCTGTTCCTACTGAAGGAGGGCAGGAGACGGATGTCGTTAAGGGTCAAGATGAAATGGAGGAAGATCCTGTTATCGAAGAGTGAGAAGTTTGAATGGGATTTATTTGCTTTGAACTATATGTACTATTAATTGCTTCTGTTTAACGCTTCACTTGAATGATATTATCTAAGAATCAATAAGCTTTGATAGAAACGACCCGCTAGTTTTACAGCTTGAATACTCAAAGCTGGCGTGTTTAGCAGTAACATTCGATATTAATCGTTAGTAGCTGTCTCATCGTCAGACATTGCAGCATCCATGAACTTCAAGAATCGATCACCATATTCATTAGGAGGAATGGCACTTATAGTTTCTCGTCGATGCTTCAAAGTTCTAAAGAATGTCTCGAATCGTTTAAAAGTAGAGTAGTTAGTCAAACAATCAATGACACCCATATAGTATATAATAGGCAATTCATTGTCGTCATTATCAGTAGCATGAATTCCTCCATCCAGTTCAAAGAGCCCCGTAGGGCTTGACAACTCCGACTGGTTTTGGTATTCTGGAGGATCAAAATTGGCAAGCTGATTATCAGGATCATCAGCTGCTGCTATATTTAAGTCATGTATGCCAATTAATAGGGAATAATCCATGATGTTGAGTTGCTCTAAAAGTTTTGTGTCTTTGCTCAGTTGTTCAATAATAAGTGTCTTCTTGGTCGGTCCAAAATGAATTCTGTGTTTACCTTCTATCCAATTCAGATCTTTCAAGCAAACCGTGCTTCTACCCGATGACTTTGCGCGCTCTATATCTGTCTTCCTTCCATAAGTTGATCCTTTCAAATCGAACATCAGATGTAATTCCCTATGCGGAGGGAAAATGTTGTTCATCACTAAAAAGTGGACCTTCTGAATACCAGTTCTAGTATGCATTTTCAATCTATGCAATCCATAAAACTGACTGATAAAAGTAGTTGGATTATTCTTAACATACTCGTAGTATTGCCTGAGAACTTTTCTCAACTGCTTATGCTCCGAGTGATGAATTGTTTTTATAATGTATCTGTAATCTCTAGAGTAATAGAAAAAAGACCCACTTTTTCCTGGTGACCCCAGTTCATTCAAACTGACTTTCTCAGTCAATGAAACAAGGTAATCCGCGGGATCAACGTTGAATAGAGTCCTCAGATGTCTAAATGCCTCTGGTGCGTAATCTTTAAACTTAAACTCGTATTTAGTGGATGGAGTCATAGTATTACCCTCCATATCAAAAATTAGCTTTGAAACATGGGTGAAGTCCTCAGCTTGAATAGGCCCCGGTAGTTTCGAGCAGCGAGAGACTGCCACTCTAATGCCAGTAATCATATTGTACGCCATTATGTAGTTATGATGTCCTTCTACAACTCTTTGACCAGGGATAACATATCTTTCGCCTGCTTTGGTCTTTGCTTTTTTCCGCTGTGAAGCTATGCTCAGCGAATTTGGCTTATTGAACCTATGCCTCGTTGTTAACGAACTTTGAGCATGTCTGTCAACTGATGTGTTCAAAGCCAACTCACTTTGCGAATAAGCATGAGGAATCGGTATCGTATTAGAGTCGTCGTATCCATGTCTATCCATACCACTTGAGGCAGATGTCAGAACAGAATGTCGCCCTGCAGTTCTTGCTGTATCTTTCGAATCCAAACGTTGTGCTTCTGTGGTCTGACCAGCTCCTGTGATAGGTACTGTGTGAGGGGCCAGCGCTCCAAGATGGTCCTCAAAGCTATGGTCTGAGTTTTCCAGCATAAAGCCATTTTCCTTTGCTGGTGCTTCAAACTTCTTCACTTGAATGTTTTTATCGCTTAATTGCTCTAAGATGTCGATTTCTGGGGCCAGGCGCCCGTTCTGACTTTCCTGGTTGATTTTAGGTTCGCCGAAGCTATTGCTTTTCCTTTTGGCAGTAGCATGAGGCTCCAATTTTGCCAATGTCACCTCTGCAATGCCACTTGTTGTCATCATGATGCAGTAACTGCTATCTTGCAAAGGTCGCTCCATCCAGCACCAGCTTTTGTACCCAAATTCCGACAATATCCTAGCCACTGGTACAAGTGGTTTCGCTGAATTTCTTGAGCTATCCGCAAGTCACTCTATTTTCTAGCAGGGTTTTTAGCAGATAAGTGCTTTGTCTCCAGTTACGAAATCTCAACGCAGCTTTGCTTGCTCTGACGTTGGACAAATGCCTTCCTCTTGACCGGTTTAATAAAACCAAAAATAAACAGAAAGACTTTTCAGCGCCCTCCCGTTTTTACGGGGATGAAGTTGATATCTCAATTATTTTACAAGACGATACGATATTTAGAGCGAAACCGAACTTTAGGAAACAAAGAGCCAGCAGTGATGCCTTCTCAGGGAAATGGATATGGAGGCTCCGAAATCCATCACCACTGAATGCAGAGAATGTTTTGCCAATGTCCGCCCGTGCGGTGGAAAACGATGTCTTGCCTTAGACCAATGCTAAGAAAGTTTTCTCGCTCTGCCCTTTTGCTTCAGGAGCCACAGATGGAGGTGGGTGAAAGAATAGTTCTGAGTGAAATTGTGACTCAAGAACTTCAAAAGGTAGAAACTAATGAGAAAGCAAGGCCAAGACTAAAATCAAGAACCAGAGGTAAAAAGACAACAGAGAAATCAGTGGAACCGGATAAGTTTGGCGATATAGGTTCTAAAACGTCGGGAAATTCTCTCACAGATTTTTACCAAGGGATGAAAGATATAATCGATTGCTATTCTAAAAAGGATGACGCGAATCACATTGTTCTTATTCAGGTAGGATCGTTTTATGAGCTTTATTTCAACCAGGCAGAAAAATATGCCCAGCTTCTGGGACTCACTCTTACAAAGAAAAAGCTTAAAAATCAGGATGTTGCGTTCGCTGGCTTTCCTGACTATCGGTTGGATAAATACCTAAGCTTGATTTTCAACATGGGATTGAAGGCTGTGATCTGTGATCAGAAGCTGAATCCCGTCAAAAATATTATAGAAAGGCCCGTTGATCGTTTGATCACGCCTGGAACTATCGTCGATGACGGCCTAAGAAATTTTCATAGCAATAACTTCCTACTTAGTATCTCATTTCCTGAGGATCCTTTTAAAAAGGATATCGGTCATTTGAAAATTGGGCTTTGTTGGGCAGACGTAGGACTGGGTCTCTTTTACGTCATGGAGACAAATTTTTACGATCTGATGGCCAATGTCACCAGAATTAATCCTAGTGAGATTTTGATTCAAAATACAATCGACGTCGAATCACTTATCAGTGGAAGATATATTCCAGAACTTGGAGACTTGAAAAAGTATTACATTACAAAGTACTCTCCTCCCTCACTAAAAAAAAGTATATTTGATTTTGCTGCTAAATTCTCAGATAATAGGAAACTAATAACAATCCTGATGGAAGACTTTACTCTGAAAGAAACAAGTTCAGCCAGTATGCTTCTCCATTATCTGGATGAATGTCTCCCAACATATAAGCCAAGTTTTCAGCTACCGAAAAGATCGTTACCGGAGACTGTTATGCATATAGATCCCAGAGCTGCGCAAGATCTGGAGCTTACGGAGACAATTCGGGGGGGTTTCAAAATTGGAGCTCTTGCAAACATTGTCGACCGGACTGTTACAACTCCTGGATCTCGTCTTTTGAGTTCTTGGCTACTGTCACCTTCTACAAAAGTCAGAGAAATAGTGAAACGTCAAAAGTATGTTACAGCCTTTATCAAAGATCAAGTGTTTGTCGACGAACTGCTTCAACTTTTGAAGAGAAGCACAGACATTAATCGAACTGTGAGAAGAGTGGACAACGGACGTGCCGAACTGTCAGAATACTTAGACCTCTCTCATACCATTCTCTTGGTACAAGAGATGTGGAATATGGTAAACGAAACCACAAACTCCAACATGAAGCTGCTGTTACTACCAGTCTTCAGTGAATTTTCAAAAGCGCCAAATATAGTGGAGTTGGCGCGAAGAATCGGTGATACTATTTCTCCGAAAATGATGATAACCTCCTCGGATACAGGTAGACTTGACTATGAGTTCAAAAGCAGAACTTGGTCGCTTCAAACTTCTGCGTCTGTTAGGCTGCAGCAGCTCCATTATCAGCTCACATCTTTTTTGGAGCAGCATGACATTTTGCTGGAGAAGTTCAAGACAGTATTTGCGAACTTTGGGCGTGCCGGAACTGTGAAATTAATAAAAGACTTGAGATCAGGCGAATATTTAGTGGAGCTTAAGTCTTCTAGCAAAGGCTTATCAGAGTTGGTTGTGGAGAAAGCTTTCGATGTTAGAGATAAAGGCAGAAATTATGTCCGAATATTTGACTCTCGCTGGAAAGAGTTGGGGAAGCAACTATTTGGATTGGAACAGGATATATTGGCTGAGGAGTCAATTATAATGGAGGACCTAAAGAGATGCTTACTTGATATGAATGAAGATTTGAGGAAGGTTTCGCCGATTATTGAGCTGTTGGATGTCTCCATATCATTTGCTTCTTTAGCAAAAGAAAAGAACCTTGTTTGTCCAACCATTGATGAAAGCACTCGGTTTGATATAGACGAAGGAAGACATCTAGTAGTGGAGGAAGGTTTGCATGGGAGACAAACAGGTGTGGAGAATTTTACCGGTAATTCATGTGCCTTGGACTCCGGAAGAGCATGGATAATCACAGGTCCAAACATGGGTGGTAAGAGTACATTTTTAAGACAAAATGCTTTGATTGCAATTCTTGCCCAAATTGGCTCGTATGTTCCGGCTAAGAAGGCCCACATTGGAATAATCGACAAAATATTTACCAGAGTCGGTTCATCCGATAACATTTATCGACATCAATCTACTTTCATGGTGGAGATGAATGAGACAGCTATTATTTTGCGAGAAGCCACAGAGAGATCACTTGCTATTGTAGATGAATTGGGACGAGGTACTTCTGTCTCTGAAGGCATTTCTGTAGCTTTCGCGTCTCTATCACATTTGATGCAAGAAAATAAATGCAAAGTTCTTTTTGCTACGCATTACGGTCCGGAGCTCTTGGAATTCATTTTGGCTGATGAGCAGCTGAAGAAGAATACGGAATTCTTCAAGACAGGACTCTCTAGGATTGATAAAGGGAATCTTCCAATTGATGAGAAGATTGTTTTCAATCATAAGCTTTCCCATGGTGTCAGTTCGCAGTCTCATGCTCTCGATATAGCTGAGCTTGCCGGATTCCCTGCAATCGCTCTTCGACTTGCGAAACAAAGTCTAGAAAATTCAAAAATCAAACATTAATGACTGTCTTTAATAGTACACAGTAATCTAATCAAATAATATACACTTCAAATTGCATACTCTCTCATTGCTTTGGTGGTATATCTCCTTGCCTTGACACATCATACGAGTTGCCTTCTGTGTCAGGTTGTTCGTATGGCCTTGAAGGATAAGATCTTTGATTATTCTGCGTATTCTGATTCAAAAAAGAAGTCGCGATGCTGAAAGGAGTTGTACCAGTCGCCTGAGAGGCAGTTGTGTTTGTAAATGGGTAATTATGAGTTGGTTGTGGGATGGTCTGCTGTTGCTGAACTGAGTAAGGGTAGGGGGTAGGGAGACTTGAATTATACTGGGGCCCCGGAAAGTGATGAGGATAGATCTGAGACGAATGGGGATAAGGTTGCATGCTGGGCAAAGGCATAGGTGGTTGCTGAGAAGTTGCCATCTGAAGTAGTTGGGTCATTTGATTTACCATATGTGGAGACATTTGCTGAACTTGCTGAACTATCTCCTCAGGAACTAAGTTCTGTGGTAAAATCGATGAAGATAGGGCGTGAACATTGGAAAAGTTGTCGTATGCTGGATGCTGAGGTGCTTCAAAGGACCGCAACTGGACTGATGAGTGAACGGTTGGTGCTACTTGCTCTGATTTCTGTTTCAAAGCAGGGAGAGAAGTGAGCTGGGACTTGAAATGACTAGGCACTTGCATAGTAGAAATTTTACTCTCCTTTTTTGGTCTCTTCTGGGAATGTTCCATATACCCATGATTGCCGTCAGAAAGAGCCTTTTCTTTCTTACTTTGTTTCTTTCTCTTCTTGTTTTGTT
This sequence comes from Ogataea populi-albae, assembly GCA_030579375.1. Classification (NCBI taxonomy): domain Eukaryota; kingdom Fungi; phylum Ascomycota; class Pichiomycetes; order Pichiales; family Pichiaceae; genus Ogataea; species Ogataea populi-albae. The sequence goes on from JAKTQY010000006.1 coordinate 283,643, forward strand.
TCACAGCTGCCTCTTTCTCATCATCTGAAAACTCTTGTTCTTCCTCTGGTATTTCTTCATCGTTCCAATTACTGGCATCACTTCCTTTTAAGGTCTTGAGTTGAGATGTCAGAATAAATTGGGTTCCTGGAACAATATAGTAAACTTTTGCACCTAGTTTATCAGATATGTTGTCGAAACTTTCCTGTTTATTAAACTTCACTCTATAAAAGGGAGACTGAAGACGTCCAAATATTTCGAATAATGGTCCAAGCAATGTTCTATCTTCGAAACAAAGCATGGATCCTTCCTTCAGCACCTTTATTTCGCCTGAATGATTGGCCTTAATCACAGCACTTTTTTCCACAAGTTTAGTTATATCACCAACATACTGTAATGGAGCATCTGGATCTGGCTGGAAATCTTCCGGGATCTCTGGTGCCGGTTCATCGGCAACCTCGTTTTTCGATCGAATGGGCCCTTCGCTGTCAGCGTCACCGATCTCATCTATTTCATCACCAGCCTCAGAGCCAGATATGTCCTGTTCCTCCGAAGAAGAAGATTCACTACTAGTGGATGAATCTTCCTGAGAATCATCACTATCTTCAGAATCAGAAGAGACAGAGCTTGAAGCATCACTTGCGTTGAACTCGTCTGATGAATATTCAACGCTCTTATCCGGGTTGAATATATCGTTTTCAGACTCCTTTGAAGGCGGAAAACTGTTACCAGCACTCAGATGCTGGGGTTCAACGGTTTTACTGCTTGTCTCGATTGAATCGGTAGTTGTTTTGTCAGGGATGTTTTCATATGCACCGAGTGGTCCCTCGGTTACGTCAGTATGAACATCTTCTGGTAGTTTGTCAGGAGCTTTATCGTCAATCATTTTCACTGAACCGGGATCTCCTGAACTTTCTTTTTCCTCTTGTGTATTATTCTCTGCGGGAACGGTATTCGGTACTTCAGATTCACCTTCCTGATCAATCTGATCAGCCTGAAGTACAGCAGAACATGCTTGGGAGCTGGTACTAGTATTTTCCTCCTGTATATTTCGGAGTTTCATAGCCTCATCAGGATTGCAACTCATCTTGCCACTTATAGTACAAGGTTTAGCATCAGCAAGAAGTGAGTAACTTTGTACAGTCTGCTACTGTTATCAATACACCTATTGAATAAATCTGAAAAAAAAAATTTCCACCCGAGCCGTCTGCACATGATTCTAACAGAAAAATTAACTACTGTGGATTCAAGATGAACCATTTTCTATCAACAATGGTGCTAAGTCCAAGTTCCTCTTTACGTTTATAGTGGTATCTCATCTGCGGATAGTTTATACAAAGTAACCCCTATTGTAAATATCTACAAGGAGCGATCTGCTATCTTTTCAAAGGTTGAATATTTAATTTTCTTCTTTTTTTAGGCTTTGTTTTTCTCCGAGGACTTTCAACAATCGTGAACCTTTGATCCTCACAGCAAAGCACTAGCGTTTTGATAACTAACTTGCATTCAATATACATGACTCATCATCTCATTGGAATACTGGTCTCTTTTTTTAGCACAAAGTTAGAATCAGTAGAATTCGAATTGATATTCTTCAGATCCAAAGAACAATCGGTCAAAAAAAACAAAACATTATCTTCCCCTTATCTTTATAGTTTATTTGTTTTACTCATCATCACTAGTAGCATAATACTCTATTTGATCTCTCGTAGTTGAGCAGCCGTACGTTTTGTGTATTGAAATCGAGGGATCATCGATAATTACATCCTCTTTTAATATGCGCCTAATGAGTTGCACTGCCAGAACAAAGCTAAGTTACCCTGGTAAAAAAAATTTTTAAATTTTGATAAAGGAGCTAAAGTTCTACGTTAGTAGAGATAGACAACTATATAGACGTTTGATTTGCAGTGATTTTGAACAGTTGAAGGCCATAAAGGAACAAAAGTCTTTAGATTGCTAATAGGAATGAATACAAATAAAAAAAAGGCACTCGATTCGAGGATCCCTTCGTTGATCCGTAATGGGGTCCAGACAAGGGAAAGAAGCTTTATTGTAATGGTAGGGGATAAATCAAGAAACCAAATTCCAAATCTTCACTACTTGATGATGAACTCAAACCTAAAAATGAACAAATCGATCTTGTGGACTTACAAGAAGAAACTGATGGGATTCACGTCGCATCGCAAAAAGAGAGAAGATAAAATCAAGAAGGATATCAAGAGGGGGCGAAGAGAGGCTAACGAGTTAGATCCATTCGAAGCATTTATCTCTAACCAACAAATTCGGTATGTGTACTATAAAGAAACAGAAAAGATTCTGGGAAACACTTTTGGGATGTGTATATTGCAAGACTTTGAAGGACTTACTCCCAACTTGTTGGCCAGAACCATCGAGACAGTAGAAGGTGGCGGTTTGGTCGTCATTCTACTCAAAACGATGTCGTCACTCAAGCAGCTCTACACAATGGCTATGGATGTTCACTCTAGATACCGTACTGAGGCACACCAGGATGTTGTCGCCAGATTTAATGAGCGATTTTTGCTGTCGTTAGCAGATTGCAGAACCTGTCTAGTCCTGGATGACGAACTGAATGTACTACCTATCTCGGGTGGTAGAACAGTAAAACGTCTACCTGCCGCTGACGATGAGGATATTTCGCCAAAGGCAAAGGAGCTTGCTGATTTGAAAGAGAGCTTAGAGGACACTCAACCTGCGGGATCTCTAGTAGCCTTGGCGAAGACCGTTAATCAAGCAGAGGCCATTTTGAGATTCATTGACTCAATAGCGGAAAAAGAATTCAACACCACAGTTACATTGACTGCAGGCAGGGGCCGTGGAAAGTCTGCAGCATTAGGAATTGCCATCGCAGCCGCCATATCTCAAGACTATTCGAACATTTTTGTTACCTCTCCTTCGCCTGAAAATCTGAAGACTCTATTTGAATTTATTTTCAAGGGATTTGATGCTATGGGATATGTTGAGCATCAGGACTATGATATCATTCAGTCTACAAATGCTTCATTTGCGAAGGCAATTGTCAGAGTAGATGTCAAAAGAGCGAATCACAGACAGACCATTCAGTATATATCGCCAACAGATAATCATGTACTAGGACAAGCAGAATTACTAATCATAGATGAAGCCGCTGCTATTCCTCTGCCTGTGGTGAAGAAGTTACTCGGTCCATATTTGATATTTATGGCGTCAACAATAAATGGTTATGAAGGAACAGGAAGATCTTTGTCTCTCAAGTTGATCCAGCAGCTAAGGGAGCATGCTAACTCTGTAGTGAGTGATAATTTTCAAACACAAGTTATTTCAAGAGATAAGAAAACGAATGACTCTCATTTGGGTAATAGGGGCCGTAAGCTTGTTGAGGTTACTCTGGACGAGCCCATTAGATATGCTCCAGGGGACCCAGTTGAAGCATGGCTGAATAAACTTTTATGCCTTGATGCGAAGTTACCAAAGGTGGCAAAATTCAACTCCAAAGGCTGCCCCCATCCAAGTGAGTGTAATTTATTTTTTGTCAACAGAGATACATTGTTCTCTTATGACCCAGTATCAGAAGCTATATTGCAAAGAATGGTGGCCTTATTTGTTGCATCTCATTACAAGAACTCGCCAAACGATCTACAATTGATGTCAGATGCTCCTGCTCATCAACTTTACGTATTGTTTGGACCCGATGTGGGCAAGGATGGTTCAATACCTACACCACTGTGCATTGTTCAGATTGCGTTAGAGGGTGAAATATCCAAGGAGAGTGTTAAAAGCAGTTTAAGAAGAGGTGTTAGAGCAGGAGGTGATTTAATTCCGTGGTTGATTTCACAGCAATTTCAAGATGAAGACTTTGCATCGCTTTCTGGTGCAAGAATCGTAAGAATTGCTACAAATCCAGAATATGCTGGCATGGGTTACGGTTCACGGACACTTGAGCTTCTAACAGAGTACTTTGAAGGAAAATTCACCAACTTGGCTGAGTCTAGTTCGAATGTAGAGGAGAAGTTCTCCCTGAAGAAACTATCTGATAATGAACTGGAGAAATCCACTTTAACTGAAGAAATCAAACCCAGAAAGGAAGATAGTCTACCTCCACTTTTCATCAATCTGTCACATATATCACCATATCATCTGCATTACCTTGGCGTATCATATGGACTTACTTCACAGCTACAAAGATTCTGGAGGAAATCTGGGTTTACTCCGGTATATTTAAGACAGACAGCTAATGACTTAACAGGAGAGCATACATGTGTTATGCTCAAAGTGTTGGAACATCAAGAAAATAGGTGGCTGAATGAGTATGCGAATGACTTTCATAAAAGATTCGCAAATCTTTTATCGTATAATTTCAACGTTTTCTCTTCAGTCCAGGCTTTATCAATTCTGGAGTCGACCAAAACAGAACTCTTGACATCGGTAACTCCTTTAACAAAGGAAGAGTTGGATGAGCAATTTTCCCCATTTGATTTGAAGAGACTTGAATCCTACGCAAACAATTTAATTGACTACCACGTTGTTGTGGATATGCTGCCCTCTATTGCCAGGTTATACTTTCAGGGTAAAATTGACCGTGAAGTGAAATTATCGCAAGTCCAGAGTGCAATTTTAGTGGCGGTTGGCTTACAGCACAAGGATGTTGATCAAATTGCGAAAGAGTTGAATGTAGAAGCGAACCAGGCGATGGCAATGTTTTCCAAAATCATCAGAAAGGTGTCAACTCACTTCAGTTCACTTCTGCGACATGCAATTTCCGAGGAGCTACCGGAATTAGAAGATGATGAACAACTTCAAGAGATGAATGGGGAACTCAAAGAGGCCATTGATATTGAGCAGATCGAGAACGAACTTGCTGACGATTTGGATGACGCAGGAGATGAGGCTATGAAAGGGTTGAGAGAGAAACAAAAAGAGCTTATTAATTCTCTGAATTTAGAGAAGTATGCTATCAATGACAATGGAGAGGATTGGTCTAACAAAAAGGCTTTAACAAAAGCCGCCAGTCAAGGTGGAGTGGTGAGTGTGAAAAGTCACAAGAAAAGAAAGGGCGGCGAATCTTTCGAACAGATATATGCTTCAGAGATGAAGGCTGTGACCAAGAAAACAAAGAAACCAAAGAAATAGACAATGCATATGTAAAATAAAGTTACTTTAAAATGTTGAAAGAATATAATTGACGACTGTTTCTATCAAATCATCGAAAGAGGAGTTATCATCATTGTCAAACGCGACGATACTCAACTCCTTTGCGTGCTCACTTAAACCAACAGTATTATCTTTGACTTTTTGTTCGTCTTGGTCAGCAAATAGTTGTTTGTGATTGTTATAGTACTCTGGCCAGACCAAATTCTCGAAATATCCTGGAGGGTCAACCCAGATGCCCGAGTCAAGGACGTACTCTCTTGACTTTCTCCTGCGCTGTAATGTTTTGTAATCTGTTTTGAAAAATAGCTTGATATTCATGAGTTGAGCGAGCTGATCATGATGAAAGAGCAGAAAGCCGTCCAGTAATACAAACCGGATTTTTTCATGATGTGATAATGAATTCTGAATCAACTGTCTAAGTTTTGATGCCCTTTCGTCTGATAGCGTCTTACTATAATCGTCCGACTGTTTAGTGTGGTCCTCATACTGGAAATCTGGGTCTTTTATGAAGTTAGTCAACACTTCTTCAAGCTTCTTGAAGTTTACAGCAGCTGTAGTATCCCAGTTGTACATCTCAAGCTCCCGATCAAAAGGGATCTGTTCGTCTGGATAATAGAAATCATCTTCATGCAGCAAGATTGAATCTGGAAGTAGATCTCGAAGCACCTTCGACACCGTGGTCTTACCAGAACTCGATGCTCCACTGATCCCAATAATGATTGCCTTCTTCTTGCTTGACATTCGACTCTCAGTGTATCTTTGCACCTCTTTCAATTTCCTGTAAGCAAATTGAACTTCATGCGATAAAAAGTGGTACAATTTTTTCTATTAATTAATAATTAACTCGACAGTAATTTATATGAGATGTTATTACCAACAAGCAGTTCAGTAAGATAAACCGTCTGGAAAATGTCAGATCCGATCAACGCGAACCCAGTGGTGCTGGATGTCAGTCAGCTGCCTACTAGAGCGCGTGATGTGGATGTCGGAGGACCTAATATTGAAAAAGTAGAGGAGTCTTTGCTATACTCGAACATGTTGCACTTCTCTCTACTTGCCGCTGCTACTGGTGTAGACAAGAAATACGAGTTGCAAGAGGAACTTGGAAGTGTGCCAATTCCAGAACTTTCTGATGACGACGATTTAAGCTCTCTTTCATCAGAACTGGATGATGTGGACTTCACCGAAAATATAGAGCAGCACGAACTGATCGATGCACAGGAGGTCTATGATCTAATAGCCACAATATCGGACCCAGAGCATCCTCTAACTCTGGGACAGCTGGCTGTGGTTAACTTGTCCGATATAAAGGTTCACGACACTGGTGATCGGTCGCAGATCGGAGAGGTGTTAGTGCGGATTACACCCACGATCACCCACTGCTCGTTAGCTACGCTGATTGGACTCGGAATAAGAGTGAGGCTTGAAAGATGCTTGCCATCACGCTTTCGGATAGTTGTTCTGCTGAAGGAGGGCTCACACCAGAGTGAAAATCAAGTTAACAAGCAACTAAATGATAAAGAACGTGTTTGCGCTGCTTGTGAAAATGACCAACTGCTGAAGGTGATTTCACGCATGCTCAGCACATGTGAATAATTCTGTGTAAGTGAGAGGGAGTAGACGTTTGACTGGATTGGGGGCTTATGCGACTTGAACGTTTTATAGGTGTTATGCAATATACATTCTACGGCTGATATTACGATGAATACTTTTTTTCTGAGCCCCCTCTGAGGCTTTATCAAATGCTAGCAGCTGAAAAGCCCCCACACGTTCTTCACTCCTGTATGGCGAACATCATAGATCTTGAGCTCCGTATAAGAAGGAGAAGCGTAGCCGCTTGAGGAGAGGTAAATCAGGTTGCTATCAATTTCAAGGCTGTGATCTGTCATTTGTAGTGTGACAATAAAATGAAAATTTTTAGCGACTAAGGCGAATCTGAAGCACCGATTGTTGAAGTAGAACTGAATAGAGACCAACTGGACTGTGAGAAACCAGTAAATTGTGAGTGTTCACTTTGGGTAGGAAATATCTGTGTACAAGAAAGTTGCTATTCTATTACCTTTTTTAGTTAATCATGGTTAAATTGACAAAAATCGAGGACGAAGCCGAGTTTGAAACTCCAGATGGTGTGAGAATCGACGCCAATGGCACAACTGTTGTAGCTGAAGGAGACGAAGAAGAGTCGGAATCCGACTACGATTCAGATTTAGACGAAGATGAACTGAAGTTCAACGAAAATGAGACGCTGCTCGAAAGAATTGAAGCTCTCAAAGACATTGTATCGCCAGAGCAAAGAGCATTCTTATTGAACACCTACGAGTCGACCAAATCTGGTATCTCAACGATGTTTTCAAAGTGTGGATCAGGACTTTGGGTGTTGGCATCATCAACATTGCTACTGGGTGTTCCTTTAGCTCTCAGTATTTTTGGTGAGTCACAACTATTAGAGCTAGAAAAGGAGATGCAGCTACAACAAAGCTCCAACGAGTTGCTAGCACCTGGCTCTGAAGGAGCATTCCAAGTACAGCAACAACCGGCGAAATAGGTCCATAGTGTTTGATTTACGTTTGTACATAAATAGTCCCTAAGGAAGCAAATGAAGATTCACGAAACTAATGTGTAGTTCACTGAACCTTTTTGTGCTTGATTGTCAACGCGTAAATGTCCAGGAATGTGGTGATTTCGTAGATGATATCGGTCACAAACATTCCGTGAATGCCAACAGCCAACCCAAGGCCAATATAAACAACAGATGCGACTGTATAGTCATAGCTAAATCCATAAACTCTGGTTAGGACGGAAATTAATAGCATTTGCAATACAGGAAGAACCATTGGGATATTGCAGTAAGGAAATGGCTGCTTTGTTAGATGTCCAATAATGATTCTACCGACAGTGAATGCCATGGTGGAACCAATAGTCAACATAGCAGCAATTGTATGGGTTTCAACCACTGGTTTATGGAGCAAAAACATGAAGAAAACTGAAGCATAATAGGCGAAAAAAGGAATTAACCCATTGAGCGCCTTTCTCTGTTCTACAGCACCCGAAACATATAACAATGCATTTCTCTTCGCAGAGAGAATATTGAAAAACAGTAGCACTGCTCCGAAAATTGTGGCCACATGAAGATAAGTTATCGTATAATCAGGTTCCCCATTTATAGAAGAAAGGTCCAAATTAAACGCAGGAACTTTCCAAATCCACTGGCCTTTCCAGGCTGTAAAAAGAAACAAAGAGACGACTATAACAATTCCTTCTACAGGGCCACTGAACTCGCTCAAAAAGAGCTTATGGGTGTAGAATTCTTCCCAAGTTGACAAGTAGAAGTTTGTGAGGGTGGCAAACTGGGACAAAATGAGAGGCCATCCTTTTCCCAGTCCTGCTACTGATCCGAAAATGATTACCGAGAGTGTGGTATTGACAGCGTCCACACAATGGTCAAACAGCTCACCCAAGGGGCCCGACTGGCCTGTTTTGCGTGCATGAATACCATCACAGGCATCAAAGGTCTGATACATAAACAGTGAGAATGCATGCAACAAATAACACCAACGAGGAGACTCTGCATCGAGATCTGGGTCGTAGTAGAACACCACAAGCAAAGAGCCAATGATGAAAAAAAGTCCCGAAAGAGTCACCATATTGGGTGCCATTGAAAGTGGAAACACACGCTCAAATGATACCCAAAATCTCTTGAGCACATACTTGCTGAGCAATGAACGATCTTCAGATTCATATCTGACTGTTAGTTAGTAGCAGCGCTAATACGTTGAATGAAAAATCATTTATAGGTAGTCAAATTAACAAAAGTCGACTTACTTGTACTCTTTCAAATGCTGAAGAGATCCTGAGGGAATAAAATAACCCATTGCTCGAGAAGAAGAGGCAGTTGATGCTAAACAAGTCTAAGAGTTCACCTCCAACCAGTATTAACGGTTGGTCATTAAGAATAGATCAAAAACACATGGAGCAACTCAACATAAGATTTTCGCGGTACACTACCGATGCATATGACTCTGTTGACTTTGGAGACTTTGGAGCATTACCATGCTACATGATATCAATGTTTACAGTTAATCATCGTATTAAGATGGACAAGTTTGGTATACACGAGCATAAACCTTGTAGGATGGTCAGAATACGGAATCAAGAAACCGCCTGGCAAGCTCAACTCCCAGAAAAGTGGCCGCGTTTGCGGGAAAGCTTCGAGCAAGAGCAGGCCCTATTCCGGGGAAGAACGCCTTAAGACCGCCCTTAGCATATAGATTTTTAGATATCTGTACGATCGAGGTCCTGACATCGGAAGACTGCTGCACAGACTTGATGGTGTCCACAGGAAACACCGCTAACCACATCGAGACTCCAGCGAGTCCACCAGCCATCATGATGGCTCCTATAGACATACTTTGACTTGGAGTAGACCACTTCATCTTCAAATACTCATATGTGGCAAAGTAGACAGCCGATCCCGGACCATCCCTCGCCAAAGTGGCTGCCGAGCCCTTGAAAACCGAACGAACACCTCCCTGTTTGTATAAAGCCGATAGCGTTTGAGAAAAGCCCACCTTTTCTTTGGAGGTCTGCATTACCACTTTAACTCGCTCGAACGGCGCTGCGATTAGAGTGGTTGGGATAGCGCTGAAAAAGCCCGCCGCGCTGATCTCTACAATTGAAAGATCTGCATTCAGCGGGTTCTTGCCCACTCCAGCACACACAAGCTTCTTTCCAAGGTCGTATCCCCAGAAAGATACGGCAAACATGGGCGTCACCCCCAATAACGGCGATGTTACACCCTTATAGAACCCCAAAGGACCATGGCTTGCAAGTGTGCCTCTGATACAAGCAACAGATGTCTTGTATTGGTTAGTCTGTAACAGGACCTTGGTCAGGTCGAACGGGTGTCCAGTAAGCACAGCACATATTCCCCCAAACCCTCCGGCGGCAAACGACTTGAGGTTGTCGACTAACACACTATCAACCACTGCACTATCCACCTCTTCCATATTTTGCGTTCTTTCCCAATTGGTACAACATCTCACATTTTGCTTTCTTCCACATTCAGGATCTCAATCATCCTAAATATATGCCTTCTGATACCATGTGCTCATCATCAACATCTTCTGCAGGGCCTTCCGGTGAACCAAATCTGATCATCAATTTTCAACAACTTGTCACCATGATGACGTAAGCGTGGCGGACCCGCGGGACAAAGTTCACATGTGCGGGGGAGGGGCAGTTGTAACCATCAACACACAGAATGCTCCGCATTGGGCTGTGCATGCTCGGAAACTCCAGGATTCCGGAAACATAATACTAAGGAGTCAGACGGTAATTCAGTTACTTAACAAAACTCCTAGACAACAGAGACTGTAGTCGGAATCACCAGTGAGGTCATCAGTAAAGCGCAGCAGAGCGTCATCGAAAGGTTCGATGATCTGAACCGTGAGGTTGGCCATCAACTTGTTGAGCTTCGCGTCCACGACGTTGAGGTGGTCGTCGTATCTATCCTTGTGCATCACATCTAGATGGTGGTCGTCTCTGAGCAGCTCAGCGACTGAAAACATGTCAATCAGCACCGCATTGAACTCGTCACTGAGCGCCGTAAACCGGTCTAGAATTTCAATAAACACGTCGAGCTGATCTACGTAATATACCCCCGAACGACTCCCTCTGCACTGCCTGGCGCGTGTGCAGTCAAACATTTTGCAACGAGTCACGGAGGTTATATAACGACGGTGCAGTTCAATCAGCTCGTCTATATTGTACGATTGAAATGGTAACTGCTCCTGAAGCCAAACCATCGTATTCGGCACAGATATCGGTCTGCTGTCCGCAAAACTCTCGAGAAAGGCCGCGTCAATAGGAACCCGACCGGTTTCAAGAACTTTCAATCCCCTACCGTTGCGCTTGATCTCTAAGCTGCTGTGATTATCCCTTTTTCGGAGATCCGCCATGAGTTGCTGATAGCTCTTGTCAATGACCTCCACATCCAAAAAGCCAGTGATTATGTTCACAAACTTTACAAACTCGTTGCGCAAAATGTTCAATCGCTTGAATGTTTTCGACAGCCACACACATCTTGAGTCCTGAACAGACATACTGTAATCACCATCTATCTTCAGCTTACGCTTTGCCATTCTAGCTTTCTTCTCAACACCTTTAAGTGAGCTCTTGCGTAAGTTGTTGGCCTCTTTCCATCCGATATTCAACAAATAGTTCACTTTACGTAACCGTAACAAAAAGTTGAACATTCTCAAGTACTCTCTCAGTGCATTAGATTCTCCATTTAGTAATAAATCGATTGGATATCTCACCTCAAAGTCCAATGTAAACACATCCCATCCCACATTTCCATGACCCATATCCAGTACTCGCGCATCAAGCCTGTTCAACACAGATTTAGGAAGGTGCCTTAAACTCGAGTTTTCAATAGACCCCTGCAATATTTTCATGAGCTGATGTCCCGTGAGGAGAGCGGAAGACTCATTCAAAGCATCTAATCCCTTGACAATCAGAGCATTTATGAAGTCTCCCTTATACATAAGCAAAATGTGATGTAGATACTTGATCTCATTAACCAAGCCATATTTCTCATAAACCACGTAGCACATATAATTTATCACCTCTTGATACTGCAGAGCAATCACCTGGTCAAACTCACTTGATTTGGTTCCAAAATCACATATTTCCAGCAGTTTATTACGATATCGACAAGACAAATCATGACACCATTTCAATTCTTTACAATGATTCCTCAAAAAGTTCAGGGTTTGGCCGATGTGAAATATTGACTTACCTGTCACAACTGTGAGAAATGAAGGAACAAGCTCACTAACATATTTGTATTTACCAAAACTGTTCTGCTGATGAGCATTTTGTGGTACTTCTAGCGAATGTGAAATGAAAAAGTTATCAATTGAGGGATCAGCTAAGGTTCCTTCAAATAACCATGATTTAACCACATCATAATACGGGTCCAAACAAACTCTGAAAGCCTCTCGCGAAAGGCTCTTTAACAACGGATCTCCCGTTTCTACAAGAGTAAAAAGCAACGAGAGAAACTCATTAGTTTTCAGCCTTTCAATTTGATTCATGAGAAAGTACAGGAAACGTAGCATCACAATCCAATCTCTTAATTCGACGAGTATGGACATTAACGTTAAGTTTCCGGCTTCTTGGTTCACTGGTCTTAGGATAACATTGACGGCGCTCGTGTAATTCAGTAACTCGCTCTGTAGGTAACTCATGAAAGCAACCTTCACCTGAGACTTTGATAGACCTTTGGTGTCTTCCAATTTCGCTAATAATTTCCTATAAATCAGAGAAGGCTCAAACAACTGATGCAAAAGACCAGATGTTCCAAAGCTTATATTTACTGGTAGACTGATCGAATCTCCATGGAAGCGAAACATATCAGACGTAGAGCCACACAAAATGAATACCAGATTGGGAATGATTTCAGCTTCAGATATCAATCTGCTTTCAGGATGGTTCTGCTGATGGCTGGTGATATAATCAAAAAGAGGAGTTCCAGTATAGCTATTTTGACCCTTTAAAACGGGCGAATGTCTCAAATAAGAAGGCAAACCTCGAGTGCTCGTTGTCTGTGGTGCTGATGGCATATCTTTCGCGCTGTAATATGTTTGTCCATAGACTTGCTGACCAACTAAATCGTTACCAGCAGATAATTCAGGTCCAATAATCGAGTCCAGTTTAATTAGGTATCTCTCTAGATCTTCAACATCTCGTAACATCATAAGCTCTTGTATGGTTTGCACGAGTCGCTCCCACACCGCAGAGGATTTGGTTCGTTGGAGCAACAGTACTTTATAATCATTTAGTGAAACTTCAATACAGTCCAAAAGCGGCGAAGAACTGGAATAGGACTTGATCAGCAGGGATTGAACGTCTTGCGCCAGTCGGTATATTATCTCTGTCTCTACACTAGTTTGCGGAACAATATGTTTGAGAAGTCTCAGAAGGTAATTCTTCACAATCTGGTCAGACTCCAACATAATTCGTCTGCTATTTCGTCACTAAGCTGTAATCTAGGACTCTATTTCGGCTTTCTAGTGCCTTCTGTACTCTATATGTGTTTAAGTTACTAGGGACAAGGATCTAAAAGAAACGTAAACAACGCATTACATTTTCCTATTTTGTGCACAGCGTCGTCGCGTTGATGAGAAAGCCGTGCTTCTACCAGATTTAAAAAGACGATCGTCGTTAAAAAAATTGCGTCGACTCTCACCGCGCATCTACTCTTGAGAGCTCTGCTTCCTCGCTGACTAGTTTCTCGAGCTCGTTTTTGAAAAAATCGTCATCGATGGAGGGCATAGCCTTCGCAATGTCGTCATAGCCAAAATCCGACATTCGCGATCGATAGTTAGCAAAATTGTAATACTTACATAGGCATCTCAAAGAGTATTCGTTTTCCCATGACTTGCGCAATCTCTCGTTAAGATCCACAATAAACAAATTGTTTAGCCACTGATCTTTGAGACCTATTTTGTAGAAGAGATAGACAAATGAAATCAAATCCATGTTGTTGGAACGCCATTTTTTACCATTGAATGGACAAATAAGTTTGATTGTCTTGAGAATGGGATTGTAGAAGTTTGGATTGTACAGCGTCAGATAAAATCTTAACGTCTCCGTGGGACGCACTTCAAGTAATTTGTAGATTCTGTGGATTTTCATACTAGAGATTGTGGAGTATAGTATGCGTAGCAGGTGTGTCAGAATAAGGCAATATCTTTGATTTGGACGGAGAATTTTGATACGCGCTTGGCCGTTGAAAGGTGGTACATATGATTCATGCATCTCAGTGCTGGTTCCAAATATGGAGTTGATTCGGGGTGCATCGGCTTCAGGAAAATTCTCATGTCCGGCAGACGAGAGAGAAAGAGCTTTCCTGAAAAAGCTGTACTCAGCTGAACCGTAGAGTATATCATAATCACAATAGACAGCTCTGTTTTTCAACAATGTTTCAGGATCATTATAATCAAACGAACCTTCTGACTGCGCATGTAACTGATTGCTTCCTAGAAGCTTGAAAATAAGCAGATAAAAGTCGTTGTCAAATATTAGTGAAGTAAAGTACTCATATTTCAATATATGAGAAAGCTTGAACCATTTCATGAGTAAAAATAAGATCGTTGACGAGCTTTTCAAACATGTCTCTTTCATCCTCATTAAATCTAGCTTTTGCCTATCATACTCTGCTAGTTCATCTACATGCTCAACTAGCTCTTCGGATGACTTTTGCTCCCGCTGCTGCAAGCCATTGGAATCCTTAGAATTTGATGGTTGAGGCAAAATGTTCGATGATATGATCTGTAAAGCAACAACGACCAATGAGTTTAAATAAGGCAGACATTCATCGTAGAATCTCTCAACTCTTTGCAGAGATAGAATCTCATCAATGAACATTGGATTCTCCTCTTTATCCTTCTCTGAAAATATGGATGAGTTACTCTCCTTAGTTGGTTTTAGACCTTGCTCTTCTTGTATGAAATTTTCGAAAGTGGAGATAAACTGATCAGAGTTGTAGCCCATTCTCACATATCTGAAAAATATCTCAGAAGCTTCCTTGATACTAAATGGAACTTCATCAGTAAAAGGATACAAGTTGGCATACTGAGACTGAGTAATAAACAGCTTTTTTTTACCTTGCCCATTAGTGTGTTCCAGTTCCGATATGCTCGACTGATTCTTGAATTGTCCCGTATGCTGAGGAGTTAGAGTAGGAGATGGAGCAGGAGTCGCAATATGAATATCTGGAGGTTGCGAGTTGGGAGGAAAAGGCATTTTGTGTTTAAAATTATGGTGCTGATTTGACAATAAAGCAGGTACGGATATCAATTTAGATAGTCCACCAGGGGAATCGTTGTCATACATGCTAAGTTCCGCCAATTTCGAGACTCGGTACTCAGGGGGGGAAAAAGTTGGATACCGTGTGACGAGCTCCTTCCTATAATACTGATAGTCAAGCGGGGTAATACTCTCACTCTGATTTAAAGCCGAATACTCAGTATGATTTTGTGAATTGTTAGACGACCCTTTCTTATCTTCAAACTTGAACATTAAAAATGATTTGGTAGACTTCAGCTTTTCGTGAGAGCCAAACAGGAGAACTATTAGCTTCGAAAGAAGCATAATAATATTCCTAATCCTGCAGTACTGAGCAGCGTGAGAAACGCCATTCGTTGATTGAGGGTAAAACCCAGAACCAGAAGGACTCATACCCTCCCTTTCTTCCGATTGACTTGTGAGCCATCTCCAGTTATCGATTGCTTTCATTAATGTCGTAACTATACCTGATTTATCCAATATGGATGTGAGTCGTTCTATGTCCGCTGGGTTCAACGTAGTGGTTGATAGTGCACATGTGACAATGGTATATATAATTGTGAGAGAATAATACAATTCGCTTGACCAAACTAACATCAGTTTGGAGTTAGTGGGTACCTCATCATTCCTCAGATCAGTCAGCCTCAACGCTCTAGACTTCAAATTTTCGAGGACTGAGTTGAGGACAGTTTCGTCGACGAAAAGTCTAACATTGTCATACAATACTGATTTGTGCTGCTCATGGTTCACAGCAAAACCAAATGATCCCATAACAATGTATGTTAAGCAAAGAATGGCCTTCAAAGTAGAGCCCTCTCCTCCTGAAACTGGCCTTAGTGCTAACGCATATTTAGTGATAATTTCCTTTTTCAGTTTCTCGTCTTTAATATCTGTGAAAGAGACTGAATCATCATGTTGATCCTTCTCATAAACACTCTTGAGAATTTGCAGACTCCTGATATCGTTATAACTAAACCAATCATTATATTCAGCCTCAAAACTATCCACTTCCTCGCAGTTAAACATCAGTTCCGGATACTCAAGAATGATATGAAAATTATTGAGTCCATCTATTTCCTGCTCATTTTCGTCATCATCGTCCGTGTAGGAAAAACTGCTGTG
This sequence comes from Ogataea populi-albae, assembly GCA_030579375.1. Taxonomy (NCBI): domain Eukaryota; kingdom Fungi; phylum Ascomycota; class Pichiomycetes; order Pichiales; family Pichiaceae; genus Ogataea; species Ogataea populi-albae. Next base: position 299,744 of record JAKTQY010000006.1, read on the forward strand.
CGGAGACGAAAGAATATTCTGATCATCGTTGGTCTCTATCATCTCCCCCCTATCGATTATGGTATCAGGAAATTGATCACCAAGCAAATCGATGTCATCTGACTGAGAACAAATATCTTCAATCACAGGGTCTGCTTTATCTTCTTCTCCACTATGTTGCTCAGCATCCAATTCGGTTTCATCAACGTCATCATCTTCCGCTATGGTCTCAGAATTGAAGTTTTGTGAGATCTGAGAACCCAAGAACCGGTTAATGTAAAACGAATCATTGAGAGACATCAAGTCAATTCTGCCTCCCGTTTTAAAGAAAAAGAATCAAAAAAACAGAAGAATATTCTTTGATCAACTTGTACCACCACTTCAAATAGCTTTATTGCTCAGTACAATCTAAAGCTCTCAATTAATGCGCAACTGTTCAAATCAGTAGTTCAGTTCTTGAACAAGAGATAACCTTTTGGGGCGCCACTATAATATACGGTGCAAAGTTGTTTGAAATGGAACAATTTCGCGGAAAGTCAATTTATCATCGAAGTTGAATGGACTGTTAAGGTAAACTGCGTATGAAGAGAGGAGAATAGTTACATCTCTGCAAATCTTTCGAAAGCTGCACACAGTACTAAATAGTGTAGATGCTAAGTTTAGATAACAGCGTTGGCCTCAAGTATGTTTTCTTCTCTTGTATCGCAACAGGAGTTGTTACTGACATAGTTTTCTGAACTTTCACTTAGGGTTAAAATCACTACCACTAATGATACCGTGATAACAGGATTGATCCATTCCTACAATCCGCATAATGGGATACTATCAATTACTCGGGACAATCCAGAAAGCGCGTCAAGAGAGAAGTTCACTATAATCAAGACCACCTTCATAAAGTCGATAGCGAGCCTTACAAAGGAGAAGCCTACTAACTCAGGTTCCAAAACCATCAATATGATCGACAAGTTTAAAACTAGGCGCTATCCACCTCAACCGATTCCGTTAAACCTTATTGGCCATAACTACAAAACAAAAAATGCTGCACTCGTCACCCAATATGAGACACAATATCATCTTAATAGAAATCTTGCGAATCACAAAATGACTTTAGAGGGAAAGGAGATTTTTATCAGTCTTTTCAAGATTCTTCCCAAAGGGGATGTTACGATCGACAAAAATGACAATATTGTGGTGTTTGAGAATCATCTGGTTATTTCTAGGCCATATGGAGTTCAAAACTGCAAAATTGTAAATGGAACGGGGGAGGAAGCTGATCAACAGCTGTCGTTTATAAGAAAGGTTATCGGAGATGTTTGGGATAGACTTGAAACAGAAAGGAAAGGAGGCTAACTGTACTACGATAAATGACCCCTATTTACAAAAATATCAACTGCAACTAAGTCATTCTTCACTCCATGTAAAATAATCAAATTATAACGACACTGCTCCGGCCAAATGACCGGTTGCAATGTGACGTTGTGTAAAAATGCTAATATCATCGACTTCATTTGGACAAAACCCTATGATATGAGTTTGCACCTTTACTGGACGAGCTCCGCAATCTCTGAAGTGAGACAGTCTCATTGAAATTGGTGTGTTCGATTGCATAATGAAGTACAATACCTCCAAATATGTGTAGACCCTTCTTCTCAGTGCCTTTGTAGCCATCCATCTTATTCCAAGGAACTTCAACTTTACAAGTATTTTGTCTTTTTCCATGAGATTCTGGTCTAAGGCCACTAGCCAGTCGTTCCCAGGATTTGAGATTCGAAAAATTATTGACATACTCTAGTGCTAAGTTTAACCAAAATTGGCCTATACCTCCACTTATCTGCTTTTTGATAGCAAAGTCTAGCCGCACCATCACCTCTGGATTATTAGCTACTATATCATTTTTTGATGCATAAATTAGTGACTCACTCTGTGAGTCAGAAGTATTCGAATTCTGGAAGTAGAATTCAACAACCTCCTTTTCGGTCCAACTCTGGTCCTTGAAATGATGGACAGAAAGCTGCAAACGTTCTGGCTTCTTGCAAAGTAACTCATCTGGTTCCAAAATCTCTATTTGCAAAAGTTTCATCTTTAAATTATTGCGAAGTATCTTGATCAACAATGACTGCTTTTTGGCGTCGGATAAGAAGAGCTCCAGATAATTCAAGTAGCGAACCTGAGACCCTATAGTGACTCCAGTACGGTAAATTCGCCGCCTAGTTACAAAAATGGAGTTTGCCTCAACAAATGAAATTCTGAACTTGAACATCAAGTAGGCCACTGCGATTGAGCCTGTTCTTCCTTTTCCATGCTTACAGTGAACTACCACTGTATTTTTTACATTCTGATTCAAAAATAGTTCAATGTCTCGTATAAGTTGTAGTAGCTCCTGAAAGGGAATTGCATTATGATCCAAAAATGGCCGGTAGTCAAAAGAACCCCCATTTTCAATCACAAATTGAGGGTCATAGCCAATTTTCTCGCCTCTCAAGTTTATCAGTTTCCAGTACCCTTTTCCATGATTATTGTTGAGTATGTCAACTAGATCATGTATATTATTCTGATAAACCTTCAGATGAGGCATATTTGTAGGTGCAGAACATACTGCAAAGTTTGATAGAATATATGAGAGATCAAGTTTTATTAGGCCGGAAGTTGTAGTGGGAAAGTCCTGAGGTGGCGGTATCTCAACCATTTACTGTTGTATATGGTTGAGTTCAGCTATCGTGAGGTAGCAAAAGCTGTATATAAAAGCTCAGTAGGCAAGCACTCCATTCAACAATTTAGATGCTCAACCATTCAACAACACGGTCCAATGATAGAGTAGATCAAAATAGATAAACATATTCGCTATCTAATCAGTTAAAAAAAGGGGCTTTAAAGGTATTTTTTTTGGTTCCGGGAGGCAAAAGGGGTCAGATGATAAAAATTGTCGCACAGCTATTTGAAGGTGAACACAGGACAGTGAAGCACTGTTGACAACAGCTCGAAAGTGCTTTGAATTGAGCCTTGATAAAAAGCGAAATAATGACACCCGCAAGTAGGCTTCGTCAGCAGTTTCACTTCAATGTCGAAACAAATCATACTAACTACAATAGTTATTCCCTTATCGTTTGGAATTGCTGCTGGAGTAGCAATCTCTGCTGTGATATATATGCATCGTGAGGAGATTTTAGAGTTCGTGGAGAACACCGCTATAGACCTCTTAGATAGTATTACCGAAAATAAGCGCAGGAGACAAGGGAGAATGATTCCCGTATCTTCGGCTCCCTCAGATTCACAGCAAACGTCTCAGACAGCTTTTGATCCGTTTGATGAAAATGAAAAGGAAGAAAATGAACATAGCTTGAGACACAGACCCCTCGAGAAGAGACGTGCAAAGGACATTAACCACTGGTTACAATCTTTGCAAGAGGGAAGCACGACCTCTGACTCGACGGATAGCAATTTTGCGTCAGATGGAGATTCCATTGAAACACCCTCAGACAGTAGCAATTTATGAAACAGGTGCTCAACTACAGCACATGTCGTGTAGGCGGTACTGCATGATTTTACAATATTTTACCTTCGTATAAAATTTGGCCTTTAAACATGGTTTCGCGTTATTAGTTTATCGAATTGACAGGTCGTTGTAGTTCGTAAAAATCAAGCATGAGGTCAGCTGAGAATCGCCAAAACAACTGCTAACACGATAATCAATATCAGAAGTAAAAAACAAGACCATTTTCGTTTTTTGCGCTGATAATTATCAGCCTTTATTAGTTCATGGTGAGCCAATTGGTTGTTGTTGGCATATGTCATTAGGTTGTCCTCGACAGTGTCGATCTGTTCTCCCTGCTGACCCACCATCTCATTAAGATCCTTGAATATCTTATTGATATCTTGTACTCCCTTGGAAATGTTTTCGATTGCATTTTCTCTTTGTTGTATAATAGAACTATGGTAATTTAGTTCCGCCTCCCGTACGGACTGTTGTTGCTGTTCAACTACAAGCATCTGTTGTTGTTGAGCTTGATTCTGCAGTAATGGTGTACTCTCAGTCGTTTCTGATTCTCTAGAAGGTGGAATATTAGAGTCGGCACCCGAGCTACGCTGATTTCGGACGTACTCCTCGCTTACGACGATTGATTGAATCTTCTCATTGTACGATCGCAAAAGCTGCTGATAGTTTTTGTAAACCTCTGCGCACTGAACTCTCAATTTGTCGCGACTAAATATTAGCTCCGGTGGTCCTGCTGTTGTCACACTATCCAACTGGTCCAAGCTCGTGTTCACGCTTTCACGTAGTTCGTTACACTTCACTATAAGAGTTGCCAGATTTCCTCTCAGATTTGCATTATCTCGTTTTGTACCCAACTGTTGTTGCAGCTTGTCAAATCTCGAGATGTTCGATAGTAAATCAGAAAGGCGACCTGATATAATATTCAAAAGTTCTGAAGCTGTACTCTTTTCTGCTGGTGCTACCCCACTTGAGGCTCTACCGTCGTCAAGCGTTCCTCGTTTTTTCTGTGCCTCGATATCGAAATTTGCGAAAGACATTTGAACAAATTTGGTGGCAGCAGTTACTTCTTTCAATTGCCAGGCTACTAAAGTCTCGATCAAAGTTTGTTCGTTATCTTATGACTAGTATATTGAGAGTTGTAACTACTTATCCATCAATATTCTAACGAAACTCTAATACGGGCGCCAAAACACCAGCCACCATGAGATGGCGGTGGAGGTGTAAACAATATGTGGCTGTGTAATATTGTCTTATTCTGCGAGACGCGCTTTTGGGATAAAACATGGAGACACGAAATATACACGAGATCGAATAAAAGCATATTTTAGGGAAAGAGGTAATTGGTGACTGGAAGACTAACTACAACGTTTCAGATACATTAAAGACCATTGTAGGTGTTGTACCTGGTACTAGTGTGTCGCTAAAACGTGATGGGAAAACGAGCGAAGCTTGCAAGACTAAGAGCAGCGCGTGCCGGGGCAAAACTGTCTGAAAGTGAGGAGGACCGTTACACGGACATTTATGAAGAAGTTGACGAGCGAGAATTTCAGAAGCATAAAACAGACCAACTTCTCAATAACGATTTTGTTGTAGACGATGCTGGGAACGGATATGCAGAAACAGGGGCCGATGAGTGGGATGGAACACATCGGTATCTCTCTGACGATGAGGACGTGGCAGGCGAAGACGAACACGTCGATAGAAATCGAAAAAGAAAGAAGAGGATAACCAAAACACATACCAACACTCCTGCAATATCCAACTTTTTCAAAACTTCTAATGATGCCCAGAAGCCTTCTGTAAAGATTGAAACTAGCAACATGGACGACATCTTGAATGATTTCACGAATTCTGCAACCTCCAAATCGAAATCAACACCGTTCTTCTCAGCCAATGCATCAAAGAGCGATATATTTTCTTCTCTCAAAACAGAAAAGCTCAAATCTCCAAACTTGAACGTCAAGCCCTTGAACCTAAGAAAACTGATGGAAGATGAAGATCTACAAAACGCTCCGAAGAGACAGAAAAAGTCTGAAGAGTCTGAAAATGACATAGATACTACACAGACTGATGGACTAGATTCGGTGGCTGATTATGGAGATACTCCTTCTTCACCTATAAAAATGAAGAAAGAATCTTTTGCTACTGTTCTAGAGGATAACAAAAATGACGAGTCCGACGAATTAGAATCTGACGATGATGTTTTGATTGCAAAAAGACCATTGTCTACCGTCAAAGTTGAGCGCTCAATCAACCTCAATTCTTCAAAGGAATTAGTTCAGAACCTCGCTTCTTCCCCAACTAGAGACCAGAAACAGCATATGGTCAGTTCATCCCCTGCTAGTATTTCTAACACTTCATTAGAAAGGTTGGATGCTGACGATGTTATCACAGAAGGTGATGATGGACAAAATTCAGTTAAGTTTTTTTGGCTTGATTACGCTGAAGTTGAAAACACTTTGCTTCTTTTTGGAAAAGTCCAGACCCGGGAGGGAAAACAGGCATCAGGAATGGTGCAAGTCAAAGGCATTAACAGAGAGTTGTATTTTTTACCTAGAGAAACAAGACAAACGTGCAATTCAGATTCTGCGGAAATTAACGATGATAATGTCAATCCAGAACCTGTTACTGCAATGGATGTTCATGATGAAATTGTTCCCCTTTTAATGGAAAAATTCGGTCTCAAGCAAATCAAAGCCAAACCTGAAGTTCTGAAGTACGCTTTTGAGCTACCAGGTATTCCAAGTGAAGCTGAATACTTGAAGGTCTTACTGCCATATCAGACCCCTTTGGCTAAGCATGTTACTCTTCCTTCAGATCTTGAAGGTGAGACATTTTCGCATGTATTTGGAGCGAACTCAAGTCTTTTCGAGTCATTTGTACTTCAGAGAAACATTATGGGCCCTTGCTGGCTTGAAATCGAACACGCTGACTTTAAGGCCTTGCAAAACTCATCTCACTGTAATGTTGAAATTGCAGTCCCTTCTGCTTCTTGTGTTTCAGTCTCCAGCTTCAACAATTCAGCCCCCGAACTGACTTTGATGAGTATCAACGTTCAACCAGTGATGAATATTAAAGACGGAAGACAAGAAGTGGGATCTGTAGCCATTGCACTTTATAGAGGAATATCGCCAGATGCTCCCACAGATGAGAACCTCATCCCAGATGAGCTAGTTACTTTGGTTCGTCCTGTTGGCGGATCATTATCCTTGCCTCCTGGTTTGAGCCGATTAGCAGAGAAACACGGAGTCCCTCTTAGAACTTTCAACAATGAACGGACTCTTCTCAATTGTTTGGCAGCGATGGTCAAAAGAGCTGATCCTGACGTGTTTTTAGGTCATAGACTAGAATCTGGTACACTTGATGTGTTATTGCACAGAATGTTTGACCTTAAAGTATCTACATGGTCTTCATTTGGAAGAAGAGCTCGAAAACAGTGGCCAGATAGATTTGGAAAGGGATTCGGCAGAAGTAGCATCTTTCATCTTAGAGAGATATTTGCTGGAAGACTTTTATGTGATATTGCCAACGAGATGGGACAATCTTTGACAACCAAATGCCAGTCATGGGATCTTCTAGAGATGTACGAAGTTGTCTGCAAGAAAAAGCACATAGCTATGGAAGTGAATCTTTCACACCCTCAATATGCCGAAGATGCAAACCGTTTGATTGCCGCTTTGAATGAAAATAATCTAGCAGTTAAAATTATCAGTCAAGTCGCTTTTAGAATTCAGATATTATCGCTGTCGAAACAGCTTACTAACCTCGCTGGTAATGCTTGGTCTCATACCTTGGGTGGTACGCGTGCCGGAAGAAACGAATACATCTTGTTACATGAATTTTCAAGAAACGGATATATTGTTCCTGACAAAGAAACAAAATCTCATCAGCAAGCCAATCATCATGCACGAGCTCAAGATGGGATAGAGGTCGATGCTGATGAAGTTAATACCACCTCAAACAAAAAGGCAAAATTCCAAGGTGGTTTAGTTTTCGAACCTGATAAGGGACTACACAAGAATTACATTCTTGTTATGGACTTCAACTCCCTATATCCTTCAATTATTCAAGAGTATAATATTTGTTTCTCAACGGTGGACCGTTCTAAATTATCTGGTGAGGATGATCTGCCCCAGGTTCCTTCGAGTGAAGTAAAGCAGGGAGTGCTGCCACGTTTACTGCAACAATTGGTCACTAGACGACAAGAAGTAAAGAAGCTACTAAAGGATCCTCGATCTAATGCGGTGGAGAAAGCTCAATACGACATCAAACAACAGGCATTGAAACTGACTGCTAACTCCATGTATGGGTGCTTGGGCTATGTCAATTCACGATTTTACGCAAAACCTCTAGCTATGCTAGTTACAAATAGGGGTAGAGAAATATTGATGGATACGAGGCAGCTGGCTGAAAGTGTTGGACTTCGGGTCATATATGGAGATACAGATTCGGTTATGATAGACACTGGATCTGACAATTTCAAAGATGCCATTAAGATTGGAGAGGAATTTAAACTGAAGGTCAATGAACGTTATCGCTTACTTGAGATCGATATTGATAATGTGTTTAGGAAGTTGTTGCTACATGCAAAGAAGAAGTATGCTGCTATGAACGTTGTTATTGGTCCGCATGGCAAGGAGAGTTTTGTGTTAGAGGTCAAAGGATTAGATATGAAACGAAGAGAATATTGCCCATTATCAAAAGAAATCTCGAGTTTTGTGTTAGATAAGATTTTAGGCAATATGGAGCCAGAGGAAGCTTTAAATGACATCTACTCATATCTCGAAGAAATTTCTCTGAAACTTAAGGCAAACGAGATCCCCATGGTGAAATTAACTATAAACACGAGGCTATCTAAGGACCCTAATTCGTATCCTGGAGGTAAAACGATGCCGTCAGTTCAAGTTGCACTTAGATTACGTGGTCAAGGCAAGGTCATCAAAGCTGGCAGTGTGGTCACTTTTGTGATAACCGATGAAGGATTGGAAGACGGTAATTCAGTTGCAGAAAGAGCAAGAGCAATATCAGAAGTTCTTTCGAAGGGAAGCTCATATAAATGCGATGCCCTTTACTATCTTGATAAACAAATATTCGCTCCGGTTCAAAGACTACTTGAAAGAATTGAAGGTAACGATGTTATAAGGCTTGCAACAGCTTTGGGGTTGGACGCCAAAAAGTATCAAAACCGTGCCATGAATACACACGCTCAAAATTTGAATGGGCTTCAACCATTAGAGTCAACTATTCCAGATAGTGAGAGATTTAGAGACAGCCGAGAGTTGATGTTACACTGTCCCTTCTGCAAATCTTGTTTCAGATTTGGTGGCTTACAATCTTCTAAGGACTACCAAATCACTTTTGGTGGTATCAAATGTTTGACCTGTCAAGAAGTTCTACCTATTCTGTCAACATCAGCACAACTAGAACATTTTATTCGAACTGAAATCTCCTTGTATTATGCTGGATGGTTGTACTGCGATGATTGTGGTATCAAGACAAGACAAGTTTCTGTTTACGGCAGAAGATGTATCGGTCTATCAGGAAAATCGTACGGCTGTAAGGGTATCATGAGGTATTGCTACTCCGATAAACAACTGTACAATCAACTGCTATATCTGCAATCTCTTTTCGATGTGGATAAGGCCAAAAAGAGGCTGCTAAGACCGCTCTACGGGTTCAGTGACGAAAATGCGGATAAAAAACCGTCTCCATTAAACGAAGGCGAATTGAATGCTTTGGCAGAGCAAAACAGAGCGCATTTTGAAGTTTATGAGAGAGTTGTGGACAAATATCTAGCAGATTGTGGGCGACGCTACGTTGATTTACGTGGTATCTTCCGATTTATGTCAGCGTTCGATCACAAGCAAATTGTATAAATATGTAATCTTTTGGTGTATTCTAATTCACAAAACTTTTCACAGAAATCAGTTCTTACCAAATACATTCTCAAGATACAACCGGGCATTTCTAACAGAGCTTATTAAGCCTTCATTCATTTGCGATTGGGTGTTTTCAACTTGTTCAGTTGACGATTTAATCAACTTTGATGCGCTATCAAAAGCTTCACTAACCTGTGGTGTGTACTCTTTTTCCAGACTCCCGATCCACTTATTTGTGTTACTGAACGACTGAGGCATGAAGTATTTGAAGGATACCAGTCCAACACCGAAAGGAACAAAAAACCGTGTGAGTAATGAGCGTCTACGCACTGCAATTATACTGGTGAGAATCGCAGTAAGAGCATAAAGTGATGAAGGAAGTACAGGCTCTACTATAAGATCTTTGTAAAGCGATGTCACTGTTTTGAGTTCATTCTTCATCGCAGACTTTAAATTCAAGTACTCTGCCTCAGCAATCTCTAACTGAGAAATCAGGTATCCACGAGTAGTATTGGCATATTTTTCCAATGTCTCGTTGACATTGACTAGTTTACCATCCACAAACTTTCTATTTCCATTTAGCTTTGGCGACTCCTTCTTCATGACCTCCTCTGAAACTGGTTCATTCAGTCCAGGGGTCGGAAGCACTTCTTCCTCATCAGCATAGAACGATCTTGTAGGCATTTTTCTATGTCTCTTAGTTTCTGTCAGCTAAACTCCACAATCGACGTTATTAACAACAGAGCAATGCGCTAAAGTGGTTTCAATCATTCTATAATTCGCTTCGATCGATATACAACAATCTCATGTATTACGTCAGCATATTTATTATTATTGTTAATGATTGGCCCGAAGCTTTAACGAGAGAGAGCAAGCGATACAAACAGAACGCGCATGCAAAGTGAGATTGGATGAATTAAAATCATATTCTAAGAGTTTGGACGTGGTAGCAAAGCTATATATAGATCTTATAAAAAAATGTCGAGCCTTGTCAAGCAGTCAAAATCTGGTAAGAAGTGTAGACCATGGCTACACCACCTAAAACAACGACTGCAATATCAAGTGCTTTTATAAAACTTGAGTGTGCACAACTGCGGTAGTGTAGCATAGGTGGATACATGTAGACGAGAGGTATGCATGCAAACGAACCCACAAACGAAACAAAACGGTCAAGATTGTTAGACCCAAAGTATGCAATTAGACTAGTACCGACTACGGTACCCATTCTGAAGAAGTTTTTCGACCACTTAGTTGCAGGATCGACCTTTCCTGATCTCTTTTTGTATATTCTAGATTCCACGATTCTGATTGCGGGGAGAAGCTGCAAAGGAGCAGAGAGAAGAATCGCAAGTGCGTAAAAAAACTGAATCGAGTTCACAGCCAGAGAGCTCTGAGGAAGATTCAGTATTACAACAGTCTTGACATTCTCTCCATAGGTAATATACCCCAAAGAGCCTATAGCGATGAAGAGCACTGTACAAGTGGCAATGACGGCAAGAAGTACTTGTGGATATTGTTCAGGATACTTCATGGACTCCTGGACAGGTATCACCAACCCAATACCTTCAAATGCAAATATTGCCACACCAATAAATAAAGACCAGTTGCTTTCATTGAATTCCACAACGTCGGCTGGGCCATTATCCCATAAATCTAAAAGGCAAAAGTAGAAAATGGTCATGAGACCGACAAGAATAAAAATATTAGCCAGTAATGCCGACAGCGATAGCTTGGTGATGTTTCTAATCAGGGACATCGGCATGAATATTAGGCATTCGATAAATATGAGAAATGCGATAGAAACATCAAAATTAAACAAGTTGAATATGAATGCCCTCAAGTTCTCTGCTGTAAATACAGTATATGCGGCCACAAATCCAATTTGACAGAGAACTATCGAACTAAGAATGAGGAACTTCATTGGGCCACCATATAGTTTGGAACCAATATCACCAAAGGAAGAGACTCCTGTCTTGACTTTTGTTTGGACTAAAATATAATAACACCAATATGAGAGTATGCTGAAGAACAAGAGAGTGGCTATGGAAAATACCAGACCCCCATTATAGAAAGCTCTCGGGAGAAACAATACTCCGGTACCGACGAATGACTTGAGAAGCAAAAAGAATGACTTCAACGTAGAAGAAGTGCCTTTACTTTGTTCCGCTGCATTATTTGAATCCAATAATGGCGTTTCTTCATCTGAGGACTTGGAATCTAACACATAGGAGCATGCCAAATAGTCTTCATCTTCAAGATCCTCTCCTGCAAAATGCCCATATACTGATAGAAACTCAAGAAAGTTGCGAGTGAGAAACGTTGGCTTATGCAATGGGTAACCATACTTTGTTCTCTTTTTCATAATGAACTCTCTTCTAAATCCACCAGGTAGTCGCATTTGTGATGCAGCCGATTCTCTTCTCTCTCCTGGAAGTCTATCTCCAGTAAAACTTTTGGATCGTCTGAGAGAGTTGTTTTTGGCAGGCAGTATATAGAGATCTCTTGTAATATCGCCTCCAGGCATTTTCAAAGAACTTTTTTGGTCTGTAGCTAGATGCTTGCTGAGATTCCGCATAATTGTAGGATCGTCAACGGTCGAGCTATATGATGAGGACAACAACATCCCGTCTGTACCTGCCATTTCGCCTCCTGTCGTCGTAGAATACTCCTCTCCATCGGTTGTCACAGAGCTAGATCTAGAACCCGAATTAAGAATAGGAGTGTGTGGTCTTGGTTGCGATGTTCTCCCACGTACAGGATTCATGTTCACGTGATCGTCAAGTAGTACAGAAGAGCCACTGGAGTCAGTTCTTTTTTGAAACAGCCCATGAAGACTACCTGACGTGGGAGTGCCATTGAGTGGAGAAGTCGTCAGCCGCGCCATGGATGCTCTTCTGCTAGCATCTGAGCTGCTCGAGCCTATCGGCATTGAACTAGGCTGTTTTCTGGACGGAGAATGGCTCATTTTAAATCACTTCCGCGTTCCTAAAAGAGAAAATGTTTCGTGAAGCTAGCAGATCTGTCTCCCTGTTTATCCAAGCTGACTGGTTTTGGCTTTGCTAGATCCTCTATTTACTAAACTAGAAGACGATGGTTTTCCTCCAACATGAATTCTAAGACCCAAGACTACAAAAAAAGCCCCAAAACGCTCCTCAACTTAATCGATTGTGTTTGCAGATTTTAAAACGCCCTCGTTTTTGAGTATTTGGGGTCGGCTATCCTTATATAACTAAGCACAGAAGGCTGTTTTAATGTGATACCAAGATTGTGACAAGCGTTCCACAGTCAGTAACTACCCCCAAGATAAACTAGACTTTTTCCAGCCGATGTTCAATTCCCTAGTGATTATCTGTGATTCTGTTGCCTTTAAGGAGTTTTTGGCGATTACCTTATAAATGGCAAAAACAGGCTCATCAATAATCGTAAATGCTGCGCCACATATTACGCCGCACGTCATTGTGGCAGTGCTTTGGTGAAAGCTTTCTCTAATCATCAACTCGGTTCTTCTTCAAGAGCATCATATGGACATGAGAGACGTTTACATTTTGGGTTGAGAAGTAAGATATCTGTTAACGACTTCACATTCCTACTTCAGGTACAACCAACAATGGTATGGCCGTTTAGCAGAAAAAAAGATTCTGGAGAAGACCAACAAGCCGAGTCTTCAAAGAAACAACGAATTTTCTTGGAGGATGTCCCCCCAAAATACCCTAGCAGCTATTCAAACTCCTCCGAGACAGTACCAGATAGTACATTGATTCAAAATAAAGATAATGGGTCCAATGGTGTCACTAATTCACCAAAGAGTGAGTGGTCACAGTCGAAGGAAATCACTCAATTCATCTCGAGTCTCAAATTATCAGATTTCAGCTTTGGCAACTTGGTAGAGATTCCTTGTTTCAGAAACGCAGGTCTGGCAGGATTTTCCTGCCTTTTTGTTTTCTCGTCCGTGATGTTTTTGTACCACAAAGATGTGCGGAAAGCGGCAAACTGGGGGTTTGCTGGAATGCTTTTGGGAAGTGTTTTTGCCTGGGAACAGTGCAATAATCAAAGAAGACAGTCACAGCTTACTGTTCAGATGGCTCAGGAGGCATACAAAAACCGTCAAAGGGAGAAGCAGTCACAAGAGTCCCAAAAGGACTAGGCAAATATTTGCATTTACTACCCCTGTATATACGTATAGTTTTAGTGATAGTATCTCAAAAGAAGCTATCTCACAAGCCAGTCAGGTGCAAGCTCCTTGTTGGTTTCTATAGTGCTCACATCAAACGCCTCGATCAATAACTCCACCAAAATTCTTCCTCCCCGAACACCAGTGAACCGTCTATACTCTTCACTTACACTAGCCAAGTTCCAACCTTGCAGTTTCCGAAGACATCCAATCACTGTTCCTGTACGATGTCTTCCCATTCCACAGCATACCAATAGCGGATGGTGTCTTTTGTCTGTGATGATTTCGAGAGCCTGTTTAATGGAAGACTCGGACAACCCGTCCCACGAGTTGGAATCTATTGAGTCGTATCCAAGATTGCAGAAAAGGTTAATGTTGTTCTCGTCTATGAAGCGCAAAAAATTATCCTGAGGGTCCTCTATAGCAAGCCAAATGATCGATTTCAAATTAAGCTGCTTGAGAAACGAGTGGTTTATGGCTGATGGCTGTCCTGACCTGTAGAGCTGTCGTTCGACTGGGCAAAAATTCAACGGCGGAACTATCCTCAGAGATGGCGGTTTCGTTATTGTGATTGTCCCTTCCGTCATCTCGTTTTCTGTGCTCGTATTCGGTAATTGTTCTATCAGAATAACGTCCTTTGCCAAACCTATATCTGCTTTCTCCTTCTTCTCTTTTTTAACCTTTTTTTCCATTTTGCTTTTGTCGTCTGACATTGTAATATATGTTTATAGCTTATAGCTTAATGACGTTCAGCCTTTGCGACGGTCTGTTCATCTACTCAAATTCCTGCTCCAGCGAAATTATTATAACCAACAGAGAGTAACGCAGATAATAAAGCATTTGAGATTTTTTTCTTATATAAAGAAACGTGAAGAGATTTATTTCAACACGTAAGTTCTTTGTTAAATGAGTATATGTAAGCCAATTTGGTACAGTGATGGTTAAAAAAGACGTCAAAACGAAGCCACAATCGCAGAAGGGCCAGGCTGTGAGCCAAATGGCGGCCCGGGCAGCTACAACAAGCACACATACCACAATGTCGATAGCTGGCGAGTTGGTGAACTCGATCAAGATATCATTCAAATCTTATATGACACAGGTCAAGAAGAACCAAAAGCTTAGACTGATTGACTCATTTCTTGCATTTCTAGTTGTTGCTGGGGTAGTACAGTTTTTGTTTTGCCTGTTAGTAGGAAATTTCCCCTTCAATGCATTCTTAGGGGGCTTCATTAGCGCTGTTGGACAATTTGTGCTCACAGTGGCTTTGCGACTACAAACGGTGGAGGTGAATAGTGGTATTTTCAAGGATATAAGCCCAGAAAGAGCTCTTGGTGACTACATCTTTGCTAGTCTGATTTTACACTTTGTGGTTCTGCATTTCATAAATTAAATGACTTTATGTAACGCGTAACACAGGAATAAAAGTATGAAAGGTAATATTTCAGTAAAATAGAGTCAATCTTTAGCAATGCTCATCAAGCTCTCGCTACCATCATGGCTCATGCGCACGTCGCCTTCGTCGTCATCATCATCATCATCAGGCTCTTCGTTGTCGACCTCATCACTATCACCAAGACCTGACCTGTCCTCGATGAGATCACTGTTACCTGGCATACCAAACTCACACTTACTTAGTTCTTCCAGATCTTCTTTAGATTCTGGAAATTGTCGCAACCACTTCATTCGTGGTCCGGAAGGAGCCTGTTCGTTTATTTTGAATCCAAACAACTTCAGCTCAAAGGACTTTTGAGTTCGCTGCCTGCAGTTGTTCTCAATCTCCGGAAACATCTTCATAAACAGTCCAGTAAATGAGGTTCCGAAGAATGCCCCATCGATATTGAGGTATCTGGACGATGAAGGCAGATATATATCATTGCAATTAGGACAATACAACCTGACAGTTTCTATTCCAGGCTGATCATACCTTCCAACAGGAAGAAGATGCATACCATCACAGTAGTATCTCGGACAACTGCCAAAGCAGTTGTCTTCGTATTTTTCGGCCATCAGATGATATCCCTGCTTAGTCAAGATGTATCTTGCATGAATCAGTCCGTACAGCAGCTCTGCTGCGTGTTCAACAAGCGGAACATTTGACAGCTTTATTGGTACCTCTGGTTCCAAGTCTAGTATCACGTCCAAAGCGTCACGATAGAATGGAACTATCGAACTTAGTCCCGTGAGGTTGAAGTCATCCTCTATAAACTCTGGGGCTACTTCAACAAAGTAGTCATGGCCAAACATTGAGCAATACTGTGAAATCCACGTATCCATCTCTTCACTGGAGTCAGAGTCCAGGTCATTACTAATATTCATCATAGAGGACATAGCGAACGCTAGTTGTTCAACTGTGTTCTTTCCACTTTCTTCCTTTTTCTTGTTGTTATACGGCCAATTAATGGTTTTTGGTCCTTTTGTGTTCCAACGTTTAGGTACACAGCTTTCTAAGCTGTGTTTCTTTTGTTTGAACCTCTATATAGTGCTGTGTAAGCACGCTTTTGTTCAATGAAATGTGAGGATGTTGCTATCTGCTTCAACTTATCGATCGCAGTTTTTTTTTGTAAATTTTTCGCCTCTCGCTTTATTTTAAGGTTGTATTGAAAAAAAAATAGGTTTCAGCATGTAGACAAACTCTCACTACAAGAAAGAGCCGACAAGGATCAATTCAAATGGACCATTCAACGCTCTTACTCACTCTCACGGCTTTTTGTCTTTTATCAAATGTACTATCTCTTGTTCCTATACAGTCGTTTCAGTCTCTCGTGTACTTGATATACTATAAAGTGTCTCCAGATCCAACTCTCAAAAATCTTAAACTCACAAGATTGGAACAAGTCACCCTTAATAGAGAACGCAACTCAATTAGCGCGCAGGACCAGTACGCAAAATGGACGATTCTGAATCGAAAGTTTGATTCGTTAGAAGAGAAGGCCCGCTCTTTAGAAACACAGTTGGCGGTTAAAAAGCTCAAGATAGAGAACATAACCAAATTCATTCTCCTGTTCTTCACATACGTTCCTACAAACCTTTTGAAGTTGTTCTACTCAAGAACAAGCTTGTTCTATATTCCTGGGGGTCTCTTACCCTGGTTCATAGAGATGTTTGTCATTAACTTTCCGTTTTTGTCAAAAGGTTCTGTTGGAGTATTCGTATGGAGTTTTTGTATCAACCGAGTTTTCTCGCTTATTGTTGATGTCTTTAAACTGCTGTTTGTGGACGAAAGGGTAACGAAACCAGAACCGCCAGTCCATCAAAAGAATAAATAGACAAAATAAGGTATTAATTCATTAACACTAAACTAATTTACTCCAAGCAATGCGTCAACAGCTACTAAGCTGCTAGTATAAAAAGGCTAAGCAAATAAGCAAGCAAGTCATTAAAAATGTCACTAAAACTTTCCGTTTCTCCAAGCAAGCAGCTCTCCAACTGTGGTAAACTCTTTGACAAATTTCTTCTTTCTTTTGTTAGGATCAAGCACCTTAAACAAATAGTATAGATCTTCGTAGCATTGAGTTTCCTTAGCTAACTCCGTTGTGTTCATGTGGCTAGCAGATCTAGTAATAGGATTCAATCTGAGAGGTTTCAAGCCTTTGTGGTACAACAATTTTTCCAAAACATAGTGAAGCCAAAGTATATTTGATCCTGGGTCCCTTGCTGACCAGTCAATCTGCTGACCACTGTAATCAGTGGTCGCACTAACCAGAGACAGCATAGACTCGGATCTTCGCAGTGACGGTTCACCTCTTTTGGATATTTTTTGTCTCATGATACGGTAGATCTCAAATTGATAATCCCCTTTACCCTTGAAAAAACTTGGATTATCAAGGCCCGTAAACATCAATTGATCCCCAACCTTAGCACGAGAAAGCGTGTAGTCGATCACCGTTACGTCCACTTCTCCGGTATCGTCTTCCAGCGATAAATTGGCAAAAGAATCCTCGGTGTTATCACATGAAAACTTTTCAATTTTATCTTTCACTACGATATTACCCCAGTGCAGATCCCTGTGCTCAAACTCATGCATCCGCTCACCTCTATCGAGAATTTCAGCTAGTTTCCAAAAGATTTCGAAAGCCTGAGTCCAGCTCTTAACTTCAAAATGTTCCAAATCAACTCCTCTATATTCTAATCTAAGAACAAGATAGAGTTGTTGCTTGCCAAAATTTCTGGGACAAGTATTCTCAGATCCTGAAGAGTCACGAAACCGCTCCCAGAGAGATAGCATTTCTTTCGGAAAAGAACCTTTAACCACAGTAGCAGACTTAAGTTTGACGAAACCTTCAATAGATGACATCGCAAGAGTTATGGACAGCTCTTGAATGAGTTGCTTGAGTGAAGGCTGCTCCCAAGCATCATCCCCAAATGGAATTATCTTCCAGACACATTTTGGGTGTCCTGATTTGGGTCTCTCCAAAAACACTTCGCTGAAAGACGCCTCAGAAAGCTTTTCTAAAGTTACATCATTTCTGCGAAGCTTAAGATAACAACTGTCAAAGGAGACCACTCTCTGCTGGTTACAAAGTTTCAGAAGCAATTTCCGTTGGAGATTCATAACATCATCTGCTCTCAAAGTGTATGTCTCATTACCTTCGGTTGGAAATCCTGACATAGCGGTCGCACTAGAGGCAAAAGATGAGATTGAAAGTAAAGAGGAAGAGTTCTTAAGCTTGTTTTTAATCTTCATGCGAGAAGACTCTTTGGGAACTGGTAACGATATATCGGTCTTATCGATCGACGGCGATGGGGTATGAGAACTGCCCGGTGTACCTCTTTCAGAAGAGGCAAAGAAAGCAAAAGAGTTTTTAAGAGCGTTCAAGTTGATGCTCCTTGAGGTCGGCCGATCTCTCGAAGAAATGGAACTACGGGAGGATACACCTTCAGTGAATGAAGACAGCGATCTCAGCGAGATAGAGTGCTTCAGTTTGAATTGAGAAGTCTTTTTTTTCAACGTTGGCGTTTCTTTGTTAACAGGGCTGAGTTCATGTACCGCTTCAGGAGTTACAGCGCTGGTTTTCAAAGGGTGCTGGTTTTCGGCATCTGAGGCAGTGACAACAGAATTGACAAATTTCTGAGCAACTGCTTTGAAGCTGGAGCCCCCAGATCTAGCGGAAGATGTAGAGGCAAAGGATGCCACTGAGTACATTGACAGGCGATTGGAAGATTTGGAATGTGGAAGATCCGCTAAGTTTGACGACTCATGGGGACCCAATGGCTGTCTTCTCCTGCGAGAAGAGCTGTGTGGAATTTTTGCATTGGGCTGTCGCTGGTCCTTCGACTCGGAAACCAGATTCTCGCTCTGGAAACCTCTCTTAAGTCTGCTGAGAGTTTCCACCCTGTGCTCAGTAGAAGCATGTGCTTTCTGGCTTCCTAGAGATCTAGAAGACGCATCTGGATCGCAAAAGATTGTAAATGACTCTCCGGTAGTCTTTCCAAGCCCATTTTCCTCCTTTCCACCTTGAATTTGCAAGTGTGACTGTCTTCTTGCCGCCCTTAACGGATCTGCGGGCCTTCCCGTGGCTTTTACCACCTCAACCTTTCCACCCCCTTCTCCACCTAGTACCATTCCATGTCTCTTGGTCGCTGCCGACCTAGACATCTTTGTACTTGATGGTTACTATCTTTTGGACCAGAAGAAATGACTGCTCACAAAACCACCACCTCTTTGTATTATATCTATCTTTTTTGCTTAAGAAGACTGTATAAACATGATTCGAGAGTGCGGCGTGTTGGCAGCTGTAACCATGGTTTTGAACAAAACACATTGTTCTCGTGCATGTTTGGTTTTTACCACTTGCAGCAAGAAATAAATAAAAAAAGTGGCGGTGCGTGGCGGTGTGCGTTTGTGGCTGTTGTCGTGGCGGTGTAGTAATTGAGTGTGGCGCGGCTTTTTTTGTTTTTGTTTGTTTTCTTTTCTTGTCAAGTTACACCAAATATACTCCCTGAATTGCATCTGTTAAACTCTTGTGACACTGAACATTTACAGTGCAGCACATTGGCTGGGAAGTAACCATATGAACCGTGGGAAACGACATTCCCGTTACAAAAAACAAAATGACAGGCCAGAACGACCCGCAAACGAGGCTGAAGAAGATCCTCTAGCCTCCTCTGTGATTCGAAGAGCCAGTGCTCGATCGTTGAAACCACAATTCGAGCAGCAAAATCTGGATGACATGTTTGAACGCATGGCACTTGCGGAAGGTGAGACGTCGCGGTCAAAGAATCGTGGAGACTTGTCCACGGTGCACGAGTCGGAGGATGACTATGCCAAGGACTCCGAGGACTCACAGCAATACGCAACGTTAACACAGAAAAATGTCCAACGTCTTGATAACTCACGAGCACGCAAACTAGAACAGTATGCTGAAGGTGATGATTCTGATAGTCTTGATGGGTTGGAAAATATTGATCTTGGCAGCAAAATCAAGCAGCTGAAATTTCGTCGTAAGGATCAGCCTCTACCATCGCAGAAAATGCCCTCAAGGAAACAGAAGCAGGTTTTCGCTGCTCCAGTATCAAAAGACACTTTAACAGGAAGGGATATTGCAGCAACATTATCGAGGTCAGAAAGCTTACGTTCACTGTCTTCCGGATTTTCACAGATCAGTAGCAATCTGTCAACAAGAACTTCTCATACCGATATTGACACAGAGCAAAGCGATTATGCTGATGATTTTGATAATGTCGATGATGATATAAATTTGAAGCGGAAGCTATGGGATAGGCAGCTTCAAGCAGAGAAGAAGGTTGATATGTACAGAACAGAAACAGAGAAACAGTCTGAATCAATAAGAAAAGCATTGAGAAAGCAAAAATCTGTGATTCCAAGCTCAGCCTATTTTGAGTTCGACCATTCCGCCGTGTTGGATGACTTTGAAGGCTTTGGTACCATCGATAACAAAAAATTGGAAAAATTCAGACTTTCAAATCAAAAAAGCCTATCGAAACTCAAAGCAAAAGCTTCTATGCCTTCGTTGCCTAGAAGCTCTAGCGCAAATCACATCGCCACTAATGTTTCGCCACCAAGAAAGACACTTCGCAAATTTTCATCTTCGTTGGGTCTACCTCACTTCAATTCGGAGAAACATTCTTATGGGTCAAACCTTCTTCAGCATGCGTCTAAGACTCACGATCGAAACGCCTTCTATACTGATGAGCTAGAGGATATAGAGGACCTACCTGTGGATGACTTAACTATTACGCTTGAAAACTATCGGGCTGCGAGAAGACACGTGGATCTTTCTAAATATGCCGAAGAAGACAAGTACTCTAGACAGAAAAACAGCTCGCCTCGCAAATCCAAGATACCAGGGGCTGGGCAGCTAGGTACGAACAGCACTAGACTGACCAAAGAAGGAAAGCTCAAAATGATTAGATCCATTGGTAAATTCAAATCGAGACAGGTTATGCCTGGCCACCGGTACGGAGAAATGGTATATGATCCAGATCAATCAAAATGGTACGGGAACGAGGAGGAACTAAGCAAGTTTGAACCCTATCAGAAACCGGGGCTCATAAGAATGAAGTCTCAAGTGTTATCACGATATGGATTACCTCATACTAGGTTACCTTCTAGTAAGAGTTCAAAGAATCTTCAAATTGTAGGTAATATGGTTTATGACAACGAAAAATTACGGTGGGTCAGTTTGACTGGCAAGTATGAAGATGATCCATTCGAAGACAGCGATATTGGGGATTGGGAGCATCAACCTCGTGAGGTTCGGACTCCGAAGTCCCCCTTCCGGAAGGATGCTAATAGCCAGGGGACAGCTTTCACGGAAGACCATTTCAGTGTAAGCAGAGAGCAGTACAGGACTTGGAGAGTTGAGGAGACAAGATGGATGCGCAAGGTGGGCAACTGGTTTCCGAATGATAGTGATAGCTTTGACTACTGCTACGAGCTAAAGGCTTTTTTGAACCAAAACTAGATAAAGTTGTATAACTAAAAATACGGACTATTGGTAATATGATGATTGCCTCTTTTTGAGTATTAGCGACTTCAAGAAAGGTATCTCTAATGAGATGCTCGCCAGAAGCCATTCAAATTTACCAAGTAGGAAAATTTCAACACTCGTGCGAAAAAAAAAATGCCAGGAACAGATTTATGTCAATTGAGATTTACTGAAAAGGAAATATTTGGTCTTTTGCTACCACATCTTCGGATTCTCCAAGCACTGATAGTGATTTTTTGTCCTGTGTAATTCAGCTCATTTAGGAGTAGTAAGATCCTAAACAGTTTTGAAATCAACTTATAACAAGAAACTACGTAGAAGTGAGCCAATTCGTTATACTATTCAACACTTGGAATTAGCTGAAGAAGCATTACAGTGCCTTGTTCCCATGATGCCCAAAATGAGACGAAAGGTCGACATCTGTATCGCTTTTATCCTGATCTGAAACCGTTACTTTGGTTGTTTTGAATTTATTGTTGTTGATTTCATATTTGAGTCTGATATTGAATAAATATGTAAGAAGAATCTCCGACTTTTGCTACTGTCAACTTTCTACCTTTATGATCAATCTTCAATCCGTTCGCTTATTCCAAAATGATGGCATACCTTCTTTTGTGCTGTTTTTTTTATATTCCAGGAGTGTGGAGTCGTTTCTATTCTGCTAGTTCAAAGACTCTACCTCTGGCTATATATCCTGTCGAACATCTGACGCACCTAACAAAACGTGACTTGACTGGAACTGAGATAGAGATAAAAAATTTACTCAATAGCTACTATCAGCTTGATGTGCAAATTGGTGATTATTATAAGAGCCTAAGTTTTGCAATCAATACAGGACAATCACAAACCTGGGTATCTTCTGATGCTTTTGTTTCCAACTTATCAAGCAGCTTTGACAAGATTACCGACAATTTTGTGGCCTCTGATTCTGTATCGGGTGAAAGCGCCCAAGGTTACTTAGGTTCAGATACCTTCTCAGTGGGGGAAGACTTCAAGTTAAATGACTTTCAGTTTGGAGTGGCTACCACGAACACGTATGACTTTGCGGGATCTTTAGGACTAGGACAAAGTAACGATGGCCTGATTGGGTCTCTAAGTTCGCAAGGCCTGATAGACAAAAAGTTGTTTTCGTTGTATTTGAAAAATGTTAAGTCTCCTGGCTACATAATATTTGGTGGTATTGATGATTCCCTCTATGAGGGTTCTATAAAGTACTTGGCGATGCAAGCGGCAAATCTGGTTACAGGTTCAGGGACGGGCGGTTATTATATTTCATTGAATGATGTGGAAAATCCATCGGGAAGTTCGATGGGTCAAGTCTCAGGCTCTCATTATGCCTATATCGACACTTCAACAATCCTTTCATCCGTTCCCGAAAGTTACTTGCAAGGCTTCATCAAAGAATTGAACGCTGTACCGGACGAATCGGGTTTGTACATGGTTGACTGTAAGGATATACAGATTTCAAAAGATTCTTTTGGATTTGTTTTTGATAACGACGTTGAAATAGATGTGAAAGCTAATCAGCTGTATTTTGAGGTCGAGGGTACTTGCTACTTATCATTAATCTCATCTGGTATTGATAACCTTTTTGTCCTTGGACAGTCTATTTTAAGCTCAGCTTATGTGGTATTCGACATTGACAACCAACGAATTGGTCTAGCGCAGGTTGATGTTGATAAAGATACTATAACAGTCTGTGACAAGTGTCATTCGGTCACAGTTGTTTGTTCTCCTTGCTCCGAGCATACTGTTGCAACAACTTCAGTTTACGAAACAACTACCACATGGAGCTCTATTTACACCATCAGCAGCTCAATAAGTCATTTGCCTTCCTCAAGTTCTACGTCAAGTCTATTTTCTTTGAGCTCTTTTGTTACTTCGCCTTCATCCAAATATTCATCCAGTTCAACTTCCACCAGCTCGCTGTCTTCTCCTGTTTCTCCATCTACCTCTTTACCATTTACAAGCTCATTTAGTTCCTTCACTTCACCGTCACTTTCATCTTCATCTTCCTCATATTCTTCTACCACCTTATCGACTTCAATCAATTCATCCAGTCTGCCTCCGTCTACCTCTTCCACTTCTACTTCGATTCCTTATTCTTCGCCCATGTCTAGCTTTCCTTCATTAACGACATCCCCGACTTTATCCACTTCTCTTCCAACCACTTCATTCTCAACCACTTCCTTCTCAACCACCTCTCTAACACCCACATCATCTTCACTACCGGAGTCGTCTTGCTGGATCACTTCGGCCAAATCATCTTTGATTATACTCACAACATCCGTTATTGATGATCTTGGATCTACAGTTACAACCTGGAGTACTGTCACGTCATATATTCCTAGTTGTGGGACAGTACATTCAAGTGCTAGTAATAGCAGTCAATCAATACCAACACATTCAACATATGTTTTATCGTCATTTACCTCAGCCGTGACTTCAAGTTTGAGTTCATCCTTTATCTCATATCCTTCGAGCTCGTCGACTTTGGCGTCTACATTTATGTTTTCTACACACTCATTTGTTTTGACAGTTTCATCAATTATCCCGTCACCTTCATCTCCTATTCAGACATCTCCCACCACAAATTCTGGCATTACTTCGATCTATTCATCTTCCTCATCCTCCTTAGAAACATCGACGAAAACTCTCCAGAGTTCAATCTATTCGACAGTCACGTGCACTGAATGTAAGCATAACTCAACTGGATCTACAATTATGTTGACCTCTACTAGTCTGATATGTTCTAGCGGTGGAAATCATTGTTCTGCGAGCGATGTGGCATCCACTTCCACATCTAGCACATCACAAGCTACTATTCCAGCGACGACTATAAATTGCACAACATGTAATACCTCTAGTACATCACAGCTCTCTTCATTACCAATCGAAAAATGTGAAATTTTAGGCTCATGCTCCTCTTCCACAGTGACAACAACGATATTGAGCACTACACTGGCAACGGTTTGCATTAGCGGGCCCTGTTTCTCGGTTGCCCAAACTACACCTCCTACTTCAACGCCTCCAATCATCATTTATGAGGGAGCTGCTGTGATCCATGGACCTGGTTTAGCTGGATTATTAATTTTAGTTGCTAGCAGTCTATTGTAAAACAGGGGTATAAGATAAAATAAGGATCAAAGTCAAAAAAAAAAAATGCTTTTTCTGACCTACATCTAAACGCCTTAACAGGAGGATAATAGATACAGGAATAACACAATGCAATTATCAACGAACAGTAGATAAAATCATGATGAATCAGTCAAAACTAAAAATTAGTAGCGTGATTTGCTTGACGGATAGTGTTTGAGCGATTCACCACGAACCCTTTTTCACCGGTAGAATTCTCGTTGAAGCCAGATAGATCTTCTTCGTCGTCATCATCGCGACTGAAGTCTCCTTTATTTTCATTTCTTTTCCAGAACGCAAACCTAGAAAACCAACTGGTTTCCATGATGCCCACATCTCTTCCGTTCGAATCAACGTAATGGTTTTTTTGCGGATTCTTCCCTTTTCTGAAATACAAGAAAATGAGAAATGCTATCAAGAGAAGAATTGGAACACCCAGACCAACAACAACCCCTATCACAATCTTTTTGTTTTTCGAGGACAACCCTGAGTGCTTCTCTTGGTTCGAGTTAGCCTGTGTAGATGGAGAAGGTGTTGAGGATTGAGTTAGGGTCTCCGTTCGCGTCTGTATAACAGTTGAGCCGTTAGGTGTTAATGTAGTTAACGAGATCACCACAGAAGAGCTTGTGGAGGACGAAGAACTTGAAGAACTCGAAGAACTTGAAGAACTTGAAGAACTTGAAAAACTCGAGGAACTTGAAGAGCTTGAAGAGGTTGAAGAACTTGAGGACGTCTCAAACGAGCTAGTAAAGTCAAAACTGGTGATTGTTGATGATTGTGATGAAGATGGGACAGCTGAAGACGAAGAGGGCTGCGAAAAACTGAAAGTAGATGAAGGTCGCTGAGTATCTGAAGTGACTAATGGCGATGATATGGATGGAGAAGGGCTGGGACTAGGAGATGGAGATGGCGAAAATGAGGAAGAGAAGAATGACGATGAGCTTGAGGAGACGCCAACAGCAGGACTGAGTGACTGAGAGGACGAAAGAGAGGAGGAGGAGGATGAAAGGGAGATTGACGAAGATGAGGAGAGGGATGAGGAGAGGGAGCTTGATGAAGCGAAAGAATCCACACTGGCGTTGCCAGGAGTGTCTGCCCGTTTGACAAGATGAAATCTAGGAACGATAGCGTTGTCTGAAGAACCACGGATGTTTTCAATGATGGCATTCACCTTCTCGTTGAATTCGGCATCTTCCAAGAGGGCAGTCAGAGGCGGCTGGAGTTCGTCCTGGTCTAAGACATCCAGTATAGAAAAGGACGAAGGCTCAGGGATGGATGTTTGGCTGATAAGAGAGGTGTGGTCATGACAGGATCTGCGTGAGAGCACGCACAACGCTGTGACCAGCAGGAAAGCCGAGACTAGGAAAGTGGTACGAATATGGTAGGAGGACGCTGTGGTGGTTTTAGCTTGGGTCATTATAGATGATGGCAGGCTGTAAGGTGGAGGTGAGGACTGACGGCTAGCTAGCAGTTGGGGGGGGGCTGGTGTGCTCGCGTGAGCAACGGCCTGGGGGATGTTTCAGGAGGGTTTCCTTGGTGTGGACACGCTCTGGGCCAGTAGAGCCTCGGACCAGAGGTGGTAGAAGACGAGCTGGCGGTTCAACAGGCGCCAGCAGAACGTCTTGCAACAGGATCAGCGACTGCAGCGGTCTTGCTTTTTTTGGTCCTCGAGGGGCTGTTGGAGCACTTTTTACGCTACCTAGTGCGTTTTCTTGCAGTCTTTTTCGAGATCTCCGCTTCGATCCACGTTTATTTGCGACTGCCACAAAGCTTCCAGCAATTTTTTCTCTCCTTATGAACGTTCGCGGCCTCTTTTCACTCCAAACCGCCAATACTTCTCCTGTACCTGACGCTCTCGCTCACTTTTCTTTTCCCAGATCCACATACCGCAGAATCTAAAAAAAAATCTTTTTTTAAGGAGGTGTCGCAATAGAAAAACCGACATGGAAGAGCAGTTGTGCGGCGAGACGGGCCTGTGGGGGCGGCAAGGACGGCTACGGTAGCGAGCAACGCTTTGTGGGCCAGTGAAGTCTGCTGGAAGCGGTCTACATGCTCTAGAGACCTCTCACAGTCCCAGGAACCGGCGGATAGGTGTGTTCCGGTGCACGGGTGTTCCTAAATATAGAGCAGGAGCAGGAAAGGAACAGATCACGAGGGCAGAAAGAGGAGGCAGTGGTGGTGGCCAGTAGCCGCAAGCGGTGAGCAGTGGCGAGTAGTAGCGAGCGGGCCGTTTTAGTGTAGTGACTTACTGGGGAGGACGGCCACCACGAGACTCTTGGTGCAACGGAGACATGCTGGAACATTGTATATCGAGGCGGTGCTAGTAGACGAGGAAGCAATGGGGTGTGCACTGGACTGTTGGGACAGTAGAAGCAGTCAGGCCGGTAGCAGCAACGGCAGGCGCAGGCCAGCAACAAAGCCAGTGGTGCTCTAGCAGCAGGAGAGGCGGTAGTAACGCCGTGAGGCATTCACCTACGGAAATCTACCTTGCAGTACGATAAAAGACTATATTGAACTATTAAAGAAACACTACAGAACGTAACACGGCATCAGCACGCCCGGGGGCGTTCACCATCTAAACATCCAATGGTGTCAGTCTCAAGTACGGCTTGATCACTCTGAACTTAGGGAAGAGCGTCTTGGCCTCCTCGTTCGACACAGATGGATGCACAATCACGTCGTCGCCTGGAACCCAGTTGATCGGCGTCGTCACACGGTATTTGTCGCCAGTCTGTAACGAGTCGATCACTCTCAACACCTCGGCAGTGTTTCTGCCTGTGGATGCAGGGTACGACAAAATAAGTCTGATCTTCTTGCTAGGATCAATGATGAAGACCGAACGGATGGTGAACTGCACTCCCTTATCATCAAGGTTGGTGGCGTCCTGGTAGTCGATCATGTCGTACTTGAGCGCAATCTCACGCTTAGGATCGGCAATGATAGGGAACGTGAGGTTCGAGCCTGTCACCTCATTAATATCCTTGATCCAGGCCTGGTGCGAGTTGGCATCGTTGGCAGACAATCCAATAAGCTTGACACCACGCTTAGCAAACTCTGGCTCCAACTTGGCAAACGCACCTAACTCGGTGGTGCAAACTGGAGTGAAGTCGTCAGGGTGCGAGAACAACACTGCCCATGAGTCACCGAGGTACTCGTGGAACGAGATAGGTCCATTCGAGGTCTGGGCACTGAAATCTGGGGCTGTTGAGCCCAATCTTAGGGTTCCGTTCTTTGGTTCTGGGATAGACATCTTGCTCTGCTTTGCTGGCTGGCTTGCTTGCTTGCTTGCTATAGAATTCCAACAATCTGTGCTGTTTGTCTCGCTGGGCCCTTTATATAGATCCCTATGACACCACTCGCTGTCTCGCAGAATCCCCAAACAGGATTGTGGTATAGCACGTGACTCCCGTCAACTGCGCATCTTCAAACGCCGTGCGTGCACCATTTTCCACCGCTGCTCTCTACAACTACTAGAAGTTTGCGCTCTCACCAGGTAGCGAACTATAACTACGACTACATTCAGCAGAACACTGTTTCTGTCATGGAACTGGTTTATTCATTAAACACAACGTTCAGTTGGGACGAAAAAAAAAAATATTCAGCTATATCAGCCATTCATGGCCAAAGTTCAGATGGTAGCACTTAGTTGTTCTCTGGTCTGAGCTTTCTGACCTCCTTGCCAACCTTCCAGATCTCCATGTTTCTGATAATTTGGAGCTCAGCTTCCAACTTTTCTCTGTAGTCTGGCTGGGAGTTGAAGTCGAGCGATCTCTGGGTCTCGGAACCATTCTTGACAGAGGCATAAAGATCGTTGAAGACAGGCTTTAGCGCATCGCGGAACACTGGGTACCAGTCAAGAGCACCTCTTCTAGCAGTGGTGGAACAAGCATCGTACATGTAGTCCATTCCGTACTTGCCGATTAGAGGGTACAACGACTGGGTGGCTTCCTCAACGGTCTCGTTGAAAGCCTCTGATGGCGAGTGGCCGTTCTCCCTCAGCACATCGTACTGGGCCAAGAACATACCGTGGATACCACCCATAAGACATCCTCTCTCTCCGTAAAGATCAGAGTTCACCTCCTTCTCGAAAGTGGTCTGGTACACGTATCCAGATCCAACGGCAACAGCAAGAGCAATGGCCTTCTCCTCGGCCTTGCCAGACACATCGTTCCAAACAGCGTATGAGGAATTGATACCCCTACCTTCTTTGAAAAGAGATCTCACGGTTCTTCCTGATCCCTTTGGAGCAACAAGAATCACGTCGATGTTCGATGGAGGCACAACCTTGGTCAAATCCTTGAACACAGGTGAGAATCCGTGGGAGAAGTATAGAGTCTTGCCCTCGGTCAAGAGAGGACTGATTGTAGGCCATGTCTCGGACTGGGCAGCATCCGAAAGCAGGTTCATCACGATGGTACCTCTCTGGATCGCCTCATTAACATCAAACAAAGTCTCGCCTGGAATCCACCCGTCCTCAATCGCAGCCTTCCACGATGCACCGTTCTTTCTCACACCAATGATCACGTTCAAACCATTGTCTCTTAGGTTCAATCCCTGACCGTAACCCTGGGAACCGTAACCGATCAAAGCTAAAGTGTCGTTCTTGAAGTACTCTAGCAACTTTTCTCTTGGCCAGTCGGCTCTCTCGTGCACAGTCTCCTCAACACCGCCAAAGTTGATGTTCTTAATACCTCTGGTGCCTACAATCGCTCTGGCACTTGCATTGCCAACGCTCGGTCTTGCACAACTAGTTCCAGCAAGGAGAGATACCGATCTCTTTAATCCTGCTCCCGCACTAAGTCTTTGTCCAGCCCTTCTGGCCGCCCTAGCTCCAATTCTGTACATTGCTGTTGTTTATTATTCACCCTGTTAACTCCACAAAGTTGTCTTCTTCTGTATTTACAACACTCTCCTTCTGCTGATACCAATACTGGTTTCTTCTTTTATATAGTCGTCGATTCCTATGAAAATTTTCAGTCATAATTTTTCACCCCGCCAAATTATTTCGGCTGCCTGCGCCGGCGGCAAACAATAAGCTACCGGCCTCGCCAGATAGCGTGCAAATGCAACCGTCCCAGCGGTCTCTACAACTTGTGGCCCTCTCTCGATGCTTGCCACCACTTACCACACACCACAGTCCACTAGCGGCCCCGGCAGAGTGCTGCGAACACTTCGTCACGTGACGAACTTTTTGCTCTATAATTTTCCAAATAAACATCTCTGCACCTTTTTGTTCAGTCACGTGTTTAGTGGTGTAAAGGTGTCGAATGTCCGGGTAATAAACTAAATGGTGTAGAGGTGTTTGTTTGGTTTTTGGTGATTATGTCATCAGAGAGCTGGCCAACTACAAGACAACAAAAAAAAACCAGTACAAGTTGCTCAGCTATTGAGTATTGAAAGGATTGTGTGAACGAGCAGCAGGTACTATATATACAATGTCGGTGTCATTTGCAAGAACTGTTAAGAACTTCTGGCGGTCCGGAATCAAGCGGTCGTTGCGGCAAATCGCCATGATCAACGACACAAAGTCGGGAGAGCTGGTGGGGACCGACGATTACGGCAACAAGTACTTTGAAACGTCGGACCCGGTTGAAATCCATATGAGAACCAGATGGGTCGAGTACAAGGACTTCTGGTCACCAGACGCATCGCACATGGAGCCTGGCTGGCACTACTGGCTTGCGTATGGTACCGATACACCACCTTGCCGTCTCAAGCCCGAGGAAAAGGCCATTAGATACTCGCTCGATGAGGTGCACCCCATCAACTTCACCCAGACCAAGAGCGCATACATTCCGTACAATACTGCAAAGCCAAAGATCGCTGACTGGCAACCGCAGGCCAGGGCCCGTGTGTGATAGAGAATTTTAGTCTGTCTTATTTATTTATACTCCAAACAAACTACATTGCAACGATAAGTCGTAAATCACTCGCTAGCAAACGTAGCTGCGACAATTAGAGGCAGAACAAGCGTCACGTCAGCAAACACCTTGACGGATTTCGCCTCCGCCTTGATCTTACCCCATGATACAGCCTCGTCTGGCCTAGCACCAGCATCTGAGCCGTCAAACTCTTGACCAGTGTTGATGTACACCGCGTAGTCCGCACCGTTTCTCATGAGGCACGCATTACAAATGTGATGTTTAATCAGTCCTCCACCAAGAAGAATCATTCCTGCTCGTGACGACTCCATAGACATCGAGTTGATTTTTCTAATGTCTTGTACTATGTCTATGCGCAGCTGCTTTGGCGAAGCCTTGAAAGTGTGGAAAAAAAGCATGTCTCCAATCGACCCGTCAGTCAGCGCTGGACAGAAGACTGGAATCTGATTCTTATGGGCCCAATATAGCACCGACGACTCGTCGTTGATCTCCTTTCCAAGACGATCAATCACCCTGGAGGGAGTCCAGAATGGAGCATCAGCGTCCAGACAGTCAGCACTCTTTGCCTTGGCAAACTCCTCCTGCTCCTCTAGCATTTTATCCAACACAGGCACCATCCATTCCTCAAACTTGCAATAGTTTTCATTTGGTACAATCAGATTTCCGATACGGTTCATTCCATCGTCTCGTAACTGCTTGCCCGGAAGAGCAAAATCACCCATATATGTTGGGGCAAGGCATTTTATCAAATCTTCTTCAACACCACCAGCAGAAGAAACAATTGCAGACACCATCTTATGCTGAACTAAGAATCTCAATGTGTCCCTAAGCCCAGATGAGATCAGGTTGGAGGTATAGCCCAAGAAAATAGTGGTAGCCTGGTAGCCATCTTCGTCAAACTGACCCTTTCTCTCGTGCTCTTCTAGCTCTGAAAGATGCTTTCCTCGCCATGTTCTCATTTCATCTATAATCTCACATGCCTTGGCAAGCGATGAGCCCTGGAATCCCATCGTTTGCATCGACTTTATGATATCTTTTGCTCGAGCATTTCTGCTCTCTGGCTTGGAGTAATCTACTCCATGCACCTCCTTGAAATTCTCAGGAACCGGCACTGACTGCTTTAAAACAGCATCTGATGCCAGACCTGGTAGCTGTCCTGACATTTTCCGACCAATATCAAGTATCTCTATCTCTTTTTGATACACTACGAAAACAGTCCACAGTTACTTAGCTTTCAGACTCTGAAAATTTTACTTGAAAAGTTACATTGTAGATATTTCAATACATTTATCGTATATTCTCTTCTAATCAGCATCACACTGAGCCTTGAATACGATCGGAACATCTCTAGAAAGAGGCTGGGTAGTATATGCATCAAGCATACGAATGCTGTCATAATTGTACTCCTTGTCGAGCTCCACCCTGTATCTACTGAACACATTGGACACATTCATCTTGATCTCACATAAAGCGAGATGAAGTCCTACGCACATCCGTGCACCAGCTCCAAACTGCATCATCTGTCTGTTCATCCTCTTGAGCTTGTCGATGTCGTTGGTCAACCAGCGATCAGGATTGAAGGTATAAGGGTCTTCGAAGACATCAGCGTTTCTATGGAGAGACCAAGGCTGCATAGCTACTACAGTCCCCGGAGGGATCATTAGGGGAGGAGTCTCGCGAGACCCTCTCCACTTGAGACCGGTTTTTGGAACTACTCTTGGTTCCTGGCCTGGAATTGCAGCGTAAAGACGAAGAGTCTCGTTGGTAAATGCCGATAAATATGGTAGCTCCTCGATGTCAGCGTAGGAAAGGGACTGGTAGTCTGATGCACTCAATGTTTTCCCCTTATTGAAGCGCACCATCTCGTCAATCAGTCTACCTTGCTTGTTAGGGTCCTTCGCTAGCTCGTAGTACATGTAACTCAATGTTGTCGCCGTTGTATTGTGGCCTGCAGCAATATGGTCAAACGCCTCACTCTTAGCTTTTGCCCTGTCAGAAGAGGACGCGTTGGGTGACGAGAGCAGTACGTTCACAAGTGATTGATCCCCATGGGTGTTGTGTTCAAGGGAATCGTCAAACTGTTTTGAAATCCAGCTTTTAACAGTTGATGAAGCCCTTTCCACATATTCAGGTACTGCATACTTGTATAATTTTGGCATGCTGGTGGTCCAGAACCAAGATGATGACTGAGTCAAAAATTCAGATATCACATGAGATCCATAGTTGAACGGATCATCCAACAATGAAATATAGTGTCCTGATCCGAACGAGAAACTGGTGATGCCATCCATAGCCATCTCTGCCCACAAATAAAACACATTCAAAGGTCTACCTTGGTTCTCGTCCAACACCTTCATAAGCTTGGCCATAATTGGTCTGATTTTGGTCTGGACTGGCTCTGACATAATGTTAGTCTTTGTGTAGATTCGAGCAGCAGCTTTTCTGCTCTGTCTATGATCCTTCTTCTTCAACGTTGAAAAAGTGTTTTGTGATCCATAGTTGACGAACTGCGCATAGAAGGAGGTCTTATCGAAGTTGTCAAGATATATGTCCTTCGTATAGTCGGCATCGGAAATATCCACCTCATTGGGACCTATTCTCACAATAGGGCCGTACTTTGAGTGCAACGACTCCACATATCTGTTTCTCTGTTCAGACCAACTCACATAGAGAATCCAGTATGGAGTCAGCGCACATAGTTTTGGTCCGGGAACCTTTGACAAAGGATGCAAGTACAATGGATATATTAGAAATGTGTATGCAACATATGATGCTGCAGCAGCAAGTAGAGCGTTCAACAGCTCTGCGCTCCTCTGCTCCACCGCTTGAATCAGCATTCTCTTTCCCGATCTCTGCTTGTTGTCTTTCTATGTGCTCACCTCTTCTTCGGTGTAAATGCTTCCCAGACGGCAGTGCTCCTTTTTATAGCTATTTGCGCTTATCGTGATCCACTTTCCTAAATTAGCCATATCATATTGGCCTTAAACAATTTCAATCTGCTTTATCAGGGTTGAGGGTGGATTTGTCTACACCCCCTCCTGCTCTTTGATAAAACTGGACTTAATCAACATGTCATTGCTCTTCAATCGATATCCGAGGGCTGCAAAACAAGAATTCGAAACGCTGTCACGGCTTCAGGATGTCTATCGTCTTGGTTGATACCGAAATGGTACCAAATGGTACCGAATGGTACCAAATTGTCCTGAAATGGACAGTAATCGGCGCGTCGATATCACTCGACATGGAGTCAAAGACATATTGGTATTGGTTATCTCACTAATCCCAGTAACAATTTTTCTGCAGTGTGGTTTGAAGTGCTTCGCACTGAAATGTCATGATACATGTGTCCGGCTTGTAGAGGAAAGCTGAAGAATAAATCGGTTGAAGTTAGTTGATTTAGTGCTCCTGGGACTATCTCTTATCAAAATGGTTTCTCTAAAACTTTTGACAAGATGGCTGCCACCTATGTCCCTAGGGCCTACTCTCAGGTGTATGCCGGTGGTGACATCGACTAGAAACGGATTTTTGTGCACTTTTGGACGGTCCTACCATGCTACTGTGGCGCTCAGAGAGCCAATGAGCACAGCGTCCAGAAAATCGATGCAAAGAACCGCGCTTGATGAGACTGAATCATTAATTCACAAATCTTATGCCAACAACGAACAAAAAAGAGTTTCGTTTCTCGGGTACCCATTGAAGCCATGTGTAAGCGCCACGACTTGTGAGACCTATGACTTGGCCAAAGTAGAGAGGCTACTTTCCGACACCGGTATTGAAAATAAGGAAATCGTGAGGAACGGGGCCGTCTACTTCCAGTATCAGGCAGAGAGCTCTAACCCGGCTGATATCTTTGTTCTCAAATCAGGAACGATAGTGTCCTGGGATATGTTTGAGTCCGAAGTGATTGAGAAAATAGTACCACTCTTGAGCCCAGCAGCATGCACAACGTACTCCATCCAGACAGAGGACATGGACTACATTGAAATCAGCGAACCGCTAGAAGGCAAGCCGCAGTTTTCCTGGATAGAGAGTGAAATAATCTGTATTATAGGAGAAAAGCATCAGAAACTGTTGGATAAACTTGCATTTTCGTACGGTATCTCACGTTCAACAAGACTAGCAGTACTGGAATCGTCTTTGGAGAGCCATATCCAGCTTACTCGACAAACCACAGAAAACTTATCAAAAGGACTTCAGTTGGGTATAAGTGCGAAGGATGTTTTAACGTCGTCGGGGAGGTTGATGTTGTTGAGAGGAAAATTGAACCTTTACTCGGAACTGATTGAAACACCTGATTTGTACTGGACGGAGCCGAATTTGGAGAAAATCTACAATGATGTCTCAAAGGCGCTTGACGTCAACACTCGTATTGGCATTTTGAATAGAAAGCTTGACTACAGCACGGACGAGGCTAGAGCATTACTGGATATTTTGACCACCAGAAAAGGGGCCAGACTTGAGTGGATCATAATCTACTTGATCCTGATAGAGGTGTGTTTCGAGATACATCGTTTCTATGAGACCTACATTGAGCCTGCTTATTCTAAATAAATAAAACTTTTCTGAAAAAACTCTTGTACATATTGTTATAAATATT
Source organism: Ogataea populi-albae (assembly GCA_030579375.1). Classification (NCBI taxonomy): domain Eukaryota; kingdom Fungi; phylum Ascomycota; class Pichiomycetes; order Pichiales; family Pichiaceae; genus Ogataea; species Ogataea populi-albae. Next base: position 334,829 of record JAKTQY010000006.1, read on the forward strand.
TATATGGTAACACTTCTGTCTATAAAACTCTATTAGAAATGTTCCACCTCTAAAGTCAAGATTCCATTTTCGTAGTCCATTAGTTTGACTTTGCTTAGATCTTGAACAGCATAATGAGCACCTGCCTTGTATAACTGGTCAGCCTCAAATGTCGAGCAAATTCCTATAACCGAAGCACCAGACGCAATACCGGCACTGATTCCCGCAGGCGCATCCTCGAACACCATTTTTGTGAGGATGTCACCACCCAACTTATCCTGAAGCATCTCGGCACCCATCAAATATCCCTGGGGGTCTGGCTTTCCAATTTTGACGTCCTCTGCGGTTATGAAAATGTCGGGTTTCTCTACTCCGGCTTCATGAAGAACGTTTTCAAAATGGCCGTGCGCAAGTACAGAGGAACCACTGGTCACAATGCAGAAGGGTTTCTCTGGCAGCTCATGCAATGACTTGAAGAGTTCGGGTGCGCCAACGATGGGGGAGTTCAGCTTTCCATACTTAACGGACACTAACTTATCGAACTCGTAGGCGTCGGCTATCAACTTTTCTTCAGACTCAAAACGGTCTCTCAAAAAAGTCTTGAACACGTCGATAACACGAACGCCATGTATCTTGTGGAAAAACTCGCCGTCCTCATTCAAATGCGGATATTTGCCCAACAGCTCCCCCCATGACTTCTCTATAGCTTCTGTCGAGTCTACGATAGTTCCATCTAGATCGAACTCCAAGATCTGTGTTTTCACGATAGATGTAGGCATTTTTGGACAACTATGTACTGATGGGTATGTCCTTTTCAGCCTTTTCGTATATCGCTTTCAATCAATTCAACATCGGCTTCAAACAGAGCGGTTTTATCAATCCCTTTTATATCCCGCGCCCCCTTCGGCGTCTCCGTTTCAAGTGCATATTTTTTTTTTTTCATATTACGTCATATACAATGCAAAGTTGGTTCTTTTTTGTGTGTTCCGAGATTTTTTTTTAGCCGGTGCAGGGAAATTCGTACATTCCCGGGTGCACGGTTGTCTGGGCGCTGGTGCACGGTTGTTGTGTTTGTAATCTGGTGTACGGTTGTGATGGTGATTCGGTGTACGGGTGTTGGTTTTGTGGCCTGTGTACGGGTGTTTGGCTTAAGCAGAAAATCGAAGGGATGTAACAAAAGGACGAGTGAAGATCAAACCTCTCAAAAGGACAACAATCGGGTGACAGCATCCAACTTGAAAACTGTTTTAAGTGTGACTGCAGGGTCTGCTTAATGGGTTCAGCTGCATATCGCTGCATATATAGTATTTTCTGGAGGGCCAGAAATTGAAAGCTGAACTTTCGAAACTGCTATCAGCAACTTGGTTTTCGTGTGCTTGCTGCGATCAGTTGCGACGACCCGAATTGCCTGCTAACTAGTGTGAACCGTCTTGCTTTGGTGTCCCTGGCTATTTCGTAGGCTCCCTGATCAGTGTAAGTGACTTGACTCACTTTCCACTTCAGTCAGCTGCTTAGCTGCTGTTTGTCCCGCCTCAAATCACCGTATCAGGCATGTTCAATAGACGGCTTTCCAGACAGACCCAGTCAACATCTTATACGGGCGTCAGTGGCCAGTCAAATGGACCGCCGCCTGCCGCCGGAGCTCTTGCTGCAGCCTCAGTGATCGGTCAGGCTCTGAAAGAAAATGGTCATAATTCTTCTGGTCTGGTTCTTCGTCAGCAACCCATTAGCTCTAATCCTGCTCACCGCAGAATGTCCAGGCAGAGTTCTTTAACTTCTCGAGCATCAAGTTTTAATTCATCAAGTCAGTCGGGCTCCCCTGTCATTCATAGTCCTTCCACCGGTGGCCACTATTCACAGAGAGCACAGTCATTTGCAGGCGAAACTGTGAATATTGTCAGAAAAAGGCCCTCTAATCCAGGCTTGCAACGTTCAAATTCTTCTCATAGGCTATCCTATTCAGAGTCGTCACCGAGAAGGAGCGTCAGTACCCAGTCATTAATTGTCGAGCCACCCAAGATGGTAAAAAAGTGGATACCTTCCACTCGTGGGTTAGTTTGCGTGGAAGTGCCTGCCACTCCTCCAAACGTTGTTTCGTCGCAAAGGAGAATAAGCAGATCAGTCTCAATGAATTCTTTATCTGTTCGGGCAAAGGGTAACGGTTTTGAAGGACGCACCTCACTCAAAGGACCCAATCCGTTACGAACTAGTACTCCTACATTGTCCTCGAATCAGCGTTCCTCCACAGCAGATACCACTGGTACCAACCCTGTGAACTCTGTGAGATCAAAGGTTGTAGTCTCTAAAAGAAGCTTCCAGTCATTGCATACTCAACCTCATGGTGCAAGCCAGTCAGAGCCGACAATTGTTGAGGATGAAGAGCAGCCACCAGACCCTTCAAGAGAAGTCACAGGCACTTCAAATAAAGAAGATCTTAAGGTTGATAACTATTTGGCAGAGCTGGAGAAAGAAAGAATTGATGAAGAGAAGCTGGAGAAGGAGAGAGAGCTGAACGAAGAGGTGGAAAAGATTGAACGAGAAAAGGCATTCGCTCCTTCTGCTGAGTTTGAGTCACTAGAGAATGCGGTGCAAGTGTCGGAGAATAATGCAGAGCCTATTGAAGATGGCAATATGAATGATGAAATGGAGTATGAGCAATATACTGAGTCAGAACGCCTTTTAGCAGAGCAAAGACTTGAGGTTCTAGTAGCCTCAAAAGAGCAAGAGATACTAGATTCAATTCGAGAGCGAAGTCAATTCGATGCTGCCCATGATTCTTCCCTTGTCTCTATATCATCCTCCCAATATGCTGATGAAGATATGCAAGATGCATCAGCGGAAATGGATGGCCCATCAATATTGCCTAGCACTTCGTTTTCAGAGCAGACCAATAAAAGTAAAGTTCGTGAGGATGACTCTTTACATTCGTATCATTCATCTACAGTGAACAATATAAATCATTCAAGTTCCAACAGTGACCAATATCTAGAAGTTGTTGATGATTATAAAGCACTGGCTGCAGGCGAGGACAGCAAACAAAATACTGTTTTGAGCGATAGCACTCGCAAAACTAACTCAAATGATGTTTCAGTTTCCACCACAGAGACTAGTAAGGATGACAGGGTTGACTCTTCAATTGGAGAAATTAGCACCACGTCCACTGCTGTCACCTCAGATAAACCTCAAAGCATGGCTCAACATCTTCGGCCAACGTTGGGTGTTACACCTCCTATGCAAAGTAGAGCGACTTTTAGTCAGGATCATCTTCCAACAAATGGCTTCCACAACTCACGGGAATCTGCAGGCAATGGGGAGCTTGATATTCCAATTCCTGCACGTTCTCACAAAAGACTTTCTTCAGGTTCATCATTAACGCCTCCACCTAATAACTATCCTACAGAAAAAGAGAGGGCTGAGGAGTCTTTATCGAAGCGCAAGTCTGCTTTGAAGAATTCTACCAGCTTCTCGAGGTTAGCTCAAGCGAAAGGTTCACCGTCTTCGGCTGCGTATCTCTCAATTGCAACGGCTGAGAACACGCGACTTAATGCAATGGCGTCATCTTCTTCCTTGAATTTGTCTACGTTGAGTCCCGTTCCGTCCTCTCAACGCACAAAGAAAACTACTGACGTACCTGTTCTTGGTCAGCACGTGCAACGTCCACTTGGCACTCGTTCTGACCGTGTCCAACAGAATAAAGCCGGCATGAGAATAAGCATGCGTGACAGTGTACCAAGCTCTTCAAACAATCAGATGCGCCAATATAGTGAGCCCGTTCCAAGAGAAAATATGCCTGTCCATTTAGCTGCTGCTGCAAAGGCTGCTCAGCAATACAGTCCAAACAAGGTATCATCTCAACGGGTAACTGAAGTACGAAAGATAGAGCTCCATAGGAGAGTGAAATCTGCGGCTCAAGTTCGAGCTGAAGAATTATATAGGAAGGCCAATGCACCTACTGGTGCAACCCATCACACTCAAATTGGAAGTGAGCTCACCAAGACTTCATCATTTGAAAAAGTCGAACAAGCTGCTCTTCAGGGAAGAGCAAACAGATTTACTTTGAGAGATGAAAACTCGCCGGATCTGGATCCTCAGCCTGTGACAAATCTCCAGGTGGCTTCAAATGGTAACCACCAACATCGCCTTTCCTATCATGGATTCAAATCACGTATTGCAGATTCTGACTCAGATTCTGATTTTGAGATTCCCTTTGTCAACGGCAACAATTTAAGACCGCCCAAACCATCTACAAGAATATTTAGTTCTTCTCAACCCTCAAATGATCACCAAAAACGAAACTCAAGATTTTTCAGTAAGCCTGAGATCTCTACTAGTGAGCCTAAACAAGATGTGGCGAACGACGGTAAGAAAAAACGGTTTTCGAAGCTAAGAAAGCTTTTTGGTTCCAAAAACAATCATTAACTTCATTCGGGACTATCCGTTTTATTTTCTGTCCATGATATGAAATAGAACTTTAAAGATCGTCCTTGTACGAAAAGTGGACCCTTCTATATGCATATGTTAAGTACTTAAGTAACGTGTCCTAGCGTGTGATGTAACAAAATTGATACTCATAACTGTTTTAAGTGATCAGATAGAAGTTGTAGGTATCTACTATCATAAAACATGGGTGTTCTCAAGGCTTTTTGCTAGCATCGCCTCCTCTTCAAGATCTCTCTTGTTATGCAACACAGATATCTCATTTCCACCACTAGGAACATCGTTTAGAATGTCACCGACAGGCGGCACGAAGTCTCCAAAGTCGTCATCATCATCATCGTTTACAGAACTCAAGGTCTGCGATCTAGCTCCTCTGCTCCCAACTGAACTATCCTCTGAATTACCAGATGACACAGTTTTGGTGGCATCATCCATACGCTTACGAACTTCTATTGCGACCCTTCTTCCATCAGCCAAAAAGCTGGTAAACAGTCCTCTCAGGTTATTCACCATTCCTGGGTTCTCATCCACTTTATCATTGATATGAAATGACTTCCAAAAAGTATTTTGGAAAAACGATTCGTATGTCTCATCAGCCAGTATAATCATTCTGAAAGTTGATGCTGTAATGTATGAGGGATGAGAAGGATCTAACGCCTTGTTGTGCTTAAGTTTTGCAGAATTTGTGCCCGTCGTTTCATCATCCAGCTCAATCAAAGCCTCATTGGGATCCACGTAAGGTTGGGCATACTGAAATGCCATCTTCAAAAAGTTAGAACTGGAGGCCAAATATCTCTCGCTTTGCCTCGTTTTCCACTTTTCTTCATTGAACCTGACTTCAGCTGGCAACTTTATCTCAGTATCATCAACGGCAACACCTTTTTCTTTCAATGTTTGCCTCCGTTCAACAATTCTCTTTGCTATCTCCGATTCGATTGCCTTGTTGGTAATCTCATCAAGTAGGTGAGCCTCTCTCCAAGGAGAGGTTATGAAAATTAAATCTTCAGCCAGTTGTAGCACCGACTCGCTGTCAATTTTATCCATCCCCTTTGAATCATAAAGAGCAATGAAATTCGACAGAGAGTTCATAATATCACGCTCAACCAGATTGTTCAAACCTAAAATGACATTCTCCAAAGATAATACATTCTCACCGTTTCCCCAGTTTGAGAATAGTCTTGCTAGAAACTTTCTTTGTTCAGGTAGATCTACAGATTCCGGCTTCACCCAGTCAACAAGTTGTGACATGAACACCTCAAATGACTCGTAGTCCATTGTGGAGTTACCCCGATTGGGTGTCGAAGCATTTCCACCTATCAAAGCTGCGTAGTATCTGTCGTATATGTTCGAGAGTTGTTCTTGACTAAGATTAGGAGTTTTGGGTAAGTTTCTGATTTGTGCACGTTTGACGAATGTTTCAATTCCTTGAAACACCTCATTCTTATTCTTACCTCTAAATTGAGCTAAGATTTTGTCGTCAATGACAGAGAATTCTCTAAAAGCGATCTCCCAAAGATTGTCAAATTTGGTTCTTAACCTTTCTCTATTCAATAGCCACGGCTCGGGGTCATCTAGAGAAGAAAAATATTCTTTGAAAACAGCAAGGCATTCACCATCATCTTCACATTTTAGCAACTCTTCTCCATTGATCCTAATGATCGCTAGTCCGACTTGAAACAGAACTCTAGGACCATGTAAAAACATCATATCAACGACTCTAAACGCAAAAACCAAAGGCATAGTGTTGAGGTAAAAGGACAAAAACCAAGGCAGAGAAACAATGGAAAGCTGGATGTCTTGCTTCATGAAATGATCGCTTATCAAAGGCATTGTCTTCTTGACCAAACCTTCGAACACTTTCTGGTCTAACAATACTCCATACATGGTCTGGGAATAATAGCCTGGAATGATCCTGTCACATAGAACATTTAAGCACCAAAATGCTTGTTCTTCGGACATGTATATCAAAAGAGCGGCAGTTACGATATTCATTGCTTGACAGTAACCCACTTCAACGTTCTTCCAGGAATATGCAGTCAACACCCGTCTCAGTCTATTGATCCCTTCTTCATTTTGATACGCAGGATATTCAGGTAAAGATCTGTTGAGATCCTTTTCGATTTCTTCGATAGCCTGTGACTTAGCACCGTCGTAATCAACAAGAATTTTGTTGTATTCATCAGTGTTCAAGTATCGTAAGTAAATAGAGCCACAGCAGGTTTCCCAAAGCTCTCCTCGCAGTTTGTTCGGCAACCCATAGCTTACAAGCTTATAGAAAGGAATATTGCGAATCAATGCAAAGTTTCTCCCGTTTTCTCTGAAAAAATCAAACCATTTCTTCAATTTCAGTCTATCGTTCAGTTTATGAGCATTGCCTGGAAATTTGAAGGCCCAGCCAAGTCCACCAGCTGGAGGAGCCTCGATCCTCAGGTGTGATGAGTGGTTTTTATATAAAAGATATTCTGAGTATAATCCCATTTGAAATAAGGTCATTTTTGAGACTTCCGGCAAGTTCTGTCTCAAAGCTTTTGTCAAATTCTGGCCAAATCTTTCACATTGTGATTTTATGCCAATAAATTGTACTGTGATTTCCAGCTCGCTTGTGGTGTATATCAAAATTGCAAAATCGTATGCTCTATGGATTCGCTGTATTTTTTGAATAGTTAGGAGCTCAATGACGAATGAGCACATCATGTGGTCATAGCTATCTTTGAAAGTCAAGAAGTCATTGGTTAAAGTGAGCCTTCCACTAAACGATGGAATCACGTTCCCATTCTCAACTGCCTGTTGCTCTAATCTGGCTCTCAAGAATTTAGAATTGATAGTGATCTCGACCGATGATTCATCAATTATTTGCTGGCCGTCTGGAAGATTAAATTCTTTGCAGAGCAGTTCATCCTTCGTGAGCTTTCTTGCAGAGTTTCCATTATCCAGAATTGTCTGTGTCTTGGATACAATGTCCTTGAAAAAGTCCATTTTTGCCAACTCAGCTACAGTAGCTAATGTAGTAACAACTGACCTATTTTTCTCGAATATATGGAATGTTTTATCTTGCTCGAGTGACTTAAAATACCTTCAACCACACCGCTACCAAACCTGAATAGCTCTTTAGTTATTCAACAATCTGATTGAATCCAGTATTATAGCAATCGTGTTGGCACGTTTTTGCTCTTTAAGTGTTCATGTTCGGCCCTATCAAGCATATGATATAACAATTATTGGTGTTCTACAAATAGACAAGGCAGTGTTTCTGGTTGCCGTGCCACGTGTAAGGATGTGCAAGCCCATTATACAATTGCTTTTTGAGCCGCTTCTTTAAAAAACGAGACTCTTTCTCCTCCACCCCTTTACATTTTTACTAAACCCCTTTCAATTGTCTTGATCTTAGGATCAGGAAAGTAAGTGAAATCAAGGGCTTTAGTTGCAGGAGCAATGCTATATTGTCCAACGTGTTTCCGAGTAAAACCACACTTCTTCGAAGAGAATAAGTAACTTCGGATAATAAATATGCAATCTAATATTTATAATTTCGATTTTTTTAATATCTCCTCCTGATAGAATCGAAAACTGACTGTGGTATAAATGATATGAAATTGACTACTTGCAATAAAAGGGCAAGATGCTACAAGAATGGGACAATATAAGTGTACATTACCATACTATACAAGGATATCTACGAGAAAGTAAGCGTCTTTTTTTTTGCCTCAAATAAAGCAAACAATAGTACCAGCTTCAAGCTGAATCTTCTTCAGCGATTTCTTCTAGTGGGGCAAATTGCCGAACTTCATTATCTGAACTCGGCTCATCTTCAAGGTTGTAAGAGTGTGAATGATGTTCATGATGGATTTTAGGCTCCAGAACATCGGGATCCGTATATGAACTTGCAATATGGTGATTTTGAGTATGGTGAACATGGGAGTGACGGACATGTGCGTCTTGAGCATAGGAGCCAGAAACACCTATCTTTCGGGAGTTTTGGTCGGTATTCAACTGGAGCTGGTCTTTCGTAGGAAGTATCTGCGAAATCATGGACGGCTTTTTGTGCTTCTTCAATTTGTTTCCAATAATTTTACCTGTGTTTCGCAGAATAAGTCTGATAATCTCACGCTTGAAGCGCTGGAAAAACTCAACCTCCGACCATAGACGGTTAACGTACTCCACTTTAGGCACTTCAAGCACCAACCTGGTAACATCCACGACTTTATAGCCGCCTTTGCCTTTGAAACTCAAACAGAGGGTCAATGGTTCAACTGTGACTTTGTTCAAAAGTTGATATTTCTTAGCACGTTCCATCATCTGGCCAATATATTGTTTTTCATCAGTATTTGATACATCTTTTTTGTCACAATGGGAAAAGCGAATACTACTCTGATCCTCAGAGGATGTAGAATTGCTGTTGCTCAAGCTTGGCTGGGAAGACGATCTGGATAACAATCTACCCAATCGCCTGGTGAATTTGCTGTTATGGGATGTTTCATGAGTAGTCGAACTCTGTAATGATCTTTCTGATTCGAACGAATTGAAGCTGGAAGACGGCGAAATCGGTGAATCCATCGTATATGAGCTTATAGTAGACGAGTCATCATCCGAATCATCAGTGAAATCATCAGCTGAGTATGTGTCTTCTCCTTCTTCGTTCTTTATATAGATAAACTTGTATAATTTTTGTGCAGTCCTGAAATCAACTTCTATTTTAACTGGGGCTAGAGATATAGATTTATGCTCAACAACTGCAATTCCACCGACTTGTTCCAAAAGAGTCCAATCAACAAAGACCATCGGCCGAGAAAGATTGGTTGTTCCATAACGTTCCACAATAGTTGTATATTGGGTATTCTGCTGTTCGTCTTCGGCGATGAAGGAGTCAATTAATACCTGGTTATGACTTGCGCCATCAGGTCGTTGATCTGTCATGTAATATGTCTTCGTCGCATCAATCGTTATAAATCTGTCCTCATTGTCATCAAGTAATTCTAGTCGTATATGATCAGCCGTTAGTATCCATTGTCTTTGATCATATGAATCGTTGTATTTAGTCGCCTTTGTCTGCTGCAGGTAAGAAACCAAAATACGCAACTCCAAAAACAATCTCTCAAGTTCAATATCAATCTGAATAATATCATTGTTTTTATTTTGAGTATCAACCTCTTGAAGGTTCAGCTGTACTCTTCGACAGTCTTGAAGAGTTCGAGCTTTTAATTGAAGCTGATCAATCCTTTCACCAATCTCCTCTAAATTTTCAGTTTCCATGAACTTGACAAGACCCTTTATCTGTTCGTTGATTTTCTGTTTGTCTGTTGTATCAGATTCCATTAACGACATGAAAACGTTATAGGTGGTATAATATTGCTTGCTGGTAGCGGTGACATTGATTTCGGGAGATAGTACTCTAATAACTTCTCTAAAATTCTGAACATTGCATTTATCACTTTTATCATAATGAAGCATGTTTGGCTTTATAAATATAACACCCAAAGACACATTTCGAATCACGGTTGATGATAAAAGGGGCCCAGGGTGGTAATACATCTCAATAGGCAGCTCTGGTGGCCAGTTCTCCAAATTTTGGCAGTGAAAGAACTTGTAATCCCCCTTTTTGGCTTTATCACGGTCAAAAACGTAAAAGAAGGCATCGTTCAAAATCAACCCATTCCGAGACTCTACGGGTATGGAGAAATCGCTGTCTATCGTATAATCTTCACATATTGAATTGATGGATATGGTGCTGCAAATAACCTCTTTAGCCGCAATCAAAACGCAACTATCATTATCATTATCCAGCCGTATCTGAGGGAGGATAAACTTTAGTAAATATTCGTCGTCAGTCAGCACTGCTTTCAAATTGTCTGTTTCACGCAACTTCCTGTTGAAATCCTTGAAGACGGATGCGGATAACTCAAAATCTATAGTTTTCTGCTCGTTGGCAAACTTTTTGTTATGCTTGACAGATCCTTGACTTTTATACAGGTCATCAGCCAACCTAATAGCCTTTCTGCTCATGTTGAAAACTAGCGATCTTCTATCGCTAACATTGTCAATATACTTAACGAATCTTTTTCGGATGTTTGGACTCCACCTCACCATGATACAATATACAATAAATCGGTTTCTGAATGTCGAAGAATTAGGTTGTTCTGCAGTCAAACTTATACCAGAAGTGTTTGAAGTTCTTCTTGATATTGCAGTGGAGGCCCTTCCCAACGAGTAATGTGTTTCCTGGAGCGATATTTCGTCATCACCTTCAAATTCGTCAAAGTCAGGTATTCGGCCTTCGGTAAATTGATCATTCAAAGATCTTGCAACATGAAGCCTGCGATTCAACTCTTCGATCTCCTCATTAAGCTCCTTTATCCTATTGCAGACAGACTGGTCTGTAGGCAGATTGTTTTCTCGCAAAGAATCAATTGTGGTTTGATGGTACTTAAGCTGCTCTTTCAGTTCAGTTATTCTGTCATGTGTAAGAGTTCTAGGTGTTTCTTCCGGATGATTTTTTCCAAGGAAGCAAACATGTGTGCTCTCTTGGGTTTCTGTAAAGGGAAAGTCAAAACTTGATTCTTTTTCATCCTTGAAGTAGCAAAATCTGGGAGATGACGCCAAAGGAATAACCTTCCATTTTGGAGTACGGGAGTTTACTCTTGGGGTTTCAAGTTCCACAAAGTCCTCATCATCATACCAAATGATATCCGTCAAATCATTCTTTGACTTATCTTCACTAAATGACGAATTTGAATTTTCGTAATAATTTGAGCTTACCTCTCCAATGCCAATAGCTTTGGCCAACATTCCTGCAGCAGAAGTTTCATTAAAAATAGCAGTCAAAACCCTCAAGTCCGTTTTAACAAAGTCCACCTCTCCTTGTTTAAATTGTAGTCTATACTCTGACAATTCTTTATCTGCATGACCCAATGTCCGAACCTTGTCCTTGGTTTGGTGCAAATCAAGAGAGAATTTTCGAACAGAACACTTCAGTCCCGTAAACGCTAGCTTGCTGTTAGCTTGCAGATTCGCTGAATGGCGGTAAACATGGGTCAGATATAGTGGTTTGAGAAGAACAACATAGCTAATAGAAAACAAGTGAGCACCAAACTTCTGGGAAGGTCTGTGATCCAAAAACTTGCTTCTGAATACTTTACCACCTTTTATTGGTAATCCCAAACTACTAGCAAACATGTTCCACCAACTATTGAAATGCAGAAAAGTGAGAGGTGTAAGGTGCCCAGAATTGTAGGCAGCAGTGGAAAGAGAGTCCTCCATATCAGATTCTAAGCTTACAACCATATGAATATATTGACTTCTGTATCCTTTGTAAGAGTCCCAGGTTTTCGATTCTTCTGCATCTTTAAAGGTTGATGGATTACGCAGTCTGACATTATAATGGGGTTTGAAATGGGAAGTACGTTTAACAAACCCAGGCTCGTACTCAACTTCGTAATTTTCGTTTCTCTCAAATTTGAATCCCATTCGCCATATAACAGGAGTGCTTTTCAACTTCAGCACCTTTTTCTGTGTAGTGTAAGAAATAGCATAGGGATTAGTACCTCCGTACAAGTAATAGAGATGATCGGAGGCAAATTTCGGGATAGCAATCTCAAATACCTCACTCTCAACAATGAGAAGATCCTCTGACTTTCCTGTGCTATTTACCTTCAAGTTGACGTTTTGTGCCCAACGAAAAACAAACCCACTTGAAAGCCCTAGAAGATCGTACGGTGAAGACCCGCTTTTTATAAACAAGTCAATACCACTTTTGAAGTGAAAGTCAAACCTAGCATGAAAAAGAAGACTGATCTTATCCCAAAATCCAATTTTTGGGCTTCGGTCCAATGGAGGTTTTGACAAAAGATCAAAGGTGTCCATTGCATATCCTAGAGCGGGTTGTAAGGGTGGGGACCACGAAACAATAGCATGTCTTGTCGATTTTACATCGACCTTAATATCTGTGTAAATTTTAACGTCTGTCATTGTTCTAGAGACATGGGTGGCATACATGTTATCAGTTTGATTGCTATCATGATACTGCGATATGAACGGAACAAAGTTGTATCTCAGTTCCTCATGTGTGTACATTTGCTCTGCAATGACAATATCTCCCCTCAATACTACGGCTCCTCGCTTGTCTGACGGGTCCCCACCAAAAGAGAGTAATGGTAAAGGATAATCCTTTATTTGGACAGTTAAACGCGAACACGCAATATCCAGATTCATTGGGACGAGAATACCGTATTCCATATTCATTGGCATGCCGTCTCCCACGCTATGGAGAAACTCTGCACAGTTTTCAAGGCCGAAAGAAGGTTCATCGAAAATCCAAGAAAGATTTGCTAACTCTAGTGAAAAAAGTGGAGGAACGCATGACGATGACAGAACAGGAAAGCGTTCTAAAAACTCTCGAGATATCGGCCAATCTTCCTCTCCACGTATTTCAGTGACATTTTTTGCATAACCTGCTTCATTAACTTCTTTGTTTGCATTTATCAGAACTATCCACGATTTGCTTATGTTGCTAAGAAGTCTTGCTTGCGGCACCTCTATCCTCTCATGTACCTGTTTCAAATATTCTGCATACTGCTCTTCCTCTTCGCTAAGTACTTCATTCATAAGCTGTGACGTCGGAGTGCGAGCACTGGATGGTACAGATCCATGAGTCATGCCAGACGATATAGTATTTGCTTTAGGAGAAAGAGGTGATTTCAATATTGGCGAATGAGCAACGGATGGAGATCCACCTCCCCTTGTGTGGTTGGCCTTCTCATTGGAGAAGGTTGCTGGTTTGACGGCTACTCCATTCTCAAACGAAAGAGCCGGAAACTGCTCCATCATCTCTTGTCTCACTTTCTTTTCGTATGTTTCAAATGCCAACAACTTTGTTATTCTGGACTTTTGTTCCAGCTTACCCAACAAGAATGATCTGTTCAAGGCAAACTCAAATGGATCATCATGCATACAAAACTGAAATTGTCTTGTATGAACTGCAATTCTTGGACACTTAAATGGCGCATCTGCTCTGGAAGGCATGATGATGTCTACCGAAAACTCCCTATTTGATTCATCAACGTACATCAGATGCTTAAAATTTGCCTGCATCTTGCTAATTGACTTAAAAAACCTCTTCAAGTTGTCAAAAGCCATGTAAAACAAATATTCAAACGGTATTTCGAGTCTCACAGTTCTGGATCTGACTGTAATCGTAGCCTCATCGGCTTTCTTTTCGCCCGTTGAGATTAAAACTCCGGTGTCACACAAAACAATCAACAGACTCCACATCTTGGTGATAAATGGATTCACGCAGTATACCCGAAGTGCTTTGAAGCGGATATAAGGATTATCATCCACGTCTGGCAGTGCTTCCAAGGAGTCGAGCTCAATTGCTAAGTCTATGCCAGACGGAAGTTTAAACTTAATCATCATTAATTGCAATCCAATTAAGTATGTAATCTTACTTTTATGGCTTTGTGATTGGGCTTTGACGGATTTTTTGGGAGATTTCTCCGGTAACGCAGATAGTAAAATCGTTTTAACAAATAGGATGGACCATACTATTTCTGTCGATATGATAATATCAACCAGTGGCACAACAAGAAACAACTTCATATCTGTGATATAGTATTTCAGGGAAACATTATCAACGCTGAAGAAAGTCTCATGTACACCGGTAAGAAGTTCTGAATCATAGTCTTTGATCAATTCGCAGGTCAGTTTGAGTAGTTTAAAATGAATCTTCTGTTTCTCGGCAGTGTTAGTTACAATCGTCTGCATTTGTGTAATTTTCACAGAGAAACCTCTTTTGAACCTATTCATATCCGACTGGTCCACACCACCATAGTATTTGACTGGATTAGTGAAACAAGAAGTAAAAGTCATAGAATCAAGATGAAACTGAATCTTTTTGATGAATGCTGGCACCTTAAAAGAGCTTTCTCGTTCACAGTCTGTATCACCGTTGCTTAGCCTCTCAGAGCTGACGGAGATATCAGTCGTGCTCGATTCCGTGGTGTTCACAGGAATTCGTATCTTACTCAACTTCTTGAAAACACTCACTTGAACTAAACAGAAAGTAATTGACTGTATTCCCACATCAACCAATTCGATGGAAGGTTTTTCATCAAGAGCGAGATCAATAGAAGACCTAAAATAATCGAGAACAAGTAAAGTCGACTCTACATCTTGCTCCAACGTTGCAGCTTGAATGTTTCTAATAAAAAAGACACACTTTTTGTTGACACTTGAAGCAGAGTGGAGATCCTTCGGGCTCAAAGCTGAAGACTGAGTATCAATTACCACGTCCTCAATCCTAAACTGGGCCGTTAAATCTTCTGCCAGACCCACTTTGATTACTGAGCTCAACAATTGCAATTTTGTCCTTATTAGAGGAAGTAGCCTCCATAGTTTGCTACTTATTTCTGCATGGCGTTGTTTCTCAGTTCCAGGATATACTTTTTTTTTGGCCACAACGGTACTGGAACCTGACTTATCAGTTTTCTTGGAAAGTAACTCGAGAAGAGTGGTCTGAAGTGTGATACCATTCATCGTTATCGTAGTGTTCATTAAAAAGGAGCGTGAAGTGACCAATTCATCAATATAAGCTTCATTGTTCATGTTTTCAGCAATCTTCAGAAGCTCCAAGAAGTTGTGGTGTATTGATATATTCAAAAATGGCAAATAGAGCAAGGAGTCCTTAAATTTCTTACTTTTCACTGAAAATGAAGTGATACCAGCTAGAATTTCGCTGGTGTCATCGTGGCCATACAAATCATAAGATACTTGGTCTTTTTGAAGGCTTTCCATCGAAAGTTTGCATCCATCCAAATTGAAAAGTAAGTTTCCGCTGGTTACTTTAAAGGACTCGAAGTTCAACGAAAATCGCTTCAAGCTTAGCGATTTGTAAACGGAGGCCAAACTAGGATGTTCCTTGTCAATTTGCTGCTTAGGAGATTTTGGCTTTCCATGCGAGAGTGGCTTGGTGAACTCCTTGAGCTCATCCACAGCAACTAAAATCTCTTTCCCATCAATGTCCACTATCAAGTCCTGAAGCCTGTTGTCCTTTGAAAGAGAAAAAAGAACATGCAAATCAGCCCGTCTGGATAGATAATTGCCGTTAAGGGAAACATTTTGAATTGCAAGGTTTATTTGTACTTCAGTTGTTAATGTTTTAGTGAAATTCTTGGTACCGGCCTCTACAGTGAAACTTCCAACCTCGATAGAAGAGGAATCACACACGACTTTTATACGTCGAACATCAATTGTGACAGGTGAAATATAGGCAAGCTTCTTTATCTGGTTTATAAAGCGATTGGTATCAGATCCTGAGCTGGTCTTAGATTTGTGAGGGGCTTGCTTTTGCACGGCAACATAGCGGCTCAAATCGATAGTAGGGTCATCGACTATAAGACGAAAAACCTCATCACGCCCCACATTCCATGGTTTTATGCTAAGGCTGATGGAGTTGATTCGAATACGGGCCCCATTGAAGGAGCTTCTCACGTTGATCACTCTTAGCCACGATATTAGTCCAATTGATAATTTTCCTGCCAAGAGGACATTTATTGTCACTATTACAGCGACATATATCACGCAAGCTGCTAACACCCCATATAGCATTGTTTCCTTCCTTCGAATGTTGAACTGTTGTGCCTATGTTACAGTAGGAAAAGGAACAATCCGGAGTGTTCCGGCCAACTAATTTGAACCTTTTAGATAAACAATATTACCGGAACGAACTTTTTTTTTTGAAGACCCTTCCTTCAATCTCCGAAGTAGAAGAAATGATAGCAACTCAAAATACAATTATTTCAGCGGTTGTTGCACTACATAAATACATTTCCACCTGAAGCTAGCACCAAGTGTCTGCGATGATATGTGTAAGCTCAGTGAGTGATAACTAGCCTAACTAAACGAAGTACATAAAACAAAACGTGCAATCACCCGCAAATTCCCGCACGCAACGAAGAAATGCGCTCAATAAATCACTACTTTTCAACTTGAGTGGAACGAGCCCTCCCACAACGACACAAAAAGCGTTATCGGTCGTTCCGGTGGACCACAGAATTGTTCACGACGGTAAAATACCGCTGTCCATTAGGGCGTTGTGGATAATAGTCTCTTTCACAACAGCAAATGCCAGCTTTATGTTGTTTGTATCCGTAGCCTGTGTAACGTAAGGCATGATATTGACATTGGCTCGATTGAGCTGGCGGAACCGCCATAAAATATATTTCACAGCTTTATTCACGTCATTTCCTCCAACGTAATCAGGGAAGTAATTTTCCAAAGGTGAATGCGGCAGCTTTTCGATAAAAATATCAATTTTATTTAGACACAACACAATGGCCGTTCTTCGGAACCACATTGAGTTCACGACTGACTCAAACAAATTCAGGGACTCCTCAAGCCTATTTTGTCCTGAAGACTCCAATAGAACCTGATCGTACTCAGACAGCGCCACGCAGAACATTATGACCGTAACATTATCAAAACAATGAATCCACTTCTTTCTTTCCGATCTCTGCCCACCAACATCGTAAAGGTGGATATCGATATCCTCTAACTGAAACTTGATATCATAGATACCGGATGTCTGCTTTCTTGTACGTAAAACATCAGTTACATTGGGAAGGTAGTTTTCCCCTGTAATTCGGTCAAAGTTCTCAAAAAAGTATTTTGCGGAGTCCAAGATATAGAACTCATTACGACGCTCTTCTATCAGTTTCTTGGTCACAGGCTCGTTGATCAGTGTCTTGATTTCCGCTGCTGCTACGGGATCGAATTGATCACTGTCTCCGTCCATAGAGATCTCCAATTCCAAAATGTGTTCCGCCTGCTCTTGAGTCAAATTTTGAAGCTCTCCTTCGAGTCCAAACTGTTTTATTGCCTTGACCAACGACTGGCCACATTCGGCAATGTTTTTGAATACAAATGGTTTGTAATCGTACAGTTCTCGCTTCGTAAAGCCATTCTGATGGATAATTTTGATCTGTTTTAAAATTGTCGACTTCCCAGACTCTCCAGATCCGAGAAGCAGCAGCTTCACCTCCTGCTTCGGCTTGCTCGCTTTTGTGCTCGCTTTTGCAGCGCTTTCGACCACTTCTGTCGGTTGTGCGCTCGTTTGAACCGACTTCTCATTAAGTGACGACGAGTTGTTCGATGCACTGGCATTCTGGTCACTCGTACGTGCTCGCGGCGCAGTTTGCTGGGCTATTTGGCCTCCCTCTTCTTTTGACCCACACACTCCCATATTCAAGCTATGACCCTATTGTAGACTTCCCTGAACCGAATGTGATCTTTCCTCCGGGCTCAAGTATTTCCTTTTTGCTCCTTACTTCCAATTTTTAAATCGCTTTGCAGTTATTCCACGTATTTTGGAAATAACAATTCAGATACTGTGTATCTATATAGTCCTTTCACTCTTGAAGGCTCGGTAAAACCTCAATGACCTCTTCGTCTGTTCTATTCACTTCGCCATGCTCCTCCTTCATTTTGAGTCAGGCATCTTATGACGAAGAACTTACTGAGCGGCGCACGCCTCTATTATCTCGTGAGCGGGTGTAGAGATGTCTTGGTCAACAGAGGCTTCCTTCCTTAGCTACGTACGGTGTGGACCACCTTAAGGTGTCGTTACTCTCTCATTAACGTCTTTCTAGAATAAACAGTAAATTCATTAAACTATGTTATAGGCTGAACCTTTAATTATACTGGCTTTCCACCAATGAACTCGCTCCATCTTCTGACCTCAGATGGAATGACAACCTCGTCTTTGGCTTCGTTTTCGAGCAAAGTAGGTAGCTTTTGAGCGAGACAATGGGAGAACAACAAAGAGGTGTTTGGTTCGTTAAACAATGGAATAGCAAAATCAATGGCGTTTCTTCTCATAACATAGTCCTCGTCGAGAAGAGTGTCAGCTCTCTCCTTGGCAAGGTTAAAGACACATTTTATGTCGTATTTTTGAAACACCTCTCTCAGTGCTCTTTTGTTGTCCTTAGGGAATTCAATAACTTCCACTGGAACATCAACATAGGTACTTAAGTATTCAGCAACCGCTGGGGATGCAGTGTAGTAATGGTATCCAAGGGGACTGAGATTTTGAGCTACCTTTCCTAGGGCGTCCTTGGTAAGGTCTCCTCCGAAAAGGATACCTGAAGGTGGTTTTGGCACATTGAAGTTCATTGTGGCTAGCATTGACGTCCAGTAAGCATCAACTAAGTCCTTACCGAAACATGCTACTTCTCCGGTAGAAGCCATTTCCACACCCAAGAATGGATCAGCACCGGCAAGTCTTGTGAACGAGAACTGTGGCACCTTGGTTGCGACGTAGTCATATTTCTTGGCCATTAAATTTACAGGAGATGGCACGTCTTTGTCTAAGAGGGCTTGCACAGCGACATCAATGAAGTTAATACCTAGGACCTTGGATACGAATGGGAACGATCTGGACGCTCTGATATTACATTCAATAACCTTCAAATCTGGAACACCTGTTTCAGGATTCTCGGATTTTATGATTTGCATATTGAAGGGACCAGTGATATTCCATGCAGAGGCGACCTTGTCAGCTATCTCTTTCAATCTCTCCATAATTGATGCATCTAAGTTACGTGGAGGTAGAACCAATGTAGCATCACCGGAATGAATACCAGCATTCTCTACATGCTCAGAAACAGCATGTACCAAAACTGACCCATGGGAAGCAACAGCATCTATATCAATTTCCTGTGCACCCTCGATAAACTTCGAAATAACAACTGGATGATCAGCGGAGACATCTGCTGCATTGGTCAACTTCTGATCTAGTTCAGACTGAGATCTTATCACTGACATAGCAGCACCCGAGAGAACATAGGAGGGTCTAACTAAAACTGGATAGCCCACCTCATTAGCAAACTTTTCAGCTTCTTCCAAGGATGTCAACTCCTTCCAGGCAGGTTGATCAACGTTTATTGAGTCCAGAATGCTGGAAAACTTATGTCTATCTTCCGCCTTGTCAATGTCCTCTGGGTTTGTACCCAACACCTTGGCGCCTTGTTCTTGCAATGTTAAAGCGATGTTTTGTGGTAGTTGCCCTCCAACTGAAACAACAACACCCTTTGCATTTTCCAGCTCATATATATCCATAACTCTTTCGAAGGAAAGTTCTTCGAAGTACAATCTGTCAACTTCATCGAAGTCAGTGGATACAGTCTCTGGATTGTAGTTCACCATGATAGTTTTCTTTCCCGATTTTCTCAAGGCTCTTGCCGTAGAAACGGCACACCAGTCAAATTCGACGGAAGATCCAATTCTGTAAACTCCTGATCCAAGAACCATGGTACCAAACTCATTGAATTCCAAATCGTGTGATGTGGCATTGTATGTGGTATATAGATAGTTAGTATCAGCAGGAAACTCTGCAGCAAGAGTGTCTATCTTCTTCACAAATGGTGTAATTCCAAAAGATTTTCTTCTGGATCTAACCTCCAGTTCGGTGCAACCTACGGCTAATGCAATCTGCTTATCTGAAAAACCGAGTTTCTTAGATCTCGACATCACATCCTGGGTAATACCAAAAAGAGAACCGATAGATTCGATTTCTTTTTGCATCTCGACAATGTTCTGCAACTTATAGAGGAACCACTTATCAATTTTTGATAGTTCATGAACTCTATCAACAGTGTAACCCTCGTGCAATAGAGCTTGCCCAACGGCAAGCCATCTTCTGTCAGTTGGATGAGAAAGCTCATAGTCAATGTCGTCAAACTTCGCACCTTGGAATCCTACGAAGGATGGGTCAACTTGTCTGACAGCCTTTTGAAAAGATTCCTCAAAGTTTCTACCAATTGCCATAACCTCCCCGACAGATTTCATGGAAGAGCCAATATCTCTCTTAACATGCTGAAACTTTGATAAGTCCCAGCGTGGGATTTTAGTGACCATGTAATCTAGGGAAGGCTCGAAATTAGCCGATGTGGACTTAGTGACAGGATTTGGCAGCTCCGGAAGTGTATATCCAAGGGCAATCTTTGCTGCAGTATAAGCCAGTGGATAACCAGTAGCCTTTGATGCAAGAGCAGAAGAACGTGAAAGACGAGCATTCACCTCAATGACTCTGTAGTCTAATCCATCAGGTTGGAGAGCGTACTGAACATTACATTCACCAACAACACCTAGATGACGAATGATCTTGATCGCAGCAGATCTGAGCATATGATATTCTTCGTCCGATAAAGTCTGTGAAGGAGCAACAACAATGGAATCTCCTGTATGAATTCCTAGTGGGTCAAAGTTCTCCATGTTACATACAGTGATACAGTTTCCAACTCTGTCTCTGACAACCTCATATTCTACTTCTTTCCAACCTTTCAAAGATTTTTCGACAAGAATCTGTGGGGCAAGTGACAATGACTGAGAGGCCAAATCTTTGAGTTCAGCCTCATTCGATGCAAAGCCAGAACCAAGACCACCCAATGCGTAAGCAGATCTAACAATAATAGGATATCCAACCTTTTCAGCTGCAGAAAGAGCGTCATCAACAGTATCAACAGCAATGGATTCAGCAATAGGGATATTGATCTGATTCAAAGCTTGAGCAAATAAATCTCTGTCTTCTGATGTTTCTAGCGTTTTGATCGGGGTTCCCAATACTTTCACACCGTACTTTTTGAATATTCCCATTTTCTCCAATTGGACACCAACATTGAGACCTGTCTGACCTCCAAAAGTCAAAAGTACACCATCAGGCTTTTCTCTTTCAATGATGTATGTGATGTATTCAGGAGTGACAGGCAGAAAGTAGATTTCGTCTGCGAGCGCATGCGAGGTTTGGTTTGTTGCAATGTTAGGATTTACCAGAATGGACGTCTTGTTCGATTCTCTCAATGCTTTGATTGCCTGAGAACCGGAATAGTCAAACTCGCCAGCCTGGCCGATAGACAGACCTCCAGAACCAATCACAAGCACTTTTGATACGTCCACTAAGTGGTGTGCGTTTTCGTCTGTGAAGCCCGAGAGGACTCCAGCACCAGCGTAAGTGGCAGCTTTCTCTATTTGTGAGGCGTAAGTACGCAGTGGCAATGAACTGGAGATTCTACCTTTGGAAATCACCGCACGGTTTCCCCAGCAAAGACCTCGAGCGATCGACCCCAGAATCTTTGTGGACATGGTATATCCTGACCCTCTGATGCTCTCTTCTGTTTCTTTTTTTGAGCACTTGTACAGACCTTCGAATCAATGGTCTTTTCCGCTTAAACGGGTACAGTTCAACAATTCACAGTCTTGCTGGATGCTCTTTCCAATCAATATATCTGTTGAAATGACTCTTGATTAAAAATTTTTCATCCTGGAAAAAAAATCTTAGACAATGCATGACGAGTGCTGTTTTGCATATTCACATTTGGCCGCGGTTTCCGGTATTGCCTGATATAGAAGTATCCGGATGGTAGCAAAATTGAGACGCTAGCGTAGTTGTTGAACCGACTGTTCCTGGAATCGAAGATCAAGATGCTACATGCGGAACAACAGTATCTTGCTCATGCGACAGATCTGACAAGGTTGCAGTCATTATTGTCACATGCATTGTTTTAATGTTGATTGTGTCGTATTAAAAGATTACCGTACTCTGTGCAGGGTATTCTACTGAATGGAAATTTTGACCATCTACTACAGCGGTTGTACATTACTTGCCTTTAGAACTGTTAAAGTGGAGTGGGGGAGACTCTAATAAATGTGTCTAATGCAAACTAATAAAGAAAGGCAAGGACCAGCGTAGACTTGGAACGAGCGATCAATCTCTCTTCCATCTCACGTGAGAAGGCTGTCTGGCATAGTAAATACCTCCAACAGCAATTGTGGTGTTCCAGTGGTCAATATAAGAGCACAATGCTGAGGCCAATGCCAGCTCGCGAGGGATCTTGGTCTCGTCAACTTTCAAATTGAATCCCGAGGTGCCTGTCGGAATGACCTGGCCGATTCTTTCGCGAACCTCAGATTCCTTCTCGCCAACGTTCTGCACCTTTTCGAGGAACTTACCTTCAGTTGTCCACTGATAGGTAGCTCCATCGCTGAGTGTGAACATTCTGTAGGCGTCCAAGGCATCAACTCTATGGTTGATGATATGCCAGCCAAGTTCGCTTGCAGGGACGTCAGGCGCTCTGATCAACAAAATATTCGATCTCAAACCAGCTCTCAAAGCTGCGCAGGGCTCGTCTTCGCCATTTGGCCCTGTTCCAGTGATATCAGATGAATACATCTTGTAGGCGCCCTTAACCGCTCTGGATCTGACAAACCAAAATAGTCTTTCGTTAGGGTCAGTAGGACCTGTAGGGCCTGATCCCTCCGATTTGGTGTCGTAAACGTCGAATACTTTCGAACCAGTACCAAACCTTCTCTTAACAGCAAACTCGGAGCAGGCAGACTCGTCCAAGTCAATCACATGAGGGACATAACGTGACGCTCTGCGATGAGGATGGAACAGAACTGCCTTGGCCATAACGACCGGTCTCATGATAGGGGAGAGAATGAGCTCGATTGGCATCTTGGAGCAAGTGGTTAGCAGAGTATCTAGATTTGATGTACAAGAAAAGAAATCTCTGTTATGACCGTAATGAGCCCCGTGGAGCACCAAGCAAAGAAACTGCTACTCGTAAATAGAACCTGCTTCTTCTAAAAGTGTTCCCGCTCCTATAAAATTCTAAACGCTTTAAAATGTCTTTAATTTCTGCGCTCGTTTCTGCGGTTGCGCTTCGGCCAATAAGGCGCTTAAAATGCATTCACAACACTTCATTTTCTCGGCCAATGGCTCCCATTTTTAAGATGACAATTCAACCATCATTACTCTCCCAATTCGATTATAAGCCTAAGGGGGGTGTCTTTCACTTAGACCATCATCCCTTAACAGTTAATGTTTCGGTGTAAGGATGTCATTCTGACCTGGACTTCTGTTTACGGATACAGAAAACCCAGCCAACATAAACATGAGATTCAGCCTAAAGGTTTGTAATCTGTTGCAAGGAGGCTTATAAAGACCGAATCAAGGAGCAGAAATACATAATAAACAAATGGTTTTGTTGATTTTTAATTTAAGTGAGCATTAATACTGCTTAATTGTGAATCGCTAGTGTTTATTCTGTTTTTTTGATCGAAAACGAACTCACTATCTATGAGTGATCCCCAACAACGGATGCCTGTCAGCGATGGCACAGACAACCACTCCATGTACGCTAGATCGAAGTTTGTGCGCCCCAAGCAACTCGACAAATTTATGAGACCTTCTAAATCGCAGGAATCGGGCAACCAGAACCACGTCTATAATGAAAAGAGCAAATCGCTCGATAGATGGCCAACGTTGTTTGAAATACTCAATAAAAGGACCCAGTCACCGGTTGATTTATGGGCTTTCTATGTCTTTATGAGAGACAACAAAAAGTGGATTGACTACCTCGACTTTTGGATTGATACTGTTCAGCATATGAATCTTTGTAAAGCATACATTAGAGGTCTTCGAGAGTCCTTGGTGGTCAATCAGAGAATCAGGGAGGCCGACAAAGTCACCGAATATATAGAAGCTTCGAAAACTGAGCCAGTTGAGCCTCCTGCACCAGCTGTGGCTTCTTCAACCACACAATACCTGCCTAGAGAAAGGCAAGCTGGAACCACAAACGAAAACCGTGATTCCAGATCCTTGTCAACGTTATTTGATTTAATGATGAGAGCGAACTTATTGGAGGACAATGATTTCCATCAAATGTCAACATTTTTAAGAGGTGACAGTTCTGTGAAATCGAACGATCCGTTGGTGAACGCTAAAATTGATGACTTGAAGCGGCGATCTGTCAATGGTGATGAGTCTCATCAACAAGAGGTTTCACCAGTGATCGCTGATAAAACTAACAGAGTATCCAATATATATCCAGAAATGGTCGAAAAGATGATCGAAGATGACAAATTGCATTCGCGATCGTTCGAGGGCACTAACTATGTGACAAGGGTTATGATCAACAGTAGTGCTCAAAATATAGTTAAAACATACTTCATCGATGGTGCAGAGAAGAGAATTGTTCTTTCAGAAGACATGATTCAATTTGTGATTCGAGCTGTCGAATCTGAGGGAAGAGACGATCCAGAAGTCTTTGATGAGACGAGAGAATATGTATTCAAAGCGATGGAACATGAGGCGTACCCTAACTTCCTTCGATATCACGCTATGTCTAACGTAACCTCCAGGTCTTCTATCTACCGTCTAATGACGGCGCTATTCTGTGGCTTTGCTGCTTTTTGGACGGGTTACACTTTGATATTTCTCGATTATCAGCCCAAGAGCACTCGAGCAGTCGTTACTGTTCCTTTCTTTCTTGCTGCATACTTTCTGTTCAGTTCCTACTACAGAATCGATCCGCTGCTGTGTTTTGCTGGTTTCGGTGAAGGCCAAGCCGCTAAAGGTGGACTAGTTCGTCTAAGAGAACCGTTTGTAAGAAATCTCTTGACGAAAAGATCGTTGTTTGTTCTGACTATCATTTGTCTTGTTGCAGCCGCTTTCAGTGTACTATTCGCTTTAGTGCCTGGGAAAAGACTCCATCGCTAAATCTCCTTGCATAAATATCAGGCCATTCAAAACGCTACATTTTGTTCGTACGTGGGAACGCTACTTAATCAAACTTTCTAGCTTGTAGCAACCAAATAAAATCGTTCGTACGAAGACTCACCTATATGATGAAAAGGGGACTAAAAAAGGGGTCGTAGTGACCGAAATGACATTTAACCAGCGCATATCCCCACTATTTTTGGGATTCAAATCAAACATTAAGCATATATAGTTGAAGAGTCCACTTGCATAGTCGACTGCTGTGGATACTCTGCAGGATGAACAAAGTCCTCTTGGAAGTAAGGATGGAGAAGTGCTCTTTTTGCGCTAATTCTGCCCGCTGGGTCGTACGTTAAAAGTTGCTCAAGCAAGTCAATGCCATGGCTATCAAGCCCTGGAACGGTGTTAGCCAAAGATTGTTTTGACCATTTAGGGAAGCTGGGTTTGAAATCACTCAAATAGTTGACCTCAGGCCAAACCTCTTCTGTGGGAGTTCCCAAAATCTTGAAGATTTTGAAGATCTGATCAATCTCTGAGTCCCCAGCAAAAAGCGGCTTTCTATTGGACATCTCAGCAAAAATACATCCAATAGACCACATGTCCACGCCAGTGGAGTACTGCTTACCGCCCAACAAGATCTCGGGTGAACGATACCACAAAGTGACCACCTCATGCGTATAAGCTCTGAGCGGGACACCAAACGCTCTCGCCAGACCAAAATCAGCAACTTTCAAGTTACCTTCCTTATCTATTAGCAGGTTTTGAGGTTTCAAGTCGCGATGAAGAACTCTGTGTGCATGGCAATGATACAGTCCCCGCACCAGCTGCAGCATAAACTTCTTTACCATATCCTGATCCAAACCCTCGCCTTCTGGAATGGATTCCATGTACTTTTTGAGGTCCATATCTAAGAACTCGAAGACAAGATAGATTTTGTTGGAGTTTGAGTGCACGATATCGTAGAGGCCAACAATGTTGTCATCTCTCAACTCTTTGAGAAGAGAAATCTCTCTTATAGTGGTTGAGGGCACTCCTTCATCTTCTGATTCTAATCGAATCTTCTTGAGAGCAACAACACGATTGTTGTGCTTGGTGTCCAATGCCTTGTAGACAACACCGTAGGTACCTGGAATAGGGTTAGTATGGAGACCTCAATAATATTCATGGAACCAATTCCGTTACTTACCTTCTCCAATTTTCTCCAGTCTTTCAAAGTCGTTGAGCTCCGCCATGATTGTGTCGAATTTTACAGCAGTTTCGATTACAAGTATTTGTTCCTATTCTAGTGCACAACCCCTTTGGGCAAATAACGAATGAGCGTCTCTTCTGCAGTTTTTCGCGTAAAGGAAAGCCAAATACAAAGGGTTCCTAAATTCCCAATGGTCTATAACAATAAAATGTAGCTGTCAGTCTTTCCAAATCTAATGAATACTCGATAGAGCCTGTCACGTCCCTCAACTCAAAGGCCGTTATGGACTTTCGTGATCTGGCTGAAAACAGAAAATTTCTCAGCTTGTTTGTTTACGTTTAAGTTTCAGTTTGTGGTGCAAAGTTGTTGTCTACTATTCCAATGTACTGGTTGTATGGCGGATGGAGAGCAGTCTTTGAAGACCAATTGATCCTAAACATAGGCAAGTGCCACTAGCAGGTGCTTATACTGAGCTATAAAGAAACTATAAAAATTTTGGACTGAATGTGTTTCCCCTATGGCTGTTTAGTAGCCTTTTGAGCATCGCGTTGTAGCTTTCTGAGAGATCTGACTCTGATCGACTTGTGCATGTTTAGGTTGATGGAATTGACAAGCTTCGAACATACACCAAAGGTGTTCTCCACAAACCAGTGCATAAGTGCATGAGCAGGGTAGGGAGTTATAGTTGCATATCTTTCTTGTGCACCAACTCTTCTGCCGACGTTTCTCAAAAGTGAGGCGACAAATTGTTTAGGTGTAGGAGCCATGATTGAGGCCTTTCTTATCTTTGACATGGCGGAAACCACAAGATATGAGACAGCCAGCTCTACGTCAATGTTTTTCGACTTCAATTCACCTGCTAGTGCTGCAGACCAGCCTTGTAAAAAGAACTTAGATCCAGAGTAGGTAGCAAGGAGTGGTGTTGGAAACAGTCCAGCAAAAGATCCCATTGTCAAAACTAGACCTTTGATTTTGCCTTGTTTCTCCACCGTTGAAATAATAGTCGGAGTAACAATTCTGGTTACTTTCAGAGTGACAATGTCGTTGATGGTGATAATATCATTCATTTCCTTCTCCTCTGTCTCAAGGAACGATACAGGCATGGAGTGTGATTGGCCAACATTGTTCACAAGAACTGAAACTGGTAGACCTTCAATAGCTTTGGCAATGGCTTGATAGTTCTCTGGCGCGTCAGTAGAGGCGTCGAATGCTACTATCTTTGTCTTGACCTTATACTTTGACTCCACCTCAGCAGCAACAAGCTCCAGTTTTGAGGCAGTTCTGGAGACAAGCACCACATTGAGTCCTTTCTTTGCCAACTGGAAGGCGAACTCTTTGCCAATGCCGTCCGAGGCGCCGGTAACAACAGCCCAGCAACCACTTCTAGCACCGTATTTCTTAAACTGTTTTATCGATCCTGTTAGTATTTGCCGTGCCAAAAAAGCTTGTTCGTTTACTTACGTTCACAGGAGGCAGAATAAAGCAATCAAATATAACAGCAGAGTAACTTAATAAAGTAGTGGCAATTTTAAATACGCCCACAGTCAAGGACACGTAGATAATTGCCTCCAGCACCTTGCTGTTGATGCTGTTGTAAATGTATGACGTTAATTGGCAGGTCATTGTCTTCGGTTTCGATCTTACGACTCTGTATTACCACAAAAAGCTTCAGCAAAGCTGAGCTCCAGCAGAGTTGGAACGTTTTTAATTTACTACAGGTGAAAAAATTCTACAATCTTTTCATTTTCTACAGAATGCTCTGTTTTGACGCAATGTAATTGCTTGTTTAGAATCATCCACAACAACGAGAGCTGACAGTTGTAAGCCAAATTGAGCATGGACTATATATATATACAAAGAGGAGAAAAAGACAACGCTCATGTCTCGAGAAACGCCTCAAATAAAATTCAGTGCCTCCAGCTTCTCTTCGTTCAGCTGGCATTTCAACTCTTCGCTCTTGCAAATGCGGCTATATTTTTCAACTTCAATTTCCAGCTGGAACTTACGTTCAGAAGCGTCCATTAACACATTATTGACCTTACTGAGCTCTTGAAAAGATCGGTTTAAGGAATCCTTTATTCCTCCTGACAGTCGAAGTCTAGCAACCCAGTGACTTTCACTCTCCTCTTCTTCAACCCTTTTTTTATTCTCTATTTGTCGTCTCGAATCCTCCTGTCTAACCTGACCATTATCCACCTGTGGCTCACTGGACACCGCTTCTCGCGCATACGGTTCCTCGTGTTTCGCAGAATATCCGGAATTACTCTCAACGGTGCTTCCGTTGCTACCATGACCAGCCTCTTCCTTTCGATACCTCCATGCTGCAGGTCCATGATCATCCTCTATTCTTTCATCTGCATATCTCTCGGAATAATCGTGATCGTAGTATTGATTGTACGATCCGTCGCCATAGTATCCATTGTAGTTGCGATAATTACGATCATAGCCACCCCTACCTTGGCCTTGTCTATATCTGTAGGAGCCTCTGTAGGCACCACCTCCTCTGTACGGCCGATAATCGGAGTAATAACTAGAGCCACCACTAGGTATTTTCCTGTTATAAGATTCATCCCCAGCTGGGTATCTTGAGTTATACTCATATTCCAGAGACGGATCATCAAATGATCGATGAGAAGCAGTTTGCGACTCTGAGTCTCGCACAAACTGGCCCCGTTCACTCAAGCCCCCATCGCTTCTATGGTTATCAGAATAGGTACTGGAAGGTCCTGAATCATGTCTAGCTCCATTTACCGGTCCTATCGCATCTGAATCAACCTCCTGGTTTCTTTTGAACGGGTCTTGCTGGTGGTAGGAGTAGGAATAAGCAGTCTGATATCCTTCTCCTCCTTCTCCTCCTCCTCCTCCTCTACCTCGGCCTCTGGAGTTGTAATATGGCCCTGGCGCGCCATAGTAGCTGCCCCTGTTACCTCTGAATCCTGGACCCATTCCACCTCTACTACCGTGCCCTGCACTCATAATATTGATCAGCTTTTCAGACTAATATATGGGATAGAAACAACTATTGCTTTAAACATGAACAGTCTGTTAGTTAACGGGCGAAAAAGAGTATAAACGTTCTGTCACTTTGACACACGTGTCACTCCTTTACCTAGCTCAACGTGAAGATCGGTTCATTGAGCTCTCTGGCAGTCCAGCAGTCAACCTTTCAAGCAGTTCACCTGATCTATCTACAGTAGGCATCGCTGGATAATTCAATCTCAAAAGTACTGTTCGAGTATATAGTTGGTCTTGCAACTGGTCGCAAATAACGCCACAAGTTGCCAATGACCACAATTTTGCCTTCTAACCTCTTATTGAACAACAGTAGCTACGACTACCAATTCTGCACGTATAGCTCAGTGGTAGAGCACCAGATTGCAAATCTGATGGTCGCCGGTTCGAACCCGGCTACGGGCTCTTTTTTTTCAACGTTAATTACTCAACTTTTTTTTTAAATGCTCTATTACATATATAATTTACTACACCCGCCATTTCTATGTACTTTCCTCGATAATGTACTTGTTCTCAGAGAGCTTTGTGTTGAACACGGAGAATACAATCCAATTCCACTCCACGATCCTGTATTTGCCGTCTCCTACTATCTTTTTGAAGTGATCTATCAGCTTATTGTCGTCTGGACCACAGATAAGATAGTGAACACCATCTGTTGGCTGTGTAAATTTTTGTGTCTTCCTATCTATTGTTTGACATTGCTTACACCCAAATGAAGAGATAATACTGCCAATCAAGTCGGCTCCTCCAGGAATGGCTGACGAAACGTTGACCGAAATGTGTTGGAATAGCGATGAGTTGGATCTCTCTATCAGGTTCTGGATGTTTTTCTCGCCCAGTGAGGGATCCTCAAACAGCTCCTTAATCTTGACATCATGCTCGAAATCAACGGCAGTTGAAATGCTGTAGTTTTTAACGCTGGGCTTGACCGCCTCGAAATCAGAAACTCTTTTGTAGGTGTCCATGGTACCTAAAACATCTGACAAAAATAACGGTGAGAGAATATATTTGGGACTTTTACTCAGAGCTTTGAGGAACTTTTCTGTGCGTAAAATCGTTGGTGCTATAATACAGTTGAGGTTATTTGTAGGTTGGCTAACAACTTTGATCCCTACTTTGTTGAGATTTCTTAGATCCGA
This sequence comes from Ogataea populi-albae, assembly GCA_030579375.1. Taxonomy (NCBI): domain Eukaryota; kingdom Fungi; phylum Ascomycota; class Pichiomycetes; order Pichiales; family Pichiaceae; genus Ogataea; species Ogataea populi-albae. Next base: position 365,130 of record JAKTQY010000006.1, read on the forward strand.
TTTCGTAAAGTCTTTATCGCAACCAGTCAAAATGGCTACAATGTCGTATGGCTTGCCAATCGAACTACTTTTTTTCTTCAATGGCGTGTTCTCTTCGCTTTCGAGGTTCTCATTGGTATGAGAACGTTTTCGTTTAGAGACAGTATTTTCCTTGTCCGACTCAGGGGTCACAGTTCTTGTCGATCTTCTAGCTGGTTGAGTTTCATTTTTCGCCTCAGTCAATGAAGGGTTCTTGTCTGCTAATATCGCATTGTCATCCTCGTAAAATCCAGCTAATACTTTCAGGTCCAACGGCGTTTGTCCAATAAGGTTTGACTGATGGGACACATCAGGAAATTCTTTATAACGTTCGTCATTCTCATCCTGAAGAGACCATTTTGCGTACGACTCCTCGAGCCATAAATGATTCAGACACTTTATACCCCATTTTTGGGCATATTCGTATTTGATCCCAGTAGGTTTGGCAACCAAAAGATGGGTTGTGGTAAACTGTTTCATGTTTTTATTAAATGTGCCTCCCATCAGTTCCACCAGCTGTTGAAGATAAATTCTAGTGTCCCCTCTAAAGTGAGTCACAGAAACAGCGATATTCTTCATTTCATCAAGAGGGACTGTAGGATAGGGGTAGTATAACAAGTTCTTTATCGGGGAAATCCATTCTTTATGCAATGCCATCCGGAATATCCAGTTGAGATTACCAACCTCGAAATGGTTCTTGGAACATATTTTGTACAGGTCTCCAGCTCTAAATTGTCCCACATAGCAACTATTGCTGCCCGATCGGTCTATAATATCAGCTTTAGCTGCATCCAGAATACATTTCCCGCCCGCCTGCGTGATGAGATGCTCGATTGTTTGATGCATTCGCTCAGACAGTGCTAGATCAGGAGCTAAAACAAAAACCTTTCCGTCCAGATATTTCTCTGTTTTGGATTCTGACTCAGATCGTATGCGTGTGCCAACTTCGGCAGAGGTTGTAGGTTTAGGAAGCCAATACGAGGTCACATCCTGCTTGAATCCAAATTTGAGGGAATCTTCGAGCCAATCGGGTGAAACAATTTTGATCATGGTTTTCTCAGTTGCTTCATTATATGCCTGTGCCATTCGGCACTTCTCGTCATCTATATTTAGCGCAATCAAATGTGTTGTTCTCTTCGATAGGGCGTCCGTGTGAATACCGCCAAACATTCTAACAGCTGCAAAGATAGCTTCCTTGTCACCAGCGATAATAGAAGAAGCACAGCATAACGATACATCACTCAAAAAGTATTTTGGGTCAGGTGAGTAAGGCCTGAGCGCCTCTATGCTGTTTGCCGCTATCGAGTCAAAGATCCACGAGTCTTTTACAATTGGAATCATCATTTCTTCAGCGAGGCGATACTCCACAAAATCAATCGTATTCGATACAATCAGGGAAACAGTGAGTAGTTTTTCCACCTGCATGGGGATCAGTTCGTTGTCTTTTTTCACCATAATGCTGGCTTCGTCGCCATCTTTGACTCCACATTTCAGTACCTGGTTTCTGATCTGTTCTGCTCTGCTAGCGGAGAGTCCACTGGACTGTATAATGAGGATCTTATACCCAGAGAATAGGTCCGTCATCTCAGCTGTTAGCGGAGTCTATTGCTTTCACCATGCAGCTTGGCAGTCTTTTGATGGGTCTTGAGCAAAAGAAAACGCGTTAGCTACGTTGTTTTCGAAGAGTTTCGCTGGTTCGCGATTTTTTTAACCGCGCCTTAATAGGCGATAAGATGAATAGAACATCGATTATCGATCATCCCATCCGTGGTCGGGAACAAGACAAGAGTGTGTGATTGTTACTGGTTCCAGTTTCGTCTGTAATGCGAGATCAAAACCCTAAGTCTGTAATTCGACTTGGCGACGTGAGATACATTTTGTAGTCAAGAACTGTCACTTCGAGCCAGAAAGCTGCCAAATTATAGGAACCATACACAAAAGCATTTTCATCAAACACCGGCACCTCCAACTATCGTAGATGAACTATGATCCGACAACTCTGATTCTCATAGGCCATTGAGAAGAACCAAAGAACATGAAATGGTTGGTCTATCGGTACCAGTTCACAGTAAGAGAAATTTTGCAATTTTGGAGGGTTGGCCGAGTGGTCTAAGGCGGTAGACTTAAGATCTATTGGATTCAGTTCCGCGCGAGTTCGAACCTCGCATCCTTCAGTGGTTTTTTTTTTTGCTCTCAGGTGTTATTTATTCTACAGTTGTGATTATACAACAAAAGTTTCTATAAGGTTGTTCTAAGTTACTAGGACCCATAAGAGGAAAAAAATGATCAGTACGCCAAATATCCTGACCATCAACCAACGATTGCTGGTGACAGTGTTATAGTACTTGAGTAACTCCCTCTGGGCACCAGATATGTTAAGACTAATATCCTCAACGTTATTATCTATTCTCTGGATCACCTCTCCTTGCTCTTGCACCATGGTGGCCAATTGCTGGAATAGACCTCCAACTTCGTTTATTGTCGACTCGATGGCTTCGACAGCGCGATTTCTCTCCTGCACATACTGGTTACTTTGTTCTTCCAGTAGAAGGAGTTGTTGCGACTGGTCCGGTATAGATAAGTAGTCGTTCTGGCCTGGTGCGGAAACACCAGGATCGGAGTCGCCATTGTGCTCACCATTCAATGATGATAAAAATGGATTTTCTGAGATTTGTGTAGTCTTGTTTCTCAAAGCATAGGGCGTCGGCGCTTCAGAACCATTATTATTGTCGGGCAGAGAGCCGTTGACCGTAGCCAACAGTTGTTCTTGTCGCGACTTCTGCGCCAGCTCGTTCCGCTGCCGAGTCTGAAGCACCTCCTTGAAAGTCTCACTGATGTTTTTGGCTTTTGTATTAAGAAGACGCACTACATTCTTGCTGTAAGTGTTGATTTGAGAGTCCCCCTTTTGCGAGTTGGTTTGTTGCTGTAGCTCCTTCAGAGACTTCTCAATTTTGAAAATGTCTTGTTTTATGACATAAGTCAGTTCGATCATATCTGTTGGTTTGTCATTGAAAATTTGTTTCTGCTTGGCCAGCTGCGCCAACTTGGCTAAAAACCCCGTCAATCTCACAATGTCGCGAGCAATTAAGCTCGCTTTCTGACTGAATTCGCTCCTGCTCACTTTGCTGGGTGTTTGGGTGCGCTCTTCAGGCTTGTATTTGTTCTGGTTCTGTCTGTTGAATGTGGTCACGCATTGTAGGAACTCCATCGTTCGGTCCTGAACGTTGGGCGGCGAGTACAAATCCATCGTGACTAGCAATTCATCCGTCAATCAACACTCATACACAGAAGAAATAGAGACAGAATTGCGTTTATATGATCAATAGCGCGTCACAACTAGTCGAAGTCTAACAAATGCAACGTCTAATACAACAATATAGTTATGAACAAGTAATCGTAATTGGTGTGTACATATAAACTCTTGATACAGGCAACTTTTTTAAGTGAAGCTTTTTTTTGGTTAAGTGCACATAACCCGAAATAAAACTAACAACGGTCAGAAAAGTCATTCATTTATCATCATCTTTCAAGATATACTGGCGGCTACAGTACACTCAAATGCAAAGAATCAATAACAGTCGTATAGAAGACGCATCAATATATATCGACTTGACGTCCACAGTTGTCGCAATAAAATAAAATGCAGTTCTTGTTCAGGTCAGTGATTGATTTGGCAGTGAACTTAGAGGATCCACATGTAGCACACTGCACTTGAGTCTTGAGTGAACCGTGGCTTTTTGTGGACACCAGATCCAGCCCTTGATCATCGTTGTGCTCATCGTAGAAGGGTGCGATCTCAGGATCAACCTCTTCAATTCCGTGGGACCTGTTTTCATCGATCACGGAGTCAACCCGCACGTGTCCATCTTTCTCTTTAGGTGTGGATGGTATATGAGTAGGAACCATTTCAAAGTAAGAGCGAGGAGAAGTTTGCCTTGGACTCTCGCCGGTCTTTATGGTTGTGAAGGATGGGCGATCGTCGTTACCTCCGAAACTCAGTCTGAATCCACTCATCAGCCGTCGAAGAGAACCCCTTTTGTTAGCAGAATTGCTCTCCGTCTTCTTCAATGTTGGGTTGCTGATCTCACTGTCAGCAGTCATAGGCTTTACCTTCGGCGAACCAAAAGATTTATTGCTCTCCACCGGCTTGATCAATTGGCGCAATTGTTCATCTATTGAATTCACATTACGGTCAGTCAGTGATGTCGCCATTCTCGGAGTCACTAACTGTCGTCCTTTGTTTCCCTCAGATCCTTCCTCCATATTGTGTCTCGTTATCAAAGGTCCTTGCGGAGATGGTGACAAGGTGGATCTAGCATTGTGCTGGAGATCTGCGCGGCTGAATTTTTCCCTGCCTCGGTCTTCATCTTTTGTATAAGCAGTACCATTGGTCTTCAAAGAAGAATTTCTTCGCATGAAACTTGAAGAGCGGCTTCTGGTTCCTCTGGCCTTCGAGAACGATTTTCTTTCGATTTTAGCACATAGCTTCTTTGAATTGAGCTTCATGCTCCTTCTTGTAGCAAACGAGAAATCTCGCCGAAATACTCTTATAAGTCCCTCATTATCAGTGGTTATTATTACTGCAGTGGACAGGTCATCAACCTCCTCCTCGGTAGTTTTTTTGGAAGCCGGAATACCATACTTATTTTTCAAGTCAAAAATGGGATCATTACTCAACTCCAGTAATTTTAATGTGGACCGAGGGGCAAAAATAGCCACATTACATCGAGAATGGTGAACATGGAAAGCACCATAGTCTTTGTTTTTGTGACGGCAATTTTCATCTTTAAACAGAGAAGTTAAATCCCATGGAAACTTCGCATGAGACTTAGTTTCTTTAGGAAGTTTCATTTCTTCCGAATTCACCGACCAGATATAAGCCCAGCCATCTTCTGATCCCGATATCACAAACGTATGATCATCGTTAACAGTAGCACGAATAGTAGAATATTCGTTATTGTAACCCTTAAATCGAACACTGAGGCATTTATCTCTATAACTGAACAACCTTATCCTGGAGTCATTTGTTGAAACCAATATTTTCGTGTCACCCTCAGACTCAAACGTCTGAATGCCTGTTACCCTAGGAAAAGTGTTTTTGCGTTTGATCTGGAACTTTGCGACAACCTCAAGGTCTTTGGTAGCGAGAACATACACTGATCCAGATAGCCCACCCACAAATATCTCATCAGTAGAAGGAGAAAAGCTCATACACGTGATTCTAAAATGGACATTAGTTTTGAACAACACTTCGTTTTCCAAAATAGACCAAAACTTGATGGAACCATCCCATTGACAACTAATAAAAAATCTATCGTCCATTTTGTGAAACATTACAGCAGTTGCAAAACTATCAAGCTTGAATGTTGCTAGACAATCTTCCCTGTCCACATGATACAATTTAATGGTGTTATCCTGGAAGCTGGCAATGATAAAACCATTTTTGGACCAATCTATACTGAGGACAGTGTCATTATTGTGAAATTCTTGCACTGGAGCCGGCTTGAAAAGAGGCGCAAACGGATAACTTCCTTTCGTCTTTTTCGATTTTTTTGATGAAATGACACCATCTGATAAGACAGAGTCATCTAACGTTGTTCTGTCAAAGGACTCCAAATCATTATCTTCCTGAATGACCGATGATTGATTGAGCATACTCCGGCTACCCGCCCGCTGGGTATCGCAGTACTCCCTGTCAACGGCACGGAATATCGTCTCCCAAATTCTTATAACACCCTCATCACCGCCAGCAGCTAGGTACTTTCCGTCTTGACTAAATTGGAGAAGAAAGTTAGCGCGCTCGTGACTCGAATTTTTTGCGTTCGTAATGGAGCATTTCTTTTGCTGCGGCTTCTCGTTGGGATGGAAGTTGTCCAAGCTGCGGACTCCCTCATCATCTGAATCTTCGTCCCTTCGAAAAGGATTCAACTCCTGTGATAAGAAAAAATGTGTGAAACCTTTGCTCTCCGTCTTGCGACTCTTTTTGAAAAACTCTCGGTACTTGAGGTCCTTCGCCAGACGCAAAATCTCTTCATCAGTAGGTGGTTGTGTCCCGTCAAAAAGAACCTTGCTACCAATACCTTGTACAGCACTCAGGCTTTTCAAAGGAAGTCCAGCACTCGCCGCAGAAATCTTTATGGCCTCAGCGGGTATTTTGGTGATTAACGAGTTAAAGTCAGACAATACTCCATCGTTCAAAGTAGTGCTAGACACTTCGCTATCGTGTGCAAATGATTGATTCATCTGGTTCGTTGGCATCCAAAAACGGCGATCTGACAAAAAGCACGCTGCAATTTGAATTCAGCGAAAGAAGTCCCGAATTCAATCAGCTACTCGCAAAGCGCCCACAAGGCTTTTTCTACTCAAATGGCCTTACAGCGTCTCACTGCACCACTGGAAAGTATAACTGTCACCTCTGACAGCAAAGTTTCGGAAGATCAAGAGCAATAAATTCCGAATAAAATACCGGACGGGGTTCGCCTTTCACTTCTAACCAATCTGAGACAAAAAAGCTCAGCTCGTTGTCCTGAAATACAAAAGCTTGTATCAACTGCACCTTGTTTAAGTCAAATAGTCCTCACTATGATCTTTTAACGACTCAACATACGCTTTTTGTCTTTTGCTACTTTCAAACTGTCCATCAAGTATAATCGCCTTTTCACCTCTCGTTGATTAAAAGCCTCAAGCTCTTGCGTCGATCGACTCTTTAGAATTACGGTCGATTTCACTGCCAAAAAGCAGCACGGCCTTTTTTTATTGGCACTTGCACGACCCCAAATTTACAGCAAAAAATTTTGCGACTTTGAGCTGTGAATTAAAGTGAGTTACGTTAAAAGGCGAAGGGAGATTAATTAGGGGATTGTTTAGTTGGTATTAAAGGCGTGCTGGCCAGATCTAGATATACAGTTGAACTTTAAGAGATGTCACAGACAGCAGTAGAAACATCATCGTGGGCTGATGCCGAAAATGATCTTCCTGCAACTCAGGTGATCGACCACAACGATGGTACAAAGACGGTGATTTCATATAAAATCAATGATGAGGGCAAAAAAGTGAAAGTGACACAGTTAGTGAAGCTGGTAACGGTAAGAGAGACGGTGGATCCGGCAATTGCTGCGAGACGAAAGTGGTCTAAATATGGAGAGGAGAAAGACAGCAAGACTGCTGGACCAGATATTAGAACGACACAATTTGGTGAGGAAGTCAAGTTACTGTTGAGCTCTTCGTGGAAACAAGATGCCAGAAAGGAGGCCGAAGAGAGAAAGAAGGAGCTGGCAAAGAGCAGACCACAAACTATTGTTTGCAGAACTTGTCAAGGTGATCATTTCACCTCTAAGTGTCCTTACAAAGATACCCTTGGTGCTGAAGCCGCCACTCCAGACCAAAGCACGCCTGAGCCATCCATGGGTGCAGGATTAGATGCTCTTCCAGGATCTTCCCAATATGTTCCACCACATATGAGAAGAAAGATGGGTGGCATATTGACAAGAGAGGAGTTTGACGCCGAAAGAAGAGAACGCGAAGATTTGACAACATTGAGAGTTACAAGTTTGAACGAGCAGGTCAATGAGGACATTTTACGTAACCAAATATTTGGAAGATTTGGACCTATTAGAAGAGCGACTGTGCTGAGAAATAAAGAGACAGGCGAGTCGAGAGGTATTGCGTTCGTGGAGTTTGAAAGCACGATGAATGCCGAAGCTGCCATGAATGCTCTTAATGGAAGAGGTTTCATGAACTTGATTTTGAAGGTGGATTGGTCAAAACCAAAGAAAGCATGAATTAATGTATATTGCTTTAGCTTGATCTGTGTACATGGAATGAAAAGACCGGTTTGTAATAGTGTTCGACAATATGCATCAGAATGTTTGTATAGTTATCTTAAGATTAGTTTTTCCGACAATATTGATGCCAGCTTTTGGTGCGTATATACATCGTTATGGAGCCCAAAGTCGTCAGTAATGTATTGGATAGAACTTTCTGTCAGGCCAACTTTCTCAACCAGCCATTCTCTGAAAACTACAGGCTGGTCGTCATATCTCACAAGCTCGTCCAAAGAGCTGTGGATGATGATCAGGTTTTCTAGCTTGCTGAAGCTGTTCCTGATAGTTGTGGCTAGACGTTCGTTTTCCTCTAGTTTATATTGGAGCATGTTGCAATTTTTTGACCAGCCATTCTCGTTTTCGAACGCCGTTATGAGGAAGTCATCTACGTAGCCTGGAAAGTATTTCAGCATCGACTGAATGTCATATATGCCGTCCAGAAAGATAGCTGAACGAATAGTTGGAATTGGATCGTCGTACTTCAAGCCGTACTTTGACAAAACAGGGTTGTATGATAGAATTTGTGTACACAGCGTAGCGCCAGCAGAATGGCCACATATTGCAATTTCTGGATAGCCCTTTCGATATAGGAAGGTAAGCGATCTCAAAACGTCTAGCAAATGGTGGGGGTGTCTAATCTCTGGAGACAGTCTATAATCGACCGAAAACATATCGATATATGAAACATTTTGCTCTGGCACATCACTTCCATCATTTATAAGTGTACCAATCTCATCAATTAGAGGATCAAAGTCGTCGCAGGTGTTCCGTGTATCTACCCATGCTCCTCCATGTATAAACACTATGGGCTTGTAGTTCGGAGATAGCCTTGACGATGGGATAGCCAATTGAACGTGTTTCACCACTTGTCGAGGCGATTCATTCGAATAGTGATAAAGCTCTGTTTCTTTAATCGTCATCTATAACGCTCTCTTGGTTATTCTGGCCGTTCGTTTCCATTCAATCCTCATTTCGAGTCGTAGGTCGTAAGTGAACCTGAGAGTCATGTTGGGGTAAAAAGACCGTATAGTAAGTTACCCGGACGTTAATTTCTCAAATGCAAAAAATCATTACCCGAAGGCGAAAATTTGTTAATATATAACACCATTTCCTTCTTTTTCTTAATTACAGAGTAGTATATAGAGCACTCATTCTGAGACTAGAGACTAGCGACGTGGGATTAGTATACTTCACTAGAGAAATGGAGAGCGAGTATTCTGATGTGCAGCTATTTGTGAGACCGATTGGTCCACAAGTGACGCATGAAGAAGTGGAAGAATTCTTCTCACAGGTGGGACCATTGAGGGAGCTGAGACTTATGCCCGGTTACGCGTTTGTTGAATATGAGGCGCCTGAATTAGCAGAGAAGGCCTTCAATGACTTTCTAGATAAATCATTTGCTGGCGAGACTCTGCAGATTGAGTATGCCAAAAAGAAGCCCGAATACGCTAAAAAGGGAGAATACAGAGTGAAGGTTTCAAACCTGCCTGAGGGAACAGCATGGCAGGACTTCAAGGATTTCATAAGAGAAGAGGTCAGACTTACCCCAACTTTTGTCAGAATCCCACCGGAAGAACCTACAGTTTGCCACTTGGAGTTCTCCTCTAGAGAGGACCTCGATTCGGCCGTCAGTCAATTGAATGGTGTGAATTTCAGAGATACTCAACTGGTGGCCGAAGAAGATACAAGTCCATATATTGCTTCTGCCTCAAGATCGTTCAATCCTCACAGAAGAGGTGGTTTTAGAGGAAGAGGAGGCTTCTATAGAGGACGTGGAGGTTTCCCTCCAAGAGGTAGAGGAGGATATGGAGGTCCAAGAGGAGATTACGGTCCAGGTTACAGAGGAGGCCCTCCACGTGGTGACTTTGGAGGATATCCTCCAAGAGGTGGCTACGGTTCGGGCCCTGATGGTCCAGCTGCAGGTTACGGTGGACCTCCACCTGGTGGATATCGTGACTTTGGTGGACCAAGAGGAGGCTATGGAGGAAGAGGTAGAGGAGGATACGGTGGTCCTCCTCCTAGAGATGGCTACCGTGGTTCTAGGGGTCCATACAGAGAGTTTGATAGAGGTTTCCGTGATGGACCTCCTCCACCACCAAGAAATGAGTACAGAGCTGGCAGAGAAGGAGACGCATCTTTTCCTCCTCAAGGAGATAGAGATTATGCCAGAGAAAGATCACCATCGAGATACTAAGTGTTCAGTGTACGTCTGAATATTCCATTTAAAGGGGACTTGCCTCTATCAAGAGTGTCAATGCGAACATAGGAATAATGGTTAAAGGATCATAAGAAACATTTTAATTTTCAATTTTTTAAGTGATTTTTACAAGAAATTTGACCCACGATCCCTGGCTCAATTATTGTTTTATTTTATCTTTGGAATATGTGAAAAAAATCGTTGAAATCTAAAATGATCAACAGAGAAAGGTCATTGAAGGACAGATTTGCTATCAATTGTATATCTTCACCCGTTAATCTTGTTCCGTATCTAAATTTTACTTTGTTCTGTAATAGGTCTCTGGCTAACAATTGATGGGAGATCTGATGTTCAATTGTGAAATCAATGGATCCAAATGTTGAGCGAATGTCATCTAACTTAATTGATTAATGGGGTCGTCATCCTTCAGGGCAGATTTTCCAGGTTCATTCAAAAGTGGATCATAATGCCTTCTGCAACAGTCCTACTACCCTGCATGAAAGGAAATGGTAACAGCTGAGACTAGCTCACTCGTAAAAATATCAATTCAGCCTTGTTCAGCACCTATCAAGTGTCAAGATTACCAAGAATTTGACGTCAAGAATTTCAATCCATGTTAATACTTGCTTCCTGTCTTGATCTTTTTTTTACATTTATGACCGGCGATAGATATTCTGTGATCCATCTATCATCATATCTTGGTCGCCCCGGGTTAAAATTCTTTTTGGGCAGAAGCCTGCCTGATTCCTTCATCAAATCTAAGGCACTCAATCGAGATGAATCACCATCTATGTCATTTACGTGCTTCATTGTATATAGTTGTAAATTCTACCATCAGGCAAATCGATGCCTGCCATATTTGTACATTATATAGTTAAAACTTAGTGGTCTGGTACCACGTCGCGATATCAAAACTCTTCGTCAGTACTTTCAAAATAGCAATTGTAGTCGTGATTCATAGTCTCAACAATTTTTATGTCAGACTCCAATTCAGAGATAACACTGAGTATGTTCAAATCTTCTATCTTCAAAATTAACTGGTTAATTCTTTGTACAGCATCATCTTCGGATTCAGTGTTCTGATCAGGCCTTCGTGAAGCCATCATCAGGGATCGAAACAAAGCTTCATTTTTTTCCTTTAAATTAGCCACAGTGCTTTCGAGCGATTTTAGCTTTATGTCACCTGAAAACTTGAGCGTTTCGATGTAATTGTTTTGCCATGTGACATAGTTTTCCAGCTTTCGTACATCACTCTCAAGAATTGAGCTGTTATGCACAGGCTTGTTATCCTCGTGAGTTTCTGCTTTCATTCTCAGAACCTTGATATAGTTCTGCAGTTCTGTCTTCTCCACTTCATATTGCCTTACCAGCTCTTTCATATCTAATTGTGACTCCTTATTAATCTGCACCTGGTTTTCAATTTTGGATGTTATCGTGGCGAATCGAAGAGCATTCAAGCTCTCTTCAAAATCCGTTGGAGAAATGCACGCAACCATAGTTGTTTTGGAATTGCCACCAATATTCTCTTTCAAAAGCCAGGTTAATATAGACTCGCGATAAGGTATGTTGGTTTTCTGATTCGTTGTTCTCTCCGACAAAAGGGTAAGAATTCTGCCCAATGTTGTCAATGACTTGTTGATCTTATTTCCTTCTGCTTGCCTCATTTTGTCCAACCCGTCGCTTGCCAGTGACTTCTCGGAGCCGGCGAGATCGACCAATTTCAAGTTAGATCTGATTTTTACTATTGAGTTTTCGTCCTTATTGAATCTTTCTTGAGTTATTTTAATTGTGAGGACCGAGTGCGATCTGGACGAGGTCTTGTTCATATGTGTTTCTGCTGTTGTCCGATTAGAAACTCCAATACTCAAGAGGCGCATAACTTCGCCAATATTTGAAACAGAATATTCAACGAGATTTTCGATAAAGGGTAGCTTATCTATGTTTTCTCTCACGCGTAGTTTCTTATTTTTATTCAGTAAATCAGCGACGGTTTCCTGATAAATCTCAAAAAAGGACATTTTCACTTCTGTTTTTGTATCCTCCATCTGATCAAGTTTCTCAAACATAGAACTGCAAAGCTGGGGAATCAGACCTGGATGCTCCTCGGTTCCTAGAATAGTGTAAGTTTTACCGGATCCTGTTTGTCCATATGCCATGATGCAGCCATTAAAACCATCAATTGCATTCTGTAATAATTCTTCACCAGCTGCGTCAAATATCTCCCTCTGATTGTCCACATCAGGTATCTCTGAGGATAAAACACATCTGTCGAAAGTAAATTGCTGTGGCTCCCTATATTTTTTCATCCTCACAGAATCCTCAGGGGCCTTTAGCAGCAATGCTCGTTTCACCGTCCCATCCTCGGGGCTACTCACCAGAGATTTCAATGATTTGCTTATTTCGGTTTTCGTACGAGGTCTCACCCTCACAACTACCCGAATCGAATGACCCTGCAACTGATCATTTGAACGAAAATCTGTTTGGTGGGGTGCTATTGTTTCTTGCCGCCGATCTAATCCGGCCGATTGCCTTTTCCTAACCTGAATCATAATTTACAGTACAAAGCACGCATATGATATGATTCTTTCCTCTTTTCCAGCTAATAATGATCAAATTAAACAGTACAGTAGCTCATAGATCTGAGAAGATGAAATGTAAACACTGAAGAACTTCAATTTTTGTAAAAATAATCGACGCGTCGATAATTTAATCGAAATAGACGATTCATGACTTTTCTGGAAAAGTAAAAAGAGGGTGGCGAATCTATAAGAGACAGTTAAAGAAACGGTTAGAGAACGATAAGAGATTCAGGTTAACAACACTGGTGTTGAAGTTGAAGGGTTACCGACAGATAGAGCAAGGGAGAAAGTTTTGGTTGAATTGAATGAATTAGTTCTGTGCTCATTTTATTATTGCATTTTTTTATAGATAATCTCTGAGGAACCAGACAGGTTTGTCCCTTAGATCTGATAGAGGACAGTTTCGAAATCTGTTATACTGCTGATATGGATGAACTCACAGCTGATCAGCTGTTACAGCTGCAGCAATTCAAAGAATTTACTTCGTACAATGAGTCAGAAGAGCAGGAAAAAGTGCTCAGGTTGCTCAATGTTTGCAATTGGAATCTGGAGATAGCCGTTGCGAGATACTTCGACAACGACTTTCCAACTTTTCTGGACTCTCATCAGCAGCAATTGCCGTCTGGGAACTCCACAGGTGTTACTGTGACTGGATCTGAGTCCCCCTACACGGCAGTAGATAGCATGACTTATAAAAGAGACCCCCCTATTGCTTTCGATCATCCCTTCCTTGACCTTATTCCAAAACTCCCTAAGGCTGTACCTATCCCCAACAATTGGAAATACCAAATCGGATTGACTTCTGAGAATGTTCGTAAAGGTACAAAGTCTGCGGCCGCGATCTTTCCTTCTGTTATGTTTATACTGATGCTATTCCCTAAGCTCTTATGGGTTGTTGGGTTTGGTCTGAACAAGATTCTTGGTCCCCTTTTCCCAAACCTATTCAGACTTTTAGGATATCGATCGAGCCCCTCAGACTTTCCCTCCAAGCCATTTTATTTAACGCCTAACGAAATCAAGGACCACTGCATCAGAGCTTACATTAATGAGACGATAGGAGAAACGTCTGACCTCAAAATATTCGAAGGTGGTTTTAACGAAGCTTTTAACGAGGCCAAGTCTTCATTAAAATGGCTAATGTGTATACTAATCAACTCCAAGTCAGAAGTTTCCTACTCGTTTGTCAAGAGCTATTTGAACAATGAACATTTTATCAAATTTATTTCTGAGAATGATGTGATACTATACGTTGGTGATGTATGTTACCCAGAGCCTTTTGAAGTGGGTAAAGTATACAAAGTTTCCTCATTGCCTTATGCGAATATCATTGCCAACGTTTCTGCAACGGGGACAGTGTTTCCTTTAATGTCAATAGTGGCCAAATTTCAAAACTTTGAGAGTTTGATTGGCAATAAGGAAAGCCCAAAAAAATTTGTGAAAAGATTACAGAGAATAGTAGATAAATATGAGCCACAGCTTATCACTCAAAGAATCGATAAGCAGGAGACTGATCTTGCGCGATTGATTAGACAACAGCAAGATGAGGCATATGAGCAATCGCTGTTGAGCGATAAGTTGAAGCAGGAGGAGAAGAAACGAAAAGAACTGGAGGAGAAAGAACAACGAGAAAGGGAAGTGCTGATAAAGGAGCTGCAGCAGCTGAAGGAGAAGCAAGCATCAGCCTTTTTGAAAAAAAGTATAATAAGTACGCTTCGAAACGATTCAAGCTCTTGGGCAAAAGGAGATTATACCACGATTCAGTTGAGAAGCAATGATGGTCGAAGAACCATACAAAAGTTTTTCAAAGATCAGACCCTTTATGACATATTTTTGTTCGTTGAATGTAAGACTTATGTCTCAGCCAGAGCGAACGAACTGGGTATATCGGAAGCTGAAGTATTAGCGGAAGCTGAGGATCAAACTGACATTGACATTTCTGACTATGAGCACGAGTTCAAGTTTGATTTGATCTCGCCAATGCCACGGATGAAGTTATCTCCAAGCAAAGAAAAACTACTTAAAGACGTGAAGGAGCTGTGGCCCAATGGCTCATTACTTATTGAAAAATTTGAAGATGAGGAGGAGTCTGACATGGATTAAATTATTGGTCATTCGACGTAGCATTGTATACTAGATATTATGGTGTAAACTCTCAGAATATTATGTACACGGTGTTCATGATATGTTTGTTTACTTTCTTCGCTTAGAATCCTGTGTTTCTTCACCCCTTAGGGATTGTAGGTTATCAGTTACTAATCCTAGCACATATTCTCGTAATTTGGAGCTTTGCTCGTTTTCATCTGTAGTCTGAGTCATTATTTGCTCGATTTCATTTCTTCTTTGAACGAGATCGTCGGTCATCTCTTCTCCATCATCCTTAGACAGCACCACCTTGATTTGTTCACCATTAGGGATAGTGAGATCATTAGAGGCAGAAACAGAACTTCCAGTTTTGAGCATAGAAGGATTTGTGGGTTCTATCTTCTCCAACATCATCAGATATTCAATCAGTTCGGGAAACTCGTTCTCCTCCTCCTGGTATTTTGCTGGTGTGAGACCGTCATGATTTTTCATATGATAATCAGCCCCCAGCTCTTCTACCAGAAACTTAGCCATGGCCACCGTCTCTACGTGGTGAAGAGGTGTATCTCCATCGTTATCCTGAATGTTAATATCACCTCCTTTGAGTATTAGATACCTTAATAGGTCTGTGTTTCCATAGGATGCCGCAGCATGGATTGGGGTATAGCCATTTGGATCTTTTGAATTTGCCGTGTAAATGCCTGAGTCCAAAATCTGCTTCACTTCTTCCAACTTGTTGTCAGATGAATACGTCCAGATGTTTTGCTGCATCTTGCCAGTAGATATTTCGCACTATTCGTTGTCTTTTTTGGAACTATCTTTAACCCCAATATACTGAGAGCTCTCAGTGCTTATACAATGTAAGATATTCAAAAAAAATTGTTGGTGAGTAAAATTCTATATGAAGAATACTGTTGCAACATTTCTAGTGCTCTTTGTGGCTTTTGAGTAGCATCCAAGCAGTAGCAACATGAGCAACGAGCAACCATCTGAACGACAAGGAGACAAAATCAGCAAGACTTTGTCGCCATCCGATTCCGCAGAAGGGTTTGGATGGTGGCTGAAGACACTCAAGTATAAAACGGGATTGGGTTTGTCTGTCAGTGAAATGGAAACTTTTGAAACCGAACTTAAAGCAAGAACCGAACAAGCAAAGTGCTTGAAGTGTGACGAGTATAAAGAGTGGGTAATGAAGTACTCACCTTCGGTCGTTTTTATGTTGGACCAAATCAATAAAATTGGAGGAAGAGTTCCAGTTGACAAGATAAATTGCGAGATCTGTTCTGTACCAAAGTACGGAGGATTCAATCCTGATTTGGGGATTTTGCTGTGTGCAAATTACATAGATGACAAGTGGGTGCTCAACGATACTTTATCTCACGAACTAATTCATTGGTACGACAATACCCGATTCAAGGTGGACTGGAGCGATATCAGACATCATGCCTGTTCCGAAATAAGAGCAGCTTCGTTGAGCGGTGAATGTGCCATCATGACTGAGTTCAAGAGAAAACTAGGGTTTATGCGATATGCTAAGGGTCACCAAATGTGTGTCAAAAGAAAGGCCATGCTAAGTGTGATTGGCCATCCTGATTGTAAGGGAGAAGAGCATGCTAAGGAGGTGGTTGATGAAGTGTTTCGCAGCTGCTTTAATGATACGAGACCTTTCGAGATGATATATCGTTAAAGTCGTGGGCAAATACTTGTATATAATAACCTATATAAACAAAGGAGTGAATAATACTAGATCGATGGATGATTGGCTAGAAAACGAGATACATAGTGCACATCAGACTCGGACCAAAGACGATACCAAACCAAAAGATGCAGTTACCTAGCACGTGCTTGTCTTTCATGAAACGAGTTTTGCTGAGCTGTACAAGGGGCAGTTGACTCATCTGTAACAAAAGGAGATATCCCCTAAGACGTTTGAACAAGACATACATCGCTAACTCATGGACAACTGAGCTCAAGAAGAAAGTGAAAAAAGTGGCATTTGTTTTTTTCAGTTGGAAAGCAGTAATAGAAGAGTGGTAAACATGTCTGAGTAGGAAGTCATGAACCGGAACATTCCAGTCCCGGGCATACTGATTCCAATCAACAGAATTCCACCAATATCCGTAAAAATCTCGATCAGCAAAAAGCGAAAGTTCAGCGATTGCATTCAAAATCAATTCCCAAATCAGATAAAACACCAGCAAGTAAACGCACAAAAATGGTGGAATAAACTCGATTATGATCTTCGGATAGGTCCTCACCCTTTCCCAAAATGTCTGAGTGGCTCTCAACTCCAAACACCTCAAGACAATTGGGTATAAGAAAGATTCAGAAATTGCAACCATCAAGAATATGACTCCAAAGATACCTGCTATTTTGATTAGCAGATACCTCACTCTAATTTTCGGGGTTCGCGGGTAATCAATCATGTACACCAACGTGGGAAACATTGAATATTGGAAGTAATTGGAGAAGGAGATATTGGCGGGAAAGGGAGTCGTGCTTGATTGAGAGGACAATTCAAATTTGCAAAATTCGATAGATCTCAGAAGGGTTTGAGTGGTTTCGCTGGAGATATCAGAATGCTTTTTGAGGTATCCCTGAGAAAAATGAAGTTCTTTGGCGATCAACCACAAATAACCGTTGAAAAAGGCGAAGGAATGTGACTTCATGAGCATCACTAATGAGTGCAACAGAAGAAATATCTTTCCAATCCAAGGATAGTTCCGATACTCGGCCCATTCAATGAAGAACAACAAGAAAGATACTTCATAAAGCGCCTGCAGCTTCCAACCAAGACCAGACCATGTGATCTTTTTATGTTTGAGAGCAATTTGAATAAGCAGAGATATGTATGTTGATAGATACATCGCAAGATCTGTCAGTGCTACACCTATCAAATCGGTCGCCATAATTTTGACTATGTGGGATTGGTTCAAAGTTCCGTATGTTGTGTAAAAGTTGATCACCACGTTGAGGCCGAAGAAGAAGACACAGAACCAAAATGCGACAAATAAGCCATAGAACTTGGATCCGAACTTGACGTTCTCGTCGAAAATAGACTGTCTGGGGCGGAATGTCAGGTCCCCCCATCTTGATCTCCAGCTCCCATCCTTCTTGCGTCGGGAGGCAAAGCTGTGCACCAGATGTTTTGATAGCATGGGGTCTGAAGTGAGGGTGGTTGCTGGTTCTATAGACATCTGAGACATCCTGGAAAACGACGAGCCCTCGCTCTCGTTGTCGCTCATCACCACTGACAGCGGGCTCTTTGGATTCTCACTGCTTCTCTTCATCATTGTGGACGATGGTTTGTTGGTATCGGACAGATTTGAGTTCAAAGAGGGCGTTTTGTTCGATGGCATCATATCATTGCAATCAGGCTCTTATTCAAGTCCGGAAATCCCAACTAGTGTTGTAGTTTCTCAATTTCTACTTCTTATAACCACTAACTGTGAATTTTCCTATGATGGACTGTGATACAAGTCAGCCAATCACCTATTAAGTGGTTGCATCCTCCAATTTCCACCACCAGCAACTCAACCATCTTGTATGTTTGCTTAAATATAATACCACAAACTCTCTCAGGCAATTTTCGGATTCACCTGAAATGGCGGGGACAGTCATTTCCGTTTATGCCCGGAAATCGGCAGTGAAAATTATATCCGGGTGATAAAATTTTAGTTTAACATTGGTGATATTTAAGAGATGGATAGAAGAAGACACAAAGATAAGCTATTAGGGATGAAATAAAGATCGAAAATCGGAAGATGTCGAGGCCAGAAGAGCTTGCACCACCGGAGATATTCTATAATGACAGCGAATCTCGAAAATATACGACATCTACAAGAGTACAGCACATCCAGGCGAAGATGACGTTCCGGGCCTTGGAGCTGTTGAATCTGGAGCCGGGAACAACGCAGTTTGTGCTGGATCTGGGATGCGGATCGGGGCTTTCGGGAGAGATTCTGGGAGAGGAGGGCCACGTTTGGGTGGGGATGGACATCTCGCCGAGCATGCTGGCCACGGCGCTGGACAGAGAGGTGGACGGAGACCTGTTTTTGAGCGACATGGGCTGTGGAGTGCCGTTTCGCGCAGGTACGTTTGATGCTGCAATCTCCATCTCTGCTATCCAATGGCTTTGTAATGCTGACAGCGCGTCCCACGAGCCCAAGGCACGGCTTGCGAGATTCTTCAGCACGTTGTATGCCTCTCTGAAGCGGGGCGGCAAGTTTGTGGGCCAGTTCTACCCTGCAAACGAGAACCAGACCATCCAAATCACGAGTGCTGCAAAGACCGCCGGGTTCCAGTGCGGAGTGGTGGTTGACGATCCAGAGTCCAAGAAAAACAAAAAGCATTATTTAGTTCTACAGGCCGGCCACAGCAGCAGAGGACTGAATCTGGGAAACATGGATGTGGAGTCCACGGTACCAAAGAAGGAGAAGAAAATCAGCAAGAAGATGATGCGTCAACTCGAGACCAAGAAAGACTATATACAGCGGAAGAAGGAGCTAATGACGAAGCGCGGCAAAACTGTTGCTAGAGACTCTCGTTTCACAGGACGCAAGCGGCGCCCCAGATTCTGATCACCGTTTCTTGAGAACACATCTCTCGCTCTCCAGCAGTTGCTGTTTTGTAATGAACTTGTAATTTATGACGATAATCTACTGTAATGTGAGTATTAGGTTCACCACTAAAGTACAAAAATTTTTCACCTTCAAGTTGAAAAAAGAATGCACAAATGCTCAGTTTTAAAGGCCTGTTGCAACAGATTGGCTTTACCTGCTCGAGTAAGAAGCAGTTGAAGAAGCTTGAGCGAGCACGGAGAGCTGGAGTACTAAAAGTGAGGGCAGTCGCGTAATATGTGGACAAGACAGTGGTCTCTGCTGTTTTGCACAGCGAAATCGCAACCTCGAAAGCTCGGTGTGAGGTACTCAGCTATCAGCAAAAAGAGACGAATTTCAGTGCAATTATTGAAAGACTTCCCTGGTATTGGAGTTAGAGGACAGATAGTGAATGTGAAACCTTCTACAATGATCAGCAGACTACACCCTTACAATGGCGCCGCATACTTAAATGTTCCGGGCTCCAAGCCTGTTATTCCTGTCGTTGAGGCTTCAGAGGTGGCAGTCCGCATACCAGAGGAGACGGAGCCGGTTGAGTCTTTGGAATCCACAATCCCGGAGCCAGCTGCTTCTCGTAAACAGACTTTGCTCTCGCTGGACGAGCTGATGGCTTTTGACTTGAAAGAGACCATAGAGAGCCAGATCGACTTGATCATCTCAAGAATCCCAAGAAAAGTGATTTTTGTAAATGATTCCATGCACCGTAAACTGCGCAATCCAATTTCCAAGCAAAAGATCCTTTCCACTTTACTAAAACTAACCACCAAAGCTTTGAAGGATAGTCGAAGCAATGTGGATGTGACTGAATTCTTCAAGGACACCAGCGTTCGTATCGATATTGTGAACGATCATAATGAGCCAGCTGACGAAATCGTTCTTCTAGGAAACTATCATGTCGTTATGTATGATGTGAAAGACAATGATAAAGAGATTTACAAGTTTTCGATCGTTGTCAATTCCAAGAACGAGAAGTAAAGAAGAACAAGTTGAGACTCTCATACTTCCCTTTTGTAAATAGATTTCTTTATAGTTGGTAGCATTGTCTCCGAACTTCTTATATTTGCTTAAATATATATTATGAGAGATATCAGTATGGTGTTCCTGAATGAAAAATAAGAAAATCTTGTCATCACTTCAACTTCTCGTTCTTTGTTGATAAGGTGCTTTTGATCGTCTGTTATGGGAGTGAGCTCACTTAGATCTAAAATTGAGGCCAGCGGAAAGCGATCTCGATCAACCGCCAAAAGGAACCTTGCATCGCCGACAAAAAATAAGGCCCAGCTCAAACAAGGACAACAGTATAAACTGGTTGATTACAATGTCGAGCTATTTTCAACTTTTCCAGGGTATAAGCACCTGAATCTTTCTGAAATAAACCTTGATAGAGATTTGGATGATGAATTGGATAAAAAGAACCTCGATATCATTATGAACTCCATCACTTTCTTGCTCAAAATAAAGTTTGACCCACTATCAAAAGCGAATCTTTCGCTCAAGACAAAGGCCAAGATAGTAAGATTGCGTTCATCATATCCCAATATTGTTGTTCTAGAACAACTTTATGCACTGTATCCTGGAAATGAGACCTTTATAGACCGATATATTGCCAAGCTTGCTCGACATGGAAAATTGAAGACGATTACACTGAACGATGAGGACCACGAGTTGAGATTTGTGATTCTGATGGAGGACTTTATTAGCCTCATACGTAGCAAATCCGTTTTGAATGATGATCGACTGCAGAAAGAAAGCGACAATTTCATATCTCTTTTGAATGCATACCCTAACTTAATCGAGATATCATCACCGCTTCTAGAGAGCTACAACCTTGATCCGAATAGTTTGATAGCAAGAGGGTTCCTTACTCTCTCACAATCAGGCCAGCCCGACTACAAATTCAGTGTGCCCAATACAGGGCCAATACTGCGACTTGTACGCAGCTCTACGAAAGCAATATATAAAATAATGAAAGGTCTCAGGTTCGAGCAAGTTTTAGAGGATGATTTAAAGAACAAGTTTGAGGCCAATCAGACGAACTTCGTGAAGTATAACGGGATCAACCTGATATGGTGCCTCAGTGTTATGGCTGGTTTAGGAATCATTGAATGTTTCAATTCCCCGACAGGTCGAGTATTTAAGTTGACAGGAAAAAAGTTATGAGACTACAGAAATCAAAGAATTAGAATATAAATAAAGCATACTAGGCTCTCACCTTCTGTTTGTTCATTTGCCTTCTCTGCTTTCTCTCTTGTTGTCGCTTCTCCAGCTTACGCTGCTCTTCTGCATTGAGCGAAGCCTTTAGCTTTTTCTGTTCTTCAATTTTCTTAGTGGCAAGCTCCTCCTTCTTAATCTCTTCCAAACTTTTCTTAATCTTCGCAACCTCAGTCTCTCTTGTTTTCTTGCATCTTCTTGTTAACTCAGCTCTAAATGAAGCCTTGGAGATCACGAAGTCAATGTAATCGTTCAAAAGGAAACTAAGCAGCTCGTGGAATCCCTCTACCTGAGCAGCAGACTTAGGTACGGCAATCTGCACCAAAATCTTTTTTGATGGAGAGCATTCCCCGATAGTTTGTGGCTTTTCAATTGATTGATCAGTGATAGCAATAAACTTCAGTATTGAGGCCACTTTTGGGAGCACCGCACCGAGTTTTTCGACATAAAGAAGGTCATTCATTTCAGGCACTTCGTTCATGAAGACATACTCAACAGGAAGCTTGTTAGATTCAGCAGTCTTGGTGAGAGAAAGAAAGTAATTCTCGTTTCTAAAATTGTTCATCTTATCTTTGCTCACAATAGCCCAAATAAAGTTATCATAGTCCTTTGCAGCTTCCTTGTTGATGGTGAACTCCAAGTCAATAACGTCTTGCGGAGCTGGAACAGAGTCCAAAAAAAAGCTCATAAGGAATTCCATGCTCCAAAAGAAGAAGTTCTGTCTTGCCTGAAGTCTGAACTTGGCAAGCATGGATTCAATGTTAAGACGGCCTGACGCATAAAAGGCAAAGTTCTCGCAGTCGTCCTTGGTGTACAGCTGCGATGGGGTCACACCAACCTGATAGAAATGCTCATTCAAGAGTTCCAAATTCTTGTCAATGTTTTTCTTTACCAGTTTCTCGTTGTAGTTTGAGCCAATGTAGAACAAAATCACATAAAAGACAATGAAAGCGACTGCAAACAGTTCTACTTTCCATGGATACATCATAAGTCTTTGAAGAAGTGTCATTTCGCCAAGTTCGGCCATTGTATACTCATGGAATTGCTTGACCGGCTTATCTGCGTCCTCAGCCAGCACCTGAGAGGCCACACACACCACAAAGGCGCATGCGCTTGCCAAAGAGATCATCCTGCAATCTTCCTTTGGGATTCAATTAACTTCAATCAAGTTTAGAGGCCGTATACTAGCCTTTAAGTATCCTAGAGAATACACACCACTTCCAAGTCTCTTTATACGCTGCTGAAAAGTCCTCCACTATCAACAACTCAGTTAGTGATGGTGGATTTTTCAACGTCGGTGGAAAAAACACGACCTCTGAATTAGTTCGGTTCTTGATTACACTAACTGAGCTTGACTCAAAAGACCAAAAAAGCATGTTTCGTGGGTCTACAATGTTGATTACTGGCACAATGAACGCTTTTCGAGGCAGTCTGCTGCAATCTATGTTTAGGTAAACTGATTTTATGTACAATTAACGGAGAAAACCGCCGCAACTAACGCTTGTCGCTATCGAGCTCGTCGACATCCAATCTAGAATTTCTGATGTAATAGTGTCTGTTTCTCGGTCTGTAGGTGATTGGTCTTCTGACAATATCAATTCTTAATATGCTGGGGTGGAAAATGGAAATGTGTTGCTCGACTCCAATGCCTGTGAGCTTGTTTCTGATCAGCATCGTAGATGCGACGCCCTGTCGCTTCACCATCAATACCTGGCCCGTAACCGGCTTTTGGTTCTTGTACACCACTGTTACTATATCATCGGCTCTGAGGCGCTCTGGATTCGACATGTCTAGCAGCTTTCTCTTGCGCTGGTTCGGATCCAGTTTCTCGTATTGTGCCTGCTTGATGTAGTCCATTAATGGCTGCCCTTCACGCAGCTTTGGCAGTGGCTTGTACATAACCATGCGTTCCTTCGCTTTTACTATGTCGCTCGTTAGTCGTTGCCCTTCCAGTCTTGCTTCTGATGATGTCCACTTACATTGTTGGCTGCTCGTTGCGAGACCCGACGCCACTTGTTTCGTCCATATTTGGGTCGCCTTGACGCCCTTGAGACCAGTTCTTGACAGCATATTGGTTCTCAAGCTTTGGTTCTGCTTCCCGATGCTACCACCACCTCTTTCGAACAAGTTTATATTTCTATTACTATACTTTTAATTAAATTTTAGCTCCTCAGAGTTTTTCATGAACTCTTCTTAAACTCTTTTAGGTTTGTAGGGTAACCTGTAGATTTTGAGCTGCTTCAAGCTGGATCTTAGACATGTTGAAGTTTGAATGTGGGCTGTTTTGGATCCTGAAGAGCTCAAACGCTGCAATATTCAAACCATTAAGACCCTAAGACAGCATGGGATGGTTCTAGTCGGGAAAAACTTAAATTCAAGTGGCCCTAAAAGGCGGAATCACTCCAAATCAGACAGATCTACGTCAGCATACTCATCTAGAACACGCTTGTTGACCTTCCACAAATGAACAATGTTATCGTCAGAACAACTTGCAACACACCAGGGAATTTCTTCGCTGAACTGGAAGTCGTTGATACTGCCTGTGTGTCCTCCATGCATCATCAGCAGCTCTGGAACACCATCTTCAAGCTCGTCTTGTAGCTGTTCCTGTCCAATTTTGTTGATATCCCACAAGATAATACGTCTGTCAGACGACGATGAGCCCAGAATATTCTCGTGAAATGGATCCCACTCGAGGTTGGTTATGGATTTCGTGTGACCCATCATAATGTGCAGCGGTTTGGAAACGTCTCGCAGATCATACAAAAAGACGTTACCATCCTCGCTACCAGTAGCAAACAGGTTTGGAGAAAATCTGGAGAAACATAATGAATTGAAGGTCGTTTTGTTGGACAAAACTGTATTTATTGCAGCACTCTCAGCCCTCTGGTCCATATAGACGAAGTGTTTATCCTCCGAAACCGAGCCAAAGGTATTCCCACTAAAATGATGCCATCTTACCTCATTAACCAAGTCAGAATGTAACTCAAATACTCGTGTAGGTTGCTGCTTAGAGTTTTCTCCCGCTGTCCAAAGCGCAATGGTCTTGTCGTCAGAACCTGTCAGGAGCTGTCCTTGCACCACTGGGTTCCAACTTAACCCATAGCCGTTTTCTTTATGATGTACTAGCTCTAGTCTTTTGAGTTCGCTTAGATCAGAGCCCATATTGTACAAATATACCTGTCCTTGGCCGTTGATTGTGGCAATTGTTTTTGGTGACTGCGGCATCGTGCGCACCCGGTTGATCTCTGAACTTTGTTCTAACTTTTTAGATATCTTTAGGCGTGAGTTGATCGATTGTATCTCCTCTGCAGATAGTATAGGTCCATCAGGGAAGATCGAGGCTGGGATTTGCGTGGATCCAATTTTCAAAAAGTTGGTGTCCTCGCCCGATGTGTGGGTCGTCAAAAGCAAGTTTCTCGTCTTACTTATGTTTGTATCCTTTGTTTTGTTGCGATAGGTGTTACCTGGAACCCACTGTATTGATAGAGATGGCCATGTGAGTGCTGTTTCGCTGATGAAATCGTACATGTATCGACAATTCTTTCTCCACAATTTGTACTCTTCCAAGATCGTCAATTCTTCCTCCTGTCCCTCGTCCTGCGATTTGTTCTCATCATCTGAGTCCACCAATGGCAGGTCACCGAAGCTAACTTGCTTCACACTCATCTCTGTTGTATATGTTTTCTAAAGCTCTTCTTTAAACCTTTCTCAACTTCTGAAGCATTTTTCATGTAACGCTTTTTTTCAAATATGATGTTTTTCTTTGAACGTGTTTTCCAATAGCGAAAATATTGCTTCATCTTCAAACATTACAAGAGATTGTTTCAGGTCAATCAGTAGTATAGTCTAATATCATCTTGTCATGGAAGAGCTTTTTGAACTGGAACAGGTCATAAAGGAATATGCTGCTCCAATTGATAGATACTTCAAACAATTAGAACTCGTGCAATCGCCTCCTACAATACGGCTGCAATCACTTGAAGAAGAATTCTTCACGGTTTCCGTGTCTTCAGAAGGGTGGTACTATTCAGGGCGAAATACTACAATATCGAGACTGTTCCCAACTTTCGAAAGTCTGGCTTCAGAAATAAGTCCGGGATTCAGCGTCTCTTGGCTCGAAGAGGTTTCTATTCGGCTTGTCAACGCTACCTAGAACTAATTATACAAAAGGACGGAAGGATTAAATCCGTCCAGAATTAAACAGTATGTTAATGTGCTCGCTGAGAAACTCGTCCGTGTAGAAATCAGACTTTCTCACAACTTCTTCGTCGATGATACCGTCTGTACCAAACGACACTGTGTCGCTCGAAAGAATCTTCAAAAATTCCGAATTCTTCTGCTGGATAGTTTTGAGAAACTTCACCGGATTCTCGCTTAGTCTCTTATAAAAGTCATACTTCAGTTTCGAGTAATTCAAGAGCTGCAAATTGAGTCGCAAATTTTCATTCAGTTTGTTGAGGTCGGCGGCTCCAGCCTTGTCTAAAACGCTCTTGCTGATCATGTCACTTATTTCGGAAAGTTGCAAGGCTCCAGGTTTGAAGTTTGGATCCAGCCATTTTGCGTTCACCTTCAAATCAATAATCACATCGCCAAGTGTTGTATTCTTTAACGTGTTTATGCTGTATTTGATCTTGATCGGTTCAATAGGCTTCAGAAGCTTCGTAGAAACAATCTCCATAATCTGTGATAACGACAACGAATTTGTCTCAAATATACGGTAAAGCAAGTCGTCTGCCTTCACAACCACGAGCTGTTGTGATGGGCCTGAAGGTTGTTTGTCCTGCGACGGCGCTGTCTGGGTTTCAAATAAGTTGTTCATTTTGATGTAATTGAATATTTTATGAATACAATCAGGTTGCGTGACTTCGTTCGATCCAACAAGCTCGATCAACGCATCTTTGACAATTTGAAGTTTGATAGGATACATCTTCGGTTGAATCGTGATGCTGCAAACAATCTCCTTCTCGCTTGGGTCAGTGACGTCGCCTTCCGAAAGTTCAGAAGAAGGAATTGAGGAGCCACCGCGCTTTATATCGAGTCCATCGAACTGCTGAGCCTGCCTCTCTGCCTCATTCAAGTCAAACATGTCGTGCCATTCGATAATCCGAGAGTTGGAGCCAGCGTTAACGGGAGAAATCTCCAACTCATCATCCTTCCCATCCTTGGCATTCAGTTCTACCGATATACCAGATAAAAAGGAACTGAACTTCTTGCGGCTGGCTGAGTCAAGCGGTTGTTTATCGTTCAACAATCTGCCCTCAATTCTGAGCGTCCACGTTGGCTGTCGTGATTGCTGTGGAGGTATTTGGTCACCCAACTGCCACGGCTGGTTCTCGGACGTGTTGTAGATAAATATTCGCAATATGTCATTTTCTGATGAGTCCTCTGACAGTCCGTTGCTCAGTGTCTGTTGGTAATCTTGCAAGTCAAGCACTTTTTTGTTGATCATCAGATCAAGTTCCCTTTCTTTGGCTCTAAGTTTATTGAATAGCTCTACCTTTTCTGGAAATAGCGATTCTAGGGCTTTTGATATAGTTATGTCCGTAGGTTTCAAATTCACAGACGCTGTCTGTTGTTGCTGATGTTGCTGTTGTGGGTGTAGTTTCTGGCCTTGAGCAGCAAGAACGTTTTGCTGCTGCGCACGCATTCCACCAGCTTGAAAGCCAGCCTGCTTCGGATGTCTTCTTTGTCTTTCCCTTTGATATCTTCCTGACATTTCAGTGCAATCTTCTATTTAGTTACGCTCCCATCAGCTGCTTCTCCAGCACTTCATCCCTTTCTTGTCTTAGTGTTGTGCTAAGTGCCAAATTTCTCTTCCGTTTCGTCTCTTTTCGTGCTTCGGTCGACTCCAGGGCTACATAACCATTTTTCACTCATTATTATTTCAGCGTAATGAAGAGCTCGTAGCTCTCCATCGTTAGCAATAGCATCGAGATTTGCACTATAAACTGCGGAAAGTAGCCTATATAATACAAAGAATGCTCAACTCTTACCCTCCTTTTGTAACTCCTCAACAATAGCGTTCTCTACAGTTTTCAAGTCAACAGTGTCGATGAGCTTTATCTTGGTCTCCATCTGGGAGAGCTTCTTCAGTTCATCTGGGAGAACGTCTTTTTCAAATGAGTAGCCAGCAAAGCCACTCAATGCCTGGTTTACAACCTCAGAGAACTTTGCAGGGTGTGCTGTCGACAACGAAATGTACTTGATAGACTGGTCGTTGCCGTCCTTATCCATCTTGGCCAAAGTGGTGGCGATTCCAACAGCAGTGTGCGGGTCCATAATGTAGTGATTGCTTGTCTGTTCATAGACGGTTTTGATAGTCTGGACCGTCAGGTCATTACTGACTCTGTTCGAGTCCATAATAGATCTGGCCAATTCAAGTGTCTCTGGAGACACGGCAAAAAATCCTTTCGTAGACAGATCTTTCATCCACTGTGCGAGAATAGCGCCTGTCTTTAGGTCATCTTCCTCACCAGCAGTGTACTTCACCATGTACCACAAAAATCTCTCAAAGTTAGAGGACACGCAAATGTCCATTGCTGGGGAGTATGTGGCCCTCACATCCGCAGCCTTGTCATATTTACCTGAGTTGAGGAATCTGTTCAGAATGTCGTTTTCGTTTGTGGCCACCACAAGCTGATCTGTAGGAAGTCCCATCTCCTTGGCGTAAAAGCCAGCAAGAATATCGCCAAAGTTGCCGCTTGGAACGACAAATTTCACTTTGAAAGATTCGTTTTTGAGGGCCTTCGCCAACTGGAAGTATGACGAAAAATAGTAGGTGATCTGTGCTAGAATTCTTGCCCAATTTATGGAGTTTACAGCTCCGATATGATATTTGCCGTTGAAGTCTGTGTCATTGAAAATCTGCTTGACAAGATCCTGGCAATCATCGAATGTTCCGTTGACAGAGAGCGTATGGATATTGTCGTCCAGAACAGTGGTCATCTGACGCTCCTGAAGTGGTGACACTCTGCCTGTTGGGTACAAGATGAACACCGACACGTCCTTTTTGTTTCTCAGACCGTAAATGGCGGCTGATCCTGTATCGCCAGAGGTGGCACCAACCACAGTGAGGATATCTCTTGGCTCGCCTTCTTTCTTGGAAGCATTCTTTCTGGTCAAAAAGTACTCAAACAAGTTTCCTACAAACTGTAGAGCAACATCTTTGAAGGCGTATGTGGGGCCGTGGAAAAGCTCTAAAAGATACAGGTTGCTCTTGGAGTCTATTTTCACCAATGGAGTCACCTCGTCGGCTCTGAAGGTGGAGTACGATTTCTCTATGAGCTCTTGCAGGTCTTTGGCAGGGATCTCAGACTCGTTTATGTACAAACGCAAAATCTTGAAAGCTATTTCCTCGAAGGACAATTCAGCCCATGCTGTGAGGAAGTCGGACGGAAGTTTTGGAATGACGGCTGGAATGAACAAGCCGCCGTCCTTTGCGAGACCAGTCATGACTGCGTCCTCGAAGGACACAGATTGCTCTGTGCTTGAGCGGGTCGATCTATACTGTTGGGACATGCTGAGCCTGATAAGGTTCACTTGTAACCTTGGGGTCTCTTCTATAGGTCTGGCTTGTACCTACGGATATGATTCTCAGTGCCAACCGATCCTTACAAGAGAGTTAGATGAGTTTTTCTACTATTGAAAATTTTTCGAGGCTGTTAGTGACAATCTATGGAAAATCCCAAACTGTCTAAAGATGTATGAACAAGGCGAAAACAGGGTGAAAACGAGCGGAAATCAAGCGGAAATCGAGCACACGTCAGGATATTTGCAGGCTGTGCACTGATTGGAGCCATTTCCACGTACTTGCATGACGAACCAGCGGTCTGATGCTGGGCTAGACCCCACAACGGTGATCGGCGGGGTTGTATCGTCTAATATGACTCAATACTATACTATTAACTATGATCGTCCTTGCCATAATCGACTTGGAAGCGCGACTTGTAAAACGTCGCAGAACGACCGCAAAAAAAAAGTGAAATAAAAAAAAATGAAAAGCTCCTACCCGGGTTCGAACCGGGGTTATCAGAATCAGAATCTGAGGTGATACCACTACACTATAGAAGCGATTTTCGAAAGAGCGTGAGAGTTAGTCTGATTTGAGGTAAGAGCAAGAAAGTTGTAAACTATTTAACCAGATTAGCTACTGTTAAATTTCACGCTGTAGAGAGACCAACGTGAAACCAGACAGTTTGTTACATCTTTTTATGAAAGTACATATGTTGTATCGTGAAATATACCACCCGCTGACCATCCTCCACAACTCTCATTTAAGGTGTTACTTTAATTTTTCTAGTATTTCTCAATTGTTTTACACAAAACATAAGGTAGCAGTAAAATTGGTTTTTGGCTCATCGAAATTCTGTTCCAGAAAACCGTAACGTCCCTGTCAGGTTCAATTCTTCGGTCTGACAAACATCGTTGGCATCCTGTATTAGGCTTCCACCTTGGTCCCCATACCGAAGTGTTTGCTGTCTATAAACGGGTTTGTACCTGGCAAAATTTGCTAAAAGACTGCTCGCAAAAATACTGCGTCATGCCCCGTCTCCGAAAAGTTATAAACACAAAGTACAGTTTCGCCGACGATGACGATCTGGATCTACCATTAGATTTGCAGGACCAGGCACAAATCATCCAGGACTTAAATGAGCGGCTTCCTCTCAATACGAACAGGGCCAGCAATAAATTGGACACAAGGGTAGCCACACTTCTGAGAATCGCTCAATATGCGCTGGTCGCTGTCAATCTGGTCCTTATCAGCGTTCCGTGCTATCGGCGGGCCAATTCAGTAGCCAGTTTCCTGTCATGTTTGTCCATCTCTCTCTCCATCTTAACGATCCAGAAACTGTTCATCAGCCAGGAAACACAGAGCTGGTTCTTGGTGTCAAGACTCAATACCGCAGGCTCGCTGCTGCTGGCACTACTCAAGCTGTATAGGCTCAACAAAACCGAAGAAATGTTGTTTGTTGTTCCTTTCCTGGTGGCTCTGACCATCTACATTACTGCCAGCGATCTGAACTCGCTCAAGAGAAGCATTTTGGAGCTCGAAAAACTGCAATACAACTATAAAGAGGCCTGAAAATTGAAAAATTCAAACTTGAAGCTGTTCTGCGAACCCCCGGTCTTCGCTTGCTTGCCAACTCTTCTACGGGTTGCCGGCGCTGCTAGATGACCTGCGAACGTAGCCGCAGACACCTGTTTCAAAAACCCAACAGTGAGCTCCTGTTTGAGGATTGATTCGGTCTCTGCGGACTTTACAAGCGATGCCTGCACAGACAACATGAACTCAAAAGATTTCCGGAACATCGATCGTGCATAGAATGACATCACCAGCGGGATCAGCTGTTCCAGCCTCAGATAGTTGCACATCATAAGGTAGTTGAGGTCCTCGCACAGCACTTTGCAAAACTGCTCCTTATCCGCTATCGCAGGCTGTGCACATAATTGTGTGTCGCACACCTCAAACTTCAACAGTATCTCGTCTACTATGCACACCAGTTGATGGCTCAACTGGAGGATCTGGGATGCTCCCTGCACTAGATCGCCGTACAGCTGAGGGCTGAAAGTGCGGTCGCTCAAAAGAAGCGAACATGTGTGCTCTGCACTGTCGGCTGTGCCGCCCAGCATGGCATTATAGTCAAGGGCGTCCCACACCCGGCCGTTCAACAGACAATGGGCCAGCATCTCGCACGCAATGGGATGCGTACCGGGTGTGAGCAACTGGTCTCCCAGATATATCTTGAGTGTTATCTAGATGATAGTTGTTAGTACGGCTTCCAACGAAAATAACTCTGTCTAGTTACCCTTACCCTCACGCCAGCCGCTGCAGGTAGATATAGTCGCGCAGCAGAGTGGGCATCTGCCTGGGCCAGTATTGTGGTGGTGTGGACGCGCAACACGCTGCCAAGCTGGCCCAACGCTGTTCGAAACGGCTTTTCCTCGATCACAGCCTCCATGCAGCGTCCAAGACAGCCGTGTATTGCTCGACCGCAGCCCGTTAGCAGTCCACCCACACTCAAACAGGCTCCTACAATCGGTTTCCCCTTTTCTACTAACTCCCATGTCCGGGTAAACCTGTCATCTTAAGAGCCGTCATCAGCAAAGAGAGAGAAAAAAAAATCTTAGCGAATAATGCATATTAAACTGTTATCAATATAATATAACATATAACATATTAAAGTATATTGCCATTAATAAAATCCCAAACCTAGCTACACGCTTCCGTAATTGTGTGGTTCTCTTCCAGGCATCGTCACTCCTGTGTAGGTCGATCTTGAATCATATGGATAGCACGAAATAATGTACCAGCAATGGATGAGCGCAGGCAAAAAACCTAAAAAGCACAGCGCAATGTTAATCCAGAAGTCTGCCGAACAGATACCTCTCTTCAGTGCCACAGGAACAAATGGCAAAAAGATGCCTATGAACGCCAACAGCCAGTCTCTTGCGTGCATTTCCCAACTTTCAATTCTCTCAGACTCTGCTTCAATCTTACAAGTCTGTCAAGTACATCTCCCGCTCTCTTCCACCTGTGTAGTTTACTAGAAATTCCGTATCTCTATATAAATAACCACTACTCATAAAAAATCTCACTTCCCTAAAAGTGAATTGGGAGCAATGGTTAAGGAACACCGGATGTAGTTTTAGATACGCGCACCCCTGCACCAGTAATAGTTTATGATTACCGCTTCTGCGCCACAAGGATGTTTTGTTGGAGGCTTAGCATGGCGCAGTTTTCGATGATTGATGCGACAGCCGGAAAAGAAAAAACCAAACCGACCCGGAACACCGGATATGCATTTTAGGAGGATCCGGTGTTCCAAAAAGGGAAAGTATCCCCACATTATCAGATCTGGTGAGATCGACACCATCTAGCTGGCTAGCTCTGAGTGTCGTAGCTATCCAGTCATGGCATAGTTGATCTTGCGACATAACTGCTCGCAAAAGCCGGGATGGCGAACCTCCAAATCGTAAACCACCGTTTTGAGGTGCTCTACGCTTCGCCGCAGCCGCTGCGACCCCGACTCCCGCGCAATGCTGTCGAAGGCTTCTTGCATAACGTTGTTGCAGAAGTAGCGGCCGTGAGGATCCACGTTCTCCTTCACAGAGTCGATGTGACCCTGGTCGCTTCCTGATGGCCGGACCTGATGCTGGTTGTTGTTGTGGTAATATAGAGGTGACGTTGTCGGTGTGACGGTCGGCTCCACACGCAGTATGCTGTTGTCATTTTCGCTCTCCTCAGACTCCTGTCCACCACTCGGGGCAGTCTTGAACGATGCCTCCCGCATGGTCGGATCGAAATCCCAGTTGATCGCTTGTCCACATCGCTCCTCCTGAAAGTTGAGCTGGAACTTGGGCCGTTTCTTCAACATGTGCATCTTGTTCTTCTTCTCACTGATCAACGGTAAAAGTGGGCTATACCTGCTTCTCACTTTGTAAAGAAACTTCGTCTTTAATAAAAGCTTGGCAGATGGCCGCTTGGTGGGCTCTTTATGCAGACAATCCTTTACAAACTGTTTCAAATACGTCCCATACTGGTCTCCTGTTAAAATAGGCGCTGGCCGGTCAGGAATTTCGAAAATTGCCCTCATCGGTTCCTCATTCGAGTATGGGGGATATCCTGTGACTAGCTCAATTGTTGTTATTCCCAATGACCAGATGTCCACCTTTTCGTTGTATCCGTCTCGCCTCAGAATAATCTCAGGAGCCATCCAGAAGGGTGTCCCTACAAATGTTTCTTTCTTGTTAAGTGTCTCTGTCAATTGCCCACTAACACCAAAGTCCCCCAGCTTTATCTGACCGGACTCTGTAACCAAGATGTTTGCCGCCTTGACATCTCGGTGTATCTTTTTCATGGAATGCAGATACTCCAAACCCTTTACCGTCTCACGTATGATGAACGCAACAACCCGCTCATCCAGCTTCTTGAAGCACTTGAGAAAGTCTGCACATGAGCCAGCTCCACAATACTCCATAACTATCCACATAGTGACATCTTTGATGTATGTCTCAAAACAGTTAGTGATATAAGGCGATCGTAGCCCCTTCAAGAACTTGATCTCCTGAATAAGTACGGGGATATCATCTTCCGACTTTTCGAGATCGATAATCTTGACTGCAACAACCTGTTTTGTTTTGATCAGCTCACCCTTGTAAACATCGCCAAAGTTGCCTCTTCCAATACACTCCCCCAGCCTCACAATCTTCATTGGGTCATATGGCTTTGAGAGATTAGCGGGCTCTACATTTGACATTCTTGTAATAGATAGTTCTGGTTTCAGGTTGTTTGTTTGGTTCTTTTCAAAACTCGTTTGTAAGGTTGGAGACCTATCGGGCCACAACACTTTAATGCTAAAAATCAATAAACATTACACACAGAGCAAAGATAATATGGTATTAGCGCCAGATCCCTTGAACAAAATTATTTTCAGCTTCTGATCTTTTTCTTTAGCAAATTAAACTTGTGCTCTTTAGTAGAGCTTTTAACCCGACTCATGCTGACACTGTTCTTCGCCATAGTGACGCTTGGAGCAACAATAGCTAGAACTTCACCCGATCCGCTTCCCTTCAACTTAGTGATTTTCGATTGGATATACTCGATGGCTGGCTTTGAAAGACCAATACCGCTATTAACTGCTGTACCGCAATCTGCACCGTTCAAAATCAAAAATTCTGCCATGTCATAGACATACTGCAAACTGGTAGTCATTTGGACTGAAGGATGAAAGAGGGCAAGCTCAAGAATACTAATATTACCTGTAAAACCATTCGACAACGGAAGTAGGGCCTTTGCTGTATCTCGAGCCAAAGACAGGTTGATATCAACACCAGAGACCAATGATCGTAAAACATCAGCAAAATTATGGCTTTCAATCCCTTTGATTATCATGTTCTCCATGGAACTTCTGCTCTCCTTCCTCACGAAAGCCCTAGCCGCATACTTCTCAGTGATAAACTTCAAGCGTGCTTCGTCAGTAGCTGTAGAAGAAATACGTTTGCTCGCAGGTAGCAATTCCTCGAATATTGACTTTGATACTCTATTGTTGATATGGCGCAGCAGTTCAAGAGTTTCTTTGCTATAAGAATCCAGTCTCAACGAGCGCACTTTGGATATAGTTGTCCCTAAAGATCGATGACACGACGAGCATTTCACACAAAAAACTGTCAAAAGATTGATCGACACCCACTCAACAGAATCCTCTGATCCGCAATCAGAGCACACTAAATTACTCTCATCAACTTGCCGAACCAGCTTGAGGTTGTCTAAGGACACAGAGGATACTCTACGAGGTCGAGTACTGCCATCGATATCCTCAGTTCTTCCTCGATCTGTACGCTTATGGTTCACAGCATTAAGAGAAGCATCGTTTGTTGCAAATTTGCTGGAACCACTACGCTTGATATTCTGATCATCAACGGTGACTTTATTCAAGTCTTTCCGAAAACTAATCTGCTGCCCTGCGTCGTAAAGGGCTTGAATCCAGGAATTCCGATCCTCCTCGGATATAGCCTGGAAATAATGTTCAACACCCGTACTTGTTATAATTCTGAAGCAGTTCTTTCTCTTGTCGACATCCAGAGGCTTTATACTAGATAGTGAAATGTCAATTGGTTGGTTTCTTCGAGAGGTTCCTTTCCGCCAGTCCATATACTCAGATAACTGACCACCTTGAAGCACAACCCATTGCTTATGCCACCCAGATTTGCCTTGACCTCCTTGGGTAAACAAAATTCCTGTTTTACTCATCGAATTCGATTGGTAGGTGGTAATCTTGGAAAGCTCTTTGCTCAGTTCTGCCAAAGTTGACGAGCGTTCTATGGCCAATCGCACCTTTTGTCGTTCAGTTCTGGATATGCTATAATCCTTATAGAACTGGGTGTTATGATCAAAGAGATCTGCCACAACCAAAACTAAGCTATCTATCAGGAAGCTCAAATAATCAATTTTTGCTAACTCAAAAGCTTTGCGTTTTTGTAGGAACTTCTCATCCTTTGATTTCCCCGAGCTAAGCAGCTTCGATAACCAGTCATAGTATTTTTTACTCTCTTCTTCGAAAACCCTTTTTTTGGAAGCTATTGTGACTTCAATTCCAGGTGTATTAGTTGGTACAAACATCTTTGATTTAAGACGCTTTATCACTGTCTTGTTCTCATCTGGCAAGTTGGAAAGGGACTGCAAAAGTGATTCATCAAATGAACAGCCATAAAAATTAGGAAAGTTGCTCTCAGTAGAAGCAAGAGATGCCCGTAGTAAGCTTCTCGAAGCGATCAATTGTTTATACAAAATTTCGTAATTCATCAAGTTCTCATTGTTGGCCTTTGAAGCCTGCTTTAGTTTGACAATTTTCATCTCATAGTCACTCAGAGAATCTCTGAAAACTGGCCCATCATCAAGTGAAACAGGAAACGGATTTTCTCTCTGTTTGGTCTGTCGTATTGATTTTGATGAACTTTTTGGTTGATTGTCTGTCTGAAGAGAGCCTGCATTTCGAACTAAGTATACATTCAAGTCTGATATCGTATGTCCATTGTGCATCAGTTTCAGACTTAGCTCACCGCTATCCTGTGGATTCAAAAGAAACGTAACACTTCCCTGCTTGTCTTTTAGTTGCATCTTTTCATCGAGTCTACCGTTCGAC
The DNA here is from genome assembly GCA_030579375.1 of Ogataea populi-albae. NCBI lineage: Eukaryota > Fungi > Ascomycota > Pichiomycetes > Pichiales > Pichiaceae > Ogataea > Ogataea populi-albae. The sequence continues at coordinate 401,304 of JAKTQY010000006.1, forward strand.
TTAACAGACAAAGCCAGACTTGATGATTCGGAAACTTGCTGTTGCTCAAATGAGACAGTTAGACGGTCACAGGCCGAGCTGATCTTCAGTAAAAATTGGGAACCATTTTGAATAAGCTCAATGGGGTCTTTTTGTCCAATTTTTCTGTTGAGTAGATCAATTGTCACCGACGGACTATTATCATTTCCAAATTCTACCCTTGTTATTTTTGATTCCTTATGCTCATCATTAATCTTTGAGAGTAGTAGCGATATTATGTCATCCATTATAGTATCTCAATTGCAAACTTCATACGAAGACAATTGACTCACTTCTATTATTGCCGTATTCGTTCGATACTAACAGACACAATAAAAAGTTTTGTTACCTAGTCAACAAAATAGTCCTTTCTTTTTGTGAACTTTGACAAATTAAAGATTAAAGTTGCCTTTATGCCAGCTATCTTTCTTGCTTCACTAACGCAACTTGACTGATTCTTCTTTAAGTGCCAAATGAAAGATTTTGTCGTTTGTTTAAGGTTTGTTCGATAATGTAAGCTCAAAAAATATACCGGATTAAAAAAAAATAATGAATCCGGCAAAAAATAATTTTTAACATAACCGGAAACATTTATATTCAGAATCATATGACTTCTATCACGTGATATAAGATGGGGAACCTTCTATTCAAGTGACATTAATCTAGCTCCTGAAGTGATTTGATCTTTTTCAATAAATCGGCTGCCGAATTAGAAATAAAACTCTCCTGTATCAGTAAAGCTGCAATAAACAGAGACCCATAGTTTCAGTATGTAATCAATTGCAATAAGATCAGTGTATTAGGGATCTAACAGATGAGAAATGTCTCTTTGCCCGGGAGACTGCTTCAACCTTAGTTGTCTAATATAAGCTTGACTCGGTGACAGCATTTCAATTATGTGATATCAAAAAATTTGCTGTATACTTTTATTATTATGCTAAAATCCTCTTACCTCTGTAGACACAGCATTTGAGTCACTAGAGGTGCTTTATGTATTCAAGGTTTTTATGATTATCAACGACACCTCAGATTGGGAGCAAGCAGATTACTGAACAAAAATTCAAAAGGGCTTTTAATCGAAGGAGATTTCAACCTCAGTGAGTTTGTTAACAGCAAAGTCATGTTGATCTCACCAGTAGTTAGTGACTTCTGACTTCTCCATAGCGTTACCACCAGAGTATATAACTATAACTCAAAAAAAACCTTCACCGTTATCATGTTCTTCATTGTATTATGTGCTCACAGCAAACTTTGGTTTCCAATAAGTGTTTGTTGAATCGCATAATCTTCAGGATCAGAGCTGTGGATTCTACATCTGGGCGCAAAAAGTTCTCAAACCCAAGCCACTCAAGTTCATCCAATAGGTAGAGCTAATGAAGATGGGTCTCCAGTAAAGAAAATTAAAGAATCACAGATTTCGATAAGGGAAATGTATATTGCAAAGCCTTTCTACTGTTCTCTATATTTTCTATATTGGGACCATATGACATTTGTTTGTCGTCCTCGAGTTTTAAACGGAATATCTTTATTTGCAAATAATAAGGGAGGTTAAGGATGTACAGTTTATAGTCTTCTAATCTGAAATGAAATTGAAAGGACCATAATTTAAGAACTAGAAGAATCTCGAGACAGTGTTCAGTGACTTGAATTCAAAACTTTCTTCCCAGAAACTAGGTTTAGTGGATTAGATTTTCAGCAAGTTAAATGTCAGACTCGGGAGAAATGCCAAATAACATTTCTAAAGTTCGCGTTAAGGGGTCCTCAAAAAGGGGTTTAGAAACTGAAGATGTCGAATTTCATTCAAAGAGCGTCTCTGAAAATGAAAGTGACGATTCTTTATTTTGTACAAGCCTACAGATATTGATGTGCTAGCTGAACTGTTGACTTTTGACGATTCTCTGTCAACCAAGGTAAAGAAACTAAAATTGTTGTTTAAGAGAAGAAAGGATGACGATAAGATTGCTACCAAAAGATCTTCCTTCGAGGATCCAGATTTCGAAGTTGTCAAAAGCTACTATCCTCCCAGAAGTTACAAAAATTATGGATAATTTGATCCTTATTTTCGTTCGACCTTTAAAGAAGACCGTGCAGTTAGGAGAAAGATTGATTTTAGGATTTTCTCTATGATCGCAGTATTATTTTTTGCATTGAATATAGACAGAGGAAATTTAGTCTCCGCAGCTGCAGGTGGTCTCCTCAAAGATATAGGACTAAGTACAGATGATTAGAACAACGGCAACACATCGCGGTCTGTTAGGTTTATCATCTCGGAGATTGCATCTCAGATTATGGGAAAGCGGTTTGGCCCCGATTAGTGGATTCCGGTACAAGTCACAGCTTGGAGTCTGATAGCACTATTTCAGTTCTTCATCACTGGAACAAAGTCTTATCCAGCTACGAGATTTCTTCTCGTTATTGTCCAGGATGGATCTATTGGAGATGCGGTGCAGTATCTCTCTTACTTATATACGAGAGAGGAAATAAGCTTTCGGTTGTCACTTTCCTGGCTAACGGACGCTCTTTCAGGTATCATAAGTAACTTGCTTGCTATTGGATTTCTGAAGGTCAATCTCCACGAAAAAGAAGGATGGAGATGACTTCTTCCTTTTTGACGGCCTTATCACATTGGTACTGGGTATAATTTCATTTTTTTTCATGATCCCAGGACCCACCGAAACGAAAACAAGATTCAATAAAACAACCCTTTTTGTCTTGACCAAATTTTATTATGTCTGGAGGAATCACACTGAAAAATCCAAGTGGGATAGCTTCAATGAGGCGCAAAAGGAAAATTACCTTATCAGTAAATAAAAACTTGGGAAGTCGAAGACTAGATTATTTATTCGAACATTAATTTCAAGCAGACTTTGTTATCAACTTTTATTTTGAATGTTTAAAAGGGATAAATATCACACCAAAACCAGTATGCTGAGCGTATTTGTAATCTACTAGACCAATTTTTGCTAGTTCAATATGGCATTGTGCCATGTCAGCTGATTCAACGATGTCGAACGAAATGAAATGTTGTGTTGAATGAGTCTAAGGGCAGCCTTATCAAAATGATCTCACTTTTTCAACACCTAACATCACTCAGTGTCCATGACAATAAATGCGAAATTATGATGTCATAGAACTATGTAAAGATTATGACTTTTAGTAGGGTGCACATGACTTTTCCTAAGTGAGAATGGTTAGCCAAAATAAAAAGGCGTTTCATGGTATGCGGTGGGCACATAGAAGTGGTGGGCGCATAAAAGTGATGGTGTGGCGATCTCGGGGATTGAAAGATGAAGAATATATAGTTATCACAAATTGTCCCATGTTCTCCAAGAAACTTGGAGTTAAATTAAAAACATGAAGCAGATCTTTATAATTTTCGCATTAACTAATAGTTCGCCATGTAGAATTCTTGTTTGCCAAGCCAAGACTGAAAGAATAAGCAGCAAGATGAGCAATCAAATCCACACTTCAAAGCTTCATGAAATAAGTTTGGAACCTGCTCACCTAAAAGTGAAGGCCGAGTTCCACAACTTGAAGGAAGAGTTAAACCAGAAGCCATAATGGTCAAAGAAACCTTTTGATTTCAGCCTTTCAAAAGGCTTGAAAGGAAAGTTTCCAAACTATCGGACTCCTCATAATATATCGCCATGCCTGTACGCCAAGTAGATGGGAGTTGACTATCCAAATTATATTCAATGGAAAACAGATCCTTAGGTGGAAAAGTCAGGTTTTGTTGACCGTGGAAAACAATCTGATCCAGAGAAGATGTCCTTACTTGACGCAGCTGAAAAAGTCATCCATTTGACTCCCTACTGTGGAACAGAGTTGGTCGGAATAAAATTGCAGAATCTCACTGATACTCAAAAAGATGAGCTAGCAAGATTGGCAGCGGAAAGAGGAGTGGTTATTGTTAGAGATCAACACGACCTTCATATTAGAGAACAGGTCAAATTCACTGCTTACTATGGAGAACCCCATATCCACCATCAAAGTGGTATTATTCCAGAATTGCCTTGGGTTCATCCTGTTTACAAAAATGAAACTTCCACAGAGGGATTATGTTCTCAAGTCTGGCATTCTGATGTTCCTTACGAAACTAACCGTACAGGAATAACAACCCTAAGGTTTGAAGTTCTACCTAAGGGAGATAATGGCCAAATTATCAGCAGGGAGACACTTTTTGCAACTGTTTATCTGATTTACGAATCTCTTGACCCCAAATTTGGAGAATTCCTAGAAACACTAACAGCGAGAAGTAGTGGCTTTGGTCAAGCTGCTATTGCTGCAGCTTCTGGATAGGAAACAAGAAGACCTCCAATTGTCACAGAGCATCCACTTGTTAGAAACATTCACATCACAGGACTAAAATCCCTTTATGTTGCCGAGAATTTCACAACAGAAATAGTCGGGTTGGGAAAAAAAGGTCGAGTGATTTGATTTTGCAATACCTCTTCGATCACGTTCGGAGAAGCTTACAGTTTCAATGCCGCGTAAGTTGAGCAGATAATGCCATCGCCATATGGGATAATAGATCACACTTCCACACTGGTGTATTTGACTATTTCCCAAAAACCAGACATGGCACTAGAGTGATCGCCCAGGCAGAGCATCCTTATCTTGATAATAATTCAAAAGTCTACAGCGAGGTCATTCAGTGGCTATAAGATTCTATAAACTAGTTAGGCAAAATTTACTCTAAGCTATATGGTTTCCAGCTCCATGGGAAATCTTATGCCATTTTCCTCTTTAACAGTATCGAATATTTTGAGTATACGGATTGTATCATCCAGGGGAAAGACCTCAGAATCTGTCTCAGATTTTTGAATGGCAGCTGCAGCTGCATTGGCTTCAAAATAGTAACCTAGTCCATGAATTTGCTCAAGATGAATCGATGTTTCTTTTTTGCCATCTGCAGGATAATATGTAGCTTTGCTTGGTCGGGAAGCTTTGTCTATTCTCAAATAGCCTTTTTTCCCTTCGATTAGGACGCTTTCTCTCAAAGATTGTACTTGAAAAGAGCCTGACGCAGTACCTACGGCATCGAGATCCTCAAAGATCATTGTGATCGAGGTATTAATGTCAATAAATGGCGAATCCTTCGAAAGTAAAGACCAACTTTTGATTTTTGGGTTTTCCTTGGTTTGTGATAGCAAAATCAAATCAGTCCAGGTAATGGAATATATAAGATTATCATAGAGGACACCACCTCCTAAAGCAGGATTGAAAAGTCTTCCTTCCTTGTCGAGAGGGCAGTCATGGCTGAGATCTGCAGATACGCGAATAACATCTCCAATTATTTTCTTTTCAAGGACCAAATTCTGTAATTTTAGCGTGGTGGGAAGGAACCTTGTCCAAAGACCGTGTAAGACAAGTAATCCTTTTTCCAAAGAGACTTCCTTCAATCTGAGGGCTTGCTTGTGATTCATTGTGAAGGTTTTCTCTACCAAAACATGCTTATTTGCTTCCAGTGCTCTCAACGCCAACGGGTAATGAAATGCATTTGGAGAAGCAATATACACAATATCAATCTCACGGTCTAACAAAAATGTTTCATATGAGTCATATAGTTTAGGGACCGGAATTTCATCACTCAACTTCTCAGCAAATTGTTTTGCCTTTTCTAAAGAACTGGTAGAAACCACAGCTTTTAGCTCATGTTTTATATTTGCTCCATTATCTTTATCCCACTTATAGTTAACAAAAACATCGTTAGCCCATTTCGCAGCGAAATTGCCTAGACCGACAATTCCCCAATTTAGGGTGAACTCATTAATATTTGACATTGTGACTGCTTCTGAAGTTGAATCAAAGGATAGGAGTTCTTTGGAATACGATTGATTCTAGAGCTTCAACTAATTTCCGGGATTGAGCAGAGGCTAAAGAACTCTTCGGAGACTGTGAGAAGTTGAGCCACAGTGAGTTACCAGAGAACACGTTTTCTCTCCAAAAAAACTGTGGCAAAACTCGACCTTTGTAGATGAAAGTTTTATTGTATAGGTTGAAACCCCTAGCACACGCAGTGTTATGATACAGAGAGTTGACTGGTTGACAGAGATGATACTCTCCTAATACCGAATAATCGTAAAATGCCACTAGTGAAAACTGACTTACCTGAATTAGCTGGGAGATACTGCGACAAGGTCGTCAGACTGACAAAAACACTTAAACAGGGCAGATTGGTGAAGGAAAGGAGTGTCCCTTGGCTCTAGAGAATTATGTGAATTCCTTATCAGGCCATCCGTTAAGTAATATTGACAGTGCTCCAGAAGTAAATAATTTTTTCACCGATTTGGGAAAATCTGGTCTACTCAAGCTAAATCACGGATCATGGACTCCTAATAGTACAAAAACTGGGGTCTACAGATCCTGAGCTTTACTCTGAAATCGTAAATAACACATTTGAATTACAAAATTATGGGGAACTCGACCAGGTTGGACTATTGGCAACTAGAAAGAAGATCAGTGAGGCAGTTATTTCGGTATAAAACGACAACGAATAGGGCAAAAATGTCAATAAGCTAAACGCTCATCAAGAGTTTTCGAGATATCTTGAATATTCTCACGTTCTCACCTTCTTTGCCAAAAAATCACCAACTAGAGGAGGTGGAGTCAACAACAATCCGTTGCACTTGAGTACGTGCATAAGTTTGATGATGGCGATATATTGTTTCTTGACAACTACTCCATGTACCATGAAAGAAATCCTTACATTGCTAGTGATAGAACGGTCCTTGTTAGCTTTTGGGAGGAGAATGATCATGAGAAAAAAAAGCCATGTAGACCTCAACTAAAGGATTTTTTTCTCAAATAATCGATCACCTAAATATGCACCAACTAGTAGTTCTAAGCTATAGTTAAGACTTGGACTGCTACCAAGGTACAGGCTACCTAAAGTGAGCGGAAGCTGTAATCGAGGAGCCGGTCACCGTGTAGCACATCCGTACACTTGATATGTGGCCTAAAATGGGAGCAACTCCAATCCCCAACTACACTTACTTCACTAATATGAGCCTGTCAAAGTAATCAATAGATTAAATCTATTATATAGAAAAAAAAAGGGTCCCTGCAGTAAATAAGAAGCTATATGAGTTTATAATAGCAAGGCACCAGCAGCAAAAGCGGCGGCACCAGCAGCATAGTACGAACCATACCCAGCAGCAGCTGCACCTGCATAGGTGGAAACAGAGCCATTACTACTTCCGTAAGGGCAGTCAGTGACAGAGGCATCACAACTGTAAACGGTGACCGATACGACTCCAGTCTTTGTAGTTGTTAAGCCGGCAGAGTCGACAGCCAAAGCGGCGGAAGCGAAAAGTAATGATGTAACGACCTTCATTTGAAAAATGGTTTCCAGCGAGTGAATAACAGTGTTTCAAACTATGTGAATCTCTAAAAAATTCAGAAATTGTAACGTTCTACACAAGAAACTGGTAGGGGAGCAGAGGTCCCATATATATATATATATATGCTTGCCACTGAGAGGCAACAACAGAATAATATTCTTGAAACGGCATCCAGCAATGACCTAGTAATGCCGTTCTGTCATTGCACCTATTGATTGCGTCGTGTACTCGCCTTACCCTTGCATCTCTTTGAATTCGGGCTTATTCCCTCATCCGTCCTAACGAATGCTAAATCTGTCTTTTGTTGCTCGGATAATTCTCGAGAAAATAAAGCAGGTTGAATCAAAAAGGAAACTCCTGTCAATTTTCTGCTTCCAAAGCTGTTGCTCGCCTATAGAACAATCAGACTACAATTATCAACCCAAACAACATGCAGTCATAGAGCCCATTTTATGCAACTCCAGTACTCTCAAAAATTAACAGTGCTAATTTGTTCCTACACAGCACTTTCTCCAGCAGCAGGTAGATTGACTCATCTAAAGCCAACTTTCATCTTGAGCTGCCTGTTCGTCTAATCGTTTGTCAGAACGGACCTAGTTGCTATACCGTCCAAACAGAACCAGTTAGCTGCAACAACTACATATATTATTGTGCTGCTGCTGCTGCCATAAGAATCTGTTTTCTGTATGTTCGTTTGGTTTGTAGAAGGACATAACAGTATCAGAATGTTAGCGCCCTGATATTCTAATCTGAGTTATCTCCAGATAGGTTTTGCAATACAACTACTCTCAGGCATACCACATAGTCCGCTGGCTTACAACCGTTACCTGCTTGTCTAACAATGAATGCAATCCTCATGATAGGTCCAAAAGCCTATTGGTGAAGTCGTCTATCTGGTATCTTGCACCAGATGCTGTTTGGTGAATTAACCGACGCGACCATCGACCTCATCGGAGTCTCAATTGTGTTTCTGAGCTGCGCTCAATTTAGTCCCAAAGAGGATAATCACCTTTTTTGTCGAGAAGGCTGAACTTCGCAATTTTTCATATATGGATTGAATATCTGACGATTACACGAAAGGAGTAAGAGTTGGTGGAGAAGATATAACAGGTATTTGATAGAGGTACTTCAGATTGCTATAGATTGAAACGTTGGTATAGATTTATAGAAATAGAAAACAGAAATATCGCTACAGAAACTTGAAAATGAGAAGCATTAAATGTGTTGTGGTGGGAGACGGTGCAGTGGGTAAAACTTGCCTACTGATTTCGTACACCACAAACCAATTCCCTGAAGACTACGTGCCAACAGTGTTTGATAACTATTCGGCAAATGTGATGGTTGATAATGAAAAAGTGACGTTAAATCTATGGGATACTGCAGGCCAGGAGGAGTACGACCGTCTCAGACCGCTCTCTTACCAACAGACAGAGATCTTCCTAGTTTGCTTCTCGTTGATCGAGCCAGCATCGTTTGCCAATGTGAAGAATAAGTGGATTCCGGAAATAAAACACCACTCCCCCAAGGGAATCCTCATTGTTCTTGTAGGTACAAAACTCGATCTTAGAGACGACCCACACGTCCTCGACCAGCTCGAAGAGAGTGGCGCATCACCGATCACGTACAAACAGGGCCAGCAATATGCAGAGGAGCTGGGCTGTATTGGTTACATGGAGTGCTCGGCAGCCACTCAACAAGGTGTGAGCGAGCTCTTTGAGTTTGCAATCAACTCCGTTATTCATCCGCCTCAGCCAGAAGCAGAAAAGGAGACAGTCGTTTCCTCGTCGGCCCAAACCAACAGGCCACTCAAGCCCACTGCTGCAGCCTCGTCTAATACGGGACTAAAGAACAAAAAGTCCAAAAAGCCCAAGAAGTGCACTATCTTGTAGACTTCTACAAGATTATATCTCACGCTCTTTTCAATTTCTACAACGTTCTTCATGCTATATAGCGCAATCGTATTGATGGTGGTGACCACAATTTCGCCCTTATAGGACTCATCCATTTCTTAATTTTTTAGCGATAACTTTGAACCAAACGTTATTAATTCTGCGCTTGCTTAAGAAGATTCAATCGTGAAGGATGAACTCCAAGCTCCGCAGCCTCCTTACTTGACTCTGCCTTTCGGGATTTCTTCTGCTGTTGGGCCTCCTCGTTCTCTATCACTTTGTCTTTTCGCATTGCAGCTAGCTTTTCGTTCTTCTGTTTGATCTTTTGCAGTCTGTCCTTCGAGTTTCCTCCACCTCCAGCAGTCAGCTCAACATTTATTTTTCGATTTTTTAGCAAAGTATGGTGTTGCCGAAGTGCAATGTCTATGTAACGCTGAATGTCTGCTCTTTCACTACTAAATTCCAAGAATGCTATTCCCTTATCCTGGCGAAGTCTAACTTTATCGGGTGCAGATGACTTGAAATGCAAGTTGACATCATCAACTGTTATGCTGTAGGGTAGATTTCCAACAAAAAGGATTTTCTTTGGCCCACTGTTCTCATTATTTCCTTTTCCTTTCTTACCTCTTCTGGTCTTGCGTTTCTTTGGCTTTGATTCCTCTTTTTGTTTCATAAGCTCTTCATTCTGCTGCTTTACGACTTGCAGTTCATCGGCTGCTTTAACCGAGTTCTTAGCCTTAAATTCTAGCGCCTTTTTCTGCTTTTTGGTCAGCTTCAGATCCTCTGTACTCATGCTTTGTTGTATCTTCCTTTCTCAATATGTGTTAGCTCTCGCTTCATGAGAGAGATACTATAACGATTCTGCAAGATCTGAGAAGTTCTAAAAATTTTAAATAAATTTTTCAAAGCCCAGTAAGGTTATCATTATCAAAATATTCCATACAAGTTTTCAATTTTCAGTTAACATGAACTCTTTCTTCTTCACAGATCTTCGATAGGAGCAGAAAATGCCTCCTCGGATTCACATCAATATTAAACATAAAGAGCTAGCAGATAAAGAGAAGGTCAATCATGATAACAAACCTCAGAAGCCAAAAACAACTCTAGCTGAAAAAAACAGAGAAGACGGAAAGGAAAGATTCTCTGAAAGTGATCAGCAAACTAAGAACAATTCTTCATCAATCATCAAACAAAATGAAATTAACGCAGATGTTGAACCTGAACGTGGCAGGTCCAGAAATCGGGATGATTTAGAAGATATAGAGACCCCGAAAGAACAAGAATCTACTGATATGATGGCCCTTATGGGATTCAGTGGATTTGGCTCTACAAAAAACAAGAAAGTGGCAGGATCTGACTGCTACGGTATAAGCAAACAGAAGAAGACCACATATAGACAGTACATGAACCGTGACAAGGGCTTCAATCGCCCGCTATCACCACCACGCAAAAAGAGAAAATGATCTAGATGCTTATTAAATTTATTATACATAATTACTAATTGGTATTCAACAGTTTCGAGTGCTCTTTAAAGAGTGCTTCATGCTTCGTTTTGATGTCCCCATATGCTTCCGACAATTTGTGCAATTGCTCTTCTAACTCTTTAACTCGCTCCTCAGGTCTGGTAGTGGATGATCCATTGCTCACAACAGTAGAACTCACGCCAGAGAAGTTGGTGAACCACTTCTCGTCCTCTCGAACACCCTTCAGAAACGAATCAAGATCAAATTCAGCGAGTCTTTCATTCTCCTTCAATTCGGCATTTTCCCCAAGTTTGACATGAATCTCGTGTCTAACCAAGTCAGAGGGCCCTGCAATTGTTCTTTTCAATGCAGGAATAGTTCTGACAACGTTTTTATCATTATTGTTTTTTGCATGCTCCAAAGAGCCTAATTCCACTTGAAACAGTTTCAGTGACGATACGCTCCCAGATAAAGTCTTCAGTTGTCTCACAATCTGCTTGGTGGCTACATCCACGACGAAAACCTTACCTTTACTGTCTCCTGATACAAGCATCGTGCCGTCGAAACTAACCTCGATTTTCACCACGTTCACTTCCTCTTCAGCCTCTTGTGTTCCCCGCTGATGGTGCACCAAAGTTTCTTGTAACTCCGGATCCTGTTTTAGAGTCACAATCTTGCCACATCCTCCTATCTGCTCATAGACATTTGTCTGAGGCAATATTTTGAAAAGAGGGACTACTCTGATGGTGCCATTAGAGAGTCCAATATATAGGCACCTGAAGGCCGGATCCCCTGCTATAGATTCAACTGGGCCAGGGGCAACAAATGTTGTAACAAGTTCATTTGAAAGAAGATTGTAGCACTTGATTGTAGCATCCCTGGAAACAGAGTAAAATTTTATATCGTTTATGAGACCTTTCGTAACCATAATATCTGTCACAGGAAGTGTATGGTCGGCGAAAACTGCATGTGGCTTATTCATTTTGCTTGCATCGTTCGCATTAGAAAATACGTCTGTGATCAAATCTAGTACTTTCCACACAACAACTCTCGAGTCTTCACCTCCTGTGATCACAAACCCTTTGGTGTACTTGATGACTGTTACCGGCCGATAATGCACCACTTTGACAGTAAGCAAGTAGCCAGAGCTCAATTCCCACACATACAACTTTCCACTCTTGCTTCCACCGATCAGCAACCATTTAGTTTCCGCGAGAGGATGGTTGCAGATCTCAAGACATGACAACTCCTCGGGTATAGGTATTATCTGTTCAGGGCTCTCCTTTCCGTAAAGGTACACATGAATTAGCGCCTTGTCCCTACAACAAACAATAGTTTTTTCTCCAGCTCCCAGTCCTGTCACAACAGTCCCATTTTTATTAGAATAGCATTCTCTATACTGAATCAGCTGCTGAGATGAATGGATCGAGGACAGATAGGCGAATGCTGTCGCGTGTCTCTTATCCGCAGGATCTCCTGTGGAATTATAAAATAGAATTTCATCCATTATATGAAGGAGGAGTATTTTCACAGAAACAGTCTTCTCCCAGTATACTTCGTGGTGTCAAACCTCACATATCCAGTTCAAATTTCAACTGATACTGTTAGAAGAGATAAAATTTTCGAAAAAAACCTCCACGTGCGGCTCAACAAACATCCGTGCACCGATGAAAATGAATTTACATCCGTGCACCATATAATTTGAGTGGTGACAGATCAATCGAGAAGCGTTCAACATATATTTAAGCGTGTAGATTAACGTTCCCACGTATATAGCAGGACATTCTAGAGTGAATAACGATCTTATGAGGAGATAAATACGTGCAATGCCTCTTAATATATTAGAGACTATTCTTGTGGAAGGGACTGACAAAGTTCCGGGCTGGCACTATGTGGAAACATATGGCCCTTGGCTTTTAGCAGCAGGGATAACGAAGTACTACTTTGCCGGATCCTCCAATACTTGGGAACGAGATTTACACGGGAAAGTGTATATTGTTACAGGTGGCACCTCTGGAATTGGGGCTGCATTGGTGCGAGAAATGGCATCGAGGGGAGCCCAGCTGGTTCTACTGACCTCGCAGATAAGTTCAGAAGGAGATTCCACTAGATGGATAGTCGATTACGTGCAGGATTTACGGGACGCGACTGGAAACCTCATGATTTATGCCGAGAGCTGTGATTTATCGTCCTTGCACGCCATAAGAAAATTTGCCACAAAATGGCTCGACACCACTCCCCCTAGAAGGCTGGATGGTGTTCTTTGTCTGGCATCCGAGTGCCTTCCGATCGGGAAAGTGAGAGAAACAAGTCAGGATGGTGTAGAGTCTCAAATCGCTATCAACTACGTTGCTCACTATCATCTTTTAACCTTACTAGAACCTGCTTTGAAGGTACAACTGGCTGATAGAGATGTTAGAGTATTGCTGACGTCCTGCTTGAGCCAGTCAACTGGTGAGATCGATCTGGAGGATATATTCTGGGACTCTAGAAAGTATCCCAGCAAGCGGCCCTGGAAGGTCTACGGAACTTCCAAACTGATGCTTAATATGTTTGGTAAAGAATTTCAAAGAAGACTGGATAAGTTTGTCAGAAAAGATGGATCGCCCAATAATACCAGAATCAACATAATCAATCCCGGAGTTGTTCGATCCCCATCAACCAGGCGGTTTCTATCAATGGGTTCCGTGTGGGGACTTCTAATTTACTTAATTACATACCCCTTCTGGTGGTTGGTTCTGAAAAACTGTGAACAAGCGATGCAATCATTTCTCTTCGCCGTTAGTTGTCCAGAATTGATAAGCAAGAAAGGTGGTAACTACATCAAAGAGTGTTCAATTGTAAACAACGAACCTCGGTCAGAACTTAGTGATGAAGAACTGCAAGCAAAAGTGTTTGATAAAACCAAAGAGATGATTGATACATTGGAGAAAAGATCAGCTGCAGAGCGAGGAATGCGGAAAAAGCGTACCGCCGACTCTGAGAAAAAGAATACAAAAACACCTGAGAAGACTGACGGCCTGGATGAGGCAAAAAAGTTGAGCATATTCAGTGATGCTTTCAAGAATGACACAAAAGCCAGAGACAGTCTCTTTCCAGATAGGGTCCCAATACGCGATGATGAAGCTCTCAAAAACTTAAGATTGAGGTCACTAGATGAAAAATATGAAAAATCTAGAAGAGGCGTCAAGACCCTTTGAGCCTACTGCATTTCAGCATGCGAAAGTCAAGATATTTAGTTAATCGATACACTTATTTAATAACAAGATTCTGACAAAGCTAGTGATAGACGCCGCTTTGTTGCCGTGTGTTCACCGGTCGATCTAACTGGTAAGTTCTGCTTGGAACTGGTGGAGCTGTGGTTCTGGTTTGAGTAGAATTTCCGCCATGACCACCATGATTAGCATGCTGACTCTGATTTTGAGACGTTGTATGAGGACGAGGCTGTCGAGCGGACGCCTTTCCGTACTTGTAGCTCTCGTTCTGTAGTGTTTGTTGTGCCCCTCTTGCACGTTCCACAAGAACTTTTGTGACTCTGGTATGGATGATAGCAGCATTTCTTGTCGAGCAGCCATTCATCCACGTTAAGAATGAGCCGAGAAGTGGGGGCAGAGATAGGAGTAGGTCAAACAGAATGTTTGCTTGCATTTTGGCGTAGCTCGCGTTGTCAATGTTAAAAGTCTTTGTCGCTATTTGAACGAGTCTTGCATGAATCGCATACATTAATATTGGCCCAATCCCCGGCAGTAGAACCAGGATCGGACCAAGACCCAGTCCGCAGTCGACAGGATAGCATCCCATGAAACATCTATCATCAATCCAAGCTCTTCTTTGAACTCGTTTCCAGCATTTTTTCTCCTCCTTTGTAGCATTATCTGGCAATTTCAGCTTACTCGTTGATCCGTCTGGATGTTCTTCAACATATGGATTCTTTGTATTGAACTTCTCCCCAGCATACTCGTTCCACTTATCCATAATGTCATCATAAAATGGCAATGACTCCAAGTTGTCTGCCACCGACTGAAATGTTGATTGAATGTTCGCCATATTGCTCTATATTATGCCATCCCTTTGTCCCAGCTTAACACTACACATAATCCTTATGTTTGTGCTCTATTCTTATGTGTTTAGAGCGGCGCAGTAGATATGCTACCAACGACAGCTCTTACCGTGATCCGGTTTCTTCGGGCTGTGAAGCTTACGTGATTGATTAGGTAAGTAATATCGGACGGTTTGTGGTTCAACTTGTGTGAGGCTCGTTCTGATGAACGCGGTTGTTCCTTGTGGTTATTGGAGGGACCTGGTAAACGCAGTCTGGAAGACATAGTCTAGTTGCATGCTAGTAGTGAATTGAATGGCGTCAGAAAACGAAGCAAACCTGCTGGAAAGCAGGATCTGGATAGATGGATGCTTCGATTTTGCACATCATGGTAAGTAATTGTTAGATGCTGATTACCATGTGATTATATTTACTGACTTACAAGCAACACGCGAACAGGTCATGCTGGTGCAATGCTGCAAGCCAGAAGACATGGCAAGGAGCTGTATGTTGGGGTGCATTCAGACGAAGACATCTTGCGCAACAAAGGCCCGGTGGTGATGAAGCTCGAAGAACGAGTGGCTGCTGTTGAAGGCTGCAGATGGTGCACCAAGTCGGTTCCCGGCGCTCCATACGTGACTGATCCCAAAGTGATGGATGCTTATCGCTGCAAGTACGTAGTACATGGTGACGATATCACGACTGACGCTAATGGTGAGGACTGCTACAAGGAAGTAAAAGACCTGGGACGTTTTATTGTTGTGAAGCGGACACCGAATATCTCCACCACAGACCTTGTAGGTAGGATGCTTCTTTGTCAAAGCACTCATCATATACCTAAACTTACTTCACAGGATATACACATGTTCGTTCAGGGAAAAGAAGTAGCTTCTCCCTTACTGACCGAGGAGGCTGTTCAGAAATATAGGGAATATGGAAGCGACTCAGATGGCATCAATCCTGGAATCCCTCTATTTCTTTACACCCAAGATGATGGAAAACTTCATGAGCTAGTTGAGGGGAAAAAAGAGGTTTGGTCATCAGCTAAGGGACTATACTATATTGATGGGGGCTTCGATCTACTGAACCCTGGCCATATCATGGCCCTAAAAGCACTGAAAGAGAAGGCTTTGACCCACAATTCTTTAGTGATCGTGGGAATAAATGACGACGTTGATGTCAATACTGCAAAGGGTTTGAATTACCCAATCATGAACCTTTTTGAGCGCTCACTTTGTGTTTTGCAAAGCAAATACGTTGACGGAGTGGTATTGGCCGCTCCTTACAAGCCTACTGCGAAATTCCTCTCTCTTTTTGAACTTCCATGTCAGGTTTTCCATGGCCCTACTGCGGTGACTGACGATAATCCTTATTCGGAGCTGCAGAAGCTTGGAAAATTTGAGGAGTTGGACAAACATAAGTTCGACGATATTACTACGGAGGACATTGTCAATAGAGTGCTCGAAAATCGGATTGCTTACGAAGAGCGACAGCGCAAAAAAGGATGGAAAAGCGAACATGAGAAGACTTTAAAGCAACAGGAAACCCATCAATAGCTCACTCCTTGTAATCTTCACTTAGACCAACGCTATAAAAGTAGGTTGAAAAATCACAAAAACCATTCCTGAATATAAATTTTTCTACTTATATTAAAACCCATATTACAGTGGAACACAGTAAGAGGTAATGATTGGATGCTAGTAGGTCCGATAAGCCGCATAAACAGCAAATGCTGACGATAGGAAGCTTGTTATATTAGACATGGGAAAGAGGGCTCAAAATGGTGGAGACCGCAGGTCAAAAAGGTTCAAAAGTGGAGTGCTAGTGGAGCCAGGCCAGTACGGAATTTACTCATCTTGTAATAAGCACAAGGAAGGGGCAGCTGCCAAGGAACTGAAACAGGAGTTGTTTGATATGCTTGAGCAGGACGAGGGTGCTGCTAGCGATGACAATGACAATGATGATGAAGAAGATCAGGGATTATCGGTGGAAGACGCGATTGAGAAAGAGCTCGAAGAGCTCAAAGCGAGTAACAAGGATTCAAGAAAGAAAGATATAATACGAGAGATGCCAATCAGTTGCGAATCACTGATTTTCATCAAGACCCGAAAGCCAATTGTGCCGTCTGAATATGTCGTTAAATTGTGTGAGAAACTGTACGACAGTAAGATGAAACGGTCAAGATTTTTACAGAAACTCACTCCCGTTGACCAATCTTGCAACTCTACAGAACCTGAGTTTCGAAAGCTTGCCGAGAAAATACTTCATGGGCATTTTGATCACAATGAGTCCTATTCCATAAACCTCGTCAAACGAAACTTCAATGTAATTGAAAGGGATACATTTAATGCTATTATCGCCGAAATGCTGCCGGAGAGCAAGTTGAACTACAGGGCTCCCGATAAAATGATCAATATTTTCTGCTTCAAGAATAACATCGGAATGAGTGTTGTTGACTTTTCAGTCTACAGTAAGTTTTGCAAATTCAACATCCAACAAATATACGACACAGTTAACGGACTTTTAAAGGTAGAAAATAATGCCAAAGAGCCACAAAGTTTACAGAAAGATGAATCCCAGATCTCCGAGTCTGAAATCGCACCCCAAGACAGTCCAGTCCAGCCTCTGAGTCAGAATACAGAGCCCGAGAAGTAACTGATTTATATAGATTAGCATAAGTTTAATTGTCGCTCAATCATAGCCTTCCAAAACTTCTTAAATTCAAATATCACCGTCTCTACTTTTCGGTAGGTTCTAGAATAAGATTCACTTTAACTCGTCATCTGTTCGTATAACTGTTAAGTTAGTTGTGAGCGAACTGAACCTAGCGAGCTAAGTGAGCCCAACAAGGGGCATATGTGTAATGCACAACAATAAATTTAATGCCAAACTTCAACGTTGAAAAATCTTCACCTCTTATATCTTGCAAGAGCGCTCAACAGTAACTAAGTCACTAAAGAAAGGCTATGATCTCGTTACGCTTGATAGTACGGCTGTAAGTGGCTATTTTAGCTATGGTTAAGGAGTAAGCATAGTTGAAATGCCACGAAAGCCATGCTGTAGATGGAAAGGGGCCAAGGAAATCGAGCTCAGTACTAAGAATGGTGTTTTGTCTCTGGTTGGCAGTGATTATTTGCAGTTTACCAATTGTTCCAACTGAATAAGGTTTTGTATGTTGACAAATGCACTTCGTTAAGTTTCAGCCTTGTATGAGCTTGCTCGAGACAGCACTAGTCTAGTTGGCTGCCGATTTCAACTGCGGTAATATTTGAGGTATGTTCCAAACGAATAATCGGCTGTGATGAGGATGTGGGCTCGCTTGAGTGATGAATAATCCGACCGGGCGGACATATGAGTACCAGCCAGTCACTAATTTATTAGTAGTCGCATCCTTTGTGTACAAACTTTATAAGGGTGTTGACTGGCTGGGAATTGATGACAGGTCGAAGATAGCTGATAAGCATCTTGCTGCAGTTACATCCTGATATGGCTGACTTTCATCTGCCGGTCTGAACTCCTTACTAACATAACTAAGGCCTTTTACTGTTTTTATTCACTTGCAAAAGTGTTTTCAAATGAGTAAAGTCAGTGCAACGTTCTCCGTTTATGCTTTGATGATGATCGCATATTCACACTGTAAGAGGCTTTTCTGAGCCTGTGATTTATCACAAAATACTGATTTAATGACTCTGACAAAAGTACCCAACGGAAAACTGCACTTTCAATCGACAAAGGCCATATCATTTCATTATATTCATTAATCTGAATGCGTGTAGTATTTATGTAGATCCATATAAACATTGTTCTCAGCCCACTGACTATGTTGTGAAAAACTGAGCATAGTGATGCGCTACAAGCTCGTCATTCAGCTCTTCCACTTCTTCCCTGTATGTGAAAATCTCAAAATCGTCCAGATACTGGCAGAGACTTCTGAATTTCAGTTGCTTTTCTGTATTTGACACAAGTCCAGTTTCCTTCACTTTCTTTGTAGAGAATGGCTGGCCATCAGTTGCCGCCTGCAGCTTTCTTTTCTCTCTCAACTGTGCAAACTTCAGGCTCAAATCCGCATCCAACTCGTCCTCGACCGAGCTGCCAGCTCCCTGTTGATGTTTAGATGTGAACAGACTGCCGGATGCTACCGAACAGTCTGAGGCGGACGAGTGCGATAACCGTGTCGTGCAACCCTTAAATGGCTCTATTTTGAAGTTGAATATCCGTTCCAGGTCCTTTATGCTGGTGTTGAATAGATCATATTTGCACCGCTCAAGCGTCTCCAGAGACATTTTTTGCTAGCTAAAGGTATCTATGGGGAGCGACATTCTGCGGACCAGCTGTCGGTTTGACATCACCTGCCAGACTTCTCCTTTTTATATTCTGCAATCTCTGCACTCAAAGTGTCCGCTTGTTTATGCTTTATGGCTCTATTGTTGTGGCCGGTGCGCGTGGCTGTCAACATTCAACGGATCCGATAAAAATCACTAGCCACAACAGATTTTCTAAGCAGCATTGATAAGCAAACAACAGAATGCAGCCATCCCGGCTTACTGAAATTGGCGTGAGTCGCTGTCATATCGATGGTTGCTCCACAACTGGGGCTTCTCTTTCCAGTTCACTATTGCAGCAACAACCTTTGGAGATGACGCACATTGGTTTCGCATACGTCCAAATATGGCCCCGCAACCACCTCCCCACGCAATATACCGTCAACATACGGCGATAAAACTGCCTTCTCCAGTAAGCTCATGCAACAATTTCCTTCTCCAGAACCATTTCTGCTCATTTCACTTGTCATCTTTGCTAACATCGAACGTTTTCAATCAACTGATAAGAACTAGAAGTTGCCAAAAAGTGCCGCACCTTTTCTCTCACATTTTTCCGCGCGTTGCTCTTGTTTAACTGCAGCAATTTCTATTGTTCTGATAGGAAACTTTTTTATTGTACCGGATTGTGGCGATGGTAGCAAGGTAGACCAACATTCCGGAGCGACAAGGCTGGGGAATCAAGAGTAATAGGGCACTGTGGCGTGTTTGGCAGTGTTCTTAGCTCGTACGATAGCAATAAAGCGCTTGTAAGATAGGGCTCGGGCACATAACAATCCAGACTGCACAGCAAGTCAGCAATCTAGGAATCACGCCTCCACCGTGTACAGCGGTGGAGAAAGCAGGATCGTATGAGAGACGGTTCAATCTCAGACATTATTATCGCGAATGTAGTTGTCGGAAATGTACTGTGCAAACTCGCCATCAATCCCTGTTACCACATCCACATCTCGCAATTGCTTATACTTTTTGTAGTTGAAGTACAAGTTAACAAAATCCTTGGCGACGGCAACAACCGCACACCCGATAAGGTTTCGCAAAAACAGCCCCTGGTCCGGCGTGTTGACATATCTATTCAGAATCACAGTGACAAACGGGAGTCTCGAGAGCAGCCGGTTGCTGATAAGAGCCCCCAGGTACGGCCACGACATGGTCGAGGCAATAAAGTAGTAGAACTGGGTGTTCTGAAACACTTTAGAATAGTCAAAACGGAAACAGCTGGTCAACTCCCGTTTCAAACGCGCAACCCTGATACTTCTCATGACCGATGATGGAAACAAGAACCTCGATATGGTCCTCAACAACCGCAACAACAAGTTCTCGTTGTTCTCTTGAGCTACATTTTTTTCCTCCTGTTGTTGTGCTTCAAGATACTCGTACTCTTTCTTGTTTTCAGTTTCAATTAATTCAAGCTCTTTGAGCGATAAGCGATCAGCAATGAAGCATGGTTGCACCTGTCTGCACCACCGGTAGTAGATACGGTTAAGCGTGAGGGTGTACAGTAGTCTGTACACATACTGTAGCGGTATTGTGGCCAACAGGAACTTTTTTGGAGGACTACTTCTCAAATCTTGATAGTCTCTGAATATTAGAAAAGGAAAACTTTCACATAAAAGGTTCATAGCACTGTTGTTGAATACGTTCACCCTCATGTACACAAGAAACAAAGGAATTGAAGCAGTCACAATGAGGAACTTGGGGATCGGAATCAGGCTTTTGTCTAGAGCATTGATGAGGTTGCCGACTCTTGGAGAAGAAACGTCGAATAGCGACAGCTGAACGCTATTGGGCGCCAAGCACTGCAAGATTCTCAAACCGGTCACACTCAAGCCTACTGTAAATCCAAGACCAAGTGATGCAAGAGATGACGAGATAACGGTCGACGATATACCGATCTTCATAATGTTGGATATCCCAGTATCTATTGTTTGTCTGATATTCAAAATGGTGGAGTTTGGAGTTTGAAAACATATTTGCCTCTTGCACTGTGGGCAGTCAATAAAAACATTGACAGTCTCTGACTTGCGTATTAGAGGAAGTCCAAACATCAGGCTCTGGATATTGTAGCTGAACACCGAGGCCTGACTGCCTCCTGAAATATTCCCATCCAGTTGCTGATTGCCAGATGCCCTACGTTCCTTTCTTCTTTGTAGGTCCAAGCTTGACACCCATGATAGAAAACATTTGCGGTGAGCCATCAACGAGCACTTGCAAGGCTTCACCCAGTCTTCAGACTCCTTCCTATTACAAAATGGAGCCAACTCGTCCTTGTCTCCTAAACAGATATAGCAGGTTCTGTTCGGAATTCCTGGAACACTTTCTAAGGATTGCATTATCAAAACTATGTATGAAGCGTTTAGGCCAGTTTTCAGGCTAAACTACACCAGATGAACTTCATGTTTTAAGAACAGCTAAGCTGTCTCCACATCTAATAATTAACCAAGCCGAAGATAATAAATATTTCATCCACTGGTTCATCTGCTTACATAATAATTTTGTACTTCAACATTTACTGTGGAATTTTAATGTGGTGAAAGCAGTATAGTAATGATAAACCTCTAATATAAGATTGATAGCTTTTACATCGTATTCAGCAACTCAAGTTAACGACCAAACAGACCAAACAAACCGCCACGCTTTTGCTCGTGATTGTTGGAGCTCGAAGCAGAATGTCCATTGTTCTGTGAATCCCCAGAAGCAGAAACCGCAGCTTCGCTGTGATCGTAAGACACATAGTTATATGCAATATCAAAAAGAACAGGTTTGGAACTCACTGGCTCAATCACAGTGTCCAACGTTGCTATTCTTTTTGTAAGGATTTCGGGAGAAATGGAAGGAAACTTGTCTATGTTATCAATTAAGAAATCTTTGGAGTTTGACTTATTGAGCTTTTGAGAGTATACGGCCAATACGTGGGCGTTTCTTAAACTGTCGTTTATTGACTTCTTCAACTCGCCAAGTGTCTCATTATTAGGCAGGTTTCCAGCAAATTCAGTTTCCAGTGATTCAGCGGAAGATATTAAATCACTTGCCTTTTTATAAAGAGCTAGCGACTCTTTGTATTGGTTGCTGAGCAAGTATCCCTGCGCTATCTTTGATACTCGAAGAGAAGAAAAGTAGCCATCCAGTGTCCCCAGGTATCTCGACAAACTGTCACTGTTTGTCACACCCGGCAGTTCCTTCATTTCGAATAACGCGGATATTATGTTTTGTAGAATTTTTAATGAGTCTCTTAAGTTTTCCAACATGCTGGATCTTGACATCGTCTTTTTAACAGACGCTTTTTGGTCGATATTAGTCATCAATGAGATATCTCTTCTAATACGAAGCAGCAAGTAATTGTACTTGATATATGTCAGTACAATAAATTTGTCTTGTTTGTCGTCACTGTAATCATCCTCTTTAGACCTTTCCATTTCCTGTGTGTGAGTGCTGAGAGCATCCTGCCAGCTGAGTAGTGCAGAATCATACGAAGATGGTTTTAGTGCATCGATTTCCGACTCTGCACGTTGGCACTGCATGAGTGCTTTTGCAACGTCTTCAAAATCCAACCTTGCACTGAACTCTCCCCATTCGATGGACTTGATTAGCTGTTGTTCAGCAGAAGGAGTCACAAAAGATGCATCTTTCGCCTTTATGATCTCCACTGCTTTATCAAGGGTAGGTATTAGTTTGTCATTGACATGGTTTCTTGAAAGTATCGAGGGATCTATATTTCTGTTCGATGTTTGGGACGATGCAACATTTAGCCCTGGATCGACAGCAGTGTCGATAACTTCAAGATATAGTTCCTTGTCAAATGAAGCGCCACCATAATGATAAAGGTACTGCAAGATGCAACGAGCAACTGAAAGTGAGTAGATCGCGGACGACCACTTTCGTCTGGCAAGAGCCAAAAGTCCTTCGATAATTGCAACGTAAACATATAACTCTAATACCCTCCCTGTATCGGAGTCATTCGCCACGATTAAGACCAGCTTCTTCGCATTCTGCAAGGCTTTCTTATATTTCGAGATAACAAATTTTGCTTTGGATCTTGACGATTCAACCGCAAGGAGCACTCTTGTCTCCTCTGCATACAACAAATCTCTCTCTATTTGATACAAAATGACGTCTCCGAATCTTGGGTCTTCATCATAAGATTCGGAAGAAATCGAAGATATCTTCTCTTTTTCTTTATACTTCTTCGTATCTTTGGTCTGGATCCCTAATGAGCGACGCAATTTCGTCAGCTTCCGATTCACTCTATGTCTTTGTTGGTGGTAATCGTCCGCACTTTGAAGTATGGCCGCACTTCGAGCCCCATATGTTGAACCCAACGGTGATTCCATGATGTGATGTAGTTTTCCGTGACAAAAGCTTCCTTATTCGAAGTCACTATTGCCCACTCTTTCAAAATCGCATCACAAAGAATGTCGGAGGGAGCATTTAAGTACTTTTTTCAACTAATTTTTGAACAACTCGACGAAATAATATATTGTTTGGCACACGACTATATACTCCTCTATACTACTGTATCTTTAAAGATCCGATGATACTCTTTTACATAGACAGGGAACAAGGATGAAAGATCTATGCTTCTGCATCGACAACAGGAGTGATATTCAAGAGTCATTTTGGTTCAAAGCACTCAAACTTATTGCAGCATTGCTGTCCAAAAAACTGCCAATAGTGGTAGAAGCATCTTGATTCTCATGTTGCTGTGGCTTCTTGCTTCCCTCAAAATTCTCCTTTACGCGGAGGTAGTGTTCTAGCTCATCAACAGAAACAGAAGGAACAAGCTCAGAACTTGCCTTTTCGAAGTCTTCAGTTTTAACCAGAACCTCAATGTCTTCTGGAGTTGCAAAGTTGTCAAACCAATACCGAGTGCTTATTTTTTGGTCCTCTGGTACATTCTCATTGTACTGTTGAATCAGAGCATCAGCTCTACCAGCAGTTCTTGTCATTGCACTCAGCATTGCATCAGAGCATAAAGCATAGAAATCAGCACCAGTGAATGTAAACGGACACTTCTCAGCAATTTTCTCGGGATCTACGTCAGGATCTAACTTGAACTTGCGCGTCAAAGCTTGAATGATCTTGGCTTGTTTCGAGTGTGTATCCGAGATCCCAAGATACAACATCTTGTCAAATCTGCCAGGTCGCAGAAGGGCTTCATCAAGAAGATCTGGTCTATTTGTAGCTCCCACAACAAAAACGCCGTCTCCTCCTTCGCCTCCACTCATGCCATCTAACTCGGCAAGCAGCTGAGAAACAATTCTGTCCATAACACCTCCCGAATCGCCTTGATTACCTCTCTTTGGAGCAACAGAGTCTAATTCATCAAAGAAAATCACACAAGGCTTCGCATCTCTTGCCTTCTGAAATACTCTACGGACATTGGCTTCCGACTCACCAATGTACATGTTCAATAACTCAGGTCCTTTAACAGAAAAGAAATTAAGCGCAAAATTAGTGGCAATTGCTTTGGCCAAAAGGGTTTTTCCGGTACCTGGAGGACCATAAAATAAAATACCACTTCTTTTTTTCATGCCATTGCTGAATAACTCTGGGTGTTTCAGCGGCATATCTATAGTGTCAAGAATCTCGTCTTTTACTAGGTCCAACCCACCAACATCGTCCCACTTGACATTCGGTATTCTAGGAGCACCGATAGAGTCGCTGAACTTGTTGCGAGCATTGTTAATTGCTGCTTCAAAATCCTCTGGTATCAACTTTATCGCTCCTCCGTTGTATTGAATTGTTTCACTAAGTGCAACACCTTCTTCGATTGCCATATCCTCGTGTCTATCGGTCGCGAGTTTCTTTGCGTTTTCAACTATGGAATAGAGGTCATTGGCGGTGAGTCCTGCACTTTGCAAAGCAAGTGTTTCCAGTGAAACGTCCTGTCTAACAACGAATCTATACAAATCATTGTTGGATGGATCTCTCTTATCACCTGAAAAATCAATGAGCTCTTGAAAAATCATCGTTCTTTCTGCTTCCGAAGGAACATTCAAAGAAATCTCAAACTTCAGCTTGGCTCTCAATGTTTCGGAGATGGAGTCCACGTCATTTGTAGAGGCAATAAATATAACCCCTTTTGAAGTGTATTCATCAATCAGCTCAACCAGTCTTAACGAAAGGGTATCCTTTTGTTGTTGATTAGGGTCAACTTTTTTTGCCAATGCTTCAACGTGTCTCAAATAAAATATCAAAGTTGAACAACTCTCGACAACTCTGTCGACCTTCCCCCTGATTGTTCCAATAGTCTTTCCTGGGGAGCTTTGGTTGAGCAGTTCGTAACCGTCGAGCTCCAATAAATTTAAGCCAAACTCATCTGCAATACTTCTGACTAGCGTACTTTTCCCGATGCACCTCACCATGCTGCTTAATAGAATCGTGGTTTGAAGTATTGCTCTACTTCGTGTTTTGACGCTCGTGCTGATTATCTTCCTAAGTTGGTTGGCATAGGAAAATGTGAAAGTGTTGGCCTGCTTAACGCTATCGTAGGGAAATGTTTTTAGCAATCCTAAGTAAGCTCTAATATGATTGAACGAAATATCAGGCGCAAGAGATATCTGATCAGCGCATACTCCAGACTGAACCATTCTTGTTTTCAACGAATCGATAATGTATTGTTGTCCTGAAACAAGCTGTGCTTCTTCAACCCCATCGACGTCAGCAGAACCGCCAGTGATTTTGAACCACGCAATGGCGTTAGGAGTACCCTGAGGGATTATCGAAGGAAAAAACTCATCACCTGAAGGGCCATATGTACTAAACAAAGACCTCGCGAGATAAGTATCAATTGGAATTGGAATATACTGATCTTTTGTGATCACACGATGACGACTTTCAAAATAAGACTTCAAGTTTGACAGAAATAAGTGTTGCAATGTACGATCTAATGTAACAGGAGAAGCTACCCTGGCGATAACAATCTCCTTGGCTAAAGGAATAAACTTTTCCAATTTTGAGCGGGGCATATCTGCTCTTTGCTGATCATGCTCTGAAACTCTGTACACGGAGATTTTTTTTGGACTGCCTATGTTGCTCAAGAACAATGGAGACAGGTAAATAGTACCAAAGCTAAACTGATTAGGATCAATGAATGGAAATAATCTCACATACTTTACCACGTCGGCTCTTTTTGCACAAGCACATAGCAATTCTCCCGTGCAATCACAACTATTAACCATAATTTTGACAATATCGCCACTAAGACATCCGAGCTTTTGTAAATCTGCTGTAGTTAAACAAGCAAACAACTGGTCATCATCATGATCAAACTCTGAGGCGGACTTAAACATATGTGTAAAAGAAAAAAGAGAGTCTTGCTGTAACTGTGCTGTTTTGAGTTCAAATGGCTGAGAATTTGCTGAAATATCGAGAATTCCTGAATTTTCGATTCCAAATGGGTTTATCTGAAGATCATTAATACTGGAGCTGCTGTTATCAACAAGTGTGGATGATGTTGACAGCTGGGAAAACCCTTTATTCAATTCTTGGTCCTCCATCGCCTCCAACACATTGTCTTTGGGCTCTTCTTGTCGTACAATTACCAACTTTGTTGTGTCGTCAATGAATCCTTGATCAACAGGTTCACAATGTAAGAATTTTCCGTTAAGAGTGGGTGATTTGTCACCTTTCCTGACGAAAACAGACTGAGGAGTGCAAGCACGTTCCTGAGCTAATAAATCAAGGAGCTTCTCTTTAGGGTAGCTCTCTAGTATGCGGTAGACCTCCTTAGGAAAGCCTATTATGGAAGTATTCAAGTGTAGCAGTTTTGTGGCTTGCTGTATAATGCATTGTTCCACTGTGAAGTCAGCACCATAGTCGTTAAGTAGTACCAGGCTGTTTAGCTCCACGATATTCTCATCCAACTCTGCCTTGACATAGACAGGAAACAATTTGCTCTCCTTAAATATATTGGACCCCAATAGCTGAATAGAAACAAACTCCCTGTCTGACTTAGCATCATCATCAAAGAGAGCCGTGTACATCTCGTTACTGACAGAGACAAACTCTACCCAACTTTCGGTGTCCAATGCCAGCTGGACTTTAGCTTTAATCGCCTGTGGAGTTCGTGCCGATTTTTTGTTTAGCAGTCCCGGCATAATTGAAAGTCAAAAAATTGTTTTGTGTTGTCTATGAAACCATTATATTGTGGAAATTCTCCTTAAGGACTGTTCAAGATTGTAACTAACCATATGACTACCTTGATCCCCACTCTTTTAACTAAATCCTGCGTTAACTCTTTCCTAATCAAGATTAGGTGGCTGAGCATATAATCGTGGCTAGATAATGTGGCTAGTATTTTGATCTACAACTTCAGATCACTTCCTTTAAGTGTTACAATACATTCCTAAATTAAGTATACAAAGTCATGACAAGAATACAATGTGCAAGTAAACAACAAAGTAATTAAGTGTAAAAGCGTGGCCAAAATAAGAGCTGCCTCAACTGATGTCTTTATTCTCATTGACGACCACAGCAGCTGCGGCGGCAGCAACAGCTGCAAAATCTGCCTCCCCCAAAACGTGTTTAACTGCAGATCCCTCAGTATCCACCATTGAAGACTCGTCAGCAGAGGATGACGTATCCTCACTGTCTGCATCATCATAAAATCCACTATCGATATTGTTCTCTTTGCCTTCAATCGAGATCGCTTTGTGATCTTGCTCCTCAGCAATCTCCATCTTTTTATCATTGACTAACTTGGCAGCCCAGTTTTCACGCACAGCAAAGTCAAACAAAGTCAGCTCTCCCAACACATCTTGCGCGCATAGTCTTTGTTCACGGGTCCACATTTCTTTCTTCGCTTCGTTAGACAAAGAGACCCAATTGTCGTATGCGTTCTTGAGCTTTTTTCGGTAAGCCCCAACACTAATACTTCCCAGCACCGGTAATCGTTGTTGTATGTCAGAGTTAGTATCTAGAAAATTCAATAAGGTCTCGTATGTTTGGAACGTGGGTGGATCATGAGGCCAATCAGAAGGTGGCAGGAAGAAAACAACCAACCTGCTAAACGACGGATGGGGAGGTAGGGTAGGTAGACCCAACTTACGATAAAACTGAAGCTGGAACATTTCCCTAACCCTATAAATCTTGCTCTGTTTCTTACGTCTTTCGCGGTTTTTCTGTTTCACATAGTCTCGTCTGTTATAGATCCTTGCTTTCTGTGCCCTTCTGGCCTTCACTTCCTCTGGATTCCCTCTTCGAGCAACATTAGCTCTCATGAGCTCGATTTGGTCAGCAGGATGCAACGGAGAACCCTTTCTGTTATCCAAATGGCGGCCAAGAGAGCCTGGATGTGCAAACGTCTTGCCACAAAATCGGCATATTTTCTTTGGGTCTACTCCTTCAGGCACGTCAAACAGCTTGATATCTGTTCCCGACTTCTCCGGGAGCTTGATGTTCAAATCAACAGGAGTTCTTGTAGAAGAACTGCGGACCTTAGAGGCCAGTTGCTTTACTTGCGTTCTCTGGTCAATCGACTTGGGTTGTTGCTGGCTTGCGATTTGTTGCTGATATGCCGCAACGGCAGCAGCAGCAGCAGAAATGTTGTCGTCCACTTTGGACGACTCGGCGGTAGTTCCCTGGCCAGTGATGGACGGATCGATCTGAAAATCTCCGTTCAGCGAGTTGAGATCCATCTCCTCAAACCCGTTCACACCCACTACATTGTGCACGTCCTCGCCATACTGTATCTGCTGGAAGTACTGGCTAACCTGGCTGTTGATTGACTGATGGTCGCGCTTGCCTTCGTCATCTATGTGGCTCGCGTGCACATCTCTAACCACAGCCTGTTCCAGGGGTCTCTGTCCTTGTTGTGATTCCTCGTCACCATCAATGCCCTGGTCTTCTTGTTCTCTTTCAACATTGTTTTCATTTTCTCCGGCTCTCTGGTGCTCTTTTATTTCTTCTCTATTGCCCTTCGCCTCTGAACGAGCAGGCATTCTACCTCTTTTGTTCTCTATTTGTACTTTTGATACCTTTTTCCCACTTTTCATACAAGGAATAACACTAAATTACAGGTATTTGACTGTTGTTCTTCTTGGCACGTAGGTTATTTAGTACGACAACTCTGCACCATTATTGATGATCAATTTTGTTTTATTTGCAGTTTTTTCCTGGCAGTGAAGTCAGAAAATTTGAAAAAATTTGAACGAGAACAGCTGCGCCACATAGAAAGGATGTATGGATCACGTGTATAGTTCACGTGCTTTATGTGGCGTATTATGGTGGCAGTGCATTCTTCTTCTAAACATTCATCAGTACAAGAAGGTAAGGTAAGGGTATCGAGTAAAGTAAACCAGTTGTACCAGCTTGTGGTGGACAATTGTTAGAACTTTCTGGTTGTCATTTATGCCCACAAACCATATACTGGCATAATTTGTGGTGAAACAGACTTTGGTTGATTGTATACCCCTGAAAGGGTGGGTTTCAAGAGAGGTCAGAGCAGGGAGTCTTGGTGGTGGTAGTTAAGGTACCCAGATTGGTCATTTTTTGGTATTTTTGAGACTCATGGTCCCATCAAAAGCTAGCAGCCGCAATGGATCCCACATCCGCGCTGGACCCACTCATCAAGGCAGTGTACCTCATGTACAAGACTGATCCTCAGTTTGAACCAAAGAGCGTTTCGGATTACTTGAATTCCTCAAAATTAAATCTTAGTCAGATTCTGTCCAACGACTCCTCCCACTCCAGAGGGTCCAAAAATACAAGACTAGGCTTTCACAAATCAGGAACCACTAAGGTTGAGACAATTTTCCACGAATTGGATGCCAGACTAGATGCCTTGAAAAGAGGTCATGATATTGGGCTTCATGACATCGGCGTTGATCTCGAAGCACAGCAGCCGTTCAAAGTGATGCTTATTGAATTTGATACCAAGTATGATAGAGCAAATGATAGGGATCTCAAGAAACTTGTAAACACCTTCCAGATGATCTCCTCGAAAACAATAGCGCTGACAGACCCCACAAACACTTCTCTCCACTTTTTGTATGTGGCGTATTTCATCGACCTGATTCTGAGTCTTCGGTCACAGCCTGAGCAGAGAAATGTTTTGCTTGCTCAAAGAGCTCAAGTGGTTTCCAAAAAGATAACTCCTCAGATCAAAATAAAAGAGCTTCCTAAATTTCAACTGATCTCATCAATATACAATGTTTCATTTCAACAGCTTACTAATAGGGCTTTCGCACTGAGAAGCAGCTGTCGAGAAATTGATATTTTGACTGAGCTAGAGAAAAAGAAGTCTTATAGACGGTATAAGCCAAGTGATTTTGAAGCAGATCGAAAATCTGATTACACGGATTGGCTCAGAGGAAAAGAAGCTTTTAATGAGAAGGCGCGCATTAGATTCTCTCAGGGAATGACATCCTTACCGGCCACTTCTGCTAGGCAGGTCAGTCCAGATAGTCCTTATATCTGCTTTGATTCCATCTTAGCTACTTTTTTGAAGTCGAATACAGGTATCAACAGTGTTGCATTAAGTATACTGAAGGATTGTTTACTTGTCTGGCAATTGGATGGCTATGAAGTTTATATTTCCGTTGTTAAAGCATACATGACAGCGTCACAAATCAAGGGCGATCCCTCGTTGAATTCAAAGGCAAGAGAAACAGCAAAAAAACTGTTAGAGTTCTGTTGCATGCCGTACAAGCCGGAGAGTTGGCCGATACCTATAAAGGACCAAGGTTTCATATTTGAGAAAATCTGCGGCTCATTAATGAAAAGTGTACTAAAAGAATTACCTGGGTTCTTTGATATTGAACGCTTGGGAGAGGTGTTAATTGGATTGATTCAAATTGATAATAATAGTCCGTTTGGCGTTTCCAAGGAGCTTAAGAAGCAGTTTTTTGATAGGCTGGCAGAGGTGCAGCGGGAAAGGTACAAGGAGAAGTTGAGCAACATTCCAAGAGGGCTTGAAGTTTCATTCAACGATGTTCTGAATCTACTGGAAAGTATTGTGGAGGATATATTATATCTTAACAATGCAGCTTTGAAGGATTTTGAGAGAAAACACGGTGAAGTTTGGAGCATTAGCTCTACAATAAAGCTTTATTTTGCCAGGCATGCTCTAACGGACACCCGAAATATAGTGAAGTTCATGACTAAGAGTTGTACTTTTGATCCCAATACAGGAAAGTTTTTTCGTACCTTGAAGGCGACGAATAATTTTGACTCATTTGATTCGATTCTAGATGATATGGTGGCTATTCGAGATCTTTCTTCGTTCCCGGTGCATGAATTTAGTCAGATTGTTGAGTCCTTCTTCTTTCCGGAGTACTATTCAAGATGCGTAGATTGGTGTAACGAATTGGCCCATCTTGCTGACTCCGTCGTAAAAGCTGATGAGTTTGAGCATTTGAAATCAGTTGGTTACAGCAAAAGTGTACCAGATCTCTTTGATCTGTATGAAAAATATTTGTCCGACGTTGAGAATCTTAGATGGGGAGACAGTGATCAAAATGCATTGATGTTTACCTTGGTTTATGAATCCATCTCAAACACATTAATTTCTTATGCCCAAAATTTGACTAATGATATAGTGGTTGATTTACTAGGAAGAAATGAGCTGGTTGGAAACATCTGTCCAGCTTACGTCAAGATTAACGACCTTTTCGCTGTGTTGAAGAAATTGGATACTATATTTCGAGATGATGTGTTGGATAGCTTCTCGAAGAATATTAGTCAAAATGTTGCTTTTCAGCAGTTTTCACAAAGAAAAGGAAAGCTGATTTCCATCAATATTCTGAAAGCTGAAAATATCGAAGACAAAGATACAGGAAAGCCGTTATCATCCTTTGTGAGACTTACGGGATGCATTGAAAATAGAACGCGGACCATTACTTTTGATGCTTATCCCGAATGGAATGAGGAATTCGAGGTGACATTCGATGATACCGAAGCTGAAGACTTGCAACTTCGAATATTCAGTGACCTGAGGAACAAAGAGTCGAGAATAGTAGAATCATTTGACTATCAGCTGAAATATGACGCAGAAAAGGAGAGTCATCAACAGTCAGTGAAATTGAGTCGAGGATCTAGCGTCAACTTGTATTTGACGTATGCGTTTGAGACCGTTAGAAACGATCCAGTATTCTTTATTGGGAGAACAAGAACAACTTTAATGAGATGTACAGAGAGAATAACTAAGCTGATTGTTTCCAAGTACAGCGATTTGATTAAGTCGACGTTTACTAGACAAAATTTGGAGGCTGCTTTTTCTCATTCACCAAATTTCCACAAGATAGGAGACTTTTTGAAAGCTGAGGATGACCCGATAAAAATCAATGATGTTGCAATTCGTGACCTCTGTTCTGCAGTTGATGATATGATTCTTATTTTGAGTGAGTGTCTTGAGCCTGTTGCAATTGACAATCTTGTCATAAGCACTTGGGCAATGATTGTTCATAACGCTACAAACTTGATATTACCTCCTCTGGCCGCAATCAAGTCCAAACGTATGGCTCTGCAGAGCCTTCCTTCTGGAGCCGACAAAAACATCCTCAACATTTTAACGGCGTCTGTCAGGAGCCTTAGTTTGTCGGGAAGATCGGAGTCTCCTATTCGGGTTGATGAGATGGAACGATTGGTGAGTTGGGTTTATCGACTCTTTGCCAGTATATGTTTGAATCTCGATACAAGTCTCCACCATAAATTGTATACCCCTGAGTTCCATCAGTTTATCAAAATGCGGTCTCTCTTCTACCTCAGTTATGAAGAGCTGCAGCAAGAATACGAGTTTGCTTTTTCTAGCTGCCGGGAGATTCTAACGTCCAAGTTAAGTCGGGCAGATGAGCTTACTGTAGACGGCAGCTTGAAGAGAACTACATCGGTTATGCGCCAGGGAACAAGACGTAGAAGATCCGAAGAGCTGAAAGAACAGTCTAACCATGAGGTGGAGAATGTTAATTTCACAATGAGAGAGCTAATTCTTCGTGTAATATTAGCTAAAGAACTAGCAAACTCTGTTGAGTACATCAACTCCAAGATGGATGAATTTGATAAGCTAACTCAGGACGTTCAGAACAAATTGAAGGTCAGAAAGTTACTCAAACCCAAGTCAGCCTCCAGAACCAAGCTGGATATTACCCCTGAAGCATAAGAGCTTTTAAGATCACATTCTTTTGAGTAATGTAAATTAGCTGCTCAGTAATTTTAATATGAAGTGAGGATAATTAATTATTTTTGTTAAATCGCGTATTTGCTTTGTATGTTACTCGAAAGGTGAAGCAGTAGGCTGATGTATCTATGAAAGCCGTCTACTAGAAGGCGATTGGGATAGCAGAAATGACCGTGGAGCCACAAGAACTAACACGACAGTTTAATAAAACCAGAGATAGTATGTGCTATTAGTTTTGGCATATTAGAAATGACTTAATCTCTACTAACATATTGATTCTCCTCAAAACAAGGTATTTTGAATAGTATCAAAGGGTCTAAAGTAATTGATGACTTGGAGGAGCCACGCTCCCAGATCAATAAGTTGAAGGATTGGATAGCAGAACAAAATAGGGCTGGCTATATAGCACCTTACGATCTCAGAAATTATTCCTCATCATTAGAGAATTTGGTACTTCAATTAGATGATCAGAAGAAACTGTATCGACAACAGAAGTTCAAGTTCACAACAAAACCTACACCCAAAAAGTCCCCAGACATCGAGCTACTAATACCCGCAGTGGCTGAATCAGAAAGCTTTCTGGATCCGGCACACTCTAATCTGAAAGGACTCAAAAGGACAATTGTCAGTAAATCCCTTAACATCTACATGAAAAATGTAAAAGACTCAATCATCATGGTTCCTGAGGCGGTATCATCAATCACGCTTGAAGATTGCAAGAATTGCGTTTTCCAAGTTTTGTCCAAAACGTATCTGTTCATGAACAATGTCACCGATAGTATTGTTTGTGCAGAAGCACAGCAGCTGCGAGTGCACCGTTCACACCGCTGTTTGATAGACACACTGATTTGCAGTCCTTTGTGCAGAATTGTAATCGAGGACTGCTCTTCGCTCACGTTCGTCAAGCGACAAGACAGACTTGAAATTGACGATTTTAGTCATCTAAATAAATCGGAGATCAATCCTCATTATGATCTTTTAGACACATGGAAATATCGAGACACCCTACATTCACTACTGGAAAGTATTCAGGAAGGATTGCTCACTGAGAGACTGGATGTCACAAGGTTGATGCAAAAGTGACAAGCTAATGTATAATCGCATAATTTAACTTAACTTAACTTAAAGTGCTCATCTGAAGAGTAGAAAAATAATTAGTTAATGAGTTGAAACTCTCGTTTGTAACGCTGTGCTGAGTGTTTTTGGCCCACCAAAACTACACTTGGATCTCTCAGCAAAGGCAATGTCTTCAATGCCATCAAATGACGGAAGCAAAGATGCGAAAGTGCCAGATATCACTACAACAGACGACCGGAATGAACCTTCGGCCGCTGAACGTATCAAGGAGCTTCGAAAACAACGACTCAGAGACACCATTTCCATTTCCACTTCATCAAACTCAGCGAGAAGATCATCTCATGTGTTACTCCCTTCGTTAGATTCTCCCATGAGGATCAGTTCCATAGGTATGGAGAATAAGAGGCGGCAAAAAATAGCTTTACAACCGGGTCATTCAGCTTTAGATTGGGAAGAAAGAAAAAGGGCGCCCAATATCAAAGGAAATATAGATCCCAGAGCTTTTCCACTACGTATCACGAAACAGGAGCTCAATAAACACAACACGAGGTCTGATTTCTGGATCTGCTTGAACCACAAAATTTACAACCTTACGCCATATTTGGACTTTCATCCAGGTGGCATTGACATACTAATGAAATGTGCAGGTGGTGATGGAACATCCCTGTTTTACAAGTATCACAGATGGGTCAACTATGAGAGAATTCTTGACGCGTGTTGGATTGGATTTCTGGTATAAAGATCATAATACAGTTAACAAAAAAGGTGGTTATCCACAAATCGCACAAATTGCGTATGAAAGTTCATTCTCGACTAAGAGCATACATCACAATAGGTAAACTGTCCTCACCAAAATCCAGTACCACCTCAACCACAGACCTGACAATATCATCATCATAGTCATCAAAATTATCAAAGATATCTGAGTACTGTTTCTTGAATGCCTGATAGTAAGGTTCTCGCTCCTTGATTGACATCCGCTCCCATGGCCTTGCAGAGGAGCTCGCAAAAATTTCATACAACATTCTTGGTTTTACTAGCTTATTTATAAACTCAGCACTTTTTGAAAGGTCAGATAGTCTTGCATAAAGCAGATCTTGAAGTCGTTCCTTTAGCGGTCTGATAAAATTCACATGCTCTGGTCTAAGGAAGTCCGTCTGCTGCTTCTTTGGTGGATTCATTATTCTGTTCTTAAGACCTTTGCTAAGTTTCGAGTTGGATTTCTTTTTTGGCGAGGATATGCGCTGTACCTGGTTTTCTTCTGTATCACTCCATCCTTCAGATTGTCTTTGATAAATTTGATTTAGCTTAGCCAGGCGAGCCCAGAACGATCTTGATTTTGGTTTGCCGCCGCTCATCTCTTCGAACTTATCCAGTTTTTTCGAGAATGCCAAACTATCAAATATCGGAGTGTCCGGGGCTTTAGAAGCTGGGGTTGGGGTTGGAGGATAATTCAATTGCAGGTCCACTAACGAAAAATTAGTTGGCTCTTTCAGTGATACTTTAGAGGCAATACATTTGTCATAGTAGTACTCCAATACTGCATTCTCTGTAAATTCATCGTGCGCTGTAGTATCGTCAGTATCATCCCCTTCAAGGCCTTCATCACGATCATTATGATAATCTTCCCCAAAATTTGTGGAGGCAGTTGTCGTCTTTGAAACATCGTATTCGGCATTCTGCCCCTCGTTCTTACTCTGAGGTGATGTGGTGAAGTTCGGTTCATAATCATCTGTTTGGTAATTGGCGTGCGTATTTGATTTTGCTTCGTTGGGGATCAATGATGAATGAGAAATAGCTGCAAAGTTCGTGGTGCTTTGGTTTGGTTTCTTAGCAGCGGGAGAGAGATCAATACTGAAATCTATTAAATCTGCTTCGATATCGGAGTCAATGTCGCTGAGATCACTGTCAATAGTCAAGGGATGATGTATCGTCTCTGGGTATTCAATAAATCGCTGCAGTTCGTCATCGTCGGCAAACGAATTATTAGGTTCTGCGATAAAGGAGCTGCTGAAAATGCTATTATATTTGTCTCCTGCACTCCAGTTGCGGACTGCAACTGTCCAGAAAAGAATCAGACTCGTTGCAGTTTTCGGGAAGTTTTCAAAAATAGAATCCTTGACTTTGAGGCAATAGCGTCCAAACTCTGTTCTGGGGCTTGCCATCTGAAAAACCGATTCTGGATTAGAACTCATCGAGATTAACTTCTGGGTATAAGAACGTTTTATCTCTTCTAGTTTTGCTGCTGGCGGTTGCAGCTTCAGTTTTTTCATTTCCTTCTTCAGCGCATCAATTACCTGCTCTTCTTGTTCGGAAGCGATGAACTCAGAAGAGAAAGCTAGACTGTCTATCTTTTCGGTTGCCTTCAAAGATTTGAAGGACATTCGTCTTCTTAGTTGAGTTGTCTTGTTTCGTTTTTTGTGCTTTGCTATAGTTGACTGCAGCAGATGGATGTAATCCCTAACTGGCGTCGATGTAATCTCATCCGGAAGCTTGAAGTGCTTAGCAAATTCACTAAAGGTAAAGGGAGTACTATCGAATTCTGGGATTATACGATCATGAGGGGTCTTTACAGGAGTAGAGCTCCAGAATTTCTTCTGCTCCGACCCGTTTGCTCCCTCTGGCGATAGAGGTTGAAACCAGGAGAACCGTCTACTGTCCGGCTTCTCAAGTGGGCATCCACTGCTCGATTCATTCACAGATGCTGGCCGCTCTGAGGTGCCCAAAAGGCCTAGTGAGTGACGAATATCAAGAGAATTCGATCCCACAGATAGAGGTCTGGACTTGCGTCTGGCAAGATATCCAGAACTAACACGTTTTCTTGTTGCCCTTATCATGCTGATGCCAATCTTTCCTCGCAGGTAGCCCTTGTCTACGGTAAGAAGGGCTAAGCGATTCAAATATGCGACCCGGAAAATTGAGACAAAACGATGGCTAAACGAAAATACCGGGAAGGATCCTCTACATTTGAACAACCTAAGCGTGAGATAAAATATCAGATGTAGAGGATCCATATAGATATATATCACTCCATCTGGGCTAGTAATCATATCGAAGAAGTCTCATTATTGATTCAAAGATTGACACAGATTTGAGACCTGTACTGTTTTTGTGCTAATTCTTGGGTCTGCAGCCTCAACTTCACCAAAGTGATTATCCAAATGACCAAAACTAGTTGTTTTCTCGAAAGTCCCTTCTTTTCAAAGCAAGTTTAGATTACAGTAGTCTGCTTTCCAGCTGTTTTTGTCTCTTTCACTCGTAGATGTTAATTTGCCAAATGGTGATTTTTGTTTTGCTTCATCTGAGCCGCACACTGACCCACGCGGAAATTTTTGTTTACAAATTGCCGCTTCAATCGATCAATCAGCAAAGCATTTATCTGGGGAGATCTGAGCGAAACGAGAGAGGAAACGAGGGGGGGATAGCCTCGTTACACATTTGTATCAATCACGTGCACGCTTAGATGCTTCGTCACTTGGGCTGAATAATTAAT
Source organism: Ogataea populi-albae (assembly GCA_030579375.1). Lineage (NCBI taxonomy): Eukaryota > Fungi > Ascomycota > Pichiomycetes > Pichiales > Pichiaceae > Ogataea > Ogataea populi-albae. Next base: position 439,061 of record JAKTQY010000006.1, read on the forward strand.
GTCACTTAGAATCTATACAAGTCCGAAAATATCAAGAAAAGCGAGCTCTAAATAAAAAACCGGTGAAAGTGTTGTATACTGGAAAAAAAGCCAACACCCAACCTAGAGAGTGCTCTTGCAGCACGAGTCTGCAGGAGCACTGCCAGTGGTGTCAGCGAAATACTGCGACTGGTTGAAACGGTTGTTTGACTGAGGAATGTCCAAAGCAGGGTTCTTCTCAAAGAAACCGAATGGAACCAGGGAAATTTCGTGTGCTTCAACAGGCATGACAGGGAAGTCCTCAACCCTTGGGATATGAGTGAACCCAAGAGTAGCCCAAACAACATTATCTGTGTTTCTGACCTTGTCATTACGTTCGGCCCAGACAGCCAAACCGGTGTCTTCCTGCGACTGGTTGGTAAATTCACCTGCAGCAAATAACTCGTCGTCTCTGTACTTTGTAACCCACAATTGCTGTGTAGCAAATATAGCTCTTCTAGAGTTATATGAGTCCTCATCAGCCATCAACATCTGTCTTGCAGGCATCGCGATCTTGTAGGCAACAGGCTTGTGGGAAATTGGGTTGATCACATTCTCGTTGATGATCTTATACGATCTGTTGGTGAATGGAGACTGGTCCACGTAACCTGCCTTTTCCATATATGTTCTTTCAGTGACAAATCCAACGTTGTACTTGTTGAGCTTGGTATTTTTTGGCATTCTGACAACGTCATCGAACACAACGGTGTTCTCATGGCCGTCAATAGCAGGATCAATCCTGAACGAAAGCATATGCTGGTGGTAGGCAGCCATCACGAGCGGACCAACATTGGATCCCCATGGCACTGTGATATCCTTTTCAATTGGCATGGTAGAAAGAATTCCTGTGGCTCTAACGTGAATTCTGATTTCACCTGCTTGATCAAAAATGATGTTCACGGCATATTCATAGTTGGCAAGAGTTGCAATGGTCTGAACAACAAACTCTCTCTTTCTAGCAACAACAGCGTTGTTAGTTCTATAGTTGACATGCTTATACAAGATACCATTGTCCTGTTCATGCATACAAACAGTACTAGCAATGAGAACTGGATCACCCTGGGCATTACTGGAATTGAGGTCCAAGTACTTGATGACACCCAAACAGTCACAACCAAGCTTCAAACTGTTACCATTAACTCCGAAACCACAGTCTCCCAAGTCAAACGCCTGCTTTCTGTGATAAGGAGCTCTAGGGTCACCATACGGAACAGTCATCTCCGAGAGAGAAAGTCTGTAAATTATAGATCTGCCTTTGAAATAAATATCGTAGATAGCAAAGCCCTCTCTAGCGGTCGGAACCACTCTGAACTCCCAGCCCTGCCATTTGACCTTGCTCCCCTCCATAGTGAAGCTTGGTCCCTCTGGCTGTTGAACAATCAAAGGCTTGAGAGGTCTCAAAGATTCGCCATTCAGATCTGGGTGATACTCAACGAATGGGAACTCGGTCCAAGGTTTTGTTTCAGTGATCGACTCATCTACACCACTAGGCAAATAATCCATTCTCACGAATTCAAGGCTCTTAATGTCAAACACTGGAGAAAACTTGAGAGGCAAAGAATAGTGATTAGACTCGGTGTGGTAGGCACTGGCCAAGTACATGTAGCACTGTACCAATAATCTCTTTTCGTTTGGATCGTCAGTACCGTATAACCAAGGGTCGCAAACAACTTTGACACTAGGAGGAAGCTTCAATTTTTCAATCTCCTTCTTGACAATTGGATGGGTGGTGGAGAGCTTCTCCATGGCTTCAACATCTTCAGCAATCAGAGGACCCACAACACCCTCTGCTAGTGGTTGGGTAGTGATCAGGTGGCCATGAGTGGTATTGACAAGCGCCTTGAAGAACGCGCGGTCCAGATAGTAGTAAACAAATGTGATTCTTGGAATCATGCGAGGAGTCACGCCGGCTCTCTCGGCCTCCAGGTACTTGATCATATCCTTCTTGGGAGGATCGAGTCTGTCAACCCTGACAAAGAAGGGCTTCACATTGCCCTTGACAGAGCTCTTCACCAGCTTTGTCGTGATGGCCACCTCACGTTCTGTAATAGGGTCAAATGGGTGTAGACCGGACATCTTATCAGGGTAGTGGCAGTAATAATTTGACTTGACTGTAGGATTGTGCGTATATGCAACCACCAGTGTAATTCCTAGCTCCCAGACAGTTCCAGATATTGACGATACTCTATCTGTGAATCTACGATTTCCCTTTCAGCTCCCGATATCTGGACTGTCCGTATTTTTGGCCCAATTCAGCCCTTATATATCGTCTCAAAAGCACAAAATTCAATTTCAAATCTTGATCGCTAATATTGCTAATAAAAGCTCTGTGATAGTGACAACGAAATTTTTATCCATTCCCAAATCGGGAAGTCGATGCGCATGTGCTACGTTGTGTAACAAAGTTAGACCTGTGAGACGCTTTGCTACGGGGCTAGGAGCCGTGTCGATAGGTAGAGGCTGATTTGCCGTAGATCTGGAGGTACCGGAGTCTGGCCGGGCCTGCTACTGCTTCTCGCCGCTCTACTCTCTTTCTGTTCAACACCTTCTACCCTACTACTCACCTCGTGTCACAGCCTAACCTCGTGATACCACTCTGCTGCACCCCAGTCTTAAATCTGCTTAAAGAGAAACTCCATCCACTCTATTCTTCCAACTGTCCTCACCGCATCAAACCTTTAGTGTTTAACGGCTGCACATACCTTGCAAGGCACTACTATGGAACAGCCTGTGAGGTAAGCGAGTGTTTGCCTGTATCAGGAAGGTGCAGCCAAATTCGTATAATTCGTCTCAGTCGAAAGTCAGGCTATGGAATTACATCTCTACACGCGAAAAACTTTTTTTTTTCTTGTTTTTTCTGCCTTCACCTTCTGTTTTGGTACGTATTCTGTTTGTAACCGGTGTTGGTGTTGTGTTTGGCATTCAGTATGGGATTCTTTATGGCTACAAACGCTGTCTGATGATAAATTTACGTGGGGAAATACTTTGGCCGTTTGCAGTCCTGCCTCTACTTCAGTCAAAAAAATCATCGTGGTCATCATGATCTCCACCAGCACCGTCGTACTGCAAGTCGCGACGATCAAATATTATTTTAGTGTCATGAGCCCGGCGCTCATCCCGTGCAAGGTTGTCCAGAATGTTGACAAGATCGCTCTCGGTCACCTTGCCTCGAAGTGCCCCGGTCTGAGCAAGCCTAAGCAGATACCCCTGCACCGCCTGAGCACGTTCAGGCTTCACCATCCGCACCCTCGACAGCCGTTCTTTGGCCTGCGGCTCCAAAATTTGCGCCAGAATCGTCTCGCCCGGATCAACACTGCCTCTGTAGTTAGTATCGTGTGTGTGAAGCTGCTCTTTTTTCCTGTCTGCCCGCCTTACCTCTGCTGCTCGCCTCCTTGCGCCGCTCCCCCGCCTTGAGAGTTCCGTTGCAGTTCCGCCAGTCTTGCTGCCCGTATGGCAGCTAGTTCTGAGTCATCCATCCCAGCTCTATTGTCCTATCTTTTCCTTCTTCCTTGCTCATCTACCTTTCTTAACACGGAAATCCCGTCAAAAAGACCATCCGGTGCTTTCTTCGTGAAAGTTTTGCGTCTATCGACCACAGCCCAAATTTTGAACTCGCGTCGATTTGTACTGTTTCGGGCTGTGTATTTTTTAACTCGGCTGTGCACTTTTTTTTATAACTCGGGCGCGCTATCTCAACTTAGCTGTATCAAAACCATCTTCCATATCGTATATGCCCATTGGTTTGGCTTCACACCAGGAACACCAATCACCGCCTCCAGATTTTTGTTTCTAGGTCTCAAATAAACCCAACACGCTTTTCAATGGATCGTGTTACGGCTTGGGATGAGCACAAACAGCCGCTGCTCACTACCCATGTTCAGGTTCAGGCAGCAGACACATCTATAGAACTGACCGATCTTGAGAGTATATCGCTCTCCCCAAAACATAACAGCAGCTCTGGTCGATCCAGCTTTGAGATAGAGGTTTCCCTGGACTCCTTTGATATCCCAATCGACAAGAAAAAGCTCCGTAAAGTCGTGGGATCCATCCCAACTGTCGCTTATCTTATCTGCTTCGTGGAACTCGCCGAAAGAGCCTCCTACTATGGACTTACTGGGTGCCTCAACAATTTTATACAACGTCCGCTTCCTGCAGGCTCAAGTACGGGTGCAGTTCTCGACCCAGCTTCAGACGAGAACGCTGGTGCTTTGGGTTTGGGACTGGAACTCGCCTCTTTCCTTACTCAGCTGCTCAGCTTTCTTGCCTATCTTACGCCTTTGTATGGAGGCTATGTAGCCGATACCAGACTGGGTAAGTTTCGCAGTGTATGGAGAGGCGTAATATACGGGGGAGTGGGCCATTTGTTGCTCCTTGTCGCAGCCTTACCTTTTGTTATCAGAATAGTGTGGCTCTCTTTTACTCTGACGGTGATAAGCATTGTGATGGTCGGTTTGAGTGCAGGTTTCATTAAACCGAACTTGCTTCCAATGCTAATGGATCAAAACGATAATGAAGGTGATAAAGTAATAAAGCTGGAGACTGGCGAATTGGTCCTGGTTGACCATAGTGCCACGCTCGAAAGAATGAGCTTGATATTTTACTTTTTTATCAATTTTGGTTGTTTCTTTTCGCTCACATCATCCTTCATTGAAAGGAAGTTTGGCTTTTGGTGCGTTTTTGCTCTCACCGCAGTGGTGTACTCTTTGCTACCGTTATTGTTGTTCTACTTGAAGCCAAGATTGAAGCTTACACAACCCAGCGGTACATCTATCTTTGATGAAGTTGCTCCTTTATTCAAAGTCTTGTTTCAAAAAGGATGGTTCAAGCGTGCTGTGAGCAACCAATTCTGGCAAGTATCCCCATCGCTATCACATGGATCGCTAACAGTGAATGACCTACGTTCGACTACGAAATCATGTATCATATTCTTGTACTTTATAATCTTCAATCTCAATGATGGATCCATTGCGTCAATACAAATTAGTCAGGCAGGATCAATGCAAACCAAAGGAATTCCTAATGACTTTTTCCAATCGTTCAATCCACTGGCTATACTTGTCCTTATACCCATTCAAGACTATCTTATATATCCATTTTTACGCTCCCGAGGAATTAGTTTTCCTCCTGTTTATCGAATTACTTTTGGGTTCTTTCTGGCTGCAATTGGGTCACTTGTTGGTGCTTATCTGCAGTATATTATTTACACAAGGAGCGCTTGTGGTTGGGATGGAGCAACAGAATGTTCGACGGTGGCACCCATTTCAGCGTGGTGGTGTGCGTGGATGTTCTCTTTGCAGGCCATGGGAGAATGTTTTGCCACAGTAACCGGCTATGAACTAGCGTATTCCAGATCACCAGCTTCTATGAAGAGCTTTGTTGTCGCCATTTTCTTGTGCTCGACAGCAGTAAGCAGCGTCATAGGTGAGCTGATAAGCTTTTGGGCCCGAGACCCATTTTTGTTTAGCATTTTTGCTTGGTGTGGCGGTCTCGGACTTGTATCGGCCCTTATTTTCTTCCTTCACTTCAAGAACCTTCATACAGAAAAGACAGTTGACGATGTGAAATAAAAGCCATATATGACTCCTCCTATATAGACAACACTCGAAAGAAAAAAATGCAACCTCTAAATAGATATTTGAGCACCGATTAGAAAGAAATGATCATCTACATCATAAATTAAGATATATACAAATTGTCATGATGTGAACGTCTTTAGGACAAACCAGCCTGTTTGATTTCGTTGATCTTTTCAAGATTAATCTCATCTAGTATTTTCTTTGCACCCCCTTCAATTAGGCTTAGAGCCAACTCACGGCCAAGATCGGAAGCTTCTTCATGAGTAGCAACGTGCTTTGTCATGCTCATCTCAATATTTTCCGTTCCTTCTGGGTTTAAAACAATCGCTTGCAAGTTTAAAACCTTTGTATACATATCGTAATGCGTCCAACAACCCACAGGGACGGAGCAACCACCTTCTAATGTTCTTAACAATTCTCTTTCAGCTAGACAGCACAATGTGGTAGACTCACACCCTATTTTCTGGCATATTTTTTTCATCGTAGTATCTCCTTTTCGGATCTCGACACCTAGTGCCCCTTGGCCCACAGCGTAGTACATTTCATCGGACTCCAAATATTGTGTTATTCTGTCGCGCAAATTTAGTCTCATGAGCCCTGCGGAAGCTAGGATGAGACAGGTATAGTCTGATTTTGGGTCATCCAACTTGGAAATTCTAGTGTTTATGTTCCCTCTAACGGACTTGAATCTCAACTTGGGGTGATTCTTAAGGAGCTGAGCTGATCTTCTAACAGAAGAGGTGCCCACCACGGAACCGTCAGGCAAATCTGACAGCGTTTTGTAAGGGGAGTTTGGCCTCATCACCAACGCATCTCTCGCATCTATATTGTGTTAGTAGGCCCGATTGGAATAGTGTAGAGAGAGCAAATGTTTCAGAAAAGTTCATTCCTCAACAAGAATTAGGAAGTCTAACGTCTAAATTAAAAAAAACTTGAATCATCATCTTGGACAAATAGCTCTCTCTCTCTCTCAGTGGTTTTCTACAATACATACCTTCTCTTGCTAATATGCATCCTAACTCGTAACCATCAGGTAGTTGAGTAGGCATATCTTTCAATGAATGCACAATCATGTCTATTTGATCGAATTCGCCAACGCTCTGAGTCAAAAGTACCTCCAATTCTTTGGTCCATAAAGCCTTGCCTCCGAAAGAATACAAGGGTCTGTTTTGCACCTGATCTCCAAGCGTGCTCACTGTGACAATCGGTGTTTGGAAATTTGGGTAATACTTCTTAATTGTGTCACCGACGATTTCCGACTGGTTAACAGCCAACTGGGATCTGCGCGAGCCTATCTTCACGCACAAGCTTTTGATGCCAAGTTCCTTTTCGTCCGGCGTCAGTTCCGGTTTAGGGTTATGTTGTGGCGAGGTCGAGGACTGGTCTAAATCACTGCTGGCGGACGAGTCTGCAACGAATCCCGGATCGGTGTTGGACATGCTAAGTTGTTGCTGAGGCGCTTTCTGGACCGACGTGGAAGACCCTAGCGTGTGAATATTGTGAAGCGAGGTCAGTGGGGCCTGGTGCAACGGGGAGGATAACATTTGGTTAGCGGGATTGCAGTCGTACAACAAACAAACAATGTAGAATGTGGGCGAAACAAAACGCAACAACAACTGTTCCGCAAGCCTGGTCTGTTCACAGGTTGTAACTGTGCCTGTATATGAGCTGCAAGGTTCCTTCACACCTGTTTAGATGCAAAGAAACTATCACTTCCGTCTTCCCACTCTGGTAGGTCGACAAAAAAATGCTCGGTGAAAAATTATTGCACTATCCACCAGGAAAAAAACTTTAAACTTCTGGCTTGGTTACACGTAAACGACGGCAGGTACAAGGACGAAAAACAGTCACTACCGCAACAGTTCAACTAACCACAAGTATACTTGTATCTGCTCAACTGACTTGTGATCTAGATTTGCAACGACGAAGCTCTTGCAAATCGACAGTTACAAACTCAACAAACTGTTATGTTCTGCTATTATCTTGTATACCTCCTCCACCAATAATCTTGTAGCGGATGCTAATGACGTCCTTAGCTTTTCAAACTTCACCACACCTATCTATCTGTGTGATACTAGATGCTTCAACTGCTTTTATGCCACAAACCCTCCTCAGTCTGCTCCAATTCTCCCTATCAAAGAACAAGACCTAACAATTACATTAACAAAACAAATTAAATCTTCCCACCGGCTCTAAAACCTTAAATGTTTGTGGGGCCTCAATAGGCTGGAACAGGGCAAAAAAACCACTTTGCCGGCGGCGCTCGGGGCGGCGGATTCGCTATCCGTCTTGAGAAGGTATTGCAGCCAATCAGAAAATACTTTAATGTCATGTGGCATCGACACCAACAGATTGTCGACGGGTGTCAACGTCGCTGGTGGAAGAGCTGGGAATCGGAAAAGAGCAAGCTTCTTTTGGATCGACACAGCAAACACCCGTACACATGTATTCTCTGGCTCTACTAAGAGATATTATATATATGTATGTGTTCTGTATCGAGACCAAACCCCGTCATTAGATGTTGGGTCAGGTAGACTTGCATGTATCTGAAACGAACCAGTTTTGCAGCGAATATTGTGCTTGCTTGAAACGGGGATGTCTTTGCTTGCAACAGTGCTGTTGTATTCCGTGGTGATGGGCATCAGGTAAGTGCCTTGCTGCGTCGACCCCACAAAATCATTTCTTTGGCTAACATAACACCCTACAGCTCGTTTCTGTCGGGCCTGCTGCCGCTGGCGGTCAGACTGTCGTCTACAACGCTCAATTACGTTTCTATTTTCAGCGTTGGCCTTCTCATATCCTCGTCGCTGACCCTTATCATCCCCGAGGGCCTGGAACACTACACTGTCAGCGAGCCGATCGGCATCTGGCTCCTGCTGGGGTTCATGACCCTCTTTATTGTGGACTCCATCTCCAACATTCTCAACAACCACACTCATAACGACGAAGTAGCGTCATCCCTGGATTCCTATTCCTTGTCTGACTTTTCCTCCTCCTCGTCCAGGATTTTACCTCCACTCTCCTCGTCATCCGCACTGCCCGTTTCTAACAGCTCTCATAAACCCTCTCAGGATCTCCAAAAATCTCTCTGGTTGGCTCCCTTCAAAAACTCTACCACCCTTGGACTCATAATACACTCGCTCAGCGATGGAATCGCCTTGGCCTCCTCCATTATCGCCTCTTCCGACTCCGCAGGAAGCTTCAAATCAGCATTGGTTGTGTTTGCCATATTTATCCACAAATTACCTACAGCTTTCGCGTTATCGACACTTCTAATGAACGATTTTACTCCGAAAAAGGAGATCATCTGGCATTTGGGGGTTTTCTCAGCCAGCGCACCTATCGGAGCTTATCTGACTTATCTACTTGTTACATATGTGGTGCATCAAGATCTCAACGAAATGTCTGGTGAGTTGCTTGTTTTCAGTGGAGGCTCGTTCCTTTTTGTTGGATTCCATGCTCTTCATGAAATATCGTCTAAAAATAGTGTAGGAATAAGACGGAAAACGGAATGGCTCAATTTGCTTATTTGCGTCTGCGGAATGATTGTTCCTACTTTTATCACGCTCATACAGGATGAATGATAACCTGCGTTTCACTACTTTATACATCTTTAGTTTGCACATATGTACTATAATAGCCAAAGGTATCTACCTACGCTGTACACTTTTCCTCCTCAACCACTTTTCTTTCTTCCCACTAACTTTACTCTCAGGGACCGTGAGCACCTTGTTATTTAGCTTTAACACTTTCACATTGATAGGACCTTTCTTCAACGAATCCCCATTCATCAGGCGAGCCTGCTTCAACTTTGCCGCCATCAGCTGCTTTTTCGTCTGTTGTAGTGTGGCATCATCATCGAACACAATCTTTCTGGATTTTCGCACATCCTGAGTTTCCTGAACTTCTTCCTGTTCGTAGGACTCCAATAGCGCTCTAGGTAATTCGTGTGGAATATCAGGTTCTTTTTCTTCCGTCTTCGATTTGCGAGCACTTATCTGCTTCTGTAGCATCATTTCTCGCTCTCTCCTGTGCTGTTTCTCCTTCTGTCGTTGCTCCAAAACGGCCTGTTCCTCTATCTTCCTCTTCTCAATTACAAACTGGCGTCCAGATCCTATTCCTTCCTCCTCAGGAGCCCCATCATCTTCAGAATCTTCGCTATCGCTGCTCTCTGGTTGTTGTCTCTGTGCAGTTTCCTTGAACTCTGGCTCGTCATCGCCGAACTTTTTATGGCTTCTAGTCCGACGCGACGGTACATCCTGTTGTGTGATACTCATCTATATATTTCGGCTGTCACTTCACTACTCAACCCCAGCTGTTATAAGTCAAGATATAAAGATCTCAAAGCTATTGTATTAATCGTATATCAGGAATAAAATTTTCATGCACCAAAAAAAAAAATGTAGGATCGCTTTTGGAGCGGCTCCTCAACTTTTAGCGAAGACGGCGCTGACAAAGTGGACAGGATTCACAAAGAACGGTCCTGCTGATTACAATTGATGAATCCAAGAGCACAAAGAGCGCGATACCACAAATACGCTAGCTTGTCACCATTTCCCGTATAATAGAGCACCATACTAACGATTATCAAAAGAATCACCCCTGCAAGCACAATATAAAACGTGTAGGAGTTCAAATAGTCAGAAAACCATGAAGGAATATTACCAGGAGGCGGGCTATTCTCAGATCCACCCAAAAATCTGCACAGTAATCCTCTCAAGCCGCGAGGAACTGATGGAACAAGCTCCGTGGGAGGGATTGCTGAAGGAAGATCGGCAAGATGCCCGTCTTCAAGTAACCCTTGAGTAGTGAAAAAGTCTGCATCTGGTCCTTTCGCCACTATTGTTGCACTAGGAAAGTCCTCATTCCAACGAGTTTCGTAGTTCTGATCACTAGTAGATCCGTATGTTGTTCCTGACATGATGTTGGCTCGCTTTCAAGATGATGTTGTGGACAAGAGAAAGTAGTTTGGAAATTTTCAATTTGGAATTAGCGCCCAAAATAAGCTACATCTTGATTTTTGAGCTAGAGAGCCAAACAAATGATTAGTACTTGCTATAAAGTTTCCCTTATTATGACAGACACAACAAGGGCAATAACAAAAACTATGATATAGATATATAGGGTCTTATGGGACAGGCAGGAGCGTGAGCGAGTATCTGAGGTGGTTACTGGAAGGATAGGTCTTGACTCTGCTTCGTCGAAAGGAGATAAAGTAGCAAACCACTTCAATGACCGAGCAACTGCGGCTCCCCAAACCCTGCTTTTTCCTACTGGGGTATTGTCTCTGTTTTCCGGTACAGGAACAGATTCAACAGGGGCAGCTAAAGTAGATGGTCTTTCCTCGGATGGAATCTCTTCGTAGGCAGTCGAGCCGTAATTTTGATTCAACATCCCCTGGTCTGGATGCAATGAGTCTTCCATACCCGTATTCTGATATTCATGATCCTCATTTGTTTCATCGTTGTTTGCCGCTCCTCGTTCTACCTCCGACAAATCATCAAATGCAGTTTTGATCTTTCGTGGACTTCTTGATTTGCTAGGGGAAGATAATCTGTTTTGCAACCTAGTGAGGGTGGAAGTGATCGAACTCGACGTTCTGGGCCTTGAGTCCTCACTATGGGACCTAATGTTTATGACCATTTTGTTGTTTCAAAAGCTAGTACAATCACTGATAAACAAGTAGGATGATTGATACAAGATGAATGTTGATTTGGCGTATAAGAATAATATATAGAGGGCGCTAGCAAAATTTATAAAATCTTTCTAGGAGACAATAATCTTTCTACATAGTTGGAAAAAGGCCACACAAGAAGATGGAATGTTAAACTAAGGTGTACCCGCCATCGACCACAATATCCGTGCCTGTGCAGTAGGTGGATGCATCGCTTGCTAGAAACAGATAGGCGCCAGTAAGCTCTTTTGGAATTGCCAATCTGCCTAAAGGAATAAAACGCACCCATTTCTCGAGCAGATGAGGGGGAAGCTTGTCCACAAGCTCTGTCTTGACATATCCTGGGGACACTGAGTTCACTCTAGCAAATCCTGCCCATTCTATAGCAAGAGATTTTGCGTAGTGAATCACAGCAGCTTTGCAAGCGTTATAAGGGGCCTGAAGCTGGGGGAAGTTTACTATGTGGCCAGATATAGATGACGTCACGATGAAAGAGCCAAAGCCCTGCTTTTTGAATACCCTTCCAACAGAACGGGCACAATAATGGACGGCATCGAGGTCGATGCTGAACAGGCTTCTCCAACGCGCGATCGCCTCGTCATCGTCTTCGATGTCCAGAATGTCACCAGAGTCCCAGGCAACACCTGCATTGGCGACAAACACATCAATACGTCCCAGTTCCTCCAGGATCTTGTCGGTGGTTGCGTGCACAGCCTTTATGTCGTCGACCGCGCACTTGTATGCCTTGCATTCCACCCCATAACGAGCCTTTATTTCCTCCACCTTGTCGTCGACAGGTGTGGAGTTGTAGTATATCACCACCGTGGCCCCAGCGCTCGCATATGCCTCCACAACTGCAAGTCCTATGCCCTTGGATGCGCCAGTAACCACTGCCACTTTTCCCTTCAGCGAGAACAGCTCCAACGTCGACCCAGGCAGCTCAGGATCCGGTCTAGGAAGTGCTCCAGTGTCTACTATGTGCGATTTGAACGTCGTCTCTTCCGTCATCACTGATCCTTGCTCTAATCTCCAATTTTTTTGTCAAGTCTTTTCCGAACCTTTCCAATGTTTTTGTGGCTTAGATACCTATCTGGATATTAATTTGGCTTGCTTCGGTCCAAATGAGCAGCTTATGTCGCCTCTAACACTTCAAAACCAATTTCCAGCAATCAATGCAACTTCAATCTGTTTGCTCTTGGCTGATTCTTCCACGTTTCTCCACTTTTCCCAACTTTCAACCTCTACGTTTCCATCTTTGGTGTCTCATACAGGCAGAATCCCCACTATTTATACTGAGCCTATTAGTTCAATTTTCATAATTTTTCAATTCGGGCGCGGTTTGGCTATTATGACGTAATAGTCCCGGATTGCCAGTTCGAGATTGGTGTCCCAACCTGGTTGCCTGTATATACAACTATACAAACGAGTGATGTCACAGACGATATCACAGAACTCAAACAGAATGAACCACCGCTTTCAGTGTCGTTGAACCGACATTGTTTGACGAGAATTGACAATCTCACTAAATGTTTTTCCCCGGGCATTTCTGATCGATAGCCACTGTTTGCAACTTGTCTCTATTGTCTATACTTACCTGAAACAGCTAAAAACTGCCTGGTTCACTGGTAGGCACTATATACCGTGGATACCGAAGTTTTTATCCTGACCCTGGCTTTATTGCATAACAGTACATCCTCGTTCTTTGAGCAGAATCACCAAATCTCAAACGGGTCTCGTTTATTAGATCCAACGCTATCACCGATCCAACACTGCCACAAAAGTCGACAGACAGATGGGCGTCGATCGACTTGAAATACAAATTTTTAACCGTCGCGTCGATCGACGTTGGTCGTGTGTGGCTCATTGTGAGAGGGCTCTGAGGTAAACAAACCAAACAACAAGTAGTTTGTTTGATCTTAAGAGGCTCCCTATGAAAGAGAGGTGTTCCATGCGGCCTCCTGGTATCCATCAAAGACACATCATTTGGCGTGTTGGAGCATCACGAACACATCACTTGCTGGCTTGCATGATATTGCTTGGCCCTTTTCCAGCCAACTGAAGTCCCAGACTCTTCATAATGAGCACTCTCAGCAGCCACCATCCTGGGACCTCCGAACCTATGGCAGCATTGTCGGGGCCTGGAGCCTCTAACACGTCGCCTTCCACACTCACAGCACCCACAGTGGCACCAGTGGTCTCTGATCGCTTAATAGCGTCCTCCAGACTTACGACTGGACGCCAAACAACTGCTGCGCCGCGTCGTCTCAAGTCTCCATCGAAATCAGGATCCGATTTGCGGCAGAAGTCTCCTCGCAAAAGTACTCGCATTGACCACAACAGGGTCTCTGTTTTCAATAGGCTCAGTCTGCGGAAATCGACGGCGCCGTCGTCTGATATTTCGCCTCTTCGCAATCACAAAAGATGGAAAATCACAGACTTCGAACTGGGAAGAAAACTAGGCAAGGGTAAGTTCGGTAAAGTGTTCTGTGTGAGGGAGATTGAGAGTGGATTTGTGTGTGCTCTCAAGGTGATGGATAAAAAGGAGCTGATGTCATACAAAGTTGAAAAGCAGTTTGTACGCGAGATCGAGATCCAAGCCAATATCCGCCATATCAACTGTCTCCGTCTTTATGGCTGGTTCTACGATAGCAAAAACGTTTACCTCATACTCGAGTATGCCGCAGAGGGCGAGTTGTATAAATTGCTCAAGTCCAAAAAAAGGTTCGACGAGCCAACCACTTCTGACTACATATTTCAGGTCGCTAGTGCTCTCAACTACCTCCACAAGAAACATATTGTTCATAGAGATCTCAAGCCGGAAAACATCCTCTTGCATTTCAACAACCAGATCAAGCTTTCCGACTTTGGATGGTCTGTGTACGCTCCTAATAACAGTCGAAGAACGACCATGTGTGGCACTCTGGATTATCTACCTCCCGAGATGGTCGAGGCCAGAACCCACGACGAAAAAGTTGATGTCTGGGCTCTGGGCGTCCTGATGTACGAGTGTCTTGTTGGTAGGCCACCTTTCGAAGAGGAAAACTCAAATATGACCTATAAAAGAATCGCGAAGGTTGACTTGAAGATCCCTTCTTTTGTCTCTCCTGATGCTGCTGATCTTATAAGGAAGCTGCTGAGATACGACCCAGAGAAACGCTTCAAGCTGAGCGATGTCGGATCCCATCCCTGGATAGCAAGAACACGCCCTTACTGGCCTAGTAGTAGAGCATCGAAAGATTAGTTATCGCCATAATTATATTACATCTATGTACATGAACTTCAGGCTAGCCTTCTGTTGTTTCTAATAACTTTTGGCAGTCCCTTTATATGTGAGCGATCTTGATCTGTCATTATCAGAAACACTCTTCCAGACTGATTCATACGTCCCGTTCTTCCTGCTCTGTGAACCAAGTCGATGGATGTTTTTGGAACATCAAGCAAAATAACGTTCCTAATACCTGTGAAGTTGAGACCTCTTGAGACGAGGTCTGTACACACAAGCACCTTCAGTACAGGTCGAGAGTCCTTCTCAAGAGGTTTGGGTGGTTCAATAAACTCTTTTACTTTGTCTTTTCTAGACTCAACTGTGTCCTCAGAACTAATATATTGAACATTGTGACTGTAGGTGGTTCTCAGCTTCTCTGCCACCTTTTCGCATGTCTCCTTATTGTTCACAAATACAATAACTCTCTTCTCGTATCCCTGTTCCGTACCATCGCAGTGAATAGCATACAATGCTTGAGCCAATGCCTTCATTTTCGAGCCCTTGTATGGAGAAACGCTGGCATTAATTACACGAAACTCAATCGCCTTTGGCAGTTTGTGTAAAGAAGGAGTTGTAATTGGAATAGCTGTAGGGAACAGCTTTGAGATGGTTTTGTTAAAATCACTAGGTATAGTTGCAGAAACAAAAACCAAGTCCTCTAGATTCTGCATATATTTGATAACGCCATATGTGTCTGTCACCCAAGATTGGTCCATCAGCGTATCGGCTTCATCTACCACGCAGAAACTCACAGATCCTAGCAGGGACTTTGGATTACGGATGGAATCATATTTTGTTAAGGAGATCAGCTTACCGGGAGTAGTGATCATGATATCAATTCCCACCTTGAAGTGCTCAATGAACTCTTTGAAATTTGAATCTGTATCCCATTTGAATGTGGTTGTGCCCAGCAACTTTGACGCAGCAGATACAGTTGTATATACCTGATCAACAAGCTCGTGTGTCGGGAGCATTATTATGTTTCTGATGCCTGCCTTTTTGCGTGAATTATCGCCTCCGTAAGTGGCTTGATCGTCCACTTCCTGAATACGTTCGTTCTCCTTGAGTTTGTGGAACATCGGAGCAAGATATGCCCATGTTTTTCCAGACCCGGTTTCTGCTGCTAGCGTATACACCTTCAGAAAGTCTCCTGATCGTCTAGAAGCGTTAAGCACCTTGATAGCGGCCGTTTGAATAGGTGTTGGTCGAATAATGAGTCCGTTGAGCTCATCATTTGTCTTCCTTTTTTTGGTAGTACTGATAAAGTTCTGTGATCTTAAAACAGTGTGTTCCTTAACCTCGTTTATGAGAGCTGTTCTCACTTCTGGAAGCAGTCTCAGTTCGTTGAAATCTGTGATTTGAGATATTAGCTTCGCTAACCCTTTTCTTTTCTCTTCAACCGGTAGTTTCAGTCCAGAGTAGCTTCCAAATTTGTATGGCGGCAGTTGATCATCTTTTTTGTTTGAATTTCGGCTCTCAGTCTTGGGAATCTGTAATTTTCGACCTTTTGTCTGCTTGTAGGATTTCTTTCTGAGCACCGCATATCCGCGCATCCATTTCAAGCCAGTCGGCGAATTTAGAAAAGAGATCCTCCCCGTAAACATCAGCAGCCTTTTTCTCATTAACATTATATGTCTCTGGTTCTTCTCATTACCTTATCCTTGATTTTCAGCCCAATATCTTTGCATTTTATTACCATCAAGGTCCAATTGATCTTATAACTGACTCCCTTCTCCTCTCCTACCTTACTGAAAAATTTTGGAGATTTTGATTTGATTATGTAATCATTTATTACCCTGATGTGTTTTTTTCTCATTTCGTCGAAAACCTCTTTCCATTAGCTACTTCAACTCCTACAATCGTTAATTAAGCACGAAGGAGCCCTTTGTCCGCCACTTGACACCAGAATCACGGATAGAGGTATAAATAATGTCGTCATTAGCAGAATTGGTGTCGAAATTGCAGATATATACCAAATCAGACTGTCATAAACAGGTGTATGAATTGGGCATAGACATTTTGAAGAAAGACCCATCCAATCTGGACGCTCTAAGACAATGCTTGGTGGCTTTGATCAACCTTGACAGCTATGACAGGGCATGCGAATTGCTAAAATCTTACAGTCAACTGGCATCGAACGATGCTGGCTCGCTTTTGATCGAGAAAGCGTACATATACTACAAGACCAAGAACGAAGAATCGTTAATAGGCCTTCAGAAAGAAAAGGCAAACGAGGGCCGCGGTTACAAACATATTCTAGCTCAATATTACTACTCTGTAGGTCAGAGTCGGAAATCACTAGAAATATATAAAGAATTGGTTCGCGACTGCCCCGACTATGAACATGCGGACCTCAGTGTCAATGAGCGGGCAGTGCTTTCGCAACTCAAGCATTTCTCGCCTGGTGATTTGTCAACGGCCACCACGCCAGATAACCCCAACTCCTACGACCAGACTTTCAACAACGGCATGATCAAATTGGAAGAAGGTGATATCTCCTCGGCTTTCGCCCTTTTCGAAAATGCTCGTCATCAATGCGAGATTGCAACTCAAGATCTGACTGAGGATGAAAAGCTTGGAGAGCTAGTTCCTATAGAAATCCAAATTGCGTACATGAAACAGTTGATAGGAGAGTATGAAGAAGCGGAGGAAATGCTCAAGAAATATAGCGTGAAAGTGTTGAAAGACCTCACGCAAAAGCTCTTGATAACTAATAACCTAATGTCATTGAAGACGGATTTGAACAGTTACAATCCGGCATTACTATATCGTGAACTTGATTTTCCTCTGTCATTGCATTTGTCTTCTGAAAAGCTTTCTCTTCCACAGCTAGCGAAATTGCGAAGAGCTGAGAGTTTCCTAGCGTTCAAATCTGGTAAAGACTTAACCAAATCTGCCAAAAAATTTAATAAACTATTCCCTGCTTCTGCCTTACCGTCAGCATTAAGCTCCTTATCTAAGATTAGTGGCTTTGACAAAGTGGATTTAACGAGCTCCTCAAATGTGAAGGTACTATTCAAGTTCGCTTTGGATCATCCTTCTGATATTCCTTTGAGCTTACTAGCTTGTCAGAGTTCTATCAATGCAGGAAAACCGCAGAATGCTGTTCTTTTACTAGAAAACTTGATTCATTTTGATTCCTCTCTTCTAGTCATACCAGCGATTGCTTGTGTGTTGATTGCTCTATATGAAGAACTGGATAGAAAGAACTCCAAAATTCAATTTTTGGGAAATCTCTACGATGAGTTGATGAAAATAGATGATTTTGATCCAGAGCAACAGAAACTCATTCAATTTGCTGCATTCCAGTTACTACCATTTGATGAGTTGAAAGCAAAGGATTTGTTTTTGAAGCTGAAATCCTCAGACTCAACGGATGGCCTTACGTCAGTTGTGTTAGGTGAGAAATCTGATCGAGAATTTGGAGGGGTGGAGTCATTGATAAATGGAATAGATGTAGAGCAGCTGACTGAACAGGGGCTACAACCTCTACTGAACTCTAGTCTGCGTAACCCTACATCGCAGACAAACTCATCAGCTGGCAAGATCAAGAAGAGAACAAGATCAAAGCCAAAGAAGTTGCCTACAGACTTGACGAGAAAAATTGACCCTGAACGGTGGTTAGCTTTGAAAGATCGGTCATACTACAAACCAAAGAAGGGAAAAAAAGCAAAAGACACGCAAGGAGGAGTGGTTGATGCTGTCGCAGAGCAATCTCTCAATATTTCTAGTTCTTCTACTGTTGGGACCAAAAAGGCCGCGGTAAAGAAGGGAAAGAAAAAAGGAAGAAAGTAAGTATTAATATATTGCACCAAGTACATAATCGCTGTGTTATTATACAAGTTAGTAGAACTTTCGTTTCATGTGAACAAAGTATCCTCGTCTCTCAAGTATTCTCCTATATCGCCCTGTCTATAAGCGACGATAGCTGTTGGTTGGACGTTTCTTGCCTCGACTGTCGATTTAGCTGAAACTCCGAAACCAAGAGGTATGTCGGTCATGGAGAATATAATTACACCTGCGTGCTCGGGAATATCTTCGCTCATCTTCCCTATGTGAGCTTTCAGAACATGGTTTCCGTATAAAAATGGCATCTCTCCGTTCTGCTTGATCCAGATCTTGTATTTAGCATACTGTGCAAGATACTTCAAAGCTGTAATGTGAAGCCTAAATTTACCTGTTTTTGTAAACTTTCCAAGACATAGTCCTAGCGACATCAAGTTAGGTCTAGCAACAGAAGTTGCTAGCTTGGCTATTTTCTCGCTCACATAATAAACTCTGTCTTTTTGTAGACGGAACACATGAGGGTCATTCTTGTTGTCTACCAATAGTGCTATATTCCGCCCAACATAATTGGCCAGCTTTTCAAATACCACCTTTGTTTCTTCTTCTGTGAGCGATCTCATACTTTGATTCGTAGGTTATACTTCTTTATAGAAGGTTATCTAGTGAAACTACTTCAAGATCCGTTATATAGGTAAGCTCTTAATAGATATCACTTTTGAAAAATTTTCACATCCTTGCACTGACAGATCTCGCTATCAAAGATTTCTTCAACAAAGTTGAAATGAAAGGTGAAGAAAGGCTTTGATGCTATGATAGATCAAGTAAAGACGAAGGACTTAACTGAGGCGATGTCCGAAGAGCTTAAAGAGAAAATATCCACAGAGAACTCAAATTTGCCGGATGCTGGCGTTGTGGAAGCGGTTTCTGGGCAGGAGAATAGAGACGTTGAGAGCTCCGAACCAAGTACTAGAGACGACGAGCAAGAAGAGTCGGGTATCGACAAGAAACGCGGTTCTAAATGGTTACGAACAAGAAAAGGGGACGTTATCGGAGACACACCAAAAAGACAGCGGCTTTTGGAGAAGAATCCGGACACGTGGGTACGTTTTTATAAAAGATTCTAACTTGGAGTCAGGATAAAATGAGACTGTCCAAGTTAGATATCTGTATGAGCATCACGATAGGCATACTAACGAAAAATTTAGACGTATATTGAATGAGGATGGTACTCCAAGATACGAAAATGAGCAAAGGCGGCCAAAGAAAAAGGTTGCTTGCATGATTGGGTACTGTGGTACCGGGTATCATGGAATGCAACTCAATCCAGGGGCCAAGACAATTGAGGGAGAGCTGTTTGATGCATTTATAAAAGCAGGTGCAATCTCAAAAAATAATTCAAATGATATAAAGAAGTCAGGATTTATGAGGGCAGCCAGAACTGATAAGGGGGTCCATGCTGCTGGAAATGTTGTTTCTTTGAAGATGATTGTGGAGGATGCCGACATCGTTGAGAGAATTAACAGTTATCTTCCCGATCAAATTAGAGTCTGGGGATTTGAGAGAGTTAATAAGGCGTTTGACTGCAGGAAGTTGTGTTCTTCGAGAGTGTATGAGTACCTGATGCCTACATATTCTTTTCTTCCTCCAAGACCTGGAAGTCCTTTGGCCAGACGGCTTTCCGAGACTGAGCAGGAGTCTCCTGGGTATTTAAGACCAGACCCTGAGGGAGAACTTTTCTGGAAAGAGTTGATGGCAAAGTTTGCCGAAGAAGGGATTACTGACCATGAGTTGACCCAGATTCAGGAGGCAAATAAGGAAGGTCTATCATTGACTGTTCCTCTTGAGATTGCAGAAAGCAAAGCTAAGAAGCTTTCTAATGAGGCGCGGCGAAAATTCCGTATATCCTCAGATAAATTAGAGCAGGTGAGAACAGCTCTAAAGCTCTATACTGGGTCTCACAATTTCTACAATTTTACGAATGGGAAGGACTACCGTGACGCATCATCTCGGCGGTTCATGAAAACTCTAACAGTAAGTGATCCCATCGTGGTAGAGGGCACAGAGTGGGTGTCGATAAAGATTCATGGGCAGTCGTTTATGTTGCATCAGATCCGTAAGATGATTGGAATGGCCACTCTTGTGGTGCGCACAGGGTGTCCCATGGAAAAAATCACTGAAGCGTTTGGACCCACAAAAGTGAACATTCCGAAGGCACCTGCTCTGGGACTTCTGTTGGAGCAGCCTGTATATGATGGGTACAATGACAAATTGAAAGACTTTGGTTACAATCCACTCAGCTTTGATCGTTTTGAGAGGGAAATGACCGAATTCAAACTCAAGTATATCTATGAAAAGATATACGCTGAGGAGATGAGGGAGAATGTTTTCTATGGATTCTTCAGCTTTCTGGACGGGTTCTATGGCCACGAGGATGTCAGCGGTGTTCCTATTAGTAGGTATTTGACAAGCAGGGTCAAAGAAGAGCCACCAGCCAAAGAGACAGCAGCCAAAGAATCCTCAGAAAAAGAGCAAGCTGCAGAAATGCCAGCAACAGAACAATCAGCCGAAAAGCAGCAGTCTCCTTAAATCAATGCTGATAGCAGCGGTATGGCAGATGGCTGGAATTCCAAACTTCGAGTTCTATCTTTCTCCCAACGTTCAGAACACTGGAATTTTTATTTTCAATGATTCATGGCACCAAGCAGTGTATACTATTTTCTACTATGTCACAGTTATCTCTACATAGCTGTTCGTATATAATATAGATGTTGTCGGTTCACACTCCACTCTCATACTATAAAAGTCCGTCTAGCACAGCCCGCATTGTTGCTATCTTGAGTCCTAATATGTTACATATCTGCTGACAAACTAAAATTCAACGACATTCATACCCCTCTAGCATCATCCTTCTTTTAGCATGTTGTACCACCCAGTTGGTCGTACATGACATGGTTGGCTGCGTCTCACAGTCTTGGTGGCCCTATATTCGTACACACACTTCGCACCTCTGGTAATTTACCGTCTAAAATCACACCATACGCTGCTAAAAAATCATGTTATTTTCTAAAAGCTGACTCTCTATGAAAAGGGCGGTGAAGATTGCGGCTGTTGCTAGTTGCTATGGGACGGTCTTCGCTGGCCAGGAACTGGACAGACAGCCTATAAAAGAGGCGAAGGTTCGTTCTCTTTTGCCAAAGAAGTTTTATGTATTTGTTTTCTTGATTTCTTGTTGAAGTATCGTTATATCGTTATATCATTATATCAAAAATTTATTCTACATTATGATTTCGCCTGCAGTCGTCCACCAAACTTCCCACATGGTTGCTAAGAGACTTGGTCCAAACCCATACATTGCACAGCTCAGTCATCACATCCCAAGACTTGGATTATGGGGAGCTATGATGTTTGGATTCCTTACTTGGCCTTCAGCAATTGGTGCCGCAAATAAAAAAGGCTGGTTCTCCATGTAATTGCGCGCAGTTGCAATATTTTATTAGTTGATTCTCACTCTTCGCAAAGGCACTGCTGGTGTTTTTTGAGTCGTTGCTCATGTTCACGAAATACATTACTTCTTTTATAGATAAATGACTAATCTGGTTATGAAACCACAGTTATGAATTCAATGTAAAATTTGCTCCCAGGCAGCACGATCTTGAAAGCCTAGAAGCTGATATATTAGCACAGCGCGTTTGTCGTGGTGTACAGTTGTATTATCTCAGCTTTACGGCTTGTTCGATTGTAGACGAAGTACGTCGATCGTCTGAATTTTCAGGGATTACGCTATACTTGAAACTAAGCTCCCTTCATTGGAGTCCAATACAAGTATGGGACCAGTGGTGAGCGATTAAGTGGTACTAATGACATGAAAACCTTCGGACGAATTGTTTGTAATGTTAACTTTAACTGATGGTCTCGCGGCAGCTACTGAGGTTCAGATTGTCAGCTCGCGGGGGAGCATTATTGATATCTTACCTCACGTCAACAAATGTTGAAACTTTTAATACTGATAAAACAGGTATTTCTAGATAATATAAAATTTGGTCAAAGTGAGTATATATGCATCAAAGACTTCCAAAGTTTGTATCATATTTCTGAAAATTGTTGTATATTGAGGTCAGTAAATTGGGCCTGCATAAATCACGCTAGTGGTAGCGGCATGATATCGTCTTTCGTATGGTCTTCAGCCTCGTCATAATTGCCAAAGTTCAAAAATCCGACATTTGTCATCGGTGTGTAGAAGTGGGGCCGGTCCTAAGGAGTCAATTCTTGTCCATTCTTGAGTCTACTAACCAAGTCTGGGTTCGAAGTGTAGTATCTTCCAACTCCAATAAGGGTTCTGCCGTCTGAATCAGCTACATGACCAATTTTTGAGATATTTTTAGGATCCAAATGACCACCTGCCGTCATTAGTACTCCTTTCCAAATGTCACCCACCCAAGAACAGCTGAGCTTGGCATATTTCTCGCTGTCATCTGCTCCAGCAACTCGAGGCTCAGTATAAGATAGGTACGCAAGCCTATTACCAGCGCGTGCTCTTTTTTCAAGCTCACTTACAACATAGCTGTAGCTGACTATCGGGTGGATATCAGCGTTAATCCCTTCTCCACCTTGTAATTCAGAGTAAGGGGAAATTCTAACTCCTACTCTATCTACACCAATTGCTTCAATGACTGCATCCACAACTTCTAGCAAAAATCTTGCACGATTTTCTATGCTCCCTCCATATTCGTCACTGCGCTTATTGGACGACTCCAGCAAGAACTGATCTAACATATGCATGTTGCTCGCGGTATGTATCTCACGAGATAAAATCCTACCTTCATGGCATCTTTAGCCGCCCTGACATACTCTTGTACCATTTCTTCAATTTCAGTAACAGTTATTGCTCTCAAAAGGTTTCTGCATCTTTCTCCATTCTTTTCAGACTCCTCACTGAAATAGATGGGAGATGGTCCAATAAATGGGAGTCCATACTCCTTTAAAAGTGCTGGATCTGCAACTCTCCCAAGATTCCAGAGCTGTATACAGATAAATGACTTCTGGTCATGGACTGCCTGTACAATTTTCGCCCACGCCTCAGTTTGAGACTTGGTCTTGAACATTGGTGCATTTTTACGTAGACCAAAATTGAAGTAAGGTAAGGTCGCTTCAGTGATCAAAAGTCCACCATTATTCTTCGCGCGCTTCTCATAGTACTCAAGCATTGAGTCTGTGGGAACAAAATCCTCAGTGTTGCGGAATCAGGTGAGGGGGGGATGTACGAGCCTGTTTTCTAAGGTTATCTTTCCAACCTTAATTGGCTTGAATAAATTAGTTTTGGAAAGTGGGAGCTCTATTGTCATGGTTTTTTAAGGCTGTTTGGAGTGATAATTTACATCGATTCTTGGAACTGCTTTTTGGAATCTTTTTCGACAGCTCAAGTGCTATGAAGGAGGCAAATCCTTGGTCTGCTTTATATAATAAAGCTGCTAAAATCTTTTCGTCTCCAACTCCGTATGATTACTAATTCATTTACAGCAAACTGATACCAAATGGCCGACGTGGTTGAGAACGAGCATCCCATGATGAGCTGTCATTTGTTCCACTGCGGTTGGTAATGGAACAATCTCATATCGAGACACGTTTGGAAATATGCTCACAGCTTTAATATTCTCCTTCAAGATCAAAATCTCATAATCACCACCCCTTAGCAAGATACTGTCATCTTACTGGAGTTCAAATGCTCCCTTTCCCCTCTAAAAATGAAAGTACCGTTATTCTGTCAGAGACAAAATATTGCAGCAGCCTCAAAAACTGCCAGACTCCTCAGGAATCCTTTGATATTCCAAGTGTCCTGTGCTGCATAAGTCAAACTGGATGGTGCTAGGGGAATATCCAGAAGTAGAAGTATAATATCCAATAAAGGTTTTCTGTTGAAGAGTAATAAAGTCAAGGGCGGCATCAAGTGTAGTATCAAGAGTAGCATCAATTTGATATGGGCGGTTAAAGTGTGCGGGCTCTAATATAGCAAAAGCAGAAGCATTAGTAAGCATATACACTTATCCGAAATATGAACCGCTGGATAGTACTTCTAGTTCATTGAAACGTCTCAGATCAGTAGAGATAAATTCACCATGCATCGTTTTATTCGTCCGAGACCTTCTTGTCAGATAAGAATAATTCTTCCCTGTGAGAAATCTCAACATTTGAAAAATAACCAACCTACAACAAATGCTCACCCGTTCCGTTCGGTGGGCTCTTATACGTCTGCAACAGGATGTAAATACCCTTCAAGTACAATAGGATTTTCTCACGTCTTGGTTAAAATAAGCCAGCATGCGGCGTGCATAGTAAAATCAAAATATTGGTCTGATATACACGTAATCTTGTCTATAGCTCATCCCAGCTCAACGTTAACGGAACCATAACCTTGTTAATTTAATGCTCGCAAACTTCATTGAGTTGAATGATCGTAATTGTTCCAGTTGATTCGTAGATCGTTAAGGTTGTAGCAAACTTGTATGCCATCCTTTCATCTATGGTGAATTAAACTATTCTGTTCTGATTATGTGCAAGGATGTTCGTTCTTGTGTTTTCTGTATTATGGCGACGGGTCTGATTTGAAGACAAGAGTGGTATGTTCATAGTACTGGTGGATAAATCGAATTATTGGAGTGGTGTAGGTGTCTTTTAAGGACATTAGGAAGCTCAAACACAGTCAATGGTGCATCTATATAGCTGAAACAAAGATGAACTGGGTATTGGTGGCCCTACTTCTGATAGTGGCCGTGGTATGGGCAAAACATTCAGGCATCAATCGTGTCAGACAGATAGAACGCAAGTACAGATTTAGAGAAGACTTATATTTGGCTCCAAATGTAATATGGCAGGCGATCAAACATATCTACTGCTGTCTAGTGTCCAAAAGATTCAGCTTGTGGTACCCGATCGAGTCGTCTTGCAAGCGAAATGGGGGGCGTCCTGCCTTGTACTTTTTGAAAAGCGTCAGTTCTGAGTCTGGGAATTCGTTTGTTCTCGAAGAGTATTCGTACTCCGAGATGTATGATATTGTTTTGAGGTTGTCCTATATCCTGGTAAACGAATACGGCGTCCAGCCTCGCGAGGTGGTGTCGATTGTCATTCCTAATAAACCACTTTTTGTTTTCATGTGGCTCGCCCTGTGGAATATTGGGGCGATTCCTTCTCTACTCAACTACAAGCTTGTTCAAAGGCCGCTTGTACACTCGTTGAAAATCGTTAATTCTACTAAAGTGTTTGTGGATAAGGGGGACTGTGCAGATTCGTTTAATACTACCCTGGATGATATTGTCGCAGCTATTCCAAGTCTGCAAATCAACTATCTTGACGAATCGGAGCTCATGAGTAGAATCAAGGATCCTTCACAATTGAAGTTCAGACAGAGGGACTCTGTAAGAGATGCAGGTGTTCATTACTGGGATCCGGCCGTTTTGATATACACCAGTGGAACTACGGGTCTCCCAAAATCTGCTGTTAATTCATGGCGAAAGGTGTTCTTTGCCAGCCATTTTTTCCCTCATGCAATGAGAATCACCAAAAAGACAAACATGTACACTGCGATGCCTCTTTATCACGGAACTGCAGGCATTTTAGGTATGCTTCCAGTATTTGTGAAAGGTGGCACTCTGTCTCTTGGATCTAAGTTCTCATTATCATCCTACTGGACTCAAGTAAAGCTTTGTGGAGCAAACACCATTCAGTACGTTGGTGAGGTCTGTCGGTATTTGACTGATGGACCTGTCACCAAAGACGAAAAAGCTTGCTACGGTCAGGTGGTGGCTGCTATAGGAAACGGTCTCAGACCCGATATCTGGGTCAAGTTTAAGCGCAGATTCGGAATTAAGGCAATTGGCGAGTTTTATGCAAGTAGCGAGGCTCCTTTTGCAACGACGTGTTACGAAACAAACGGTGTTGGCATCGGTGCCATTCGCAACAATGGATGGGTGGCGTCCAGCGTTCTTAGTTATCAGTACAAGCTGGTTAAAATGGAACCAGATGATGACAGCACCATTTATAGAAGCATCGACGGGTTGTCCCGGCCTCCTGATGTTAATGAAAAGGGAGAGATGGTGATGAGAGTACTAAATCCAAAGAACATCCGTGCCACTTTCCCTGGGTATGTGAATGATGATGATGCTACCTACTCCAAGGTGGTTCGCAATTTGTTCCGCCACGGTGATGTGTGGGTGCGTACTGATGATCTTATGAAGATTGACGAGCTCGGTTGTCTGCATTTCGTCGACAGACTCGGAGATACTTATCGTTGGAAGTCGGAAAATGTGAGTACTACCGAGGTAGAAAATGAAATTCTGGGCGTGAAAGAAGTAGCGATGTGTGTTGTGGTGGGCGCCAAAGTGAAAAACCATGAGGGGAGGTGCGGCTACGCCATATTACAAACCGAGAAGGACAACACTGAAAGCGACGACCAGAAGCAGCTCATATTGGACCAGGTGGTTCGCTCTGTTCGCCATCTTCCCGATTATGCCAGACCGTGCTTTGTTCGTTTTGACATGATACAGATTACTGACAACCACAAGATCTCCAAAAAGCGGTTTAGGGACCCTGTACTTCCTGCCGGGCCTACGGGCACGCAGGTTGTTTACTGGTTCAACACCAAAACCAGAAAGTATGAACATCTCACAGATACTGTTTATAGAGACATTGTGACTAGTGCTGTTCGTCTTTAGAGTCCCCATTAAACTCGTAAGACGCTTTCATGCAGTTGGTCATTTACATTGTATGTACTGTTACTTATAGAAAATGAAATTTCTGATCAAAAAACTTTTCAGAATACTTTTAAAAAAAGAGTCATACCATTCAGTACCCGAAGTTTCTTTACTCTTTCTGTGTGTTTGAAGAAGGATATCTCTTAAGGTATAAGACCCTCAGGAGAGAAGTTGCATACACAAAGTCGAACAACTGCTAAGAAACAGTATACATATTCAGACCATGCCAGTAAGTATTCGATGAGCGGTCACAGGATTTACTCTTAGATATAAGAGTTTTCCTCGGCGAAGCTACTTTTTTGTTATCAATTTTGTGAGATGTGTCAACGGAAACAGATGATCAGTGATGAGCTGGACATTAGTGAGGTTTTTTTTGGAATTTTGGATCCGTCATCATTCAACATCAAATGAGCACAGCATTTTATTCCACCTTTTCTACATTCGAGGCATAGCTTATACATTATTACTCCCCACGCCTACTTCATATCACATCCACATGCTTCTTTACTTGGTTACCAGTCTTTGATTGCCACTTCTATTTGCCCTTAGCCTCCTTCGCTAGTCGTCCCATTTGAACTCGTGATGGATGACGTAATCGATGGATGACTGTTTTCGTTGATATTATTTGTTATATTAGCAAGAAAAGCACTGCTAGGAATCAGTTGGTGACCTTAACAGGCAAGCCAAGGGTCAAAGGTTGTGATCAGACAAGCACATCAGTCACATTCTTAGTGCGGATCTGTTTTTTTCTCATTCAAAGTTTGGTTAGCGTCGAACTTAACACACATTTACACACATTTACACACATTTCAATTGCTACACTTTCAGGCGCATACTCACAGCTGATACATCTTTGTGCTTCGTTGTCTCACAGATGTTAAAAGACACATCAACTAACAACTTAATTTAGGCACCCGTCGCAAATCATAAGATGTTCATGGAAAATCCCCATGTAGGAGATAGAACTCGTCTGGAGGATTGGAGAATCAGGGGTTACAATCCTCTGACTCCTCCTGATCTTCTACAGCACGAGTTCCCTTTGACGCCAAAGTCCGAAAAAAACATAGTCCAGGGACGAGAACAGGCATGTGATATCATCAACGGCAAAGATGATAGACTTCTCATCGTTGTGGGCCCTTGTTCCATTCATGATCCATCTGCAGCATTGGACTACTGTAACAGATTAGCTGAATTGAACGAGCAGGTTAAAGGAGAACTACATATAGTTATGAGAGCATACTTGGAAAAGCCTAGAACCACTGTCGGATGGAAGGGTCTGATCAATGATCCAGACATTGATGGTTCTTTCAACATCAACAAGGGTCTCCGTATTTCAAGAGAACTATTTGTCAAGCTCACCGAGAAGCTTCCAATCGCAGGCGAGATGTTGGATACCATCTCTCCACAATTCTTGAGCGATCTATTCTCTGTAGGAGCAATCGGTGCTAGAACTACGGAATCGCAGCTTCACAGAGAACTAGCGTCTGGCTTATCCTTCCCTGTGGGCTTCAAGAATGGTACTGATGGTTCCCTTGGAGTGGCAATTGATGCCATGAGAGCTGCGGCTCATCCACATCACTTTTTGTCTGTCACAAAGCCAGGTGTGGTTGCAATTGTTGGAACAGAGGGTAACAAAGATACTTTTGTTATACTGAGAGGTGGTAAAAAGGGCACTAACTACGATGAGGCGAATGTCAAAGAGGCTGAAGAAGCCTTGAAAAAAGCAAAGCTCTTAGGCGAAGGTGAAGCCCGAATAATGGTAGACTGCTCGCATGGAAATTCTAACAAGGATCATAGAAACCAACCCAAGGTTGCAGCTGAAGTTGCTTCTCAGCTCCAGAAAGGAAATAGAACTATTTGTGGGCTCATGATTGAAAGTAATATCAATGAAGGCAGACAGGATGTTCCTGCACCAGAAGATGGTGGTAAAGACGCTTTGAAGTACGGATGCTCCATCACTGATGCCTGTATTGGTTGGGAGGATACAGTTGAGTTGATGAAATCTCTTGCTGAGGCAGTCAAGCAGAGAAGAGAGTTGAATAAGAGTCAATAGGGGACATATAAAAGTATTTTTTATCTCTTTGTATTTAGCCATGGTATAAGTTCTCAACAGGTTTTAAACAGGTTTCGATATTAAAAGAATCTATAATTTTGGTCACAGCACTCTATGACTCTGTTGATATAGAAGAGTGATTTATGTACATTTCTACAGCATGTTTCCAAGTATAACTGCAGCAACTTGAACACCGGGTGAGACGGTTCTTTCATCTTTGGCAAAATCATCCAAAGTCAGTTGGGTAGTGAACTTGGAAAGGTTATCAACCTCATTTGACATTTTCTTTTTCAGCTCTGGATCCTTGGTTATAATAATCGCATTAGTTTCTAAGTCAAGAGAGTATGCTCGCTTGGTATAATTGGAAGATCCAACCACAGTGATGCTGGGGTCTGTTTCGTGCGGCAATGAAATCCAAATTCCTTTCGCATGATAAGACCATCCATTTTTTGTGTTGACGATTCCATTTTTCCACTCCAAAAGACGAATATGGTCCTCATGTTTATTGTGATGAACTTGCTGAAGAAATTTCTTTGCATTGTATAAGTAGGCATCAGGCAGATAGTAAGAGATTCCCTTGGATTTATAGAAAGAATTAGCCTGCGGCGCAGCAGTTATGACAGTACCTGTAGCAAGCGACTGGCAGAGCTTTGATTTGATATCATGATGCATATTGAGGTATCCAGCAGTGAAGGTCCAACTAACGTTCTTATCACTCAAAAAAGTCAAGAGTCTCAAAATAGACTGCTTTTCTGTAGAATAGTCTGGTTTTATCAAAGGTGAGAATGATGAAACAGGATAAACAATAGTGTCAGGATCAGTTAACGAGCTCGACCGTTGAAAACCATGTTGTTTCAAAATTGGAGTGAGGAGGTTTGTAGTGTCACGTAAAAAGTTCTCCACATTCAAGTGTGGTTCAGATGATTTATTGGAAGTCGGCCAATCTAGCGTGAACTTTTGTTTGCTCTGTGAAGGTAGCAGCTGATAGCTTATCGAGCTGATGGCATTTTGTACTCGATAGTAGTAGTCACTCAAATCTGGCGACTTAAATAGATAATACCTGTCTTGTCTATTGGTAAAATAGTCCTCAGAGAGGTTCGCTCCACTTAGCAACACCTCTTTGTCGACACCATAAATTTTCATATGCTGAAGGCCCCAGCCTTCGTTGATTCTTTTTGGTACAATGGATTTGGCAAAGCCTTTCAGGTTCGGAGTATGGTAGAGCCTGACATTAACTCGATCTTTGCCGTAATTTTCGACAAGTGGAGCAAGCAGAGTAGCGGGGCATCTTTCTGGAGCCTCTCTTGTCGATCTCAGATAATCCACCAATATATCAACCTTGAGCTTTGGATTCGTTGCGAGTGAGTCACTGAGACACTGAACAAGCTCGTTCTGTGATTTGCCTATGTACAAGGAGGAAAGAAAGACCCGATCCTGAGCTTTCGAGATTTTGTGCTTAAGAGTACGGTAGAAATCGGCTGGGTGCTCTAAAATCTCAATATCCCCTTTTCCAACTTCGAACCTTGGGTTTATTGCATCCAGCTGTTGAATGATAGCTCTCAGACTGGGGTGGAAGGTTTCATAGTTTCCCAATCTGAAGTTATCCACCTTTACAGTGGAGAACTTCTGGGCGTGTTTTCTCAGACCGTTGAAATGATGAAACAGATTGGTGAGAGATGACTGAACCAGCATGATAACTCTACTATCCTAAATGGTCCAATCTCTTCACCCTTTAGCGACCAGGGTGTTCATTCAGTTTAGGTGTTTGTAGAAAAGAAGAGAACGATGATGATTCTCGAGAATAGTTTTCACTTCACTAAATATTTTTCACTTTAGGTGAAGTTGAACATCTTTAAGTCCAAAGTTTGGTGTGGTGAGATTCAAGCCTAACAGATGACGAAGGGCTTATATGAGGTTTTCTAAACATCTCTATCTGCCTTACAGAAAGCCACCAGTTTCAATAATGTCTCCTTCATCGAATTCTGGGCCTCCAAAGAAGGTCCAAAAGACTTCTCGAGGCGGCACACCTTTGGTCGATCCTCAAGGGTTCAAGCTAAAGAAGATATATGTGGATGCCGAGCAGATGTCAGCATTTGAAAGACTTGGTGGAGATAACAATGCCTCAAACCTAACAGATATCCCGCAAAACAGGACTATGCGAGAAGAGGATGACGATGCTGTGTACGAGATCGACGGACCACTGCGAAGGGTGAAACCGTACTACTTTACTTATATGACGCACTGCAAGGAGCGATGGCGGGACAAAAAGTTACTGGATGTGTTCAAGACTGAATTCAGGCTTTATCCAGAGTCGTATTACGTTGCGGCCTTGAATGAGGGGAAAGTAACTCTCAACGACAAGCCAGCAAATATTGACTCTATAGTGAGGAACGGTGATCTGATCTCTCATCGAATGCATCGTCACGAGCCTCCTGTTACCTCTCGTCCAATCAAGATAGTTCATCAAGATGACGAACTTGTTGTCATAGATAAGCCTTCTGGGATGCCAGTGCACCCCACAGGTAGATATCGCCATAATACGGTGACTTTCATTCTGGAGAAAGAACTAGGGATCAAGGCCCATCCTTGCAACCGACTGGATAGATTAACCAGTGGACTGATGTTTCTTGGGCGCACTGCTAGCGGAGCAGAGAAAATGGTGAAACAGATGAGAGAGCGTGAAGTGTTGAAAGAATATATTGCCAAGGTAGTTGGAGAGTTTCCAGATACCGAGATGACAGTAGATGAGCCATTGTTAACTCTGGACCCAAGATTGGCGTTCAACGTGGTTGACAGAGCAGCAGGCAAGCCGGCAAAGACAGTGTTTCGGCGGATCTCGTACGACGGCCAGATGAGTCTCGTACTTTGTAGGCCGCTTACGGGACGAACCCATCAGATCAGGGTGCACCTTCAATTTCTCGGGTATCCGATAGCGAACGATCCTCTGTACTCCTCTCCGGTGATATGGGGGCCGGAGCTGGGACGAGAAGGAAAGTTTGAGGTGGATGAGGTTTTGTCAAAGCTGGCCAAGGTCGGCAAGTCGGAGCCTGCTACCAGCTGGCTGTATCGTGAGGCACAAGGAGAGATCCAATGTACTGGGAAGTGTTGTCCAGAGTGCGGATGCGAGTTGTACTCCGACCCTGGGCCCAATGACTTGGACCTGTTCTTGCATGCTTACAGATATGAGTCGACTGTGGAGGGAGGATGGCAGTATAAGACCGAGCTGCCAGAGTGGGCGGTGGAGAGCCAGCGGAAGTACATGAGTCTTGCTCTGGAGCAGGCCAGGCTGTGTGAGCCGACGGCGACAGCGTTCTGCGTGGGTGCTGTTCTTGTGCGGGCTGGCCAAGTGCTGAGCACAGGCTACTCGCGGGAGCTGGAGGGCAACACCCATGCCGAGCAATGCTGTCTGGAGAAGTACTTTTCCAAGGTTGGAGAGAGAACGATTCCTGCTG
The DNA here is from genome assembly GCA_030579375.1 of Ogataea populi-albae. Classification (NCBI taxonomy): domain Eukaryota; kingdom Fungi; phylum Ascomycota; class Pichiomycetes; order Pichiales; family Pichiaceae; genus Ogataea; species Ogataea populi-albae. Next base: position 471,629 of record JAKTQY010000006.1, read on the forward strand.
GCTGCGAGATCTACACTACGATGGAGCCCTGCAGCGAGCGCCTGAGCGGCAACCAGCCGTGTCTGGACAGGATTTTGGAGTTCAAGGACTCCTTTACCACCTGTTTTGTCGGTGTTATGGAGCCTGGTATCTTCATCAAGAACAACGTCTCCTACTCCAGGCTTCAGAACGCCGGTATAAACTATATCCAGGTGCCGGGTTTTGCCGACGACTGTCTAGCAGCGGCCAAGAACGGACATCCACCGTCCCCTGTTCACCACTAGTTCCCACATCTACAACGATAGCCCTTTCCAGCCCTTTCCAGCCCTTTTCAGCCCTTTCCACCCCAGCTTTCACCCGCTTTTCTGCTTTTTACCTAACCTCCATACCGATTTCCGGCGTTACAATTACCACTAAACCACTACACTAAACCACTATAATTCACTATAAACCACCTATTTATCCTATTTCAACGTTCCAAAAATCCGTATCTTGTTTCCACATCCCCATATACTCTTAATTCCATCGATTCTAACCCCAATCGCCTCCATCATCACTATGAATTCCTCTTCTCATCGTCTTTCTTGTAGCTTCTTCTCCACTGCGGAGATTTGTAGACTATTTTTTTTTGGTGTGGGGAAGTTTGTGGGTGACTGTATAAAAAGAGTAATAAATCCGGAACAGTGTTGAACATTAGTTGTTAGTGAGAAAGAGTATTGAAAAAGCAGATTTGGTGGTATATAGTTGAAAGGGAGTGTTCTAGAACTATATAGAAGATAAGGTAGCTGGAAACAGAAGGATTGGTGGAAAGAAAGTGAAAAATAAGGTTGAAAAAGGGTGGAAAAGAAGATTCTATCGGGTGTATATCAGAGCTGTTGAAAGGGAGTGGGATAACAAGGGACAAAGGGCGGTTTGAGTATTGTACAGCAGTGTATAGAACGAAAATGCCTTGTTCGCCGCTGATCGATGTGTGCTGCGAGTGCTACAATGTGGTGAACGACTTTTTGAACCTGCCATGCCCGTACCCAAACGCACACAGAAAGTACAACAAGAAGTTGTCGCCGTTCCCGCACTTCCACGCCGACGTGGCGCTCCACCGCAAAACACAGGCCCAGGTGTCCAACACGCTGGAGACCTTCAGAGAGGTGTTGCAGTTGTACACCCTGGAGCAGCTGTCGATATCGTACAATGGTGGAAAGGACTGTCTTGTGATGCTCATCATCTATCTGGCAGCCATCTACGAAAAATATAGCCAGGATGGACTTCTGGAGCTCAAATCGCACCGCATCAACTCGGTCTACATCAACAACGAGTCGACGTTTGCCGAGCAGGACGAGTTCCTGCTCCAGTCGTCCGTCAAGTACCAGCTCTCGCTCACCAAGATCAAGGACCGCATGAAGTCCGGGTTCCAGAAGTACCTAGACCAGAACCCGGAAATCAAAGCCATCATTGTTGGCATCCGCAGAATAGACCCCTACGGCTCGGATTTGGCCTACATACAGCGGACTGATCATGGCTGGCCATGCTTTATCAGGGTCAATCCCATCCTGGAGTGGACATACTGCGAGATATGGTACTTCCTAAAGGCCACCAACACCGAGTACTGCAATTTATACGATAAGGGATATACTTCTGTTGGTGGCATCTCTAACACCCTCCCAAACCCTCTGCTTAAGACCGATTCTAGCTACGCCCCTGCTTACATGCTCAATGACGACAACCATGAGCGTCTCAGCAGAGCTTGTGATGGACTTAAGGGGACTGACGGTCAGCCTCTTGTAAAGGGTGAAAGAAGAGTAGATGAGAAGCTTTAGTTTTCTTTATAGACCGATGTAGTTGATTATTATTAGTTCACGATTATGAAAATTTGCCGAATAGAGTTTAAAAGTAAATTTTGTGGGGCAGAAGCTTTACTAGTTTCGCCGGTGGTAGTCTTCCTTGAGGCCGCAAAATGTCAACCCTGGTATTGAATGAAAACTACTGGAAGTCGCCTTCTGATAATGGGGACATAAAGGTGTTTCTCACTACCGCAGAGCTTGAGCCGCAACTGGTTTTGGACTTTGTGAGGACACCAAAGGCCGGTGCCATAATATACTTCGAAGGAACTACCAGAGACTCTTTTAATGACAAGACGGTAGTCTCGCTCGCTTACGAAGCTCATAAGGGTTTGGCTTTGAAGACGCTTACCAGCATAGTGTTAGAGGCGCAGGGACTGTTTGGGGGTTCTCATTCGATCCACAAAATAGCAGTGGTGCATAGACTGGGCACTGTGGCCATTATGGAAGCCTCCATCATGATTGCCGTCAGCTCAACCCATAGAAAAGAAGGCTGGGAATGCGGACAATGGATCTTGGAGAAGGTGAAAGAGAGGACTGAAATCTGGAAACGAGAAGTATACGCAGATGGCGCAGATCAATGGAAACAAAACGAAAACTCGAACGTTCTACAATAGATAGTGGTACTTACATGTGTTAGTTATGTTATATACAGAGCATGAATCATGGCAAAAACGCTTCTTTCGGACGGTATATGGTTTCGATCTTGCGTGTTTCATAGTTAATCCGATGAACAACGACAACGTTTTTATCCTTCTCGCTAGCTAAAAGCTCGTCGGTCTCAGGCAGCGTAGGCTTCAAGAACCTTCTTTTTAAGCTCAGTTGCTGCTTCAAAGTGAAACAGTTATCTGAGCTCGTTATGATGCTTATGACCTCTTCCTTAGTCTGTTTTGTGACGGGTTTTCCAGGAACTACCAAAGCTTTGATTATACCGATAGCCTTAGACTGGCTTTCGGAAAGCTGTTCGGGAGTCTGGTTCTTGCAAAGATTGAATCTTGCATCAAACATAACGGAATCGTCCACTTTCGATGCCAATTCGGTGTATTGCTGCTTTGAAGATTCGTACTCCTCTGGCGAAATTGCTGCTTTCTTCAACTGTAGCTTGAGGTCATACACGTAGTTGTAAGTTGCGTAGAATCTAGCATCTTCCAAACACTTACCACCCCTCAAAAACCCATCAATTGAAACCAGTCTCTTTGCTGCCAACTCTTTTAGTTCTTCGTTTGCGAACTCCACCAAAGCAGCCATCGACTCCTTGAATGATGCTAGTTTCTTTAAGCGCTGCTCCTCCCTCTTTTGTTGTTCTTCCTGTAGCTCAGGGAATCTGAGTGACTCCTTTCGAGACATATACTCCTCCTCAGCCTCGGCTAGGTACTTGTTCTTGATGATCTTTCTTCCAAACCGTCTGACAGTAGGCTCAAAGTGTGGATATGGCAATTTGTCCTCCTTGTGCAGCGCTACTCCTATGAATTTTCTCTTGGGATGGAATGGGTCCAAATAATACCTCACAAACCCAGGTTCCAGAGCAAAAAGCGTATGGTCTCTGCCAATTCCCACGTTTGTTCCCGGATACCACTTGGTTCCCCTCTGTCTCATGAGAATCTGGCCAGTTCCAACCTGCTCACCATCGTGCTTTTTTGGTCCCAGTCTTCTACCTTTGGAGTCTTTCATGTGAGTTTTGGATCCAGCAGCCCTCTTTGTTGCAGTTCTAATCTGCTGCCAACATACTGTTCCAGTAGAAACCCGCACCGACCGCGTTATTTTGCTCACCAAAGACCTTGTGGCCTCCAGTCCTGTCCCAAACAGCATCTCTTATATATTTGGAGGATATTTGGTTAGTGTTTGTTGTTTCAAACCCTCTCTACTCCCACTTATATCCTCTAATCAACTCGTTTCAAAGACCCTAACTCTCGTTTAGGCTTCCACCATCAGATTACTTACGAAATTCGTCGTTTCCACTCTACTAAAATTTTTCAGCCAAAACTTTGACAGGGTAACCCATTGCAATATCAATGTCTCATCTAAGAGTTGATGATAAGTAAAACTGGGGTTGATTCTGTTGATTGTGGTCAGATGCAATTGTATTAGCTATAGAGAGGTGTGAAATACCTGAATTGCAGACTTTGGGAGTCGTACAGTGTGTAATATTGGTTTTGTGAACTATAATGGAAGGATACTGGGATGTGGTGGTGTCGTCGCTACAGGACTCATTCAATGCGAACGAGACAATCTCGTTTGACAGCCTGAAGTTGCAGACGGCAAAGGACAGAGAAGAACAACTGGAAAATAAAAAGAAGCTCTTACAGCATAAGGAAAATCTTGAAAAAAGCAAACGAATTCTCGATACTGCGCTGATAAACGTCAATGGGCTGCTGTCGCAGCCCATGGCTTCTACGTCTGTTAAAGATGACACGGGAACGGCTACAGCATCTGGATCTGCAACCTCCACATCATCCACTACAGCAGTGCCCTCAGTGTCGCTTAAAAGAGGCAAGCTTAAGGCAGGACAGAAAGCAGGGAGGTCATATTACCAATCTCCATATAACCCATCGGATCCTGTGCTGATCAACTCCGAAGTTGCATTCAAGCCCAAACAAAAGAACGCAGAGTGGATCCAGTGTAAAGTACTGAAGGTTCTCAACGAGTTTAGATACGAGATCAAAGACCCGGAGCCTGATGATAATAACCCGAACGGACAGATTTTCAAATGCACTTGGAAAGAAATTATATTGATCCCTTCAGAAGAACAACTATCGTATCTGAAAAACTATCCTGTGGGCACTAAAGTGCTGGCAAGATATCCTGAAACCACGACATTCTATCCTGCGGAGGTGATCGGATTCAAAAAGGACGGTACTTGTAGATTAAGGTTCGAGGGTGAAGAAGAAGTGGGAAAAGAAACAGAGGTAGAGCGAAGATTAGTGGTACCTTTTCCTAACTGAATTTTCACATTAACTTCAGCGTATATAAATAAAAATAACAACAAAGCTTTAAACGCACAAGCATAATAAAATAACCGGAGTTCTCTTCTGTGACTATCAAAATAGAAACGTTGCAAGCAAAGACATCAAATAAAAACAATAACCACCAAGTTGTGAAACAACTATCAAAAAAAGATTTAAACCAAACGTACTTTTAAGTCATTAACCAGAGAAAAAATTATGTGAAGACAGCTACACCAGGAATGATATGCTCATCTTCTCTTTATCTTTCTTTCCTTCAGAATCATTCTTGTTTACCGTTGAAGTTTGCGTAACATTACTGCTGCTTTGAGTAATCAATGAAGATGATGAATTAGCCGAGTTAGCCTGTGCCTTTTCAAAGCTGAACTCCTTATTAAACAAATCTGTCTTCTTGGCCAGCTGGCCGGAGCCACTTGAATTGGTCATCTGATGCTGTAACTGGTGTGTACAGTTACCAGCAAAAAGGTGAGGCGAAGAAGTCCCTGAAACTGACACTCTGGGAGCCAATGACGGGGATTTGAACTGCGAAATACCACCGTTGAAGTTAGGATCAACAGAAGTGAACAATGACGATCTTCTTGAATTTGTTGAGTTCAAATCGCTCAAGTGTGTTAAGGGAGTGCAGTCAGTGGAAACGATGGAAGAATTTCTCGACGAAAGTTTTGAAAGTGGGGATCCAGGGTATGGAGATGAATTTCCTGAGAAAGCATTGAGCTGGAAGTTACTGCCACCGTTGACAAAATTTTGAAACGAGCCAGAATAGTTGTAGATTGAAGACCCACCAGTGTTTGAGGCTGAGGAGGAGGGAGTGATTCCAGGACTGAGAGCCGCGATTGAAGAATTAACAGCTGGAATGGAAGCCGCAGAATGCCTACGGAATGGTTGCGAGGAGTATAGATTGTCATCGGCCAACTTTCTCTTCCTCAAAGACGGAAGGCATTCAAAGTTGGTCGTTCTCATATCAACAGAAGCGCTTCTCCCGCTCCTTATAACTTGAAACACAGGTGATTGTGGCAGTGTTTGTTGCTGCTGGATAGAGAAAGAAAGCGGTGGCAAGTGAGGGGCGGAGTGCAGGTGAGGCTGTGGCAATAACGTGTGATGGCCTTGACCTGCTGCTGGCTCCGAACCAAATATTCCCACGTTGAAACGGACATTGGGCTGCTTGGTTTCTTGTCTCTGAGGAGCGATTGGAGGAAGTATAGTGGAGTCAGAAGATAAGTGGGCCGCGGAACTAGAATTATCAGAAACAGATATTGAGGGAAGTTGAGAGTATTGCGTAGACTGAGACTGTGAAATGGGAGCAGGCAAGTTGTACTGACCCGAGGAAGAGGAAGGAGAAGGTATGTGACCTATAGGCGGCTGCATGACTGAAGTTTGGAGTTTGGGGGCAATTGATTCGAGTTCAGGTTTCGATGTTGTAGTCTTTATTGCGTCTTCAGAGTCAGATGCACTGCCCTTATAGGAACCAGAGCTTGAACTGCTATTCAGTCCCTGGGTGGAAGCTCTTTTTCTTCTGTTAGCTCCACCATTCCACCAGTTCTTGATGGCGTTGTCGCTTCTGCCATTCAGATGTCTCGCGATCTCTGCCCACCGTTTGCCGTACTTGTCAACGAGCTCTTCTATATAACGGCCTTCTTCCGGGCTTATAGGAGCCCTATTGAGAGAAGGTTTGAGGTTCTGATGGAATCGCTCTCTCGCCTGTTTTGCCGTTCTGGTCCCGAGAACCTGCGAAATCTTGACCCAATTGAGGTTTTTCTCTCCACCAAACATTTGAACGAGCTCAAGGAGCTTGTTATCCTCTTCAGTTGACCATGGTCCTCGTCTGAGTTTACCTGACTTCTTATCAGTATTTTTACGCGACTGCTGTGAGTTAGAGCCCTCAGCCTGCTCGCCCTGCAACGACTGACCTTGGCTGGGATGCTCTTGCTGTTCGTGTAGCCCTTGCTGCTGCGTTATCACATCTGCGTCACTCATAGTCAAGCACACGGGAGAGTCGCTGGACACGCTCTCATACACAGTGCAGGTTCCGCTGCTATAGTTTCTCCGTTCTATTACGAGAGTCCTTGACAGACTGAAAGCAAAAGAAAAATCCTGGAAAAGTGGATGATGTCTTTTTATTTTGGGCACATCTTTTTTTTTCTGAACGGTGAAAAAAATTGTGATGGTTGTTAGGTGAAGCGCTGGCTGTGGGGACGGTGCGTGGATGCCAGAACATCGACATCCCACGATAGCTTCCGGGGCTAACAATCAACTGCAGGCCCGCATACACTGTGCAAGGGCTAGGCCTGCGCCGGTAGGAACGTTTGACCCAACTGTAGTCTAGCTGCGCGGCAACTGCGGTTTTTCCACAGCCATGACCAAAAGCAGTTACAAAGATTAGCTGCAGGACTACTACGGCTGAGGTCCAAACGGTGTGCAAAGCTCAGCGCCGCGTACGCACACAACCAAAGAAGGCGGTCGCCGCCGCGGATAAGCCCGACCGCAGCAGCAGCAGCGCGGTAGCTTTTCGGTTTTGCCTGCTGATCTAGGCCTACCACGGCGCATGATGGGCTGCCTCTTTGAATATTGTTCATCCATTGGCCGATAGCCGTTTTTCAACCACTCAACTACCAACGTTCAAACAACAGTTCTTGGTATCCTGTCTCACACCAAAATCCGGGGGAGCGGTTGCTTCTGGTGCACAGGTGTAATAATGGTGCAAGGGTGTGTTTTGAGTGTGTTTGAGAGGGAGAAAGGGGGAAGAACAAAGAGACATTGAGATGTCAAACTTCGTTTCAATGATGAGTGGGTGGCACTTGATAACGGATCACAAACTGCTCTTTGAATTATTCTTATTGTCAGTAATTTAGAGTTTGGACGGTTGGTTTGAGTATTTTTTATGGTTTTCAGTTAGGTGTTTTGTTTGTTTTGTTGACCCTCTATTTGGCATCAACCCTTTGGCCATCTCTCGTGTCATTTCTTTCTGATAAAGTGGAAAAACACAAGATACACAAAACAAGATCTTGAATAGCTACTTCTCACTGCATTGAAAGCAAACTTATGCTGCTTTGTATAGAAATCCTAAAGTACAACTAGTATTAAGTGAGATACTTGTTAGTAACAAATATTTTTTTTAGAGGATTTTTTTATAGTCCACTCTTACTATTAACTAAAGATCAAAATGCATTTCTTCATTTTATTGAATATGAAGATGACTGCGACATGCCCAGTCAATCCATATGCTAAGTAAATAGTTTGATTGCACAATTTTTAATTGATTTTAGTCGCTTCTAGTAGCGACGAAAATCCTATTCAACTCTCTTACCACATCATCCATGTCGTGCCTCTCACACAATCCATCGTGTGCGTGAAGGGTTGGGTTTCGAGATATGCGGCTTGCCAGTCTTTGACTTGAACGGCTCATTAGGTGTTTCTACCTCCCTTCGTGAGCGCAAGTCACGGATGAAGACTATAAATGACCCTACACATACCACAACCAAAAATGAAAACGCACACCACATCATGGATGATGCATGGGAGCCTTTTTTACCCTTGATTAAAGTCAATGAACTGGCTTCGACAAGTAAAACGCCTGATTTGTATGCAACATGAGCCCAAACGGATCCAACACCCCATAAGACACTCAATACTGCGCTCAGCACGACGTTGACAAGATAACTCATAGATCGGAATGGCAATATAGGTATTGCTCCGTAAATTAGACTCACAAACAAAACCAAGTTCAATGCCAGAGTTGTCATCAGAATATATGGCTGAATGACCTCCTTATTGAACTTGACTCCGAGCTCCACCAGGTTCAGCGAAGATGTGGTTGCATTCGATCCAGAATTGTATAGCGAAACCCCAGGATAAGCCGCCTCCACGGTCGACTGGTCTGGCGAATATCCGCACGTCATCGTTTCGTTCATATTTATACACATCCCCATAAACCCAACTCTAACTTTCATAGCGCTCAAATTGGATGAATTGGATTTTGCATAAGCTGTCTCTATCATGCCATACATCGACGAGCTTTGGTTAAAGGAATATTCGATTAGATAAACATTTGAGGATGACGACGTTGAGCTTGTGCAGCCGATAAGAAGATATGCTAAAAGGAACACATTTATGAATAGAAGCAGTGACATCCCCAAATTAGGGAGTCGTGCAAGTAGTTTTATGGAAGTTATAAAGAACATATTTGCTGTAGGGCCAAAGAAGTCTCACTCCCGACGGTGAGATTGAAATCTACCTTGCTACTCGGCCAGCCATTTTATAAACTCGAAAAGAATAGCATAAAAGTATTCTGTAAGAGCAATGTTTCGTGTATTATTAACCACATAGCTGTCATCTCCCTTGCACAACTCTTCCATGCCTAACCATACACTTTTGAATCGTCTTGGAGACATATCTGGGGAAATAGTTGCACAGCCTAAAATTTACTGCAAAGATTTTGGTTCCTTTATGACGATCGGTAAGATCTGGGAAAGGAGGTGAACAGAAAACGCTATAACTCAAGACATTGGGGGGCCTGATAGGCATGCAACGGAAGAATGATAGAGATAATAAAGCCTGCATTACAAAATTTTAGTAGCGGACAACGGCTCGGGAGGGCTTTGTCTCATCATCGACTGCTGAGCAGCGCGTCTTCGGTAACACGATTGCTCGAGTATGACATATTCAGACCACCGGCGGATGTCGCAAGGAGTACAATTCCAACAATAATCTTTTTGCACGGTCTTCTGGGAAATAGAAAAAACAATAGGACTGCGTCAAAGCGTCTCTGCAAGATGCTGAACACAACTCTGATCGTTCCCGACCTTCGAAATCATGGAGAGTCGTTCCACCTTCGTCCACACAACTACGAGGCGATGTCAAACGATATTGCTCATCTGATCGCTCACTTGCAAAGGGAAGAGCCAGATGCGGTTGTAAGTGAGTCTGGCTCGCCAGAGGTGATAGTGATGGGTCATTCTATGGGAGGAAAGGTAGCGATGATGCACGCGCTCCGGTATCCAAACATAGTGAAGGCAGCTATCAGCATAGACAACATGCCATATCCGAATCCGCCAAGCAGCTTTGTGGAGTTTGAAAAGTTCCATTTGTATCTTAATTTCATGTCAAAGCTATTTGGTGCTCATCATTACAAGAAGTACAACGAGGTTGAGTCGAGACTAGCTGAAGTGGAGCACGACCCACTGGTGCGAAAGTTCTTGCTTAGCAATCTTACTAAGGACCCACAGACTCATGTTATTGTGCCTAAGATCCCGCTGGATCTCATCAATCTGTCGATCGAGGACCTCATAGGGTTCCAACTTACTTCAACAGACATCAGCACCCTATCTATATACGATCAACCGCTTTTGCTGATACGTGCGACCAAAAGTCGTTTTGTAGGTGACCCAGTACTCACTGACGAGATCAGTGAGCACTTTTCCAATTACACTATAGAAGATCTGGATTGTGGCCATTGGGTAATTACCGAACGACAAACAGACTTTGTTAAGCTCGTGGCTGGGTGGCTTCATGCTCAGGAATTTGACTCATAATCTTTAGATCTCTTGACTTTATATCACTTTCAACAATACTTTATGGTTGAGAGCTTCTAACTTCCTCGGATAAAAATCCATTTCCTTCCGTCAACGACTTCCTAAACAAGAAATTTTCACTACTGATAAAAAGTTTTAAGAAAGTAGTTTGTCGTCATTCATCTTTCATAAACGCGGTATTAAAGAGACTGCTTGTCGCCTTCTAAGTGCTCGCAGCATGATCATATAACTGAACTTCTTTGTAATATAGTAGTGAAGCTGAAACAACAGTGGGAATGAAGCTGGATATTAGTGAGAAAAATCACAGTTTTTACACGGCAACTTAGTACTGATTCATATATGACGCATTGATTTGATAAGGAAAACTGCATTGCCTTTTAAAAGAACACATTGACAGAAAACTACACCTTAAAGAGACGTTATTACACCATGGAGAACTCAGGGGTCGATTCCGAGATCTTACAGCCCAAAGCGATAGGTGAAAGACATAGTGCGAACGACCAGCAGTCTCTGGACTCCGACACCAGCTTCAATAACACTCTGGACGCATCAGATAACGCAAACCAGCACCATCCACATCCTCTCGTACAGCATGATGCATTGGAGGATGAACCAAACATATCTGCTGAAAAAACTGCATCAAATCTTAGTCGGATATCCAGTTTCAAGTTTGATCGTACTAAGGTGGTCCCGAAGTCAGAAAGACGGGGTCTTTTGAAAGCTTTGTGTCTTATTCCCGAATACGAAAATCCGCGGGAGCTGCCGTCCACTATCAAACATGCTTTAGTATTTATTGTTGCTTTATGTGCAATGCTCGGCCCAATGGGTACCTCTATCCTACTTCCTGCGACCGATGATGTGGTCGCAAGTCTTGATACCACGGTCACAATCGTCAATGTCTCCATCGGAATATACTTGATCACTCTAGGAGTCTTTCCTATTTGGTGGTCGAGCTTCAGTGAGAGGCATGGTAGAAGATCCATCTACATTATCAGCTTTATTCTCTATTTCTGTTTTAGTATTGGCTGCGCTCTTTCCACAACCATTGGAATGCTAATAGGATTTCGGATACTTTCTGGAGGATCTGCTGCAAGTGTCCAGGCCGTTGGGGCAGGCACCATATCCGACTTATATCCTATCCAAAAGAGAGGCACTGCCATGGGGATATTTTATCTCGGCCCTTTAGCGGCTCCTTTATTAGCTCCCATTATTGGTGGTGCTATCAGTATAAAGAAATCCTGGGGATGGAGAGCTACTCAATGGTTTTTGGTGATTTTTTCTGGGGCGCTAGTGTTTTTAATAGTGTTTTTGCTTCCAGAGACCCTGAGAAAGCAAGATAATCGTGAAGCTATTAGAAAAATATTAAGAGAAAGATTGAGAAAGACTGCACCTGAAGATGAAGAGAGCGGAATGTCAGAAGCTAATGCAAAAGAAGATCTTCATGAGGAGATGGACGAGGAGCAAATCGGTGAAGAGGAGATGGGTGATGAAGAAGAAAACGATGATGACGCAGCCGTTGATCGGATTCTAAGCAGACTGTCTAGACAACCGTCCGCGGTTGAAGAAGAGCTTGAAGATCCTCAGCCAGTGGATACAGTTTCTCCTCTGGGAAGAGTCGGAACAGCTGGTAAAGATTTAAGGAGACTAGAGCTGAAAAAATTGGCCAGCGACGTCGAAAAGAGCGCGACAGAGTTGCAGAACGACACCCTGCTCAAGAAACTCAAATTTGGCTTCCGAATTTATGGCTACGGCCCTCTAAAGTCTCTGGTATTTTTGCGCTATCCACCCGCCTTTCTTGCAATTCTCTATTCAGCGCCTTGCTTTGCAGTGCTCTACTTTGTGAACATGACCATTACGTACTGCTATTCACGGCCCCCATATAACTTCAACTCACTCTTGGTGGGTCTCATGTATATTCCAAATTCTGTGACATACGTGATAGCCTCCATTTGGGGTGGAAAGTTCAATGATTATTTACTGGAACAGAAGAGAAAGAAGTACGGTATTATTGCGCCTGAAGCAAGATTTGGCATAAACGTGTACGTTGCCGCGGCACTATTTCCCGGAGCTCTGATGATCATAGGTTGGTGTTTGGATAAAAAGGAACACTGGGTGACACCATTGGTTGGTACGGCGTTGTTTGGTTTCGCGCAGATGATCATTATTGGCGTAACGGTTACTTACTTAGCAGACTCTCTTCCGGGAAGAGGGGCAACTGGAATTGCATTATCCAACTTTGTCAGAATGATTTTGGCTGCTGTTGCTTCTTTTGTCACTGTTCCAATGATTGAGGGAATTGGAGTGGGACCATCGGCTTCGTTATTTGCAGGTGTCACAGTCGTATTAACTGTAATACTGTGGGTGATCAAAAAGAAGGGAGACCACTGGAGAGAGACGTATCCTTTGGAGAGTCTCTATGATGTGGTTGACGGTTGAAATCTACTGATACTAAGGTTACAAATTATGAAGAATTAACACAAGTCAACTTGTTTATTCGCCTTATTTATGTACTCTTAATTATTTATTAATCACTATACAAGTTTGCACTTCACGGCGAAATCTTCATAGATAAATCGCTATTTTTTTTATTAGTAGATAAAATGAGAATTATTGAGATATGGTAATGCTTTTGATTTGGGCCAAGCTAAGCGATCAATCATGGTGTCGAAGCTTATATTCAAAGGTGACCATAAGAAGAAAAAGAAGCTTAAGAGAAAGGCAGTTGACTCTGAGGAGGGCCGTAGTACAAAGCGTACTCATAGTGAGAAAGAGAGTGACTTAGAAGCAAAAGAAGCAAACTTGATATACATTAATAATAAGACAGTGGACCTCAATGACCTGGATATCGGTCTTTTCAGTTCTGGATGGACCACTGCCACTTCACTGAATGACTTAAATGGCCCTATTATATTACTCACTGAGAGAAGCAATAAAATTGGATGTTTGATTTGCGTGACTGACGACATGATTGGTATAGCTAAAGAAGACAGCCTTCAAATCTCTGCGGCTGCGCAAATGGTGAATTTTACAAGTCCAGACGAGAGATTAAAGATGGATATGGATTCCAAAGTGCAGCGAGCAGAACCCTCGATGACCAGTCAGGTTTTTGTGGTAGTCAACATCGACCATTTTATTAACACTGTACATGAAAGAGAAGGTGGAAAAAGAGAAGTAACAAAAAGAATTGCATTGAAGAACTCAGAAGGTAAATACTTGGCCTCCGATGCGGCGGAAAACCAACTCACGACCACCGATGTGCTGACAGATCACTCAATATTTAACTTTACTCCGATTATACACGATAGCACAGTGAAGTTCCAGCTGTCCATCGGTGATACAGAGTCTAAGAATAAGGTGATAGTAACGAACGACTTCTTGGTCAAAGTGATTGAAGATCAAGAAGACTTGTTGGATGATCTGAATTTATTTGTGGTCAGAGTTCAGACGCAGAACTCAGTTATAGGAAAACAAGCAATCAAATACCTTGAAGAGCAATCCAAGAATCAGGGTTTAGTATTTGACAACTCTGAAGATAACAAGCTATTAAACGATAGCGTTAAGGAGCTACAGAAATTGGGCCTCAAAGTGACCAATTCGATTTTGAAAAAACTGAAGCAGGCGATCAGCAACGGCAATTTGAATGAGTATCTCATAATTTTGAAGGAGCAATCTAAATCTGACCGTAGGGCATGATTTGGATTGGAAAACTATCAAACAATGTTAGAAGTCTTTGCTTAAGGAGGAAGATACCATTCAGTGGTCACCTTCTGAGGCGTTTAGTGTGGATTGTCATAAACATCCATACACCAGTATTTTGGCTCAAAGTAGAACACGACAAACTTCACGCGTTCATGATAATGATTTACTATGTTTGAAGCGCATGAGAGACGTAGAGTGAATGAACGATGGTCATTGAGTTTCTGTGTTGGAAAAAATGAGTACCAAGTCAGACATAATCAACTTCAAATTTTCGTCTTCACTTCTTTCTGTCGGGCAGGCTGAGAACACAGATCAATCAAATGTACAGTATGAATCGTCCTTTATTACTGATGATGTTCCAAATACAAGGGAAGTGGTTCTTTCCTCGGGTACCAGAATAAAAATAAAGCAAAGGAGTCATTGCCATAGTGGATATGATGATGTTGATATCAATACGCGGCACTTGGGCATGATAGATATAGACAAGTTGTATTCCCGGCTTGAGATACAACAGAGGATAGCAGAACAACAAGCTGCAGATGATATGTTCAAGCCATTTGAGAACAAGTTTAAAAAGGAATCTTTCAAGCTTTGGACAGAAAAGTACAGACCGAGAAGCTTTCTTGATTTGGTGGGTAATGAAAGGTCGAACCGAGTGATTCTTCAATGGTTAAATCAATGGAATCATGCAGTATTTAACAAGCTACCGGAGGAGAATTATAGGACTACAGACCCTCTTAATAGACCAGATCGTAAAATATTATTGATTCATGGCTCGCCTGGTATTGGTAAGACTTCTATAGCTCATGTGATTGCCAACCAATTGAACTATGAGGTGCAAGAAATTAATGCGAGTGATGAGCGATCGGGAGCGCCAGTTAGAGAGAAGATAAAAAACTCTATGAAGAATTCAACGCTCAGCGGAAATCCAACATGTCTTATTGTTGACGAAATCGACGGTGCAGCGGAGAATGGATTCATCAGTACGCTTTTAGAGCTTATAAACGATGATAAGAGGGCCACTGCGAGATTATTTTCTGAGGAAAGCAAATTAAAGCGATCTTCCTTGAAAGCTCAATATCTCAAAAGACCCATTATTGCCATATGCAATGATGTTTACGCGCCGGCATTAGAGAAGTTAAGACCGCATTGTGAGGTTGTGCAATTCAGAAAGTCCAATAGCCGCTTGATCAAAGCAAGACTACGGAAAATTTGCCAGTGGGAAAACATTCTTTTGGAAGATAAAATTTTAGATGCTTTAATCGAGTCTACAGATGGAGATATAAGAAATTGTATAAACTACCTTCAGTTCAACTCATGGGCTTCTCAACGAAGCAGTGACGGATTGGATTCATCATCAAAAGACAGTCAGTTGAGCTGGTTTGTGCTTTTGAACCAAATTTTTTCAAGGGACAGCAGAGGAACAAAAGGAAAACACTTTAATAAAATGTTCAAGACGCTCTCGACATCGTCTCAACTAGACAGGATCACCAATGGCTGCTTCAATGCTATGCTAGATGTTGGCGGAAACATTGGGCAATTGAGCGGAATATCTGACTGGTTGTTTTTCAGAGATATGATCGGCTCAAAATTCAGTTCGTTTGATGCGCAAGATTTGTCATTTTATCAATCAGCCGTACCGATGAAATTCCTCTATACTTTCAATGAGATTGGCAATGCAAATGACAAGAAATACAGTTACAGATCGAAGGACGAGTACTTCGACTTAAAGAAGCAAATCACCGAGTGTCTTGCCAGGATGAAGAACACAAACATTGCTACGAACGAGAAGAACATGATCATATACGAAATTTCTCTTTTGGACTCGATACTGGTGCCGGATGTCAGTTTCAAACAACTAGAGCTTATCAACAACGGAAGCAAACTAAAAAGAATTTTGGAGTTGATAGAACATTACGGTTTAAGGATCGATTTGCATGAGAGTGAGTTCCGAACTACTGTGGCAAGTTTCCGCCCTGCCGTTCATCTGTTTCGAAAATTAACGGGCCGGCAGATGCAGATTATGATACGGCTACACAAGGAGGTAATCACCAATTACATCAATGCTAAGCAGCAGAAGGAAAGGCAACAGGAGGAGCTCTTGAGAAAACGTAAGCTTGATGTCGCAGGATCCAAAGAGGAGGTCAAACGACCTTCATACGCTACCAGTGTCGAGTTTTTCAAAAGCAAGTATAATGCCATATCTAACAGCCAGTCCAGCGGGCGGGATGCATCTCCTGAGCGATATACACACTCTGAGCAGCGCATTTGGGTCAAGTATCATGAAGGATACTCCAATGCCGTTAGAAAAGACATTACTTGGGACGACCTTTTCAACTAGAGTGTGGAGATGGAGAATTAGAGTTTCGTGTATAATCACTATACGACACCCCACACCTTGAAAACTGCAGGCTGTAATGGAAGGTTTTTTTTTTTTGAGATAACAGGACAAGGGATGTTGAACCCGATTAGTCAGTTGCACGCGGGTGCCCAAATTTCGGTCGGACTCGAAAAAAAACCAATAAGTAATAGAATAAAAGCTATAGATAGCAGACAGGGTGCTGCAATGTGCACAAAATGGTCAGGTGGATTGCGGTGTTGTGTGTAAAAATAATTGGCTGTGTATATAGCCTTTCGGTTGATGCGATGGTGTGTATAGAAGACTAAAAATATTGGAGTTTGTGCATGAGAATTCCAGATGAATAGGTGATTTTCAGCTGTAAAGTGTAGGATGCTGGAGAGGGAGGACGAATTGGATGGGCGGCTGGAACAGATAAGATAATGAATAGCGTAGTAGTGGGGGTAGATTGCGACAGCGGGTAGGAAGCGCATGAGTCAGCCGTCGTTTAGGTGGTAAAAATAGTTAAATTGGAGTTGTATAAATAAAAAAGCGAGGCTGTGCCGGTGTGCGATGTGGCCGGGGTGAAAAGATGTAGGCATCAGATGTAGAGAATCAAAGGTACAGGGGCGAGGCAGCCGGATGAATAGCTGCACGGCAGGTAAGGTGGTTACAGTGCAGGTATATATGTGGGGCGGGCGCATAGACAAGCAAGGAGGAATGGGGTGGAATGTGGTAAAAGGGATGGGAAGGGGTATTGGATATTATTCGTTGCTGATTGGTTATGTAAGGATGTATTTAGAGGAGGCATCGAGCGAACGAGCAAACGATAATGGTAAAAGCAACGTAAAAAAGGTATCAGGAGGTGGGCTAGCAGGGCCATGCGCAGGTGGTCTAGAGGAGATATCATGTGAAAATGAATACGACCAAAAGCAGGCGGAGCTGGTAGTAGCTAGGTTGCCGTCTAGGCTGCATTGTGATGATGCTGGTCTCGGGGCGTCATTAGTGAGGCTTAATGTCGCAACGCCGATGTAGTTAGGCAGTTTATCGACGCGTCCATCGGGTAGCGCGAGCACCTAAAAAAAGAAAAGTATGAGTCGAGCGCCTTTGTTTCACGGATGCGGCGGTTCGGGGGCGTAGGGTGGCGGTGGCGGTGGCGCACAAACGGTATGACGACTCGGTGCGGTGGGGCAGAGGGAGACGAGGCAGACGAAGCCGGGCGTCGGCGGTTAAAGCGGCAACAGCGGTAGCAGCGGTTTTATGAAGTGGACTTTTGGCATGTATGTGCGAGTCGGGATCACAAACAGCGCCTACTTGTGCGTAGAGTGGGGTGGGCGGCCCAGCAAGCACCAGGGAGCAAGGTGGGAGAAAAAACATCGATGGGGTCAATGATGAGGTATGCCCGGAATCAGTTTTGGAGGGTTCGTATTGTGTGGAGGCATCTGCAATTGTAGCACTTCTGTAGCAGACTTGTAGAAACATTGTTACACCTCTGTATAATAATTGTTCCACAAGTCTAGGTAAATTGTTGGCTATTGACAGTGTATTGTTTGCGTCGCCCGGTGCGTTTCTGCGGCGCTCGGCACACTAGGCGTGTACCTTTGGGCTGGCCCTTTGCTTCTGTGCGCTCAATAACTGCGCCTGCAAGATTCATTATGGCGGTGCTGCACTGGCTGTGTAAGAGAATCACTACTGCAGCTTTAACAATCTCGAGCTCTGCGTGATAAACGTAGCTTTGCCTTGTTTGGGGATCCGAGGGCGGCCAGCAATTGATTGTTCTCAGGCGGCTCCGCCGCACTGAACACCGCCAGCGGTCTATCCCCTGTGCTGCGGGCGGTCACGGGCACCGGATCTGGTGCCCGTCGGCAGCGCCGCAGACGGCCAAATACAAAAAGAAAAAAAAAGAAGCCTACAGACAGTTTCTTTTCTTTTTTGGTTGCTTTTCGTCTTTTCTTTTATTCTATGGTTCATTTGTCTTGTTCTCTTTTCCTTGTTGTCGGTGTTGTCCATTTGTCCTTTTGTCTCTTTATATCTGGTGGGCATCGCACATCTGTGGTTTAGGGATCTTTTTCATCTAGTACCGTTCCTTGGAGAGTCCGATATCATATAAAAAAGCTACATTTTATACAGTGTTGCGGCAAATCACTCCTACCTTCTTTGCATATCCCACAACTTAGCAGGCCTGACAACATCCTGCGAAAACCACTGTCCAAGTCGCTGTTGAAGTCGCCGCCCAAGCTGCTGCGATCCAATAGTTACTTTAGAAACGCCTTCACACCTGAACACGCCAACCGACGCCTTCCCAGACGGTCTACTATAACACTTGACACAGTCTAGCGTTCTAGTGCCCTGTTTACCTGATTGTGCTCGACTTGACTGCCCTACAATAGCCGCAGCCAACTCAACAATCTCCCAGGATCTTGATACAGCTGTTTTGGACTCGTCCCATTAGCTCTCATCACTCTTCGATCCTGTTTCTGTTAAGCTCCCAGAAAATCTATACAAAAAGCTACCCAAAACCCATAATAATCGACCTCACAGCTAAAAGTCGATCAAAACTTTTCACTTGGTGATAAAAAATTTCTAACCAAAAATTTTTCAGATCGCCGCCTTCTCAGAAAATCTCACGTCCCGAACAGCCCACACAATAGTCTTATCTGCCGCCCCTAATTATGAATTCGCACATCAATAATTCAGGCGAAAATCAGGAGCTCAAGCATCAGCCCCACTTCAAAGACGTGTTTGCCTCCTCAAAGGACTCACCGTCGGCCGTGGTACCACCCTCGCCTCAGGTGAGCTCTGACTCAGACCACTCTCAAATGGAAGTGGTGGAAAGCAGAAGACCTTCGGTTCTGGTGCCGGCCGATATCGACACTTCTATGTTGGGCTCATCTTCCTCCGCTGTTACATCCGCTCCTACCAGCGTCAAGCTGTCTCTCGACCCGGTTTCTATAGAGATGCCTTCCTCCTCCCATCATCACCATCTTCGCCATCATCTCCAGGCCGCCCAGGATCCGGATACCGAAATGAGCCCGGCTCCTGTTTCCTCTCTATCGAAAAACCACTCGCTAATGTCGCAAACGTTGTCTTTAAGACTCTCGTCAAATGTCGACCAGAAGAGCAACGTCCACCTGAGTTCAACCTCCCTTTCACCCTCATCCTCAATATCTAGCTCTAAATCTTCGAAAAGATTTAGAAAAAAGAAGGGAAAACTTCACAAAGCATCGAGCAGCCAATCCTCTAATAATTCTTCTATACTAATGGCGAGCTTGCCTATTTCTAAAAGATTCAGATCCAGATCCCTCCCTAACATATGGTTCCCTGCATTGAAACACACTGGTCTTCTTCTCAATGATTTAAACCAGCACAGCTCCCTCAAAAGACAGCATGTCTCTACTAAAAACAAAAACTACCTCTCAACTCCTTTTTCACTCATAGAGGAAGGCCCAGTGTTGCCTCCTGTAAACCTCCAATCGCTTCATGAAATTGATCTGCATGAGATTTTGAAAAACCCACAATTACGCCACGACATTCTATTTGACCCACAACTTCAATTTAGACCAAACCTTGATGGAGAGAGAGGTAAACGGAAGAAGCATCAGACAGACAAATACTGGCTCACAATAAAAGCAGAGATAAATTACATGATATCGTACCACAAAAAGATAACAATGAACTCATCTATCACGCTGATGTTTCAAACAATGAAAGACATACTGCTAAGCTTGCTGCCATCCAAGGACAAGAGTGTTGTAGAAGACATAATGGATCTACCTTTCTTCGTTCAACAATTTAATTCGAAATGCTTCAATTTTATCAAATTCTCCAACTGGATCTCAGAAATATTCAAGATGCATTGTGCGCCAATGAGAGATCTTTGGGTTGATGAAATGAATTCTATTTTTGAACAGGCCTGTGCCGGACTATCTCTAAACGTTGATTTGCTCATAGACGGCCTTCATGTTTTGTTTTCCATCTTAGAGGCAATGAAGCTTGATGTTGCAAACCACCAAATTAGAATTCTGCGTCCATTGCTGTGTTCTACAGCTGTTTCTTTTGAAAAAGAATACTTCCTAAACATGATCAAGAAGAACAAAATTGATATTTCATTGTCCATGCAATGGCTGAAGAAGAGTATTGAGCTCTTGCCGGCGTCTGTGGAGTCATTCGGCACAAATAATATGCAACATGTGCTGAACTTTAGTATCTTGAAGTTGTTGTCATGTTCAAATATGTGCACAGAATTTCCGGATACGTTGACCTTTGACCACTCACGGTTAGTCCTTCTTCGTGCTGATATCAGACAATTAATATGCATCAAAATTTGTATGATTCTTTACCAAAATCTGATAAGACAAAACAATCTGTCCGTCGCTAAATATGGAAGTGCTGAAAAATGCAAGGAGCTGAAGAAAGAGATCCTGAGTATTATCATCGATGAAAATGGTAATTCAAAATGGACAAGAAACCTCAACAATTTAGCTGTTCACTTTACCAGTAAGTTGTTTAATGGAGAACTTGACTCTAATAAGGTTAAGTTTTGCTTCAACTGGTTGTTGAAGCAAACACAACCGAACTCTCAGGTTTATTCTCTCCTCGAGCGCAAAATTTTCGATACAATTTATGAGGCATCAAACACTGGAAGCACAAAGGCATTGGAGGATGATCCTGTTATCAGCGAAGATTTAAAAGTGGCTGTTGATAGATTTAGACAGTTGGCCGATTTCCATCGTAATGTGTTCGCTGATATTTATGCTGACCATTTGAATTAATGAACTTTATACCCTTGTTTTGATTTAACTACTCTCTTCATCGTTCTTCTAGTCATTTGAAGGCTGCAAAGTCTTGCTTTTTTATCAAAATTTGACTACCAGTACTTGAATTACTAATATTGGATTTTTAGTTTCGTTCTCGTTATTTCTTCGATTGCTCATGATCTTTCGGTATTGCTGTGCTGAAGACATTCCTGTATAAAGATTAGATTATTTTATCTAGCTTAATAGAAGCTTACAAGCTTTCTTTAATCTGTCAGTCTAATAACGTTAAATTTTAACTACTTACATGATAGCAACTACAACGCGGCCTAAGTGCTCATTCCTGAGGTGATATAATCATGATCTGGAATACTTTGAACAGATCCTAATGCGGCCAATGCTACTGGCTTTCCATGAAGATACCTTTGACACCATTCGACAATATCTTCTTTAGTAATATCGTTGACAATTTGGAATATATCCTCAGGTGAAAGACGTCTTCCCGTAGTGACCAACTGCCGTCCAATGTCTTCTGCAATTGCAGTGGTGCCATCCAATGACAATAATAGTGATCCTTTTAGCTGAGACTTCGCAGTCTCGATTTCTTCTTCAGAAATAAATCCACTTCTTAATCTTCCCCACTCTTTCAAAATGCAGTCAATCACTGGTTTGCAATCTGTCTCCTTGTCTACAACAAGATACACTCCCCACAAGCCAGTGTCTGAATATGACGTGGAGAATGACATCAATGAGTTGCATAAAGGTTCCCCGATTCCGTTCGAGGAAACGGCATAGGCCAAGGGGGTTGGTGAGGCATTGGTGGCACGATCCCAATTACCTACAATAGCCTGAGTAACTAGTGCTTTGAAGTAATCATCAGATGACCATGAACATCCTTCGACGCAAATGGCAATGTATGTGTTTGGCAGAGATTCGTCCAATACCTTTACCTCATCTCCGTAGAACTTTGGAATGCTACCTCTTGCAGTACCCAACGGTAGTGGCGTTTCTGAAATAGGAACATGTCCAAAATTCTTCTCTGCTAACTGCACCAGTTGTTCATGATTCACTGCACCAGCGCCAGCAAGCACCATTCTGTCTCCCTTATAATTGGTTTTGATATAGTTTTTGAGTTCGCCTTGGGTGATGGACTTTATATTTTCTATTGGTCCCAAAATAGTTCTCCCTAGTGGCTGACCCTTGAACACGACTTCATGCAGTCTGTCAAATACTACTTCATCATACATTTTATCCACCTCCTCACTTTCTCTGATAATTACTGGCCGCTCTTTTTCAATAGCCACTTTTTCTAATTTTGAGCGAGTCAGTATATCTGCCAGGATATCCACTGCTCTCGGGATATCCTCCTTTAGCGATTTAGCATAATAAACTGTGTTCTCTCTCGAGGTGTAAGCATTCAAATGGGAACCGCAGTTTTCCACTTCCAGCTCGAGATTCAGCTGTGTTCTCGAATTGGTACCTTTAAAAGCCAGGTGCTCTAGAAAATGTGCAGTACCAGAAGTGTTATCAGAGACATCCGCTCTGGACCCTGCATCAATCCAGACACCAACGGTAGCTGTTAAAGAGTTTGGGATCTCCTCAGTAGCTACCGTTAGTCCGTTTTTCAACACTGTAGTTTTAGTGGAAGAAACAGAGCTAGCTAGAGTTCGAGTCAAAAATCGACCTTTTGCCAAGTTTCTTGCCGTATACGACAGCATCGTCTAGTTGATAATGATTAGTTCTTATATTTCTTCTTATTTCTTGCCGCGAAGCCTTCGTTGAACCGTTTTCACAAGTCGATTGTTCCTTATTTGCCCTTGTCTAAACCATTAATCTACTCAAACTTTATTAATGACTAAACGTTTAATAATTTGATAGTTTCCCGGTGTAAAGGTGTTGCTGCAAAACAGAACTTGAACTTTTGCCACTTCACCATAAAAGCCAATTTAAAGGTAGACGGTAGCTAGATGGTCTTTATAGGTTGAAAGTGCTATCACAAAGTCAATGATTTGAGATCCCTATAGCTGGTATTCCTGTATTAGAAATTTTGATTGCTACTATAAGATAGGATTTACCATGACGGACTCAACTATGCAGATAGATTCTCCGCAGGGAGACAAAATAGATGAGGGTCTGTATTCTCGTCAATTGTATGTTCTGGGAAAGGAGGCGATGCTGAAGATGGCATCTTCAAATGTTTTGATCATTGGACTGAAGGGCTTGGGAATTGAAATAGCTAAAAATGTAGCACTTGCTGGTGTTAAGTCGCTATCCATCTACGATCCCACCCCAACTTCACTACAGGATTTGTCAGCTCAATTCTTTTTGACGGAGTCGGACGTTGGCGTACCACGAGCTGAAGCCTCGTTACCAAGATTAGCGGAACTTAATGCGTACGTTCCGGTATCTGTGGTGAAGGAACTGACTCCGGATGTTATAGCTGACTATCAGGTGGTAGTGACTACTGAAACTCCCTTAGAGAAACAGCTGGAGATAAACGAAATTACTCATGAAAAGGGAATCAAATATATAAATGCTGATGTTAAGGGCTTGTTTGGTCAGCTCTTTGTTGATTTGGGTGACTCTTTCGTTGTTTTTGACACGAATGGCGAGGAACCTCACACTGGTATTGTGTCCGATATCGAGAAGAATGGTACTGTAACGATGTTGGATGATAACAGACATGGATTGGAAGATGGTGATTATGTGAAGTTCACTGAGGTACAAGGAATTGACAAGTTGAATGATGGCAGCGCCTTCAAGATCAAGGTCCTAGGCCCTTATGCTTATCAACTGGTTGATTTTGATCCTAGTTGGGGTACCTATGAAAAAGGTGGCATCTATACCCAAGTTAAAATGCCCACCAAAGTTTCATTCGAGAAGCTTTCAAGTCAACTGTTGAAACCTGAGTTTCTTTACTCTGACTATGCCAAGTTTGGACGGCCACCACAATATCACTTAGGTTTCCAGGCCCTTCACAAATTCTCGCAGAACAATGGCGGAGAGCTTCCAAGACCTCATTCTGAGGAAGATGCAAATGAACTGATTAGATTGGTGACTGCCTTGAGTAGTGAAAATCCATCTTTGTTAGACGGAGAGGAAGTGGATGAGGATCTCATTAAAGAACTTGCTTACGGATCGAGGGGCGAACTCCCTGCTATGGTGGCATTTTACGGTGGATTGGTGGCTCAGGAGGTGTTGAAGGCTTGCTCTGGGAAATTTGGTCCTGTGAAACAGTGGCTATATTTTGATTCTCTTGAATCGCTTCCTGAATCTCCGGAGTTTGTTAGATCTGAGGAGTCTTGCAAACCAATCAATTCCAGATATGATAGTCAAATTGCTGTTTTTGGCCTGGAATTTCAGAAAAAGATAGCCAACCTAAAGGTATTCTTGGTAGGGTCTGGTGCTATTGGCTGTGAAATGCTCAAAAATTGGGCTATGATGGGTCTTGGAACCGGGCCAGAAGGCAAGATATACATTACCGATAATGACTCCATTGAAAAGTCAAATCTGAATAGACAATTTCTTTTCAGAGCGAGAGACGTGGGGAAGAACAAATCAGAAGTTGCTGCTCATGCTGTCTGTGGTATGAATCCTGAACTTACGGGTAAGATTGAGTCAAGAACAGATAAAGTTGGCCCTGAAACTGAGAACATTTTCAACAACGGTTTTTGGGAGCGATTAGACTTTGTCACTAATGCTCTTGACAATGTTGAGGCAAGAACATATGTTGATCGTAGATGTGTCTTTTTCAAAAAACCATTATTAGAATCTGGTACTTTGGGTACAAAAGGCAATACGCAGGTGGTAATTCCAAATCTCACGGAATCTTATTCATCGTCCCAAGATCCTCCGGAGAAGTCAATTCCATTGTGCACACTTAGATCATTCCCGAATAAGATCGATCACACGATTGCCTGGGCGAAGTCACTTTTCCAAGGTTATTTTGCGGATGCACCAGAAAATGTCAATATGTACTTGTCACAGCCAACTTTTGTTGAAAGTGTGCTGAAGCAAAGTGGAGACGTTAAAGGTATCCTGGAGTCTATTAGCGCATATCTGACAACGGATAGACCTTACACTTTTGATGATTGTATCAAATGGGCAAGACTGCAATTCGAAGAGAAATTCAATTATGATATCCAACAGTTACTGTACAATTTTCCAAAGGATGCTGTTACCTCCACAGGTGCACCTTTCTGGTCTGGTCCAAAGAGAGCACCTGATCCGCTAATATTTGATATCGATAACCAGGACCATTTCCATTTTGTAGCAGCTGCAGCTAACTTGCTAGCTTATGTTTATGGTTTGAAAGGTGACCAAGGAAAATCTGATAAGGAGAAATATAGAGAAGTTCTTTCCAAGATTGAGATCAAGCCTTTCACTCCCAAATCAGACATCAAGATACAAGCCAATGATTCTGACCCAGATCCAAACATGAATGCTGCGGTCGATCATAGTGTGATTGAGAAGCTTGCAGTTTCTTTACCTACTCCTTCCTCTTTAGCTGGCTACCGTTTGAACGCTGTAGAATTTGAAAAGGATGATGACTCGAATCATCATATCGAGTTCATTGCCTCTGCATCTAACTGTAGGGCTTTGAACTACTCAATTGAAACTGCCGACAGATCAAAGACCAAGTTCATTGCAGGAAGAATCATTCCTGCTATTGCTACAACCACATCCCTCGTTACAGGATTAGTGTGCCTGGAAATGTACAAGGTTACAGACGGCAAGAAAAATATTGAAAAATATAAGAATGGTTTTGTTAACTTAGCATTACCTTTCTTTGGATTTTCTGAGCCTATTGCCTCACCTACTGGCTCGTACAATGGTAAAAAGTTTGACCAAATTTGGGACAGATTTGACGTGTATGGTAACATTACCCTTGAGCAGATCATTTCCCTATTCAAGGAGAAGGAGGGGCTTACAATTACTATGTTATCCTATGGTGTCTCCCTTCTTTACGCCTCCTTCCATCCACCGAAAAAATTGCAAGCGAGATTGCCTTTGAAGATGACTGATTTAATAGAGACCGTCTCGAAGAAACCAGTTCCACCCCACGAGAAGACTTTAATTTTAGAAATATGTTGTGAAGATGAAAACGAGGAAGATGTTGAGGTACCTTATATATGCGTTCATTTAAATGAATAGATGGTTCGACAGGCCAATGTATTCGGATCAAATGCTGCGTTGTTTTTGATATTCACAAAATATTTGACTTCTTTGAGTTTCTAATAATAACTGTTACTGGACTTCGTCAAGGTATCGATGATTAATTATAGTAGTTCAGCTAATAAATATATGGTAAAAATCAACACCAACGGTGCCAAAACGCGTTAAGAATTGAAAAACTGGTGCACAAACGTATCCTTTCTCCAAAGAGTTTGCAGTGAGCCGTCATCTGAAATTTTACCATCCCTCAAACATACGATTCTATCTGCCGCCAGCATTACTTCCCTTTTATGTGTGATTGCAACTATAGATACTCTTGCTTTTAGCATTGACAATAGTTGAATAACTCTCTCAGAATTGGCGGGATCCAATGAAGAAGTGCATTCATCCAACAGAAGAATCTTTGGTTTGCGCAATAAGGCTCTAACGATCGAAAGTCTCTGAAGCTGACCACCTGATAGAAGAGGGTTACATGGATCTCCAATTATAGTATCTAGACCCTGTGGTAGTTTCAATAAATAATCTCGTAAGTCCATAAGTTCCAGAAAGTCATAGAGCTCGGAATCAGTTATCTGGAATTGCGAGCCATAAATCAAATTGTCCCTAATTGAACCAGTGAAAAAATGGTGCTCTTGGGTAACAACACCTATAGACGCTCTCAAAATGGCGACATCCAAGCTTCTTATATCATGTCCAAAAGCTTTCAAAATGCCACTAGAAACGGGATAAAGCTTTAAGATTAAGGAGAATATAGTGGACTTCCCACATCCCGAGGCACCAACAATGCAAGTGAATTCATTTTCTCTTATCTGGAAAGTTATATCACGAAGCACTTCTCTTGATGGTAAGCTGGGATAGCAGAATGAAACATTTTGAAACTCGATCAATGTTGATGAGGAGCCGACCAACGGCTTGAAACGTCCAATAAACTCGCTAGTCTCAAACTTTAGACTTAGCAGCTTTAAAATCTTATCAGAGGCTCTTAAACCCTTGCTTAGGTTTGGCGCAGTTGCCAGTAGAGAAGTTATGAAACCGATAGAAAACACAATCAGTGTAATCACTTGAACTGACTGCTGTAATGAGTATTCCCGCATGACAACCAATTTTAGGCCATAGTAAAGAACGCAGCCCTGGCAGAGAAGGATGACAGAGGTCTGCAAAGATATTCCTAAGCTCACTATCACTGATTTTCGGATGCCAACTGTTGACAATTTATCCAATGAGTACAACAATTTTGAATGAAAAGCATCTTTTGAGTTTAAGCAGAACAGTGTCCTGATACCACCAACTGATTCATGTACCAGATTATCTAGGTCCATGATGGAATTTTTACGCAAATCCTCAAATTTTTGAAGAAACGAAGAGTAAACGACCCCTAGTAAAGCAAATAAAGGCACAAAACTTAGCCCTACCAATGCAAGTTTCCACCCTGTCATAATCGACCATATGAAGCAAACCAGTACCAGTAGTAAAATTGAAACCAGGACAGCCATAAAATCTGAAATTATCGCTCTGATGTCATTTGAGTCACCTATTAGTAGTGAGGATATCTCACTGGGTTTACATCTCTCAAACCAATTCATGTTTTGATGCACTATAGCTGCAAAGGAGTCTCTTCGTAGAAAGTTCACCAACGTCTCAGAGCCCAGTGAAAGACTGTATTTAGAAGCAAAAGAAGTTAAAGAATCACCCAAGGCAATAGCAGTCAAAGCCAAAGACCATTTGATCAAGTAATTCGAGGAGATATAATTGGTAGTAGAAGGAACAATCCCCACAAACAATTTCGAAAGACAAAAGGTGAAAAGCGGAGTCAAGGCACAATTTATAGTTGAAATGAAAAGGCCAGCAAAAATGAGAGTGTTCGTTCTCAGGTCTCCATAAGAAAGCATCCTTATCAGCAGCTTAATCGCGAAGAGCTTTGATTTCTTCGCAGAATCTTCATCCTGGCTCTCTATGTCCCCTTTTGCCACAAAATCCTCTATTAAGTTTGTTGCAGAGTATCCGAGAAGACGCCAGCTATCCCTCTGACCTCTGCTACTGTAAATGCTGGAATTCTGTAAGGAAGACCGAATTTGGCTTCTAGCAAACACGTTATGATCTCTGCGCTGCACTGATTTTGAGGCCTCTCCATTCTCATCCAAAAAGAAAAGGCGTCTAAATATACCATCTTCAGGCCTTAGTAAATCACATTTCCGCCCATAATCGTAGATTCTACCTTGGTGCATTAGACATACAATATCATCATTCAATATTTGATAGAAATCATGCGTCAATATGATCGTTGTCTTTCCTTTTCTACAACGGCGGGTGAGTTGTAGTAGATTTTCTCTTTGCTTCAAATCGATTGCAGAAAAGCTTTCATCGAGGACGAGAATAGGCGGATCTCTTATCAAAGATCTTGCTAGGGCGAGCTTCTGTTTCTGTCCCTCACTCAGACTTACAGTATCTGGTGCAGAGTTCTTACCTATCTTTGTTTTTATTCCATTCGGCAGATCAGAAAAAAACTGTTTGAAAAGTAGTTTAAGCGACTGAGCTCTATTTGCTCCAAAAGTATGTTCCATGGCATCGGTGCTATCTTCTTTCATTCCCAAAAAAAGGTTGTCTTCCACAGTACCGCTGAATACTGTATAATGTTGTTCAACTAGTGTTATTTGGCTGAGAAGCCAGCTTCTGTCCAATTTTGACACGTCATAGTCGTCAAGTAAAATCTTACCAGACGTGAGTTTGTACAGGTTCAGCAAAAGTGAACATAACGTAGACTTTCCAGATCCTGATTTACCAACAACAAAAATATGAGAGCCTTCTGCGATCTTAAAGCTGACATTCTGCAGTACTTTCATATCCCTCGAAGGGTAGCTAAACGATACTTCTTCAAACGAAATATAACCCTTAGCTTGATGATTTGGAATAAATGCTTCAAATGCAAGGTCATCGTTATCAATACAACTTTGGAAGGTTGCATCACCACAGAAATTCAATACCCACTTCAGCGATGTATGAGCTTTTTGAAAAAGGGACATATTGAGTGGTAGCATGCTGCAAATATGAGCGAGATTGAGACAAGAGTAAAAGCATGATATGACCTCTCCACTGGTATTCAATTTATGTCTTATTAGATATGAGCCATACCAAAAACTTTGAACAAACATCATAAGTGCCAGACATCTCATGCTTGCCGCACCCAAGCAACTGAATAGTCTTTGTTTCTTAAAAGCATTTTTACAATCCTGTATTTCTTTCCCGAATTTCGATAACTCGAGTTGACTGGAATTTGTAATCTTGATCCAGCTGTACGCAACAAGATTCCAATCAATCGTCTTAATCGCCGTCGCGGAGCAGCTGTTTTCCAGGTCCGCATACCGAGAAGCAAAAGTGCCAAAGATACCTGTTAAAACAACCATGAGTGGAATTGAAGCCAAGATTACAAAAGTCAAGCGCCAGGAGTAATAAAAGCTTGTAGCAGAAAGCATGATCACCGACAAGATTGATTTAACAAACAGACCTGTATTTTCGCTTATTCCGTCTTTGAAATCCTCGATGCAGCGACTGCTCTGAATCAAATCTCCTCTCAAGCCAGGCCTATTCTCATACCACTCTAATTCCTGACGAAATAAAATGTCATATAACGTGCTTCGACAGCGATAGTGTTGTCTCTCCCCGAGAATCATGAAAAATGCCAGAGCCATCCAATTGAAAAGAGCAGCAGCGATCCCTATAAGAACGATACATAAGCAGTATAACTTCAAGCTTGCTGTGAAATCAGAGGAACTAACAGTTCCAGATGCTAAATCTGATAGTCTATTGAACAATTTGGAAAGCACAATAGCCACACCGACAGGTACAAAGGACGATATCACTGTAAATATCAACGCCCCAACATAAAGCACTGCGTCCTTACGTTTTACAAACATAAAGAGAAGCAGCTTGGGAGCGTTGAACGTCTTGTCTATTTCATCATCCTTTCGTGAGTCCTGAGAGGTCACTTCATAGCTGCTAACAAAAGGGTTATCTTTAAAGTCACTGTCTGGTGTGGAGAAACCTGATTGATTCTTTAGTTGAGGGGTCAATGTCTGTACCATTTGAAACCACGACTTTGCTAGCAAAAAGTACTATATAGTACTCCCACTAGTGTATATGTACAATAGTTGAACTGGTAACCAAGCTAGAAAGTCGGTTATGGTCTCCCATATATACGAAAAACCACCTCACAATGTTAGACACCTCCACAAAAGGAGGTGCAGTACACTGATGCTGCTCCTACTATTGGATAAATCCCATTATTTTTGAAACAAATAATCACCTCCTTTGCGTAGTCCGTATTGATTTTGCGCCCATATGGTGTCTTCTATTGAACAAACAGTGACTAGTTACTTCAAAACAACACACCTAACAGGATCAACAAGTTGATACCACTCATTGAAATTTCCTATTTGAGAACACTCAATGCACAGCCCTTATTGCAATGCGCCACTTGTATTGCCACAACAATATGTGGCTAGTAAATGAAAATTTTCCACTTTTCTGCTACATTTATCGTTTTCGCTGACTTTATATAACAAGCCCATCATCTACTTAGAAGAAGCATTTTTGAAAAAGGGTGGGAAGAAAATGAAAACAGGATTGAAGAAGGACAGCTTTACCTGAGCATTGATGCTGTAGGGTACATGCAGGTTTGAGAAGAGGGATAAACGACTTGAAGAATGGGCTGGAAACACATTTGGCATGTGTGTCTGCAGCTTAGTTTTCTGTCGGGAACCAGCTGCAACAGTAGTACTGCCAAAGGGATGTAGAATAGACATTGGCGGCCAAGATATTGGCGGCGGCGAAGAAATTACGACGGCCAACATACTACGACGGCTTCCAATGGCTTTTGGTGGAACTAAGGTTACATTCTGGCCTGAATTCTCGGCATTGTTTTTCGTTTTTTCCCGTTTTTTTCCCTTTATTGTGACTTCCCACACTGAACCCCTGTTACACTGATACCACAAAATATGCACGCGCTGTTTCTAATGATGAACAACGATAGGGACAACTGATCGCCGAAATGAAGATAGTTGTTTCATAAAATAGATAGATAAAAAAATTCTGAATGGACAGCAAGTCGTATTGTGTGATTTTCGTGACAGTGGTGCTCCAATGTTGTTGTAATCGTACTGAAATGTAAGAGCTACCTAACAAGATATAAGTCTCTCTAGCTTGGGATATCTTGGGATTTGCTTGTACTGGCATTTGGTGCTTCAGCTGGAAGATGCCAGAACCATTACGATGACGTAAGCCTTGTAAAACATTTTTTGGATATTTGTGTAAGTTTTAACACCCAGGTGGTTATCAGTGGTGAGGTCTACTTTCAGTTGGAAGGTTTGGGCATGTATAGCAGTTGAGTTCGCGCGAGACTGATATTGTGTGCTTTCTGATTGAAAGTTTTGATTCGAAGGGTATAAACACTCAGTGTGATTCATAGGGAAAGTTCCATCACAGCAAATTTTGGGTGGCTCAACATAGTTTTGGTTGCTTCAAAGAAATCAAAGCAGCTAGTGAGGATTTGCCCTTTGGGATAGTCAGTTTAGTGATATGAATCAAGGATGGATATTGGTTCTTCTGACCTCTCTCACGACAATTCTGGGCAGCTTGGTAATATATGTTGACCTGATTTATCGGCACCTGTTCCCTAAAGCGTTCAAGGCGCGGCCTTTCAGCATCCAAGATAATACCCAGTTTCTAGTTTGCTCACTATCATTGAGCTCTGGATGTCTGATATTCACCTCTCTGAATAAGCTGCTTCCTCAGTCCCTCAAATATATGAAGAAAATACATTCTTTGCCTGAGGGTGGATATATGGTGAAGACATGTGTGACAGTGTTCTTTTTTCTGGGGGTTATCTGTTGCTCGCTTCTTAATGTCATCATTCATTTTTTTACCAGCGAAAGTGTGGTTCATTGTGTTCATGAGGGCCATCATCATCAGAGCGGTGAAGAAGTCCACGAGAACGAATATAACGGAGATTTTCACGGCTCCACAAACGACTCACACATGAATGGCGATGTAATCTTTACACACAGAGTACCCAACAATCATACTTGCGCACATGATCATCCTACAGAGGAAAGCCCTTTACTTGGCGGCCACGAAGGTAAGGCTGACGAAAGTGGCAAACGTATTTCACTTGTCGATCTGTCTTTGAAGGCTCTCAAGGGAAAAACTATGGAAGGAGAGTGCCTTGGAACCATGGATTCCTGTAGAGATGAAATTCTTGCACGACACAACATTCATGATGGCAAGCTTGCCCACAAGCACGATCTACACTTTTGTAACATGCCTAGCGAAGAAAACCTGCTTTTTTTCGATAAATCGAACCACCTGATCACCAATAAGTCTGAAATATGCATGAGATACCCTGAGTTGGAGATACGTTCTCCGTTAATGTCTGACTTTGTATCCTCTAAATGCGGAGATGGAGCTCACTCTGTGCAGTCACATCAACTGTCTCATGATCATGGCCATGTCCATCTAAGTGATATCACTGAGGACAATCTAGACACAAGGTCTCGCAACATGGGAAGCGTATCAAGCCACGAACATATTCACAATCACGATGACCTGGAGGCAGCGTCGTCACACCATCATCATCATCATATTCAGACTCCTCTATCTCGCTTACTATCCATCGGTCTGCAAACTGTTCTGGCTATAACCTTACACAAGTTTCCAGAAGGTTTCATTATGTATTCGACAGCTCAGGCCGATTCGAATCTAGGACTCACCATTTTTTTATCGATGTTTATTCACAACTTTGTGGAAGGGTTTACTATGACCTTGCCAATGTACATAGCTTTGAAGTCCAGATTTAAAGCCCTTCTCTTGAGTTGTTCGCTTGGCGCTACAGCACAGCCTGTTGGTGCATTGCTTGGATGGGCTATATTTAGAGGAAATATGGACTTGACCAAAGACGTTAACTTGCTTCTTTTTGGCTCATTAATTGGTCTAACATCTGGGTTCTTAGCATTCATTGGATTTCAGATGTTTGCTTCCGCCATCGGTTTCGGTGGAAAACAGACCACTGTGATGAGTTGGGGTTTTTTTGGAATTTTCTTGATAACCTTGAGTGATATTTTAATTGGGAAGAATTGAGTTTCGTTTGGCATGTTCTTAAGCATGTATATTTTGAAGATCTTTTTAATCAATCCGAATCATTTATCTCTGTAGAGGATATAGGTCGTAGTAAAATTAAAAGAGGCTATCGTTGATCTTTATCTTAGCTACTCATCAAAGGAAGCCTTTGAGCTGTTGCATCGTCTTTGGTTTTGTTACGCTAAGAATAATAGACACAACTTTTTCAGTGTCGTGGACAAGACGATCGTCGTATTTGTCTGGTCGTTATTATCTAGCGAACTTTTATTTTGGAACTAGAGGTTTGAAGACCCGCTCTAATGGTGCTTGATTTGACCTCTAAGGTTAAGAGTAACGCGTGTGAGATACTAATAGCTGGAAAAACTTGTTAAAGGTGGCATGGGTTTACGCTCAGAACCTGAGATTGAAATAATTTAGCGCATCAGATTCTGTTGGTTTACGTCTCTTGACTGTTCTTTGAACCCGTCATTTGTTTCAACATGGGCCAAAAGACAAGCAAATTGAACAAAGAAGACATCACAACTTTGAGACAAGAAACAAAATTCACAGCGAGAGAGCTTCAGCAATGGTACAAGGGTTTTAAAAGAGATGTCCCCACGGGACAGTTAACGAGAGAAGAGTTTATAAAGATACACAAGCAGTTCTATCCATTCGGAGATCCAACCGAGTTCTCCAACTACGCATTTGAAGCATTTGATGTAGCTGGACTGGGGTACATCAACTTTAGAAGTTTTATAGCGTCTTTGAGCATAGCATCAAGAGGTACTGTTGAGGACAAGTTGAGGTGGTGTTTCACTATATACGACCGAGACAAGGACGGGTTTGTCAATTACAACGATCTGCTATCAGTTTTGAAATCCATATATAGAATGGTGGGAACAAGCTCAATAAAACTGGATGAAGAGGACGCTACACCTGAGTTGAGGGCACAGAGAGTGTGGGAAGGGTATGGCAAAGAGCTAGGAAATGCAGACGACAAGATTACGCTGGCCGAGTTCATCAATCACAAGAACCTGGAAAAGGATGTTCTGGATTCTCTCAACATTTATAACGATCTTATATAAGAATTGCGTCCTGAGGTTATGTACTTCATTGATCACGTTGCTAGATAGCATAATAAAGGATATGCAAATATAGCATTGCTTTCAGATTCTTTCTGCAGTCCAAACAGCCATTCTACAAGTGAGCTTAATTGATTCAGTTAATAGCCAGTAAGGTCTTGCTTCCTTTGAGTCATGTTGTACGGCGGTATCTAAATGCTCCAGTTCTTCGTCTCTGAAAACTTTGATTGTCTGTTTCAAGTTGGATATGTCCTGAGAATCAGACGTATTCCCAGTTTCTAGTTCATTGATATCTCCATAGTGGTTGCTCAAAACTCTTAGTTGTTGATTATAATGATTACCAATTACAGTTTCAACTGCCTCGGTACATGCCATTGCGCCCTCCTTTCCTAATAGGCCAGTGAAAAGACCCATTGCAAAGGCTCCTGCTTTCCATGCGGGAGTTAAAAGAGACGGTCTCACCCTATGCGAGACCTGTAAATAGTTGAAAGTGTTGTGATGGTGTACTTCTTGATCCCACATATGCTTTAGAACAGGCTTGAGATCCTTCTTGTGAGATAAAGCCATGTATTGTCCTGCATATATTAAGTCTGCACCCAGCTCACCAGCTTGGTCAACCCTTATTACCCGGCGCAGGTATGCTTGCTGACCTTTCGAAAGCGGCCCGTGAGTTGGAAGTTTAGCGAGTGTTCCATTTGTAGCAGTCGATTGAAATCTTCGAAGCATCATTTTGGCTAGATGCACAAAAAACAACCAAGCCTTCTGAAATGAGTGAAACTCACGAACTTGCACCTTTGAACTGTATCGTTACCGTTCAATGGATATAAGACCACGGCACTAAATCCAAGACAACTTGTACAACTACGATAAAACCGTAGTGGTCAGATATTTGTAAACTGCAGTTGAATATTGTGTAAGGATGTTCAGTAATCTACATGCTCTCGATGTACACTGTGGTGCAAGCTTTAACTTGGAAGCAAGAGATGTGAGTGGAAGCAAGCCACACCTGGTTATACTGAATAGCTAGCACGGATTATATGCGCTTTGTGGACTTGAACATAGGCATATCCTCATCATCATCACTGTAGTCATTAGTATCAGGTAGATTGTTGAAGAATCTCTGTCTTGAGTCAGATAGGTTGCTAGCGGTTACTCGCTTGGAAGGCTGTTTAGTGTAGGGGTATCTCAAACTAGTATCTGAGTCAGCAGCATCCGCTCCTCTCTTTGAGGGTATCATTCTTTGCTGCATACTGCGATCGAATGCAAAATTATTGTCTAGCTCAGGAATACTTCGGTCAAGGTCTTCGTTATCGTCAAACACAATACCTTCTTTCACTTTTGCAGAACTATAATTTGATGGCTTCATTCTAATATATGACTTAGTGGCATCGAAAACGATATCTGAGGCAGCAAAATTATCAATCTTTTTGAAAATCGAGTAGTTAACCCTTCCCTTCCATTCGGGATCATCTCCCTCATATACCTTTGGCTCCTCCGGGCAGAGTTGAACACGGAATTTGGTAACTTTGGGTCCCAATATATCTTCACGCTCATCTTGTTTCTTATCTTCAAACTTGACTCGTTTGGCTTGTTGGAGGACATCAAGTAGGTTTGAACCTACTCCAGTGGACCCTGCCGCTTTAGAATTCATTTTGTCGTACTTTGTGGCTGCTATATCATCTAAAATCCTTGGATCGACATGTGTATATTTGGACCTTTTGATATTGGTATCTTGTAAATCTGGACTCTCGGGGCGGTTGGACTGATTGAGCGGTCCGTTACTTTCTGAGACACCCGAGATATCTTCTTCTTCAATGGCATCTGAAGCCACGGAGTCGCTTACAACGCCCTCAAGCACAGTTGAATTATGCTGAGTTGGTATTATCTCAAAGTTCTCAATCTCAGGTAGAAAACTTTGCGAAGATGCAAGAAACTGATTGCGCCTTCTCGCTTTGCGAAAAGGAAGTATACTAGATTCAGCCTTGTCTTCAACCAAATCACGGTCCTCCGGCTTGGTTTCTTCGGCGATCGAAACAGCATTTGTGGTTTCAGCGGAATTATTTTGGCCTATTATTTGAAAGTCATTCAAGCTCGGAAGGAATTGTAGGCTGTCATGGAGCTTGGTTCTTTCTTTTCTCGAGCCTATAGCCGAAGTGGTCGATGAAACTCCACACTTCGAGAGAAAACTACCACGAAGGATGTTCTTCACTGGCGTATTTTCACCAATAATGGGATAGCTTATAGTGTTCAAACGTTCTGATTTATCCGGGCTATCACTGTCTAAATGAACGAAATTTTCAGCCTTCTCAATCAACTCTGAGGTTTCAACTAGGGCGACTGTCACAGAGGGATGATTCTCAGATATATTTCTCAAACGCTCATGAGTTTTTCCAGAAACCGAACTAAGTCTCAATACGAGTTCATCTGGCCAGTTATCTTTATAGTTATTCTCTAACTCTTTGTATTTGTCACTCAAGTTTTGCAAAAAATAATCACCAACGAGGTGAACAGACTTGTTTATAGTCAGCACCCGTAACAGCTCACCAAACGTCAATTCGTCATCCTCAATCCAGAGATGTGTCAACTTAGAAAGGTCAGGTGAGAGCTCAAGAGGAATACCAACCTCAATTGCCTTTTGAAAGCTTACGCACTTTTTAGCCTTTTCATTCAAGACTAGGTCCTCCCAATACACAGAAAAACTGAATGCTTTGCCGACTAAAGATATCCGTTTAGTTTGAGCGGTGCTAAAGACAATTGACTCTCCACGACAAATGGTGACACCATTTGCTTGGGTCTCAATGGACTTTTCTCTATGACAAATGTTTTCAATATGCAAATTATATGTTGAAGGATCTATGCTTAAACTAAGCTCCAACCTAGAAGCTGCTTTGTTTTCAATATAAAAAAACGCATCTTTTTTGCGTCCAACAATGTAGGGAGTGCCTACTAAAAGTAGATGTGTTGTAATGGCTGCTTTTTGAGTTCCGGTCGCGTTATTACGAAACTCTGCTATCCACATTGATTTGCTCGACTAAATAAAAAGTGCCCTTTCACGCGAGGTTTCACAAGCGCAAAGTGCGTCGGAAATGACCCAATTAAAAACTTGTACTTATTGGAAACCCTTTATCAGATCCTGAACTGCATTTCAAACATAATTAAAGCCCAGTAAACTTGAATCACTAGTTGATTCCTTTCTTTATCAGAGTCAGTATGCGATTTTCAGGCTGTGCAAATATAAACGATAGATCGTCTCAGTGGTGCTCAAATAGAAGTGTGTGGGGATTAGACGGCTGTTCTTTAAAAGGCTATCACAATAATTGGGCTGAAATACCTACAGAGATGATCTCATATTCTTGGATGCTTCTATTTCAAAGTTGAATATACAAATATGTAAATGAATAACTGGAAAAAGTCTTGCTTAGAACTGAATGGTTTTCAACTTATCGTAGAACTTGACTACTTCATCACTCACCTTGATTCTTCTTTCATCAAAATTCACAATCTCCAGGTTATGCGTATCAACGCATCTACTCAAAGCAACATAAACTTGGCCTTTTTCAAAAATCTTCGTCAGATCAACCTTCACTCTTCTAAGCGTCTGCCCTTGTGACTTGTGAATAGACAGTGCCCATGAGAGTAGAATAGGCAATTGCTCTCTACCAAGTTCGTTGTTTGACTCAGGAGAAAAAACAATAGGTTCTATCAACTTGTACTTGTATCTTTCATGTGATGTGACGGTAAACTTGACCAAAGGTAAAACCAGCTTGGAAGATCCTTTTTTTGCAACCCTGACCATTTCCCGCAATGAGTCAGTTAAGTGATGGTTACCATAATTTCTTGCAACAACTTCGCTCATCATTGTTTCATCTTCTTCCGTAGCTTGATCTCCTATGAACCTTGACGCGACACGAACAACATCTTCATTGCTCAATCTTTCATACTCTTTGAATGCAGCACAGAACATATTCCATAGTTCTGCCGTGCAGAAACAAACCACCTTACCAATTGATCCATTGACTATCAAAGGATCGTCAAGGTCATTTTTCAAGTACATTACCTGGGCTCCCTCTTTTAACTGCAATATTTTTGCACACATTAAACCGTCCAGCTGCTTTGCAAGGAACTCTGGATTGCCCCCGATGTTCGGAAGGATATCTTTACTATAGTAGGGAACCATACGACCTGGCAGTGAGTTAAGCCTCTCCAAATTTGCTCTGTCTACCTCTTCTCTTGTTGGGTATAGCTCAGTTGGGAAAATTCCATCATCATATTTAAGTGGTCTTTCTAAACTCTTGAATTTAGATCTAATTTCGGTGGTCAGCTGACCGACTCTCAAAGCGTTTAGCATTTCAATCAGATCAGAATCGTTTTTTTGTCTGAAGACCTTGGTCAGCATAATAGTTTCTTCAATACACTCACTCCAACTTTTAGAACTAAAACAGAACTGTGAAACACTACTTTTATTCAGAGATACAGGAGGCAGTTGAAAGAAATCTCCCGTGAGAATCAATTGAATACCCCCAAAAGGTTTTTTGCTGTTTCTGACTATTTTGGCAATTTCATTCAACTTATCAAAAATAACAGAATCAATCATGGATATTTCATCGATAATAAGTACTTTGGTTGCTCTCCACCTTTCAAGGGTCGATCGGTTTTTCCTAATTCTACCAATCAATTTATCAGTCGAATCCTTCCCTAAGCCTATACCAGAGAATCTGTTTATAGTTGTCCCCTCAATATTAGTGGCCGCCAGTCCAGTAGAGGCCGTGACAGCAATAGCACTGCTCCCATATCTCGCCGTTAATTTGCGAATTATTTCTTGTAACAAGAAGGATTTACCTGTACCTGCTGAGCCAGTGTAAAATATATTCTTTCTTTCGAAGAGAACCATTTGAATAACTTTGTTTTGTTCATTTGACAGCTTGAAGCCGGAAGAGCTGGAAAATGAACTGCTCCGGCTCGACGAAGTAGAAGTGGCCTTTGTTTGAGTCCTTGGGTTCGAAATCTTTTTGTTTAAGTTTCCCCAAGGCAGCTGTCTTTGTCTGGAGGCAGATGCAGGTTTCTTTAATGGTGCCACCAAACTTCTGGAACGAACATGGCTTGTGTTTGTATTATTATGTGAGAGATTGATTGCAGCCTGGCTGGGACCACCAACACTTTGATCGAATGCCTTCTTCTCAATGGGAGCTTGATGCTTGAAGCTCAAGGCTGAAGGTTTATCGTCTGAAACAAACAAGGCGTCTGATTCAAAGGAATCGTTGAAGAGCCCACCACCTACTGTCAACGAAGTGGGAATTTTGGTTTTTTTGGACTGGACTGAATCATGATTCTCCTTCTCATCGTCGATCAAGCTTATTGTTTCAGTGACGGTATCGGATGTACTCTTTCTTTTCAATCCACCAGCAGACAGAAAGTATTTACTTCTGTGATCATCATGATTCCTTGATGGCTTCGTAGAACTGATAAATGACGTGAGTGTAGACTGTTTTGATCCTGGTTTCCTGTCCAGTACTGAAAACGGGGAGGAAGAATTGGAAACGTTGTTGAACATAATTGTGTTAGAGACCAATTCCACACCCTGGTAACACTGTTATACAGTCAGTTATGTCCTTGTAACGCCAGTTATCGTTCTCAAGAATCCACGGTCTAATATATTCAAAACAGCAGGAAACACGGTGATGTGAGGTAAACAAGCAGAGATCAACTTTTTTTTTCACGTGTGATATGATAGTAAAACTGAATCTGATAGTTTTTGCATAGTTTTGGAAAGCTACGATTTCAAGAATAAAAGGTGTCTTCATTATTGAGTGGATGTAATGAATTTGTCACAATCAACGAACTGAAAGACACTGTATATTGATTGAGTATGGGGGTGAGTGAAAATGTGACTTTGCAATATTGAAGAGTACTTGCTAACATAGAAGATAGAATGATGGAGGAACGATACCGTCGAGGCGAGAGATCTTGAACTTGATCCCAGGAACCTCGAATAACCACAATAATGCCACTATAACGGAACTGAATATATCTAAAGTCATCAGTGCTTATAAATATTGCAAAATGTCGAATCAAAGGCTCGCTAAACCTATAGTATCTGATTATAAGGGGAATCTTTATAACAAGGAAAGCATACTGGAATACCTTTTAGGAACCAGAAGTGAGGGCGCTAAAAACGAGTTTCGACATATAACGTCACTTAAGGATGTGGTTGAGCTAAATATAGGCTACGATGACAAACATGAAACGATATCTTGTCCTCTTTCCAATGGCACTATAGACCTGAACGAAGAATCTAATAATGATCCCGCAGACTTAAGCCTATGCTACATCTCACCATGCGGTTGCTGCATGAACAGACGAGTACTCATGGAGCTGGTGGCGGCTGAGAGTCAAGTGAAAGGAAAAGGCGATTCAGAAACGATACCATGCCCTGTATGTAACGCCTCGTTCTCCACAAGTGACATAATTGAGATCAACCCTCTCTATACGACACAGATAGATCGACTGGAGCAAAGAATGAAGTCTTTACATCAGCGCGGTCTTTCTCATTCACTAAAGTCCACAAAGAAGAAATCAAAGAGGAAGAAGATGGATAAAGAAACGCCAGAAAGCACTTCCAATAGTGCCAATTCTAAGCCTACCTTTAAAAGAATCAAGCATTAGTGTACCTTTTTTGAAATGTAATCTCGAATTAACGATGGACCCAAATGGATATACGTAGCCAACTAGTGTTATAAACTATTTACAAAATTTGCCCTAATTTTAGCGAAAGCGGCGTGATTCATGTAGTCGCAGCTAATTCTGCTGTTGCTGTTGCTCCGGTTGTATTGCTGCTTGCTGAGCCTGCATTTCCTTCTGCATCGCTAGTCTTCTCTCGTTCTCCTTTCCTGTTACATAGAGAGTGTAGCATACATTTAGAGTCATATATCCGGTGAATGAAACAAGTCCAAGAACTGTCAGTCTGTGAGCGATATCCGTCACTCTTGTGTACCAAGGATAGAATCTTGCCATTTTATATCTAAATGAAGTATCCGAACAACTTATTCGACGATATTAAAACCTCGATTGGATCTTTTATCACCAACTCAGCTCATCATACCATTAGATACTCAATATCAGTTCAAAATTTTATCCATTTAAAGGATTACACTAAGTATAACACCCGTACACCAACAATGTATCGTCGAACCACTTCAAGAATTCGATCAAGTACGCTACAATCATTGCGATAGTTAAAAGTGGAAAAAGCTGTGAAGATTACAAATACAATAGTACAAACACTCTATAGTTCAAAAAAGCAAAAAATTATGTGGTATCGCAGTTCACCTAGCACGAACAAAAAGAGCGCTAAGTAATTATCAAGGGAGAGGGGAGGTAAGATGTCTAGAAGGATGTCATTCCTTCTAAGA
This sequence comes from Ogataea populi-albae, assembly GCA_030579375.1. NCBI lineage: Eukaryota > Fungi > Ascomycota > Pichiomycetes > Pichiales > Pichiaceae > Ogataea > Ogataea populi-albae. The sequence continues at coordinate 513,498 of JAKTQY010000006.1, forward strand.
AGTGGACTTGCGCTTGCTAAAGAGCTTTTTGAAGAATTTTTTGGATGAATTTGAAGATCCATTACTGATAGTGTTTTCTTGCGATACTATGGATTGAATACTTTCAGACGTAACAACGTCGTTCTTGCGAACAATATTTTTGACAAAAGTTTCAAACTCAGTGTTGATCGGGGTTGTTCTCTTTGTATCGAGAAAATTGCCCGCAAGATCATATACCAAAAATCCTTCCTTATCGAGTTTCATTGAATGGAGTATGGTATCCACAAACAGTATCCAGGATTCGTGAGAAAATATGGATGGAACTTCAGGCCTGGAGAGAAATTTCTCCAACCTGTTCGTTTTCTTGACTATAATTGATGATTGGTCCATAAGATCCTTCAATGTCACACTACTGCGCGACAGAATGCCAGTGAGAGCCTCACTGTCATCACCATTGATGAAGGTTTTGATGAAATCTTCGGATCCAAAATCAGTGTCGTCAAAGCCCAAAATCTCGAATTTCAAGTCCGTGATTGTAGCGTTTCTGTTACTGACATTGAGCTCTCTTTTGGACTCGGAGCTGTTGTGAGAGTCCAAGATTTGCACGAGCTCAAATATTCGAAGATATTTATCTATCAGATAAGGCATTGTAGGCAGCTCATTTAGCACCTCATCAGACACGTTTAACAGCGGTCTTTCAACAGAGTTGCTCATTTCTAGGATCTTTTCATTGAAATCCATTTTTCTTCCTGTTACTCTATCAAAATACGTTATGATCTCTTCCTGATGCTTGTCAATAAAATCCTCATTGAGCTTCAACAAATAAGGTTCTTTATGCGGCTGGAACCTTGCTCGACTTGAGAAAACCATCAATGCCTTTGCAATTAAAGTAAGCGTTCTTGATATATTTCCAAATTGGTGGTTTCTACTGAGGTTAAACATCTTTGGGTTCAAAATTGCTGGACATAGAAACCTCAAGAAGATAAATGAAGATACAGCATTCAGGGGAGTTTCAGTATCAGAAGGGTCAACCGAAAGCTCAACTTTTTGTCTCAGACTTCTCCACTCTTCTTTTATTTCTGCTGGCAAATCATTTGAAGTTTTATAGATCTGATCCCATAAAGTCTCAAGATATCCAAGCAGGTTTTTATAATTTTCCTCGTAGTGGTCTGAAGCTAGTTTTGGATCACACTCACAACTGAGCCCGTCCTCAGCTATCTGTGAGATAAAGTCACCCAAAAGCTTTTCAAGATATTCCTGACCAACCCTCAGTTGATACTTTTCCAACGTTCTAGACAACAACGAGCTTCCTCTGAAAATAGTATTCACGCCGTGCTTCGAGTTGGACTTGTTTATTCTGTTATTGGTAGTAATATCACTTATGGGTTCCAGCTCAAGTTTCATCAAGCTTTCGAAAAATTCATAATCTTTATTTAGTGTTTGATAAACATCCAGGAGCATGACTGAATACTTTGCCAGTGTGTCTGTGGTGACCAAGGATTCTATGAACTTGATCACTTCCGAGATCTCAAGATTGAGAAGCATTTTTTCAAAGATTTTATAATTTTGGTATGAAAGGATTCGAGATTCCTCTCTATTCAAATTGAGAGTTATGTGACCAATCTCTTTGTTTCTAGCGTCGTAAATCACTATCTTCTTCATAAATTGTGGTTGAAGCATCATATCTGGGGTTACAAATACAGTTCCTAATATTTTATCCTCGCCATCTGCATTGTAAGCTTCACTATCCTTGGAACAACGAATTTGAAGCTTCACGAAGTTGCTGGAGGGAGGGAGTCTTAATTCGAAGAGCTCCTTCCAGAAAGGATTATTGCCATTGTTGTCAACGATTGCCGTTCTAAACCAAGGTGCATTCCACATAATTAGCTCGCAGTAGAGGTAGGGAGATGATTGGATAAGACTTTTGTCGCTGAATCTCGCCTCAATAACTTCTAGTTCAAAATTGCGAACAACTCTCATTTTTTGCTCTAGAAAACCGTTCCCTATAAATTCAAGTTTTGTGAACGAACTAAGCGTCACCAACCAGTCTTCCAAATCGATACCCAAATTAAAACTTATGAGGACACGTTTGAAATTACTGAGTCTCTTGTCAGCTGAACGGATGAATGGCTGCTTGTCGTCGCTGTCTATCTCGTTGTGAGAATGATGTAAATTCCTCAAGTCTTCTATATATCCAAGATACAAGACATTGGAGTTGTGAAATATGGAGTGATGAACATGCCTTATTTCAGAACTAAAAAGCTTTGTAACATCAATCGAATACAGAAGACTTCCGTCGCTTTCGCATAAAAGATCTAGCGTTCCGTTCTGCTTCAGATTTCCTATCGCAATAAACCACCCCTCAGATATACTAGAAGAACTCTCAGGGTAGAGAGGACTAAGAGGATAGGGCGACACCTTCACTTTCTTATTATTGGGTATTGGACCATAAACTTTGAAGCGACACACAAGCAAGTCATTACTTCTTAATTTGGAGTTATATATAATTGACTTACTGAAGCTCCATTTTTGCATTAATCCTGCGGGTCTAAGGTTTTGCCATACCATCAAAGTACTCAGTAAGCGCTCATACTCTTCATAGGATCCCAGCTTTAGGAACACAGTTTGACGATCCTCTGCAGTAATTCTCATTATGAAGCCCGATTGGAAAAGCCGTATTTGACACTTCTGCAGACTTTGAATCAGCACTAACGTCATGTTAACAATCATTTCTCCTTGTGGGCTAATCTCCAGCGGCATGTCATTCCACTCGGTCTTCAAGGCGTCCGTTGAGTCCTGGTCAAAGTGGTACGACCAAAGAACAGATTTGCTCGAGTACAGCCCATTGCCCTGCAGCATTAGACCTCTGTATCGGTCAAGTGTCTTTCCTCCACTCATTATTTTTCAATGCTGCACTGTTTCGCTGCATACCTTCCTTGTGACCACCTTCCACTTACTTAATGACTGCTCTTAGCCGAGCTAACTTTTTTCATAACCGCTTTATGGATTTTTTTCGTGCTAAATTAGTGCTCTAACATCTCCAAAAGAATTAAGGCCGAACATTCAACATTTTGATCATCAGGATGACCATCTGAAAAGAAAGAATAGAAAGTCTGGTACCTACGAAAAGTGCATTGGTGCGATTTATTAGTGAAAAAGGGAGACTACTATATATGGAACATGGAAATATGAAACACAAAATGAGAGTGCCAACTATTTAATACTGAACGCTCTAGGAGCTTCTCCTTCTGGACCGATATATTTAGGATCTCTCCATGGACCAATATCTGACAACAATAATCCACCTTCTTCATCACTCACCTCGCTGAGACCTCCAAATTTTTTAGGAAGATTTTCAGCAGGAATCTGCTTGAGCAAGTCTTTCTGATAGCTCGAGCCTAAAATGAAAATCTTAGAAACCGTCACAGGATCTAGGAAAGGCTTGAAAAGTCGGAAGGCAGTAGAGAATCCGAAAGGAGCATTTATCAAGTAAAACTTGCCCATTCTTTCCGGATAGTAATCCTGTCCAATTTTGGAGGCTTCTCTAACATACGACAAAACCTGAGAAGCGGAGGATAAAGAAATACCCTTCAAGTCGAGGATTGTGCACGAAGTCTCAATTAGGCTGTTAGCTTTTCTTGAACATGCAGGAAGTCTGTACTTGACAAATGACTCGTATTCCCAAACCAAGTTCTTGAGCATTCTCTCTGGAGTGGTAATCTTGTACATCTCTGGAATGTTCACAGAACCCAGCTCCTCAAAATACACTGGTCTACCATCTTTATCAGTCTTATGATAGTACTGGGGGTAGTATCTGGCAACGAGCGGCTTCTCGTCGTAGTGGAAATCCTCAAGGATGGTGTCTGTGCCATACTCTTGGCGCCACTTCTCACAGTTCTCGAACATTTCTTTTGCCTTCATCAAATCAAACTTACGCGCCCTAAGGAATCGTAAGAGAGTAGAATCATCGAGACGCTCTGTATATCCTTCCGCCTCCAATAAAGTCAAAAGCTGCTCCAGAGTGGATTTCTCTTCGGCCGTTAGGTGACCAGGATATCCAGTCTGACCCAATGGGGGATTAGCAACTGTTTTAGGAATTGTATCAAGCACCTCTTTGTCGCTCGCCATTACAATAGACACTTCCACTTCATCAATCTCAATCTCAACTTCTTCCGCCATCTAAAGCCGGCTGTCCGTTAGTCGCGTAGATCCAACTATGGCTCTACGAATTTCTTTATTTTCAGCAACTTTGCGTGGTAATCGCAAATTCACCTCCAATTCTATGTTACTCCTATATTCAAGCGTCCCCACTTTCGTGTCGCTTGTACTCCTTCCCCTAATATCTAACTCCTGTGTACTATCTTTTCAGATTACATTGCTTTCTGTTTTCTTATAGACGCTTTGCAATCTGTCAAAATAAAATACGGATTCAAAACAGAATCAAGGCTGTGATGGTTACCCGGTGTTGATCCCAACCGTGTTTCAGGAAAAGGGAAACAGATATATAAATCACGTAGAATAAAACAAAGGAAACTGGTTGAACAGGTCAAGTTGAAGGCTCTAGAAGTATTGCCAAGCCATAAGTTTGTGTGAAGATTGTTGTTAGCTTTGCTTTTTGTACATTGCATGCAATGAGCGACTCTGGAGATGAGTTTGTTCTTGCCGAAAGCCATGGATCAAGTAAAACAAAGGGGAAGCTCCCTTTGTCTAACTCTACTAATACAGTGACGGCTGCAGGTGCTAACGGTAATGGACCGAAAAAAACGTCGGTAACAGAACAGTACCAGAAATTGTCACAGTTGGAGCACATTCTGAAACGTCCAGATACCTATGTTGGCTCTGTAGAGAGATATGCGTCCGAGCAATGGGTGATCAACGAGGAAACCGAGACCATGGAGAAAAAAATAGTGAACATTGTGCCTGGCCTTTTCAAAATATTTGATGAGATTCTTGTCAATGCGGCAGACAATAAGATCAGAGACCCTAGCATGAAAAAAATTGATGTTAAGATCGATGCTGAAAACAATGTTATATCTGTGAGGAATGACGGTCGCGGTATCCCCATAGAAATCCATGAAAAGGAGAAAATGTACGTCCCCGAGCTCATTTTTGGAAACCTTCTTACATCGAGTAACTACGATGATAACGAAAAGAAGGTTACAGGAGGGAGAAACGGTTACGGTGCCAAGCTCTGTAATATTTTTTCTACCGAGTTTACTGTTAAAACGGCAGATAAAAACACGCAAATGGTCTATACACAGACATGGAAAAACAACATGTCAGTCACTGGCAAGCCCAAAATCGCAAAAATGAAAAAGCAAGAGGAATACACGGAGATTACTTTTACTCCAGATTTGAGCAAGTTTGGTATGGAGACCTTGGACAGTGATATTCTTGGAGTACTTAAAAGAAGAGTGTATGATATATGCGGCTCCGTCAGAGGTGTTCGTGTCAGCTTGAATGGTAAGACTTTGAAAATACATAATTTCAAGCAGTATGTTGAGTTGTATGTGAAGGCTCTTGAGAAAGCCAAAACATCAGAAGAATCTCGAACCAAGTCAGAGGAATCGAGTGGCATCCCTGATTCTTTATCGCCGCCTTCTGTTGAAAAGTTACCAACTATTGTTCATCAAATCATTGACGAACGGTGGGAGATTGCTTTTGCTGTTTCCGATGGGGTATTCAGTCAGGTATCGTTTGTTAACTCAATAGCAACCACGTCGGGCGGTACACACGTTGAACTGGTCTCCAATCTTTTGGTTGGTAAGATTATGGATCAAATAAAGAAAAAGAATAGGGGGGCTATGATAAAACCTTTTCAAGTCAAAAATAATATGTTTTTGTTTGTCAATTGTTTGATTGAGAACCCGGCATTCACTTCACAAACGAAAGAGTACTTAACAACGAGAGCATCGCAATTTGGAGGCAAAAAATTTGAGCTTCCTGATAACTTTGTGAAAAAAGTATTGGCGTCGGGCATTCTCGAGAGCGTGATGGATATAGTGGCTGCCAACGCGGACAAAGCTTTGAAGAAAAATGATGGAAGCAGACAGAGTAGAATAACTGGTTACCCCAAGCTTGAAGACGCAAACAGGGCGGGGACGAAGGACGGCCATAAATGTACACTTATTTTGACGGAAGGGGATTCTGCTTTGACATTAGCTGTTGCGGGTCTTGCTGTTGTTGGCAGAGACTACTATGGATGCTTCCCGCTGAGAGGTAAAATGTTGAACGTCAGGGAAGCAAGTGCGGATCAAATTACGAAGAATGCAGAAATTGAGGCCATTAAAAAAATCATGGGTTTACAGCATAAAAAGCGCTATGACCCAGCCAATATTAACACACTCAGATACGGCCACATAATGATTATGACTGATCAAGATCACGATGGATCTCATATCAAGGGGCTTATTATTAACTTTCTCGAGACATCGTTTCCTGGCTTACTGGAAGTTCCTACGTTTTTAATTGAGTTTATTACTCCAATAGTCAAGGTTACATTATTAAGCGGTCGTGAAAAAGGAAAGGTCATACCATTTTATAACATGCCAGAGTATGAAGAGTGGAGAGATACAGAAGGACGAAACAACTCTTACAAGCAGAAGTACTACAAGGGTTTGGGTACCTCATCTCCCCAAGAGGCTAGGGAATACTTCAGCCAATTAGACAAGCATTTGAAAACCTTTCATGCTTTAAAGGAGGAAGATAAGAGCTTAATTGACTTGGCATTTTCTAAGAAGAAAGCTGATGATCGGAAGGAGTGGCTCAGAGGTTTTCAGCCCGGAACGTTCCTGGACCCAACATTAACTGAGATCCCGATTTCTGATTTTATCAACAAAGAACTCATATTATTTTCAATGGCTGATAATATTCGGTCAATTCCATCCGTTGTGGATGGTTTCAAGCCATCGCAAAGAAAAATCCTCTATGGTTGCTATAAGCGAAATTTGAAAGGTGAAATTAAAGTCTCACAGCTTGCTGGATACATTGGTGAACACACTGGGTATCATCATGGCGATGCCTCTTTAATCCAGTCAATTGTTTCTCTTGCCCAGGACTTTGTTGGCTCCAATAATTTGAATATACTGAAACCCAATGGTGGTTTTGGTTCTAGAGCTGCAGGCGGTAAGGATGCTTCTGCTGCCAGATACATTTTCACGGAACTGTCTGGTATCACTCGGAAGCTTTTCAACCCTCTAGATAATCCTCTCCTGACATACCTGCAAGATGATGAACAAACAGTGGAGCCGCAGTGGTATGTTCCTGTTTTACCAATGATACTTGTCAACGGAGCAGAAGGTATTGGAAGTGGGTGGAGTACGAGCATTCCACCGTTTAATCCTCGTGATATTGTTCTAAACATTAGAGCTTTAATGAACGGAGAAGAGATGCAAGATATGAAGCCTTGGTTCAAAGGTTGGGAAGGTTCGATTGAAAGAGTTAATAGCGAGAAATTCAGAATGGAGGGGAACATTGAAGAAATCGATGATTGCAAAGTTGAGATCACTGAGCTCCCCGCCCGAATGTGGACAATTACCATGAAGGAGTATTTGCTCCACGGTTTGGCTGGCTCAGATAAACAAAAGGCCTGGATCAAAGATATGGAAGAACAACATGGTGTTGGTATCAGATTTGTCATAACCCTATCAGAAGAAGAAATGAGAAAAACAAAAAAAGTAGGATTGAAGGAGAGATTTAGACTGGTTTCCTCCATCAACACCACAAATATGGTGGCGTTTGATCCACAAGGTAGAATTAAGAAATATGATCATGTCAACGACATTATTGAGGATTACTATCATGTTAGGCTCGATTTTTACCAACGTAGAAAAGACTATCTTTCAAATCAATTTTCTAATCAGCTTGAAAAACTATCCTGTCAAGCAAGATTTGTGAAAATGATAATTGATGGACAGTTATCTATTGGCAATAAGAAGAGAGGAGATCTTATATCCGAGTTGCGCAGACTCGAATTCCCCGGATTTGACAAGGACGGCAACCGTGTAAATCTTGCTTCCTCCATTTTGAAAGAAGAGGTTGACGATGAGGACAATGCGGACATTGATATCGACACAACCACAACTACTGCTGTCGTTAATGCAAATCTGACTTCCGTATCAGCCTACGACTACTTGCTTGGAATGCAGCTCTGGTCTTTAACCAGAGAAAGATATGAACGACTTTTGAAACAACGAGACGAAAAAGAGGCCGAATTGACTGATTTGTTGCGGAAGAGCTCTAAAGATTTATGGAATGAAGATTTGGATGCTTTTTTGACATCTTGGGACGAGTTTTTGGCGGCAGATGAAGAGTCGCGAAAATCAGTGATTGTAAATGCATCGACCAAGAAAAAGCGTGCTACTCGTAAGCGTAAGCCAAAGAATGACAATCCAGACGCTGATAATGAAAAAAATTCGAATACTAATCAGTCAAACATAGTGTTAGACAGAAAATCGAAGGCGGCTTCTACTGATAAACTGCCAGACTCTGTTCAAAAACAGAAGGTGAAGGAAGAAGCAGAGCCTGTTTTCAAAAGCGTGTTTGGAGGATCCTCTGCATTAAATAAAAGTCCCACTAGTTCGAAGTTTAGTGCGGCATTTTCTGCCTTCTCCAATATTCTGCCATCTGATGGGAGTAATGACGATATTCCGACTACAGCTTCGTCAATCTTCCAAAAGAGTACAACAGGAACTAACAAGCAAGCCGCATCCTCTGCAGTCAAGAAAGGAAAAAGTGAACCTCGTCAAAAGTCAAAACCTCCTGCTAAGAAAAGAAAAGCCGCGAAATTGGTCTCCGACGATGACGAAGATGTATTTGAACTGTCTTCCGATCATGATACAGACTCACAACCAGTTGCCGCTACCAGAACCTTTTCTAGAAAGAGAGCGCCTGCAAAGTCTTACGCATTGGAATTATCGGACGAAGATATTTCGGCTTCAGGGGCTCCTGATGACGATAGCTACGAAGAGTTTGAGTAGATTGATTAAAAGTGGTAAAACTAATATTTTATTTCATAGAATTTAAAACTTGATTGTGCTTACTTCTCAAAGCTTTTTATTTGGTGCCATTGGTGCCCACTCGTTGCTATTACTAGTAGCTGGAGATGTTACTGGTACATCCAGACTGTCGGTATTTATGCCGATCAACGTTCGTGGCTTTGAAGGGACCATAGGGGCTAGTTTCGTTGAAGGTTGACTGCTCGGTAAATCTGATTTTGAAGAGAGGGGAGTTATCATTCCAGGACTTTTCCGTGGAGGTGGAGGTGGTGGCGGGGTGAACGAAGAAAACGAGCCAGCAGAGTTTGATGAGGGGTCAGTCTGGCGGCCGGACAAAATTGGAGATGGAGATGTTGTAGTGGATCTTGTTGGATGCATCACCGAAAGAGAATATTTCTGTTGATTTGGACTGCTATCTCCTGATTGTATAGAAGGCGAGGCCTCATCAAGAGGCTGGAGAATATTCTGATCTGGCTGCTGAGAATTGGAGGAAACTTGAGCATTTGAAGACGGTCCCGAAGCAGTCGGAAACATTGATCCTGTAGGACTATAAGGGAAAGGAAGTCTTCTAGGGGGCTTTGGAGGCGGCTGTAATTCATTTCTTGGAGGTAAGCGAGGGGCGCTCTCTGAACTTTTTAGACTATCTGCATTGCTGGTAGATGACAAGTCAATTAGAGTAGGAGTAGATGTGCTGGACCAGTTGGATGAAGAGTTGCGGGATCCTTCATCTTCATCATCGTCCGAGTCTGTCTCGTTGAGCTCTGTCAATCCACCCTGAGACCGTACAGCAACCTTGAACTGCATATACAATTTTTTGCGAATTTCACTTTTAACCTCTTCATCAACGAGTTTAACTTGAGTGACAAAAGTAGCATAAATAGGTTTATGGTCAGATAGCATGACACTTGTAACAGCATTATAATTGAGCTGATTAAGACCCCCAGATCCTCTGTACAAAATTCGGTCAGTCCAAGAAGGTACCCTCTGTTTTTCACTTGAATCGTAAACGTTCGTGCCCTTGTCATATTTATATGTTGGGGAAAAGTTTATTGGGTATTCTTTGAAACCTTTGAGCTCTGGTCTTCTCTTAATTTCAAAATTAAGCTGATCATACTCTAGTACGGTGCTAAGATCGCCAGATTTTAAGAGAGCTCGTACTTCCTCATTTGCCTTCGAAACTCTATAATTCAAATCGCCCAACCATACGATGTTCGCATGATGCTTGATTTGTCTGTTTCTAGAAAATCTAATAGCGTTCCACGAGGTGACGAAATCATTGTATCTCTCATCAATATTAGTGGTTCCTGCCGCTAAATGCGAGTTAAAGAAACAGAATGAAGTAGAGCCATAGTTGAACCTGATAGCTACAGATCCTTTATTGGCTGTCATTCCTCCCATACCAGTCTTCTTGGATTTGCCTTCTACTTGTTTCACCCTCGCTATAACATCTGATCTCACATAAAGAAGAATCAAGACAGAAGCCATGCTCTGCGATCTCAGCAGTATGTACTTGTTCTTGGGGTTGGCCTCATTAAGTTGTTTTTCAATGGAAGTCTGCCAGAACTGAGCGGCCGACAGATCAGCTTTTAGCAGACTGGAGGCATTTAGCTCTATAACTTCCTGGAAACCAACCACAACGATGTTGGGGGAGAAATTGATTCCCCCATTTTCTTTCGGAAAAAGCCAGTCGGTTAAATCTCCTGAAACTGACGAGCCCGCCAAATTGAAGGATCCGACTAAAATGGAAATCTCCTCGAAGGTGATATACTGGCTCTCAAATTTTCTGGACTGTTCATTCACGTACTCAGTAACCGCATCAAAAATCAGAACTGGTCTCTGGGATGGGTTTTTACCCAAAAGAGTATCTGTGATTACCTGTTTCCCTTTGTCCACAAAATTGTTCATATAAATCCTGCTGATGGACTTGGTTGCGTCTGATAGTGCTCCAGCAATGCCCATCTTACCGCTTCTCGAAAAACTTGACTTCAATGCATTAGTTCCGGTGTAAATCTGGGAAATTTGATCACCATGGTCTGCCCACAAGGAGCTATGCTTATTCATCAAGTCAGATAGATCTCCTTTACGGAAATTTCTAAAGAAATCTTTGAGTGCTTCCAACGATATAACTTGCTGAACAACATTTGTTCTGTCCAGGCAATCCAAACAATTAGTCCGGAAAACGCCCTGCTGTTCAAGTAACACTTGATTAGCTTCTCTGTCAAAAAGGAAAAAGCCGAAGTCATCAAGCATAGGACGTATATCAGACATAATATTTGAAGCATCTGCATAAGTTTTGGATGTTTCCTGGTGGAAATCAAAATGAGTGTAATAGACGGAGTCAGCCTTCTTTTTCTTAAGTGCAGTGTAGTGCTGTTTGTAATGCTTGCTCAATTCGCTTTCAGACGCTTTTGATGCCGACAACAGGTCTACAATATTCACGGGACCATATTTTCCGTTCAAATTCTCAAAATGCTTCTCAAATACAGGCTGCGTGGCATCGAAACTTCTTGTCACTTGAACCTTGGCTGAAATCAACGCAGTGTCCTGTTCCCAAAAAACCGGAATCGAACCGCGTATCTGTGTATAGGCAAACACATGAGAGTCATCACAGTATATAGTTTCAGTCTCAACAAAATTCGCAACATTACCGTCGTCATCAACACCTCTGACGTTGAATCTGGTACCTGCTCTTTTCCACGATTGCTTCGATATGACTGTGAGCCTTGCCCTGCGACCACCAATGATTGTTCTCAGAGTCTCTGCAAAACCTCTGATAACAGTGGTTAGGTACTTATTCTCGTCTAGAATTCTCTTGGGAGCATCGTCAAGATTGTTTCTAAAGTTAATTATTTCCTCCATCATAAAGGCGTTCCACATGTAATCCAAGTGGTATCTGTCCATTGACAACGAATTTGTCGTGCTTATACCTCTGGTTTGCAGAGTGCTGGTCAAGTCAAAGTCTGAGCTGTAGAAGAAGGACCCGTCAGTCAACAGCTTTTTAAGCTCAAAACAAGGATGTTGCTCGTATCGAGGGTTCGCTCCTTGTGCCTCTGTCTCAGGATCCAGATTGGCAAGTCCGATAGGGAACCCATTTAGGTTGAACTCAAGAAAATCCCATTTTTCGGACGTCAGACAGTAGAATTCAACATCCATTATCTTGTTGATAACTTCTCCATCCACGGGAGACGCAACGTCGATTTTGCCTGTGATAACAGTCAGAAAAATCTCCCCCTCCATCTCAATGAGGCCCATAAACCCCAATGGCTTGCGCTTTGAAAGCGGCTGCCAGTGCTTGCGGTGGAACTGTTCTCTCGACAGTAGCTCGATGGCACATTTTCCCGTTTTGCTGATGAACCTGAAGAGCAATACATGAGTTTCCGATACCAGCGCAAGCGTCCTCTGGTGTCTTGTATTCACAAGAATCCGCATATTTTATCTACCACTTTTCCTATGCTCTTATTCAGTTCAATTACAGCACATACCAGCCTTATGAACTCTTCTTTCCACAACACACCTGTTCAACACCTTATTCATGTTGTGAATAGACCAATTAGTAGCATATTTTACTTTACCGTTTTTCTTGCACACGACTATCACATTTGCATGAAATTGAGTAAGATCAAGTACAATTACAATAAAGGAGGTCGATTAGGCCCGATATGAGGGCAGAAAGAAGCAGATGAGATAGCGGACAGTGCAGTTAAAGTCGAAACAACAATGGTAGCGGAACCAGAGCTAAATCAATATATGTACAGGGAAGAAAAGACGAAGTGAGTCAGGAGAGATACCGCTTCATGTTCTCGTAGACAGAAAAAGTGATGCATGTGGCCGGAACCACCCTCATTAGGTTAGCTGGAAGACCTTTGTAAAATGCAGCAGGCCCTTCTTGGACCAACATGGCCCGAGAAAGCTGTAGAAGCGACTGTGAATTTTTGGTATTCGAATTAACTTGGAGTCTGGACCTCACCACTTGGAGCGGATAGAACACCACGGTGGATATCATTTTCGAGGCCGCACTCGCATAGAGATACTCAAAAGTTGTGAGCGTACGCTCGGGACTTGTTGAGATGATGTGATTCTTGAGAGTGTCGTAGATGGAGAACTGCAGGGCGCCTTGCGAGACACCGAGTAGCGCAGGAAAAAGACCTCTGTAGTAGCCTCTGAGTCCTTCCTTGGCATATATCTGTGCTGCCCCATCAAGAATGGAGCTGTAGGCACCAGGATCAGTTCTGGAGGAAGAGATCATTCTAGTCTTGATTACCCAGATAGGATTTGTGATAAGTGAGGTTGACCAGCCAGCAGCAAATGCGCACATCAGATACTGGGCAGATGAAAGATCTCTGTCCCCAAGTCCGGGCAGTTTTGAAGAATGATCAAATACTAATCCGTGGAGGAGATTCTTGTATTCTCTATAAAACATGAAATACAGGCCCCAAGCTGCGGTCCCTCCGACCAGATTGGGGCCGACTCCTCGGTAGAGGTTTCTTATTAGCTTTGCACTGCTGATTTTATCGGAGTTTTGGGACTTCGACATTTCGAGCAATGTGTTCTTGATTTTTCTGTAACTCTGAAGTTGTGTCTTGGACTGCGTGTCCAGTTGGAGGTTCAACTTGAAGAAGTCAAGCGGATGCGACACCAGCGTCGTGATGAATCCTGCTGTGAGTCCCGACACAGACTCGATCGATCTTGCTCCAAAGAGCTTTTCTGAGGACCCCTGGGCATCATCCACTAGGCTGAGTGTGCTGTCTGAAGTGCTGGGCATGTGTAGCTGGTGTGGCTGTTCCAGAGTTCAGCAGGCCCTGATTGTAGATGAGAGAACGACTCAAGGCTGATGAAGAAGAAGTAGCATATAGCAAGCGTATAGTCGCGTCTATTTTATTCCGCTCGCGTCGAAAAAAACGCAGACGCGTCGATTTGTTTCCATTCGCGTCGGAAAAAATTTAGACGCGTCGATTATTAAGCATCGTTCGGCGGCTTTTCCAAGCTTCTGCGTAAGAAGAGTGGAAATGGCGGAAACGCAAAAGAAGTCAGAAGATTTGTGAGCTCTTGTCTATGGATCTTTTCTATGCCGGAGGTTCAGCATTCCAGTAAACCTAGTAACTACTGGAACAGTCTTACCGATGTTGAACTCCCAGATCAAATTCGACAGTCGGCTCAGACCGAGCGGCACAGCCTAGATCATCGATGCTCGTCCATTACTCCGTCGTTAATAGCAGAAGTCAATTTTTCACTTGGCCCGTTAATTTTTCATCTCCAGATTCCAAAGGAAGGGGGTGAGCAGTGGAAGCAGTGCTTGCATTAGCTACACAACTTCCAAGACGAGTGTACAAGCGTGTAAAAGAGCATAGGAGGAATAAGATAGCCGTGAAGAACTATATAGTTGTAACAGGCAGAAATAATGGCCACACAATCCACAATGTCAGACTTTAAGCGCCTGAAACTGAATTTGGTGAAGCCTGTACCTTCAGACTACGAGATTTCACGTAATCAGAAACCAAAACATATTACCCAGGTTGCTGCTGAAAGCGGGATTCTTGAGGACGAGATCGAACCTTACGGAGCCTATAAGGGAAAGGTCAAACTGGACGTGATTGACAGACTGCACCAGCGAAAAAACGGAAGGTATGTGTTGGTCACAGGTATCACCCCCACTCCGTTGGGTGAGGGTAAGTCCACCACCACTGTGGGGCTTGCACAGTCGCTTGGAGCAGTCCTTGGAAAGAAAGCCTTTGCCAACGTGAGACAGCCATCCATGGGTCCCACATTTGGAGTGAAGGGCGGTGCAGCAGGAGGAGGATTCTCGCAGGTGATTCCTATGGACGAGTTCAACATGCACATCACGGGAGACATCCATGCTGTTGGAATGGCTAACAACCTTTTGGCTGCTGCGCTTGATACCAGAATGTTCCACGAGGCAACACAGACAGACAAGGCACTCTGGAAGAGACTTTGTCCTGAGAGAAGAGACGGCACCAGAGATATTCCAATCGGCTTGCTTCCACGTATCAAAAAGCTTGGACTCGATTCTAAGGATCCAAAGGAATGGACTGAGCAAGAGATTTCAAAGTTCGTGAGACTCGATGTCGACCCAGACACCATCACGTGGAAGAGAGTTCTTGACCTCAATGACCGTTCTCTTCGAGGAATTACCATCAACCAGGCTCCAACAGAAAAAGGTCTTACCAGACAGACAGGCTTTGAAATTACTGTTGCCTCTGAGGTTATGGCGATTTTAGCGTTGTCGTCGTCTCTGAAGGATATGAGAGAGAGACTTGGCAGAATGGTTGTTGCTTCATCCAAATCTGGCGATCCAGTAACTTGCGAAGATCTAGGTTGTGCTGGCGCTTTGACGGCAATTATGAAGGATGCAATCAAACCTAACTTGATGCAGACTTTAGAAGGTACTCCAGTGTTTGTCCATGCTGGTCCCTTTGCTAACATTTCCATTGGTGCCTCTTCTGTGCTTGCTGATAAGATGGCATTGAAACTTGCTGGTACTGAACCTGGGTTATCTCCTGAGCAGGAGCAAGAGCAGGCTGGCTATGTTGTTACTGAGGCTGGATTTGACTTTACAATGGGGGGAGAAAGATTCCTCAACATCAAATGCAGATCTTCAGGACTGTCTCCTGACGTTATCATCATTGTTGCTACAGTGAGGGCACTAAAGGTGCACGGTGGTGGAGCTGAAGTGAAAGCCGGTTTACCGCTACCACTTGAGTATACCACTGAAAATGTGGAAATTTTGAGAAAAGGTTGTGTTAACCTTACAAAGCACATCGAGAACGCCAAACAATACGGTGTTGATGTAATTGTGGCCATCAACAGAATGTCATCGGACACTAAAAACGAACACGATGTGATCAAAGAGGCTGCCCTTGCGGCTGGTGCAACAGATGCTATTGTTTCCAATCATTGGGAAGAAGGTGGTGAAGGTGCCAAAGCTTTGGCTGAAGGTGTGATTAAGTGTGCCAACAAAGGGTACGAATCACAAAAGAACTCAACCGAGACTTTCAAGTTCTTATACTCTACAGAGGGTAGCTCGATCGAGGATAAAATCGAGGCTATTGCAAAGAAAATGTATGGGGCAGGAGAGGTCGAGTTCTTCCCTAAAGCACAAGAAAAGATTAAAGAATACACTTCGCAAGGCTTTTCTAATTTGCCTATCTGTATTGCCAAGACACAGTACTCCTTCTCTCATGACCCTAAGCTGAAGGGTGCTCCAAAGGGCTTCAAGTTCCCAATCAAAGATATTAAAGCTTCTATCGGTGCTGGATACTTGTACGCTCTAGCTGACCAGATACAAACAATTCCTGGACTGGCAACGAAGTGTGGTTTTATGAATGTCGAGGTGAATGAAGACGGCGAAATCGAGGGATTGTTTTAATCAGAGAATAAGTGGTTCAACACCAGTATGTTTTGTGTCTATCTAATGTAAAGCTAGTGGAGTAATTTTCAACAATAAATCACTGTACAATTCATATACCGTAAATACTCAAGTACTGAGTGCAGATGCTGAGAGGGCTCTTCGTTTGACTCGTTGCGGGCGTTTAACTATTGATCTGACAGATTTCATGTGACCTTCGTTGTGTTTTCGGCTTGGGCTTGTATTTTCCTTGTTGGCAGAACTGAATTGTTCCAGCACCTGCTGACACTCAGAGAGAAGAGCCGAGGTTTTTATGCGCTGCAGCTTGGCGTTGGAGGTTAAATCAGCCAAGGCAGAGTCAAGAGCTTTCTGTTTTTCGGCGTAGAGGGATTCTATCTGTTGTGAATGTCGGAGGGCATTATTGTAAGCATCAGCAAGATCTGAGTCCTGGCAGCCAAGAGTGTCTGAAAGCACTTTTTCAGTTTGAATGACGGAGTCTCGGAGCATTGAATGTAGCTCACTAATCTGTAAACCTGTATGCCGCTGATATTCCTTTTGACTTTCAACTATGGCGTCGTATGCAACCTTAAGGCGCTGAGATTCAGCCAGAGTTGCAGTTTCTGTTTCTCTGAGGGAGGCCATTTTGGTGAGCAGGGAGTTTTTTTCAAAGGTGATGGAGTCAACAGAGGCTAGAGAATCTGTGAGCTTGCTTTCAAGGTCCAGAAGACGACGTTCCTTGCGCTTGAGTAGAGACTCGGAGATGTGGAGCTGGTGATTAGCGTTGACCAGCTTTTCGTTGAGGATTTCGTTCTTATGGTGAAGAGTGAGGTTTTGGCTCTTGAACTGTGCCAACTGGGCATCTTTCTGGTCGAGGGCAGCGTGAAGACGGTCGATTTCTGCCTGAAGATGTTCAATGACTTTTGAAGTGGGGGTTTGTGATTTACTCATTGGGGGGGGGGGAAGGAGAAAATTGTGAGAGAGATGAAAGAGCTGAGGGATGTGAGATGCAAGGGCTGTCAAGAGTTGAAGGTGACCGGTGTGCTGACGACGAGAAAAATTGAAGATTATAGGCTGACAGTCAAAAGCACAAGGCAGATGGAGACGTTTCACAGCAACAGGCGATTGGCACAAGGATGAAACACAGCTGGGGCAAAAAAAAGGGAGAAAGAAAAGAAGACCCCAAGTGTCAAACAGATGGCAGCACGAGAGAGAGTGTTGCGAAGTTTAGAAGCGGAGACGAGTAGCGGCTGCGACGGCGGTGGGTGGAGTCGGAGAAGTGGACCGGGATGTTTCTCGAGACGTCTGGGAGCAGTGAACGCTATGGAGGAGCCTGAGCAGACAAGACACTTAGACGCGTGAAACTGATGAGCACGGGAGGACTTGGCCTGGTGCACAGGTGTTCTAGTGACACTCACGCGCCACAGACTGCGCCACACAAAAACAACACCGCCGCAACACCGCCACGACACCACAAGCACCGCCACAACCATTAGCAAACGACAAAGCGACAAACAACCGATACCAACAAACAACAGGACAAAGATCAAAAAAAAAATAAATAAAGGCACCAAGACAAAGACACTGGAAGCGGCTACAAGGTGGAATTACACGAGCGAGAACAAATGGCTTAGATACCGATATAGAAATTATCTGGTGACCCGAGATAGCTGCAGGGTGTTATTGTTTTTAGGTGCATTAGCTGACCAGAAGGGAAATCCCTATTGAGATTTGGATCTTAGTAATCAGAAGGAGCATGTGGGTGCCGTGATAATTTGCGGTGCACGGATGTGGGAATGTGATTTTCTCACGCAGAGGGTCATGGATTCTGGTTTTGGGGTAGGCGATTAACCAGGGTGCAGGTGGTGCTACACAGCGGTGGTTGGTGGTATGCAAGGCGAGTTATAGGCGGATGAAATAGAGGTAATGGGACGATGAGTGCAGGTAATTGGACGAGATGGGCAGGGTGGGAGAATAGTGATGTACGATGGTGCAGAATAGTGTAGGATAGCAGGGTAGATTAGTAGGGTAGATTAGTAGGGTAGATTAGTATTTAGCAACGTACTGAGAGACACTGCAGAAGGGCCAGGCAGGGTAACTTTCTGGGGATTTTGAGCGTTTTTTAGGGGAGAGTCCAACACCCAGCCGCACCCAGTCAGCAATGATTGCCAACTTTGGTTTATTAAGGAGAGCTACAGCAGCTACAAGCAGCTACAAGCAGCTACAAGCAGCTACAAGCAGCTATAAGCAGCTATAAGCAGCTCCACAGCTACCAAAAATACGGACAATCTCGGACAACCAGCAACAACAAACAAACAACCCCGCCTGCGCTGCCGCCCTTGTAGGTGTCAACGGTGTCCCCTGCGCGACTTTTGTTCTCCCTGGCCATCGACCCAACAATCCCAAACCTGACACGTGTTCTTTTCTACAAAACTTATATCCCCGCTCTGTCACTGTGTTTCCCCTATATCTTTACTCTATTGCTTGTTTCCTCTTTGTTCGTCTTCCCCCCCCTCTCGCCAGCTCCACGACGACCCCAGTTACCCTACTTTTTAAAAATTCGGTGTGTCCACGTCCCCGAAAAAGGCGGCTGTAGTGTGCGAGCGGTGAACGGCGGGCGGCGGGCGGCTCGTTATTTGTGCGTCCCTGTCCATGACTTGCTGCTGCTCTGTATAGTGTGATTCACAGCTCCCTGACACTGTGCCGTGACATCGAATTCGGGGTGCAGCCGGGATCTGCCCCGAATTGATGCACGCAGGTTCTAACAAGAATGTTCCATGCAGTGGTGTGCCTAGACGCAAACCATTAGCTGTGGTTCTATAAAAGTACCCTCACCTCCTCTGAGGCATAAAAGTTGTAGGTGGTTGCAATATGGTTATGGTCCATATCATTTCGGAATGACGTTTGGTTTCAAGTGGAAAAAGGTGAGCACGTCTCACCCGACTGACACACAAAACCATCACCATCACCAAGACGCAATCATTAATCCCTCACCACACACCAAATCTGCATTAGAATCTTTTGTCTTCGCCACACCCAAAACACCGCCACAAACCGTCTCCGACCCCAGCATCGATCCTATCTGCGATATCTCGTCTAGCTCTTCCACAGCGGCTACCATCACTGAAATCCGCCCACCTTCTCTTACAGACAAGCCCCACAGCTCCACATCACTGTCCGCTCGCAGCAACGATAACAATGACTACCGATCGCCTTCAATAGACATCTTTGAGCGGTCAGTCCAGTCTCTCGATATCGAAAATGACTTCGCAGTGGCCTCTTTTTCTTCCCCCTCAAGGTCACTTTCTTCCTCAACGAACGGTAGCCTTTCCAGAATGAACTCTTCTGGTATGGGCTTTGACAATGCAAGAAGACCTTCTGAGTTGAGAAGAAGATCAAGCTCGCTCATAGTTCCCCATTTGCTTGGAGAAAATTTCACTGCTCCTGTTTTGGATTCAACTATCGAGCTTCTCTCTGACTCCTCCACAGATCTCGATGCTATTGATATTGTGCAGTTTCCGCACAAGTCATCTTTGTTCATCCCACTACCTGTCAGCGGCGGTGAAAGACCTTCAACATCGCCAATGCCCGTACTGCGAAAGCAGAAATCCTTGACAAGCCATGCTAATTCCAAACTAATGTCATCGCCAACGTCTTCTTCGGGACGTTGTCAAACGTTCCTAAGACGATCTTCAACGCTTCCATCAGCTGTCTGTAATAGTTTACCTAGTAAGTTACAGACTACAAAGTCATTCAATTCTCATCAAGACAGTACCAGCGCAGGTAATGTACTCTCTGGTGGGTCGCCTTTGCTATCCTCGTCTGGCTACGAGTCTGCTGTTTCTTGCAATTCATTAGGTAGTGCAGTCCCGGAACAAGCCAGACCTTCGATTAGCTACTATTCGTATTCTGATTTGGTGAATTATGAGCGCTCTTTAAAAGGACAGTCACATCAGACTTCAGAGTCGTTGTTGCCGTCGCCAGCTTCTACTAACACCTCGTCGAGACAGGGTGTACCTGAAGATGTGATTCCTCATGACATTGATGATGTTCTTGAGGATCAGTTGACTGAATCACACATAGATGATCGGCTAGAGTTCAACACTGGCCCGACCACTATCGACGTTGTCCAGCCCACCTCTTTGCTTGAATCCCTCGAGATCGAGGCACCGAATGTCGTATCTGACGTCGGTGATTTTCTTTATACAGAGTCAGATATAGAACCACGCCGTTGCCTGAATTGTGGCAACGTATTAGAGAGTAAATTATCTCTCAGACGCTATCCTACACATACATCCTACTTTGAGGAGGAAGTTGTCTGTTGTAAACCACCCGATGACGCGGGTGTCAATGTGTGTTCTGCCTCTGATATGATTGAAACGAGAGCCCGCAAAATAAAAGAAAGTTTCAGCGCAGACTCCTCTTAGACTTTCTGCATGACGCTGTCTATCTAATTTTAATTTTATCCCACATATTCGAATGTTTCAATTGTAATCTACTTCATATTATCTGTAGAAGATCAATAAGAAAGTACCTGAAGGTTAAAAGAGAAGAGATACGGAGTGGAGTGTTGAAATATTATTCTGATCCAAAAATTTTCAGTTTTCGATCGAAAAAAATCACAAAGATTGTTAGTAACATATAGATTTGGTGTTTTGTTCTTTGAAAAGGTGCTATTTCGCGTTACTGTATGAAGACATCAACAGTTGTCATACACCAAACCTGGAAAGAGAGCTGAATTTGGGTGATTGTTGAAAATTGTGGACTGGAAACGTTCAGAAGGTGATTTTATTAGTCTGAACATTTTGCGCCCGTGGATTTAGTCTCCATAGTTCACAAGAAGGGTAAAATGCAAGCATTTGCTGCACCACTGAGTAGCACGTACAGTGAAACGTTGTCCATCAATGACAGATCAGAGTATGGGACAAATATAGCGACAGCCATAAATCACGATGGATTTGAGGACGACATAGACGAGGACTTTTTCGAGCAAAAAGAACTTCCTGAATACGCATGTGCCTACTGCAACATCTCGTCACCGTCATGCGTTGTCAAATGTAACGTTTGCAACAAGTGGTTTTGCAATTCTAAGAGTTCAGGATCGGGATCGCATATTATCACCCACATGGTGATGGCTAAACATAACACAATCTCGCTTCATCCTGATTCAGACCTTGGAGACACCACTTTAGAATGCTATAACTGTGGCCACAAAAATGTGTTTGTCTTGGGGTTTGTCTCTGCAAAAGCAGAGTCGGTTGTCGTCATACTGTGCCGGCTGCCTTGTGCACAGACTAAGAATCCGAACTGGGATACGTCACAGTGGCAATCATTGATCGAAGATAGGCAACTTCTTTCTTGGGTAGCCAGCCCGCCTTCTGAGGAGGATTCTTTACATGCTAAGCATATCACTCCTCTTCAGATATCTAAGCTAGAAAATAAATGGCGAGTTGACAAAAACGCCACTTTGGAAGACGTAGAGAAATCAGAAGAAGTTGAAGAAGTGGAACCCATTCTCATGCGCTACAATGATGCTTTCCAGTACCAGCGTTCTTTTGCACCTCTTGTAAAGCTTGAAGCCGACTACGATAAGATGATGAAAGAATCCCAAGCGCTGACACATATCTCTGTTAGGTGGGGACTTGGACTTAACAATCGACACCTTGCCTCTTTTGCACTTTCCACAGTTGATGACACAGATATGAGGGTTGCTATCGGCGCCCAGATTATTCTCCGATATGCTGGAACAGAATTAGGCGAGCCTTGGGAAGGTTCAGGTTTTATCATTAGACTGCCTGGCTCTATTCATGAGGACTATACAATGGAGTTGAACCCTACAAAGGAGGCTCCTCCTACACACTTAACTAGAGACTTTGTCGCAGAATTTGTGTGGAACAGTACAACTTATAAGAGAATGCAATCTGCTCTAAGGCATTTTGCGCTCGATAATAAATCCGTCTCTGCGCATATTTATCACAAGCTGTTAGGCAAAGATGTACAGCCAATAGAGTTTGACGTCAAACTACCTAGCCGGTTTTCCATTCCTAAATTGGCGGAGTTGAATGTGTCTCAAGCCAATGCAGTAAGAACTGTACTGCAAAGACCCCTTTCCCTGATACAGGGCCCTCCAGGTACAGGAAAAACTGTTACATCGGCCACCATTGTGTACCATTTGTGCAAGATGAAAAACGATCAAATTCTTGTGTGTGCACCTTCTAATGTGGCTGTTGATCATTTAGCGGCAAAGCTAGATTTATTGGGGCTTCGTGTTACCAGAATGACGGCTCGAAGCCGGGAGGATGTAGATTCATCTGTCGTTGATTTGTGTTTACACGAGCAACTGAAATCGAAGGGTCCTCGCTCGCTGAAGAAGCTTATCAAGTTGAGGGAAGAGCTAGGTGAGTTATCGGCATCAGACTTGGAAAAATATCGCCGTTTAGTCAAGTCAACAGAAAAACGCATCATTAGAGACTCTCAAGTGATATGTACTACATGTGTCGGTGCAGGCGATGCAAGACTCAAAAAAATCGAGTTTAAAACAGTGCTTATTGACGAAAGTACGCAAGCTTCCGAGCCTGAATGCCTAATTCCAATAGTGAAGGGGGCAAATCAGGTCGTGCTAGTAGGTGACCATCAACAGCTGGGACCAGTTATATTGAATAGGAAAGCTGGTGATGCCGGTCTCAAACAATCACTTTTCGAAAGACTGATATTTTTGGGCAATGTACCAGTGCTGCTTGAAGTACAGTATCGTATGAACCCTTGTCTTTCTGAATTTTCGAGCAATCTATTTTATGATGGAAGTCTTCAAAACGGAGTCACTTCTGAGGACAGACTGATTTCCGATTTAACGTTCCCATGGCCTATTCGAGAGACACCGATGATGTTCTGGGCAATATATGGTAGAGAAGAGATTTCAGGATCGGGAACATCGTTTTTGAATCGTATAGAGGCAATGAATTGCGAGAGAATCATTACAAGATTGTTCAAAGATGGTATCAAACCATCTCAGATCGGTGTTATCACACCATATGAGGGTCAAAGGGCATATGTCGTTCAGTATATGGAAATGAACGGCTCTCTAGCGGACAAATCTTTATATGGAGATGTCGAGGTTGCTTCTGTGGATGCTTTCCAAGGAAGAGAGAAAGACTTTATTATTCTCTCATGTGTACGTGCGAATGACCAACAGGTAATCGGTTTTCTGGGAGACCCTCGACGACTAAATGTCGCTCTTACTCGAGCAAAGTATGGACTCTTTATCTTAGGAAACCCCAAGGCCCTTTGCAAGAACATGCTCTGGAATATTTTGCTGACACATTACAGGGAACGAGGGTGTCTTGTTGAGGGACCACTAGAGAGCTTACAGTTGAGCTCTGTACAGCTTGATAGGATACATCCAAAAGGTGCTGGTGATGGACGACACAGAAATGGATCACTGGCTTCTTCATATGCCCGTAGTGAGGACGAAAAATCGTTTGACACCGCCAGTTTGGTTTCATACGACGGGAACATGAGAGGTTTCAATGATCAATCGAGGTGGCGAAACAACTTTCGGAGTTGGCCTAAAATTGGTCAAATGTCTGTTAACGGAGAAAGTGACACCGCTTCAGAATCAGGAACGGACTTCAACTCGATTTATGACCCTTATTCGGCTACGAATAGTAGATTTTCGAGTCGTCGCAACAGTATTGCTAGTACAGTTGGCGCCCCTGAAGAAAGTGCTGACATTGTGAGACTGACAAATTCCTTTGCCAGCCAATTCCAATTTTGAGTGTAGCATTCATGTACGTTGATAGTTGAATTATGTACTTAATGTTGACCTATTGGTGATCACCTAGTGAGATTATCATTTATAATTATATGTAATATGCTACTCTATGGATTTTATGATGGAGAAACAGATCTAATACCGCCGCTCCATATTTCATAAAAACAATCCTTTCTGTCATCAGCAATTAGTGGACTGAACGTGACCTTGAAACGCCTCTGAGTTTCGAAGTTTCGGTCAGACAAGTACTCCACTGAAGACAAAAGGTCAGACACGCTTTTTGAGTTTGAGTGACTGTTTCCTTCTTTGCCTCCGTTACTGCGTAAGATAGATGTATCAATACCAAGTTCCTGGCTAAACTCGTCAATCATACTTTCGTCCAATATAGGTTTATATTCCTTGCTCAGACAAATTCGTACATCTAGAAAATTTAGCCAATGAATGCCGAGCGACGGGATAGTTTTGATTTTGGTTACCTTGGTTCTGTAGATAGACTCGAACAGCTTCTTCTTTTCGTATCGGACGTGCTCTGATATGGGTGTGCTAGAAAATCCGAGATCGGAGGTGTTGGACATGAAATCAGGAAGAGCTTCCTCTGAATCATCTATATCGTCAAAGGAATCCAGGTCGGCTTTGTCTCGAGAGCGCAACTGGCGATATATGATACCTACATCATCCCAACCATAACACCATCCCATCTGATAATCTTCATTCATCTTTAAAAAAAGATCATCGTTAATTATAACATCCAGAGGCTTATCGGTAACTTGGTTTGCTACCACCACAGTCACATTGTAGGTAGAGCACAGTTTCTTCAAAAATCTTCCCATTTTCAAAACATAAGACAATCGTTCTTTGAATGCCAGCTCAGCTCGAATATGATGAGCAATAGAATCAATAATCACTACTTTAATACCTGCGTTACGTGAAAGCAGAATTGGGAGCTGGACGAAGATGCAATGATCTTGCATCTCCAGATCTGACATCACCACTGATGGAGTCAAGACATTATCAAGCTGTGGGCAGTACAACGGGTCTTCAATTTCATTAGTTTTTAGTACATCTTTGTAGTAGTTGGCTATCTGTTGCAATCGGCTCGTACTAAGCGACGACTCTGTTGTGATATACATGATTTGAATTGGCGGAGGAGGTTCTTGAAAGCTTTCGAAAATGGAAGGACCCAGCCCACCAAACTCTAAAGGTAATTGAGCAGTGATAGCTATGTTCATAAGAAAGTTAGATTTACCAGTGGCCGAGTGTCCGCTGACCTCGATCAGGCATCCACAAGGAAGACCTCCGTTTAGCACCTGATCAAGCTTCTCATCTCCCGTAGTGAACGCCTTTTGTCGCTGTTTCTGGAGAGCGCATAGCTTTTCTGGTGCTCCCAAATTATCTGAAAGCTGCTTCTTATAAAGCTGAATGAACGTATCAACTTCTTTCAAAGGTCTATTCAGCTTTTTAGCAATGTTGTTAGAGGTAGATAACAGAAGTTCGTGTGTTGTGATGTCATTTTTATCTAATAAGTGTCGCAGGCCTGCATATTTCTCGTCAACAATAATAGGCAGGTCACTGGGAGATTCTGAGGCTATATCCATGCTTCATTATCACGCACTAATGGTGACTTATCACTCAAAACTGCACCCTCTTTTACTTGATGATACGGGTTGAGCTCCTACTAAATAAATGTAAGCACAGT
This sequence comes from Ogataea populi-albae, assembly GCA_030579375.1. Classification (NCBI taxonomy): domain Eukaryota; kingdom Fungi; phylum Ascomycota; class Pichiomycetes; order Pichiales; family Pichiaceae; genus Ogataea; species Ogataea populi-albae. The sequence goes on from JAKTQY010000006.1 coordinate 539,300, forward strand.
CGCGTCAATTTTCAGGCAGTGCAATTAAACTCGAAATTTACAGAAGCGATAGCTATAAAAGGCAGCTGGAACTAGGAGACGCCATCGTCGTCATCTTGTCGCTCGTTTTCAAGCTCTTCTTCACTTATCTCATCATCCTCAAAAACATCCTCATCTTGTTGGGTGTCAAGATCATCTTCGTCTTCTATCACGTCATCGTCGTCATCCTCAAACACTTCCTCATAATCAACAGCAGAGGTGCCGTCGTGGCCGTATCTGAGATCGTACTCCTCCTGTGTTTCATCGAAGCCATCGGCTCCTTCATCCAACGTCCCTACTTTGCTGTTTCTTCGGCTGTGTATGACTTTGGAGATTGCAGGGTCATCCTGCAGGACGGTCGCCGCGAAATAGAGAAAAGCCACACGCTTCTTTTTCTTGTTGTAGATGAAATACATATTGCACCAGAGTGTACCAGGTAAGTCGTTCAAAAACGCCTGCTCGGGCTCATACAGGAAACAACTGCATTCGTCCAGCTCCATGTGTGTGTTGATAGTCTGCCACACCCAGTCGAGACCGGAATATTTACCTAGCGATATCAAAAGTGAGTTTATTCGCTGTATGAGATCGCTTGAAGAAGGTAGCAGGGCGAAATTTGTGGGCTGAACTGTAGAAAAGTCGTGATCAGGAAAGGCAGCGTTCAAAATTGCTATAAGGTAGGCAAACAATCGACGGGATGACTGCTGGCTTAAAGGCCCAAAAGGGGAGGAATCGCCAGTACTTTGAATTAAATCTAGGCTGTTTTCAACCATCTGTTCCTGCAACCTGCCACGTTCTAGGAGATCGCTGGATTTGGGAATGGAGTTTGATCGAGCCTTGTAGTAAGTTGAGTGGAAGGACTTGCTTCTGTGTTTACCGGCATCGCGGTTCTGTCTGTGCTGGTGAATTTGGATGACGGGTTTTGTAGCGGGATGAGAGTAACTGGACGAGCGCTTCTTCAATCTTATGAACTCGGGGCTGATATAGCGCGACAAGGAAGAGGATGTCTGGTCGGAGTCAGAAGCAGCAGGCGGCCGTTGTTCCCTGGTATTTTGCTGGTCAGTGCTGCAGTAGAGTTTGTCTAGAGTCTTGTAGAGTTTGCGGTCTGCGCCGATAGGTTTGGTCGTGAAAAGATCGCATGTTCCCTGAATGTGCATGTCATTGGTATCAAAAGTGAGCGACTGGTTGACCAGCTCTATGTCGAACTCATCGATGTACTATACGAGACACAGTTAGTTTTCGAACGCGGGGAGGGGACCAACAACGGCGGGGCTGGGTTGGGCAAGAAACGTACCTTCATCCTGGATGGCAGATTATTCGCAGTGCCGAAGACAGTATAGACGCTTGTGGGAGCCTGTAGGCCTTTTCGGACGTGTTTTCTGCGGTGCTTGAGTACTGATGGGTGCGCACGTTGGGTATTATTGAGTGCTGTTTTGAGATTAGATGGGAGATGCTATTTTGGAGAAGCACCGTCGCCGTCGATCGACGCACACACTATACGCGTCGATCGACGCGCCAACCAACGAGTCGCCGACGGGCCGGTAGACGCGCCGATCGACCCCAAGTTGCCGTCGATAGTTCTACGAGATACGGCGAGACGATTTCCGGAAAATTCGCTCACAGTTTTGCACGCACAGAAAACAAAAAAACTGGAAACTAAAAGCCCGCCCCACAATTGCAGGGTAACCCCAGCAATGCGCCACTTGGAACTAAAACACGCCGGGGGCTGTGCGGCACTGATTTAGCCACACGTTGGTTCGTGAATTCCACCGTGGTTTAACGAACTGGCGCGCTTTTAAGTTCTGAATGCTGCATTTACGACGTTTTTGACGAGAATCTAATCTGGCCCGCAACGAGCTGTCCTGGGACCAATACACTTGTAGATAGGTTTTGGGGGTCCTTATCGCAACCAAAAGTATGTACTACCACCTTATAGACGCAAATCGAACCCAACACCCCATAATTCATCTCCCAGGTACACATAGCAATCGATTTGACCTTTGCAGTGGGAGAACGGGCGGGTAACCAAATAGAACAAGAAACAACAACAGAAGGAAGGCAGAGAAAAAAGCGCACAATAGGAAAAATTATTCTGGGACAATAAAGCAAGGTGAAATTCAGAATGTTTTAAGGGAGTATAAATAGCAGAGGGCAGTAGAGAAGGTTGAATTGAGGGATCAATAGTGTTAATTGGAGTAGATTAAGGTTGATTGTAGGATCAGAGATTCGGTGACAAGCAAATAATAGTGCTAGTTGGACGAAATTCGGATCGGACAGACACCAGAGAGTTGGAAGAGGACATAAAAGTGTACCTGAAACCGGCAGTGCTCTCGAAAAACAGAGGTTGTTTGTTTTGCTTCAGTTGTTTTGTGGTGGTAGCGCGTGGCATAGACAAAGGTCGTAAGGTTTAGATCGAGGTCGACGCACGCAAGATGGCTGACATCGAGCCCACGTCTTCGTCGGTTTCGGCATTCGTGACGGTGCTGATCACCAACCTGGTGGTGTTTGCTGTATTCATTATAGTGTTTGTTGCTCTGAAAGAAAAGTTTAAGCGTGTTTACCAGCCCAGGGCCACCATAGAGACCGTTCCGGCCAACTTGAGGCCTGACCAGCCACCCACGGGCCCGTTCGCATGGCTGTTTTTCCTTCTTGGCAAGCCGGAGTCGTACATAATCGAGAAAACAGGCGTCGATGGCTACTTCTTTCTGCGTTATCTTTTGATTTTCGCCACAATCGGCCTCATTGGCGGTCTCTTTTTGTGGCCAATTCTTTTTGCTGTCAATGCCACCGGTGGAGGTGGCTCTGAAGGATTTGATATTATCTCGTTCTCCAACGTGACTCACAAATGGCACACGTTTGCTCACGTCTTTTGCTCCTGGCTCTATTTTGGCCTCATCATCTTCACTATCTATAAGGAACTTATCTACTACACAAGTTTCCGCCATGCATTGCAGGTTAGTCCTCTCTACTCATCATTGCTGGCTTCGAGAACTCTGCTCATCGATAACGTTCCTGGCTCAATCCTTGATGAGGAAGTCCTCACCAGACTCTTCCCGGCTGCTGTCAACTTTTCCTTTACCAGAAAAACTAAAGAGCTGCAGAAGACTGTGAAGAAGAGAACAAAACTTGCAAACAAGCTTGAGGGTGGAATCACCAAAGTTCTTACCAAGGCAATGAAAATCAGAGCAAAAGCCATCAAGAAGAACAAGCCCATTCCCGAGCCCGTCAATGAACTTGTGGCCTATATCCCCGACAAGAAACTTCCCTCTTACAAGGATAAACCAATTCCCTTTTACGGAGAAAAGAAGGCACTTTTCACTAAAGGTGTTGAAGAGATTGGTGAACTCAATCAGGAGGTCAGGACCGAGCAAAAGCGCTACCCAGAGGGCTACGAAAAGACAGGTTCTGTTTTTATTGAGTTCACCAATCATCTTGAGCTTCAGAGGGCATATCAAGCAGTTCCATATGCTGAGGAGTTGAAGTTGTCAAGACGATTCACTGGAATGAGTCCTGATGACGTAATTTGGGAGAATTCAGGTCTTGACTTCAAGACCAGAGCAAGTAAGAGAACCCTAGCCACAACCTTACTGACGCTAACAATCATTTTTTGGTCTATTCCAGTTGCGGTTGTTGGTTGTATTTCCAATATCAACTATTTAACCGACAAGGTTCCGTTTTTGCGTTTTATTAATAATATGCCTGATGTGCTTATGGGAATTATAACCGGTATGCTTCCAACCATAGCACTTTCAGTGTTAATGTCTTTGCTGCCTCCTTTTATCAAAAAAATGGGCAAAATTGGTGGTTGCATGACTGTACAGGAACTTGAGAAGTGGTCACAACAGTGGTATTTTGGTTTCCAAGTTGTCCAAGTGTTTTTAGTCACTACCCTTGCATCCTCTGCCAGTTCCACCGTGACAGATATTGTGAAGCATCCTGCAGAAGCTATGACTCTTCTTGGTCAAAAATTACCACCAGCCTCAAATTTCTACATCTGCTATATGCTCCTTCAAGGTTTGTCAATCAGCTCAGGTGCTCTAGCTCAGATTGTTCCTTTAATTCTTTCATTTATCATGGGAAGAGTCTTAGACAAGACTCCAAGAAGTAAATGGAATCGTTACCATACCCTTGGCCAGACTACCTGGGGAACAACATATGCTTCGTATGGTTTGTTCACAGTCATTTTATTGTGTTATTCTATTATTTCGCCAATCATAATTGCTTTCAATGGTATTGCTTATCTGCTGATATACGTTGCTTATCTGTATAACTTGAATTATGTTGTGGATCACAGTACTGATGCGAGAGGACGGAACTACCCATTGGCACTATTTGAAACTTTTGTTGGCTTGTACTTAGGCGAGATTTGCCTAATAGCTTTGTTTGTCATGCCAAAGAACTGGGCATGTGTTGTTCTTGAGGCTGTCTGTTTGGCTGCGACTGCTGCTGCTCATGTATATTTGAAATGGAGATTTATTCCTCTGCTGGATACCGTTCCGATTGGTGCTATGAAGGAGGCCACTGGTGCAAGTGCCGGAGCGTATCCTATGGCAGATCAAGGTTACAAGCAGATTGTTGAAGAGGGGAAAAGCTATTTTGTGGATGGTGAGTCCAAATCTTCCGGATCTGATGACTCTACCGACGTGCCAAAGTCTGACGTCAAGAGCCACCAGCCATCAAGCAGTATTGCCACTTCCCATAAACATCAACTTTCAATCATAAGTGACAACCAGACGGCTAATACTGATTACGAGAAAATCGCCTCCCTCGATAATGAGGACAAACCCTTTTACCAAAACGACTCTGGCTACAAAGAAGACGAGCTTCTGATTAGAAGGCCACTCAATTTCAAAGAATATTTCAGCTTTTCGAATCTTAAATCTTCGGTTATTCATTTCTTCAAACCAAGAAAGTATTTGAGCTTCAACTATGCCAGATCCATTCTACCTGCTTCCTGGAGAATACCTGTGCAGCCTGACGCCGAAGCCGATCGCTCATACGAAGACCCAGCAGTCACTGTGGACGAGCCATATATTTGGATTCCTCATGATTCGCAAGGGTTGAGCACTCGCTTCCTTGAAAAGTGTGAAGGTAAGGTATTGATTTCTGACGATAATGCTGTGGTTAGTGATGATGCCAAGGTATCCTACACAGGCAATCCGCCTGATTACAAGGAGGCTATCAAGGTGTAATTGAAGGTCTTTTTACTGTTAATTTTTATTCATTTATGTATAACGTTTTCAATCTTTCATACGTCCAGATGTTCACTGGCTCGTATACTATATAACCCCTTCTAATCTGGTCTGATGATTTCACTTTAACTCCTATTGGTAGTTTGTTACCCCGGTCTCGAATATAACACAGTGCGGCTGGTAAAAAACAAACAATATTCTGCCAAAATTGATGCCACGTGACTTGGAAGAAAAATCGATATGTCGAATGCGAATGGACGACATCTCAGTATTAAAAAGAGCGACTTCGAGACGGATAGAAAGTTGAAATAGCGGACAGTTGGTAGGTTCAATACTGTTGTAATCAAACAAAACAAAGAACGAATTTGGTGCAAGAAATCTCTAATTTTAGTGAGATGACATATACAACTAGACAAGTTGGTGCTGCCAACACATTGGAGTACAAGGTGTACTTAGAAAAGGATGGGAAGCCTGTTTCTCCATTCCATGACATCCCACTCTATGCTGATGAGTCGAAAAAAATCCTTAACATGGTGGTCGAGGTTCCTAGATGGACTAATGCTAAGTTAGAAATCTCCAAAGAGGAGACACTTAATCCAATCATCCAGGACACCAAGAAGGGCAAGCTAAGATTTGTGAGAAACTGCTTCCCTCACCACGGATACATTCATAACTACGGTGCTTTCCCACAAACATGGGAGGACCCTAACGTTGCGCATCCTGAAACCAGAGCCAAAGGTGACAACGATCCTCTTGATGTTTGTGAAATTGGCGAGGCTGTTGGCTATACTGGCCAAGTAAAGCAGGTCAAGGTCTTAGGCGTAATGGCTCTCTTGGATGAGGGTGAGACCGACTGGAAAATCATTGCAGTGGATGTGAACGATCCACTGGCCCAAAAGTTGAACGACATCGAGGATGTTGAGAAGCACCTTCCAGGATTGCTCAGAGCAACAAACGAGTGGTTCAGAATTTACAAGATCCCTGACGGAAAGCCTGAAAACCAGTTTGCATTTTCTGGTGAGTGCAAGAACAAGAAGTATGCCGAAGAGGTTATCGAGGAGTGTAGCAACGCTTGGAAGAAATTGATCTCAGGTGAAGCTGCCGACTCCAAGAACATCTCTCTAATCAACACTACTTTGGCTTCAACACCTACTTTTGCGGCTTCTCCTGAAATTCCTGCATCAAATTCTTTACCACCAGCTCCAATCGACAAGTCCATTGATAAGTGGTTTTTCATCTCTGGCTCTGCCTGAATTTACTTCTGTTTTTGTGGCGATTTATATATGCAAATAGTCTATCAAACTGATTGTGCATTCAATACAAATTGTCGTATTTTAGCCATATCTTTAGCTCCATCCGTCTCTACACCCCCACTAACATCAACTCCAATGGCTCCTGGAACCGCTAGAGCCTCAGCAACATTGGAGGGATTCAGTCCTCCTGCAAGAATGTAGTTACCCCCGTACTTTCGATGGAATTCACCAGCACTATTCCAGTCTATGACGTTGCCCTCTCCACCCAGCTCAGAGTCGAGCAACAAGAACATATGTCGATGCGTTCTCACAGACTCCGCAGTATTCGACTTTCCTACGACAAATCTGGCAATTACGGGCTTTTTGGAGGCCTCAGCGAATGCCCCCATATCTTCAGACCCATGAAGTTGAATAAAATCAAGTCCTACCTGATCTGCCAATGAAAACACCTCTTCCATGGGTTGGTTTCGAAACACTCCAACCAAAAATGGACCATTTTCAAGCACCTTCAGAGCGCAGTAGTGAAACCACTCAGCTCCCTCCAGTTTCACAGAATTTACATGATTCAAGAGGTCTGATGAGTCCAAAAACTGACGCTGCAGTTGGATGCGCTTTTCACGACACAGTCCGCTGATCTGTTTAGCCATGTCAATATCCACTGTTCTCGCTCGATTTGGTACCATAATCACACCCAAAAAATTCGCTCCACTATCTATGGCTACTTTAGCTGCTTCCTCCGTCTTGAGACCGCATATTTTCACTAGCTGGGGCATGTTGACCTCACGATGACCCTCTCCCACCTCTCTACCTTTACTCATAACCACCACTATCCTGGTTAGTCATTAAATCCATTAAAAAGCACTTGATTCTTTCTTCGGATTATATAATCGTATGTTTTCAAATATACAATGCTTCTAAAGTTGTTTTCGATTCATTATGATGAGCGAGTACAGCTCTAACGATGGCTGTCAGAGCAGTCGGAGGTTTCTGGAAGTACAACAATGGGACTGGTATCTGATCTCAAGCACAAACTACAGTTAGAAAATCACAAGCATCACTCGCACCATGGAGCACCTCTAGAGAGACAGTTCGATCAGCCGCACTCTAAGAATGCACCTCCTATTGTACCACCGAGAGATTATCGAAATCCGACGAATCAAGGGGTACAGTTGAATCCACCAGTGCAGACAAAGTTAGCAGTGCAGATAAATCCAGCACAACAAACGAATGAGATATTCCAAGGGTCTCGTTCGGATGATATTTTTGGTAGCCCAATTTCTTTGAAAGCTCCACCTTCACAGTTCGCTAGAACCACCACACACCCTGTCCCTCTTCCAAGATTTTACCACCAGGAAGGGCCAATTGAAACAAACAACTTTTACGGCAATTTACTCGTAGAAGCACAGAATCTTCCTGTTTGGACTCATCCTTATAGCATATGGCAGTGTAATGATGACGGATTCAAAGGACTGGGAGTGTCACATACTTCGGCTCAGCAAAAAGTGTTTGGAGATGATCCGAACGCCGATCCTGCCAAATACTTTTTTAACCCCGTTGGAATCTGTTCGATACTTCTTGGATCTCCTCAATTTCAGAACGGTTTCCAATTCACCGTAGGAGATTGTACGCGATTTAGCTGTGGTTTGAGATTTGATGTTCCTCAGGGTTCTATGTCGTGTAAAATTGTACAAGGGATGGGTTTCATAACCTGCCTGTATTCAACTGGTATTGCCCCATCTGTAAGCAGCAAAGTTGGCTTTCAATTATTAGAGAAAGCTGGAGTTATTGGGAACGGATTGTCGAAGTTTGTGCTTACCCTGTTCGACAACACTAAATGGGTGATGTACTCCAACATTTCGGATTTTACCATGCCTACTGCAAACACAATTGAGGCGCGCAGCTCTTCGAACGGTGAGACGCTTGTCCAGGTTGCCAAGCTTACTAACGGTAATATTTCGCAGTATGATGCAGGTGCAGGGTGCTATGCGACTGATATGTACCTGTCCGGCAAGGTTAACGAAGACAACACTGCCACTTACTGCTTCAATTATAAATGCAGTGGATCTTCTACAAGCGGAAAGACTATTCAATGGGCGTTGCCTCATCAGTACCAGACATTTGATGATTACACTAAAAGTACTTGCCAGGAGGAAATGTTCTTAGACTCAACTTGTAAAGGAGTTATGAAGGCATACTTGACTTCCCAGCTAGTTATGAGAGAGCAATTACCACCCTCTGAAATTCAGTTTAATCCGTGGACCGAAGTTTGGGGGTCTACAGGCTTTTCTAGCAGTGCATTGGAGAAAATTCGTGCTGTTGCTCGTCAGGAAGTGAGCTTATTTGATGTTGCAAACGTTTCTGATACAGATTCGATGTACACAGCAGGAAAAATTCTTGATAAAGGTGCCTTCATGCTTTATGTCGTATCCTTTATACTCAATGACAGAGATCTCACGATAGGTTTTTTGGACAAAATGAAACGGGCGTTCAGCAGATTCATTGCAAACAAGCAGCGCGCTCCTCTTGTATATGAGGAAAATTGGAAAGGAATAGTCAGCTCAGCAGGACTACAGGACGGAAATTTTTATGTCGATTTTGGCAATTGCTTCTATAATGATCATCACTTTCATTATGGCTACCACATTCATGCGGCATCCATCGTTTGTTTGGTGGATAACCAGTTTGGTGACAAGTCTTTTTATCCTTACTGCAAAGATTGGGTAGAAACTCTGATAAGAGACGTTGCTAATCCTAGCGCGGACGATAAGTACTTCCCTGTTTTACGGTCGTTTGATTTCTTCAATGGCCATAGTTTTGCCAATGGCCTCTTTGCACACGGTGATGGAAAAGACGAGGAAAGTTCCAGCGAGGATTATCACTGCTACTACGGAATAAGAATGTGGAGCGTTGTAAGCTCTAACAAAAAGCTGTATGATTTAGGATCTCTCATTTTAGGAGTAGAGAGGCGCGCAATGAACATCTACATGCTCTATCGATCTGATAATAATGTGATTCCTGCCAACTTTAAGCGCAACAAGGTATCAGGTATTCTTTTTGAGAACAAAATAGACCATGCAACATATTTTGGGTTGAACAAAGAGTACATTCATGGCATCCACATGTTGCCAATAACTCCTATTTCTTCCTTTATGAGAAATTCGCAATTTGTTCAAGAAGAATGGTACGATGCGAAGCTGAACGACTTGGTCAAGACAGTCGATGACGGTTGGAAGGGAATTTTGATGCTGAATCTTGCGTTAGCAGATTCCAAATCTGCCTGGAGCTTTTTTGCCTCCAACTCTATGCAGGAAAAGTGGTTGGATAACGGGATGTCTTTAACATGGTCACTCGCATTCTGTGCTGGTGTGGGTGGATGCCCTTGATTAAACGTTTTGAACCACTTCACTACAACAGGTTTCTGTCCCTATATGTCGAATTACCCTACCCGAGCTCAACGCCCTCCAGTCAAACTCGCCACTCAAGCTCCATCTACATAGTTATCATTAAACAACTTTAGAGGCTTTAAGTAGGGGAAATTTTTCGCCACTCATTTTGTTTATAGAATTGATTTATTTGCCTTACTACATGTTCTCGTTGAGATCTTATGAAGATTAATCGTAAATACTGGGCAATTGATTTGAAAGAAGGGTTCTCCACATCTTTACGTTCCAGTCTGCTTACAACTGGTTAAGATTCATGCCAAAATGTCTTCTAACGGTGGTGATATCTCCAAAAGGAAGGTATTTTTCATGAGCTCTCCGAGAGAAAGCTCTCCTTTGTCTCGGAGCGTTTCAGCGACAAACATGTCCAGAGTGAGCTCATTTTTGAACCAGACACAAAAAGATTCCCGGAGATTGCAAAACCAGCCTGGAAGTTTCCAAACTGGGAGGCAAGGTACAGAAAATGAGAGATTGAATCATTACTGTTTAAATATACCTGAGAGCGATGACGAAGCGGCGAAATTGCAAGCAGATAAAAAGTCTGTTTTCTACACAACTAATCTGAAAAGAGATCTGAATCCTAAAAGACTTCTTCCATACAAGACAGAGTCAATTCGTGACCAATACAAATACTTGAGTCACATTATTGCTCATCTTTACATTGCTATCAAAAGTCAAGATTTGAAGGGTAATCTTTCAATCAGTGTGGCAGATCTTGAAAAGGCCAGAAAATCACTGTTCTTAAGCGGATCGGATGGCGTTGTGAGACCCAATCAAGCTGATGAAAACTGCTATGAAGCACTAGATCAGACGGAAAGTGAGGATGAAGGCGAAGACGAAGATGAAGATGACTACGATGACGGATACAGTACTGATGATGATTTTGAGCAATTTGCATCCACACCTGTCCACAATGTGAGCATACGATCTTCAGCAATAATAAACGTCAAACATTGGACAAAAGAGTTAAAAAACTTGTTGCATATGGCATTGACTATTCCTGTAACTCTGACAGCTGCTCTAGTCAAGGTATATTATGCAATTATTCTCTCCAGAGGTCAAGGAATCGATATATCATTTTACAGTGAAGTTGTGGGACTTTTAATCAAAGAAAGAGATATTTTGCTTGATCGCGGATTAACTCTCGAATGGCGTCCTTTGTATGATGAGCTATCCTCAATGATTGCAAGTCCAGATGCCTCAAGCCATATGACCAATGAAACGAGATTCAAGAAGCTGGTGAAGTTTGGCTCCATGATCAATGCCTTTTTTGACGAAGATTGCGCTCCAATCGTGATGGAGGAGATTATGCGAAAGTATTCCAATCAGACAGTCTCAAACTCTTTCATTGATATGGCCGTCATGGTTCCGATCACCTTGAAAAAACCAATAAAAGGATTGAATGGTGCAGACAGTTACGAGAAAACGGATATAAGATATTACCTACCCTTACTGTTCTCTTGTTGGACGGCCCAAAGATCGAACAAGGAAATATCTTGTATTCTAACAATTATTGCCAATATTTCTGACAGGGTCTTGAAGATGCTCTCCAAAGATCCTACCATTGCTTCTTTTGGAAAATATGGTATTTTCACCGAGGATCAGTTTAATTTACTTATTAGTCAACTACTAATAACGTCTAAACTCTCGAGAAAGGATGACAAAAATTCACAGTATGTGAAGCTACTGGTAGAAATTATGGTCAACTCTCTCAGTTCTCAATACGCCTTGGAGAAGGGGGGTATAATGGATTTACTGGAAACTTATTGCGATGCCATACGTACTTTAGTTCATCCTTCAAATCAGGGAAGCTGGTCAACGTTACTGTCTCAAGCAGTCAAAAGATTAGTGATGGTCTATCATATTAGATTGTTGGAAGAAAGTGAGGATCGATCATTAGTTTACAGGTATTCTGATAATTTTTTCTTATTACCTTCGTACATCAAGCTTTCAGAGGACGTTACAAACAGATTTATTGAGATCGTTCAACCGTTAATTCATTTAGGTATCCAATCGAAGTCATCATCCCATCAAAAAAGATACATCTCCGCTCTTGAGATTTTGGCCTTCATCAATCCAAAGAAGGTACTGGACAGTGTGTTGCTAGATATATACACATCATTTGACTCTGTCAATTCTACACATAGAATCAATGTTGTTATACGCGAGCTGACGGTGCTGGTTAGATACATGGCCATGATTCCTGTATATCGGGTCCATATACCAAGACTCTTATCTATGCTTGTTCCAGGAATTGATTCAAATGATGCTGAAAAAACAATATTAACTGTTCAATTTGTGAAGTCTGTTGCTGCTGTAGTGCCGTTTTTTGATTTGACAAATGGCTCAGGCGATGGAGGTATGGTTGCAATGGATTTTACTACGCAGCATTTGACATATTTAGAGGCCAAGTTTTATAAACAATCTCCGAACAAAAGTTTGTCCATTTATTACGACGGTGTTCCTGAAGAGTTTGAGTACGACAAAGAAATTGAATTGGACGCTTTGAGGTCTGCTTCTTCTTCATTTGGTGAGTTTGTGAAACAATTTGCCGAAAGCTGCTTCAGATATTTAGAATATTCACCGAGTATAGATGGTGAAGATGTTATCGAGGCTAAGGCATCGGTTTTGATATCACAAGCATTTGATTCTCTTATTGAATCGCTATCTGATGAGCTGTTCAAAGTTTTAGCCGACAGTTTCTTCGACTATATTTCGAATAATGTAAAACATCTTGTGGCCATTGTGTTTTCTAACATTGCTGAACTTATTGTCAGAAGAGATGCAGAAACACAATTTCCAAGGCTTTATTCATACATTATACAAGAAATGAAAGAGGAAATTAGTCACGGAGCTGGGTCATCACGTGCACAGGAGGTACTAACGAAAGATGCAAGACTAATATGGTACTTCAAATTATTGTGCGGTTCATGCCTTGGGGCGGGCGAACATATCCTTCCATATCTTTCGGAGCTACAAGAATTCATAGTGCAAGTAACACCACGACTCAAGGGTGAAGCTTCATACTCTGCAAGCATCTTAGTTAACTCCATCTTATCCACAATTACTTGCATGAGGATAATGGAGCGAAGACTTATTTCGCAAGACTGGTTAGACTCTCACGGTGGTAAGATAACGGAAGATTGCTGGGGTGGCTTCCAGTTTGACACATACAGATTCAATGAAAATCATCTGAAGTTCAGTTGGTACTCTCCATCTGCGGTCGGTGTTGAGCGGGCAGTTCAGTTTTTTGACGCGATATCTTCCATGTGCTTAGGGCACATTGACGAGTTTGTGAAGTCATTTAAACCCGGGGAAAAAATATCCCTGAATGAATCAGACAGCATAGCATTTTATATCAATATTTTGGATGGTTGTCTGTCAGGCCTTTGTACACTATTTGATCCAAAGTTTAATGCGGACTCCCTGGGAAGTCACGCTTTGAAGAGCCATCTCTACTCATCTCTTAGTGCAGTTTCATCATCAGCTTCACTCCCCAGTACTGAGGGCTCTGTTGGAGTTTCGGTACTAGAGGATGAATTAGACATTTCCGAGAAGGGTTTCGAAAGTGTTGAGCTCAACAGCTTGAATGCTTCGGGTGCCGATAATAAGAGTAGAAGCAATACTGATTCGGATGATGATGCATCTGGTATGGACCTCGAGTTTAGTGGTGAAATTGACAGAGGTAGTGACATCAAACTTGCTAGTTTGGATTCTACCCCAGTGTCAGAGATGCCGAGCGGACTCGTTACCCCATCTTTAGGAACCAACCTTGACTCAATCCATCCATCTTTGGTGGAGAGAATGCCAAGCTTATATTCATTTGGTTACTATTACGACAGGAGTGCTATCACCAATTATGGCGATCCTACTTATGTAAGACTTCACCAAGTTAGAAATAATATTGGCAGTGCCTTGCACGATCTTGTCAGCTGCTTAACACAACAGGATGGATTATTGGAACTATTGACCAATGTAATTCAATGTATAAGTTGCTGGCTAAAGAACTGTGGCTATTTCAGCTCCAACAACCCAGTTTTTATTGACAACATTCATATGGTAGACTTGCTTGATATCCCCAACATAAATTCGCCTTATACTCGAACCATTGTGGGAGCTAGATTGGCAGTATATCACTGCAATAGAATGTCAGTTTCGCGGTCCACAAAGCTTCCTGCTGAAAATGATAAAATACTGATCAAGGATTTAGTTTCATTGGCTTCGAGTAGTTATAAGGTGACGTCTTACCACGCGACGTCTGTTTTAACTTCAACTCTCAACAAAATACTCAACTGCACAGGATACGTTTTCTCTATATTCAAGGTTTGGGAAGCCTCGTTAATTAACAATGACCACGACCGGCTCAAAAATATTCTTCGACTGTTTTGTCTTAGAAAAGTCAGAGGAATTGCCGAGAGAAACTCACAACAGCTTTTCAAATACGAAGATTTGTTGTCTCGTTCAATTCAGGTTGACGATCTTGAAGTGAACGGTCTAGCTTTGAAACTTTATGGCTCTATTAGAAAGTACGTGAAAATCCCGAATACTGTTTGCCTAATCGATCAGGAGTTGATTGAGTTGATCAGACCTCCGGATGTCACTGTTGATTTACAAATTAAAGCTGTGAAGATAGCAAAAGAAAGAAAGAGCAATCATTTGTTCGAAGTATTAAATCAACTAGAGTCTCTAATTTTGAAGAAAGCACAGTCAAACCTTCACTGGAAACATTTACTGAAAATTTTGGAACTGTTGGCTTCTTTGCAATCTCATATCGAAAGCACTTTGAATAAAGATATCATTATAACTCTAGCACGATCAATTAATGGAGTTCATCCAGAGATCTCTAAAAAGTGTGTTATTTGGATGGCTGCAATATTAGATTTGATTGAGACTAAGGGGTCAATGCATTATGATAAAAGTAACATTTTATCGGTGCGCCCTTCATTGGATTATATCTCTTCTTTAAGTTCCATTGTTGGTGGAGACAATTTTGAGTTGTTTTTTGAGGAAATGAAGAATTTTGATAATCCCGTGTTTTTCATCGATAACAAGTTTTGGATTCCCACATTGTGTTGGAATAATAATATGAAAGTTGTAAATGGTTTTACCTCTCAAGATTTGGGTTTGAATACCGAAGACACCAAGTCTCTCAAATGTTTCGGCGATTTTGTTACAAAGAAATGGCTACTTCAAATCTTGAATTTTCACATAGATGAATCTGAGTCAAATACTGCTTTTCTACCTGGACTTGTTTTCTTTTTCTCATCTATTGTCACTTTATGCAACTATGGCTTTACTGCTAATCTAGTGTATGATGAGATTTTTGAAATAGTTGACGAGATTTACAAAAAAGATGAAAAGCAGACTCACGTTGCTATAAGCGAGATCTTTTGTGCCTTACTGCTCTGTGTAAGGAAGAATCCTGTACACAGTGAGCGTACAGATTCTTTAATAGCTGAAAGACTGACCAACATTTTTAGATCCGAAATCACACAATCGACACTGAACATTTGGAAGATTTTTAGTTGGTGGTTGCCCTCCCACCTTGATTGCAGACGCTGTCCACAAGTTGTGAATGCTATCTGTGCTTTTGAATTTGCAAACGAAGATCATAGCTCTCCCTTCATGTTGTCTTCTAGAATAGGATTGTTGAAGTCGTACATGTCGGCCACGCTCAACAGATTTCATAACTTTGATGGTGTGGTAGAAGACATGTTTGCATTACTTTCTCATCCTTATCAGATTGTATCAGAGGCGGCAGCAGGTACTCTCTTTGATTGCCTGCTGTACACATCTGTTGTAACGACGAAAAGTTTTGATGAGCTGATGGAGAACAATCATAAAACAGTTGATGGATTAGGAATGAACACATATGTCACGACGAAAAAGTTTGATTTGTGCTTCAGGAAGTATTTAGAGAGTATCAAAGAGGCGAGCAAGGAAGTAGAAGGTTTATCACCACAGGAGTTGGTCCAAACAAAGTACATGTATTCTCTTAGAGGTTTGCAGTCACTGCTGGTGCATACTTTGAAAACGGCAAATGGGTCCCAATTATATCCTTATTTAAGTGATTATATCATACCGTTCATATTTTCAATGGACGGCATAAAGGATGCTTGTCAGCTAATGGGATTGAACTCTTTGGTCCTCATTTATTTGGTTGCTTCGATCCGCTACACTGGTGATCAAACCACTGAGATAATCCATAGCATGCTCAATGATCATGGTTTAACTAACCCTTCAATCAACCAACTTTCTCACCTGCTTACTTTTGTGCACTCCTACTATATTGTTCGCTACTTGACAATAAGTCCGGAAATGCGCCTTGCTCTGGTTCATAAATGCTCCTCTTTTCTCTATGATCGAAATGTCTCCGTAAGAGAGCAAGCAGCGGGCCATTTTTCCACTATTATTCACTGTTACCTTTCATCAGATCGAACTGATTTGATTTTGTCTTATATTGACGAGTTTTCAAAAATTCTAAGAAAATGGAAGAAAAAAAAAGATGAGAAGCTAAATGGGAAGCAGATCTGCAAGCTTCATGGTGCAACATTGGGTCTTGGTTCTCTAGTTGAGGCTTTTCCCTACACCTCTCCACCACCGACGTGGCTGCCAAATGTCTTGTCTTTACTAGCACTGAAATGTTCGAACGTTGACGGACTTGTAGGAAGAACTGCTAAGGATATATTAAGCAAGTTCAAAAAGACCAGACAGGATACTTGGCACATTGACTCTAAGTTTTTTAGTGAGGATCAACTTGATGACCTAGAGGGCGTGCTTTGGAAATCATATTTCTTATAGCACATGTTTAATGGTAATTCATATAAATTAAAAACGTCAAAAAGACAACTGTTCTAGTTGTTTCATTAATTTTGCTGATCCCTCCACGGATGTATCTCCTTCAATGGTTGTCCTTGCCTTGCTGGACTCTAGACCTTTCAGTAATAGACAAGCTTTGCAAATTCGATTCATGGATAAATATCCACAATTTTCACATCTATTCCCATCTCTGGAGGCTAATGAGACACTCCCGTCCGCTCGCACCTCGGTTTCACTAGATATTTTCCGATGTTGTTGCTTTTGCCATCTTTTTCTTTCTTTTAATTTGAGGTTTTCACCGCTGTAGATGATATCAAGTATACAGGAAGGTCTAATGCTTTCCAGGTTCTTCATTAAAAGCCGTGCAGTTCCTCTGAACGCTTCTGGGGCATATGTACACTCGGTACTGAAATAATCAAGCTTTTTGTAGTGAGCATAGAGAACAATCTCCTTCTGGTAGCAGTACTTGAAAGGCTTCGATCTTTTTACAGGTGAGCCTTGCGACTTTGTGGTGATATTGACAGATGACTCTATCCGGGCGGTATCACCTCGCAAAAGATTCATCAAAACGGTTTCTGCCATGTCGTCGGCATTGTGTCCCGTAACCACATGATGGATTCCAAGTTTCAAAGCACCCCTATCGAGCGCCTGACGTCTCAGCACCCCGCAATAGGTACATGATGATTTCACTCCACTACAGGCAACAATCTCATCCATTGTCCAATCGTAGAGCTCTTTGTAGGAGACAATTTCGAGTGGAATTTGGTACTGTTCCTGATTTCTTTTCACAGTGGCTAGCGAATCGTCCCTATAGCCGACTATTCCCTCGTCTATGCTTAGAAGTACCAACTCAAGTCCGTAATCGTATCTTTCATTGAGAGTTTTCATGACCGATGCCAACACTGTAGAATCCTTTCCTCCCGATGCTCCAATTGCAACCTTTTCATTTCTGTGAAAGAGATTTTCCTTCTTGATTGTAAGATGGATTTCAGTTTCAAACTGGTCAAAAAAACACTCTTTGCATAGTTTCTTGTGGTTCTTAGGACGTCTCATCACCGCCTTTTTGAGTCCGCAAGCCTCACAGAGCATTCCTGATTTCGCTTTCTTCGGTAAACCTGATACCTGTGGAGAACCGTTTTCAATAGACATGTTTATTTCAGTATAGGTGACTAAGAAAAGCCAAATTTGCTCCTTTTAAAGCTTGAACTCTTGAATTAATGAAGATTTCAAATCCTGATTAAAGTCCTTAAATTTTTTTTTCTGTAGCTTTCTGTATAAAACAGATCAAGATGATTTAGTTTTATTCATAAGTGTTTAAAGTGTAAAGAAGACTGAGTGCTCATATAGGTAATTCACAGTTAAAGAGAATTGCTGAGTATTTGTATTGAAGTTGCGGGAGAATGAAGAAGTGGACGAGTTATCTACAGCTTTTCGCTCTCTTTGTATTGGGTGTCTCGGGTGCGGTGCTTGAGCTGAACAACAAAAACTTCGATGAAGTGGTGCTCGAGTCGGGAAAGACGACCTTTGTAGAGTTCTACGCTTCATGGTGTGGCCATTGCAAACGTCTGGAACCAACATGGGAGATGTTGTCCGAAAAGTACTCGGAAAAAAGTGGAATTCAAATAGTCAAGATTGACGCCGATGAGAACAGGAAAATAGGAAAACGTTACAAAATAGATGGATTCCCTACCTTGAGACTATTCAAGAAAGATGACTTAGACCATCCGGTAGAGTATGAGGGTTCCAGAGATGTTGATGCTCTAACAAACTTCATTGCAGCACATACCGGAGTAAGACCGGCGGGCGAAGGCAAGAAATTGCATTCCAAAGTTACCCAATTGAACGACCAGACCGTGGGACAGCTTGTTGAAAAGCCCAAAAAAAGTGCTCTTATCGCATTCACCGCTAACTGGTGTGGCCATTGCAAAAACTTGAAGCCTACGTGGACTTCTCTTGCGGAGGTGTTCGAACCTCACTCCGATAATTTCCTAATAGCCGAGGTCCAAACTACAGGGGATGATCCTACTTCCTGGCTCAAGGAAAAGTTTGACGTGAAGGCGTTCCCTACAATATTGTTCATTGAGGAAGGGAATTTGAGTGATCCAGTGGTTTATCAAGGCGGACGCGAATTGGAAAGCTTTGTCAGCTATGTGAATGACAAAATTGGTGTCAGAAGAACAATTGCTGGCGACCTAGACGAGGAGGCCGGCTTGATACATGAAGTCGATGATTTGATAAAGAAGCTTGGTAGCTCTCCTGCCGAGAAAAGATCTGGAATAGCGAAGGACGTTATAAAGACTTTGAAGCAGATAGGAGAGAAGAATAAGCTTTTAGAGAAAGAAGTGAAGTACTATCTCAAACTTACAAACAGCCTTGTGAATGGGCCTTCTAATTATATTGACAAGGAGATAACGAGACTGGAGTCACTTTTAAAAGACAACATCAACCGTGCAGCCAAGGACTCGGCTTCATTAAGACTGAATATACTGAAATTCTTCAACAATAGTATGGAGAAAACTCCAAAATCCAGTAAGGAAGAGCTATAAAGGCTGTTAAATAGAATGTGCAGGAATTTTTAGAATGAAGATATGTACTACCAGCCGACTGGATCAAACTTGTTGACGCCACGCACAAGTTTAGGAAACACCCGACCTTCCTGAAGCGTCTCCTGTATTATTGGCTTCACATTAAGTGGGGTACATTTGGCGAACCAAACGAACTCACCCGTCTTGCTATAGATCAAAACGTTGGCAGCATACTTGTGTCCGCCAACATGATTGACAAAAATAGTACGTACTCCGTGCGGTCTATTGTCCGACGCATCACGGAATAGATCCAACTCTCTCAGTTGTGAGTCGAACTCCTTTCTCATAATTGGAGCTGTGATTCCACATCTCTTGTCTCTTGTCTTGTGGGAGCAAAGCAAAATGTAGGATTTCGAGTGGTCTTTCTCCAGCGAACAACCATGCAAGGTCTCAGGGAGGTCCAAAGGCGAGTGTTTCAGGATCTTTGCCAACTCACACAACACCTCTTGGCAGTTGTCTATTGTGACGCCTTTGCACCACACAAAGAACGGTAACAGCAGAATGTCACATTTTTTGCCTGCGTTGTAGTCTTCGAAGTCCGTTCTTGGAAAGCCGACCGATGTGGTGTTGATCTTGCAGTTTATTTTGAGCGAAGAGAACTTCGATCCCTCAACAACACGCGAGATCTCCTCCAGCACAGATCCCGGCACGCCAAAGGCGTCATGGGGCCAGTTGGACTTGGCTGTGGCCACCAGTATATGAAGATCGAACGGCTTGACTGATTTCCATAGATGGCCCACCTCAGCGTCCAGCTGCAACTTGAAACACGCCGGATCGTACCTGTTCAAACATTCCGAGCTGTCACACTCTGCGGCAGCTTCAGAAACAGGTAGGATCTCTGCAATTTCCGAAGCAGCTGTGTCCTGGCCGCCCAGAAGGCTCTTAAAGATGTTCATCAGGCTTCACACAACTACCAAGACGGTAAATATCCGTGATTATTTCTCTATTCACTCTGCACAGAAGCTTCTTGCACACAAATTATCACTTATCTGATCACCTAGCTACTGAACATCTATCAGATCTCTACTTCAACCTCCCTTTCGCCTTTAAATAGCCCTTTACACTCAATAGTGCCATCATCTTGACCTTTTATATGTCTTTCAGATGTTTCGGTGTTTTGTCCTGTTTCGGAAAAAATCAGTCGCTTTATCTCCGGCTCCTTAAACGGATAATATCCCGAGTAAGATCACTACAACCATCATAAAAGAGATCGGTATATATAAAGATTAAGCACAAACATATATTATTGAAGAAGTGAGAACAAAGCAGAACCAGAACCAGAAACAAACCACCAAACCACCAAACTACCGAAGAAACGAATTAAAGCTATAAAGCTGTAAAAGTGGAGCAGACCTGCCCAGACTAGGAGGATAAGATATCGTAATCGTCCTCGGACTCCAACGAAGAAGGCTCGCGGGTAGTCGACACCGTCTCGGCATCGCAATCGGAGTCCTTGCCACTATCTTGAGAATCCTCCATCTCGACAGAAGTCTCATCGACAATCACATAGTCTAACGTAGAGATTTCGGGAAAACACAGCACCGCTCCGGCGCCCGACGCAGCAGTCGAATCGCCAGAGCTGTCTGTCTTTGCCTCCTCATCTAGTACCTTTGCAGTCCCCTCTTCTGGCAACTCAGCATTCTCCGCCACGACAGCGGTCTTGTCTCCCTCCCTCAACTCTTTGAGCTCACGGATAATAGCCTCCTGGTCGTCAACACGTCTCCCAACTAGACTACCAGTGGATGGCAACAGCTTGCAACGAGCAGTTCCAACATCAGTCTGGAATGTGATCTTGTCTGATGCATAATGCACGACACCGTCGATTTCGACAAATACATGACTCAAAAGTTGCTCAGTGACAAAAGTTCCCGGTAGCGGGTCGCTGGCATCAGCCCAAGGAGGAAGAGAATAATGTAGTAGCCGGAACTGCCCTGCAGGCCAACTGTAGTTGAATGAGGCCGGAACTACAAAGAATTTGTCTTGTGCTACGAGAATGACGTTTGTGATTCTCTTCAACGGAATGCCAAGATAATTGTGAATACTAATCTTTAGGCCTTCATCTCCGCTCGGCTCACATGTAAATTCGATATGAGCGATGTCAGCATTATTTGCAAGGAGCGACTCAGAGACGACTCCCACCTCTAAGCGACGGTTGTGTTGTGTGATAAGGGTACCTAGCAAGTCAAGCTTTTGATCCTCCGTATCTGCACCTTGGACTAACTCCAAAAGCGACTTGAACTGGCAACACTTCAGCTTCAGTTCTCCAAACCTCTTGCCGCCATCCATCGCATAATCAATCAGCTCCTCAAGCAGCGACTTATCAATGTTATTCAAATCCGAAAAAGCATTTTCCTTAGCAGCATCTCTTTCTGGTTCAGCATCTATACAATCAGGGATTCTTTCAACATCGATGATGATTTTGGATGGAGGACAAGAAACACGAGAAGTCTTTGGTCTTTCGTTTCTCTTGATCTTTATAAGCTGATGAAACTTAGAGTGTCCTAGCTTCTCAACTTCGCTAGTCTCACAACTCTGACATAAGTCGAAGTCATCACACTCCAGACACTTGTAGCGGATCCCCCTTATATGTTTGTCGCACCCATCACAAATGACATTGTCATGAACGACACCAGAATAGTTTGGAGCAGCAGGAACTAGAGTGGCGGTCGGAACTGCTTGCGGCTGGAACTCATCGATTCTGTGCATTATCTTCGACAAATTCATTTCAATCAAACTTGCAAGCGACTTGAAGATGTCTGAGTTGATCAAATTGTCAGAGATGGATGTACTCAGGTTCTTCAAATTGATGGCAGTGGAACTGATGTCACCGCCATTGAATAGCTCTTCGACGCCCTTGAGAACTTTCTGTACATCGGAAGATACCGTGTTGGCCACTGGCACTTTTTCTTTGGAAAACCACGATGGAACTTTCGTCAGGCGAACAGTCAACTTCAAATGGTTCTTTACCGATAAGCTTCTCTTGAGGGCCTCAAAGTCGGAAGTGTCGGCCAAGTCCACCTTACCACCCTTTTTCTTGGATTTCCGTTTTACTTCGATATCCGAGAGTTCTACATTCAGTAACAACGCTTGCAAATGAACATACTGCGGCTCCCGTAGCTTGCAAATGATTTCGTTCACCAGGCTTTCTTTAGTGAGCAGCTTTCCCAACTTGGCGTTGAAGGAGAACCATGTTTCCTTCGTCACCTGCGTCGCAAGTATCTGAACAGTGACATTGATACCTCTTTGGGACTCCCGCGCATCCAAATTAGTCGTCATGATGCTGTTTCAACGCCTTTCAGCTCTCTATCTGTCTCGATATTATCTTAAGTAGAGCGTTTGTGGGGTAAGATAACAAACAGCACAGTTTTTTTCGTTAACTGCGGGTTTCTGATCACAATTCTAACTTCACTCCTAGTTCTAGTCACTCACACCCACTGTTAAGTTGTCCTTTTGCAGTTCTGGACACAATCACGCAACTTTGCAACCACCACAACCTAACTCTGCTTCCTTATAACTCCTTATATATGCAACTGCTGCTCTAAAAGGCGGGCAAATCACTTTTAAAGGGCAAAAGCTCGATATTGCGTCGACACAAAAGTTTTTGTCGTCGACAGTTTTGTGTCGATTAAATGGGATTGCTAAAAATACGACGATGGAAAATGTGTAGGCTTCAATAAGATGAAGCAAAACAGGAATGCTAAGATTGCTGGCGAGATAGCTAGAGGCTTATAGTAGGGCATAAGGTCATAGTTAGCAGGCATCTTAGCGGGTGGATTAATTGTGGACCGGTTTAGCAGCAAAAAGGTGCCAGATTTGAGGAGAAAAACGTGTCTTTCTTTTAGATACTGGGAAAGAAATTGGTATAGAGTGGTGAGAAACAGTGGGTTTTCACATCGAATCACGCTTGATCGGGTCTTGAAACACTCTAATTTGCAAACCCCTACGTCAAATTGGTTTGCTGGGATTTTCAGAAAGGTGCAATAGTTTGAGATTCTGCTACTTTTTCAAATCGCTGTCACATTTCACGCTCTAGTATCTTATTCACACATGTCCTGGCAGCGAATTATCAAGAGACTTGCGATTGTCGCATGTCTGACGCGAGGCGTGCCCGCTTTGAGCCTTGATATCAATTCCATGGACTCGATATGCTCGGCTCTAACCCTCATTGTAGATGGTATCATGGACTACTATGAAGGAATAAGGTATGGTGGTACTGTTGGTGAGTTTCAAAGTCCCTACTATTGGTGGGAGGCAGGCGAAGCTTGGGGTGGAATGATCGATACATGGTACTTTTGCCAGAATGACACCTATGAACCTATAATTTATGAGGCTTTATTGTATCAAAGGGGTTCTGGTAACAACTATATACCTGCCAACCAGTCCACCACGGAGGGTAACGATGACCAGGCATTTTGGGGCATAGCGGCTATGGGTGCTGCAGAGAGAAACTTTACCAACCCATCAGATGAGTATCCAGGCGTGAGTTGGCTGGGACTGGCACAGGCTGTTTATAACACCATGTGGTCCAGATGGGATCCAGGAAGTTGTGGAGGTGGCCTGCGATGGCAGATATTCACTTGGAACTCTGGATACGACTATAAGAACACCATTTCGAATGCTGGACTTTTTAATATTGCTGCGAGACTGGCTAGATTCACTAGCAATGATACTTATGCCGAGACAGCAGAAACTGTTTTTAATTGGCTTACTACAGACGTAGGTTTTGTTACTCTCAATGGTGATAGCTACACAGTTTACGATGGTGCCACGATTGGTAATAATAACTGTTCAACAATCTCTGATGCTGAGTGGACATACAACTATGCGCTGCTGCTTTCTGGTTGTGCGTATCTTTACAACTATACGGGAAGTGATACATGGCTAACGGAAGTGGGTCGTTTGTACAACGGTATCCACATTTTCCTCAACTCCTCTGGATCCAACATCATTTTCGAAAGGCAATGTGAAACTTCAGGCACTTGTAACAATGATCAAAGATCTTTCAAGTCTATTTTCTCAAGATGTTTAGGTGCCACTGCCAAGTTGGTGCCAAGCTATCGCGATGAGATCATGACGATAATTCAGGCCTCAGCTGCGGGTGCCGCAGAATCCTGTTCTGGAGGTACTGATGGCCATACCTGTGGCATGAACTGGGCTTATGGTGGATGGGATGGGTGGTATGGATTAGGAGAGCAGATATCTGCTTTAGAAATAATTCAAAACTTGCGTGTCTTGGACATGGAAGGCCCATACACGTTGGACAATGGTGGATCCTCAGAGAGTCACGATGACGCAGGATTGAACTCTCAGGCTACTGTGAACGTGCATCAAATCACAGTAAGCTCTAAAGACAAGGTCGGAGCCGGTATCATAACAGCCATAGTGTTGGCAGTTCTAGTGGCTCTGGGTGTTTGGATGGTCATTTGAATTCTTGTGAGGCTACAACTTTTGTTCGATTTCGCAGCATGTGTACTATTTGATAAATTGATTTTTAAGTTAACTTGTTTTTTTGCTTCAGTGTAAACAAGTCAATTAATGGCAGCAACGAGGACACTACATAGAACTTCTCCTGGATCTGCCTGATGTTGTCCTGCTCGCCCAAAAATCCACTGCTTCTGTCTCTATCGAGCAAAATGGATCCAACCCCAAACTTGAGAACACATTGGGTATCTTTCTTGAACTCATCCCCAATGTGCCACATTCCTTTTATCAGCTCCCTTTTTGTTGTAGTACCATCAGCAAGCTGACTATCAACCAATTTTTGGAAGAATGCCACATCTGGCTTTGAAACTTCTAGATCATAACTTAAGTAGATATCTTTAGGCTCAAAGTAGTCAGATAGCGCAAACTCTTGTATAATCAGCCGCGTAACAGACTCATCAGAGTTTGATGCAATACATGTCTTTACATCTGACTGTTTGCATGCATCCAGAAATACGTGCACATCATCAAAGACTCTGTATGCGGCCTTGGTCTCGAAATGCAGGACAATTTCTGTGATCATCTTTTGGAAAGATGGTTCATCTAGTCCTCGCTTGTGATCACTGTAGAGAGAAGACAGCAATGTCATCCAAAACTGTCTTATGCTAAGGCCTTGAGCTTTTCCGTAATTTGGATACTGCGATGATGTGTTACTGAACGCCACTCGAAACTTGTTCTTGAACATCTCCGGTGTCATAGAAACTCCATATTTTGATGAGATCTGGTTGTATTGAGTGTGAATAGAGTTCACAGGTGTGTATATGGTATCATATGCGTCCAACGTCACAAGAGTGGGTCTATCTACATGTAAGGAGGTGGAATAGTATTTCAGTGGACTACTGATCACCGCTCTGACGTTGTTTGATATTCTTCTAGCTAATGACTGCCGCAATATCCACATTTGAAACCCATTCCATAAATTTAATTCTCATGCAAATCTTCGATCTGTTGCCTGGAACAACGATCAAGCTCAATTGGCTCCGTTTGTTAGCATCAAAACAGTCTTCTCGCAGGAACACCTATGAAACGAGTTATGACAGCTCTTTTAATTTGTGAAATGTATAAGAGAAAAAAAAGTCAAGCACGTTCGATATATACCTACATTCTATACAGTGAGCAAGCTCAATATCCCATACGACGCTTCTTCTTTTTCTTTTTGATAGTGATTCGCTTCCAAAACTCTTTCTCGCAGTCCTTTGAGCAGAACCATCGTCCCTTTCCGGGGTCATTGTACAACCCCACACACTTATAGTGAAACCATGTTATCTTACAAGATGGATTATCGCAGGCAATCATTCGCCCCATGGACGGCCCTCTACAAAAGCAGTACACTTCTTCCTGTTCTTCCTGCTCAGGCTGTGGTATCTCAATAGGTATTGCCTTGTGTTTGGCCTGGGCCTGTTTTTTGATATACTGAGCTTTGCGTTTGTCGTTCTGAACTACAGCATTCGCGGCATGCTTGATCTTGGGCGGCACTGCGAGCTTGAGCTGTTGTTTGGGCGATTTCGACGGATTTTCAGACAGCTTTGTTACCTTAATATCAGGCAAGCTCAACTTTATCGTCGCATTGATCGCCTTTGTGCTCTCATCGAGATCGATAGCAGAATGGCTTTCCAAATAGCTGCGCTTATACTGCGAAAAAGCCTCCCAAGTTCGCTCTTCCTGGGCCGCCTTGTTCCTCGTGAGAAGATCCATCAGCTCCAAATCGTTATCCAAAAATGAGCTGTGGTTGTTAAGAATTTTGAGCAGATGCTGGCCCTCCGCCACGAGCTCTCGCGAGTTTCTGATTAGCGTTTTTTTCAAAAGAGCAACGCGTGCAGTGTCAACAGTCCCGTTCCGGGTCTTTTCTTTCATCAATTCATCCAGCTCGGACCTTATGTGGTCATTTTTCATGCCCAGGAACTGTGTCACCCACAAGGATCTCACAATGTCGCACGGAAGATGATCCAAAGACGAGATAAATGCATTATTGGCATTCACAACAGTGTTCACTATGTGTTGTTGCTGCGGCTGCTCACCTTTTTGCAGTGGATACAAGCTCCCCATAGATATTTTGAAGCATCTGTAGGCAATAGCAAAGCCAATCACGACTTATACAAGCCTCTATTCTTACTAATAGACCTTGAAAAGGGTTTCCAACACCTCAACAGTATACATTTCAGATACCAAAAACAGAGGAGCAAAAAACCGCTGGACCGATCGACGCAAAGAGGTGCGTCGATCGACGCTTCAAAAATGCTGCGCCGATCGACGTCAATTTTACAGTCGATCGATCCTCAC
Source organism: Ogataea populi-albae (assembly GCA_030579375.1). Taxonomy (NCBI): domain Eukaryota; kingdom Fungi; phylum Ascomycota; class Pichiomycetes; order Pichiales; family Pichiaceae; genus Ogataea; species Ogataea populi-albae. The sequence continues at coordinate 566,365 of JAKTQY010000006.1, forward strand.
CAATTAACGCACTACACGAGTTCCACACTGTAACTCAAATTTAGTTAAGTAGCAGTAATAAGATAGTAAGGCTAATAATAATAATAATAATAATAATGAGTGAAAGTAGCTGCGGAGACAAAGTCTTCCCACAAACACACTTCCTCGGTCAGAAGCAATTAGTGCGTCCTTTATTTACAGAGTTCATCAAAAACCAAACAAAAGACCGCTCTGCTGCTCTACCCTTTTGTGCTGAGATAATCTAATTGTGATGGGTTGGGAGGGTTGGGAGGGTTGGTTTTCATTGAAATCAGTAGCAAGTCCTTGGGGCCTACTTTCTTGGAGGGTTGAAAGTGATCTTTCTGTGCTTGATAGGAGTCCACTTGAACTTCTTGACCCAGACAGAAACCAAGTAGAGAGAAGAAACAATAATAAGAGCCTTGATACCAAGTCTCTTTCTCTCGTCATGCTCAGGCTCAGCTGCCCAGTTCAAAAAGGTGGTTACATCCTTGGCCATTTGAGATGTAGTAGCCTCGGTTCCATCCTCATACTCAACAAGACCATCGAACAACACCCTACCCATAGCAATCGATCCACCTGGGAAATATGGGTTGTAGTTCGATCCTGGAGCCAATTGAACACCTGCTGGTGGATCATCTGGGTAACCAGTCAATATAGAGAAGATGTAGTCACAGGCTCCGTGTCTGGCTTTCACAATTAGAGAAAGATCAGGAGGAAGGGCACCCTGGTTGGCAGCTCTTGCAGCTTGCTCGTTGGCGTATGGGCCTGGGATGTAGTCCGCAAGCTTACCTGGTCTCTTTCTTGGGTTTCCTTGGTCGTCTGGCTCATCGTCGTACTCAAATTCTTCACACATTTGCTTTACTTCACTCTGAGTGTGTGACACACCAACAAGGGTTCTCCATGCGACTCTGTCAAGCGAGTGGCAGGCAGCACAAACTTCCCTATACACATGGAATCCTCTTCTGATCGATGCATGGTCAAAAGCGTCGAACATACCGTTGTGGGACCATCCATATGCTGGTGCGTGCAGACCGTGCTCGGCCGCAGTCATGGCCTCTGCTGTCTGAGAGTCTTGGTACAGGATGTAGCCAGAGGTGAGTCCAACAGCAGCAACCGCGCCGCTAATCACCTTCCTCATGGTGGAACTCACCTCCGCTGTGTTGGAGGCGGTTGAAAACGCTCTCTAGAATACATTGGTGTTAGTACGTTGTATCTTATAGTTTGTGGGTGGTCCAGAGGCGCTGGGAAGCTGTTGAAAATGCAACTTCATTGAAAACGGAATATTGACCAATGAGGTTCGTGTAAAAAATAACAGGCTCAAATTTTATAGCGTCGAGAAACAACACAGCGACCAGCCATCAACAGGGCCAGAGACGCTCAATTAACAGTGAAACATATGTCTGGATCCACAATATAGGTGTATTGCAGACACTAGTTGCGCATTGAGGGCACTTTTGCGTCGGCATCCTTGCTTATGCACAAAAATACACCAGCAACAACAACGTTCATCAGTGCCAATACCCCTATTCAGGCCCCAAATGTGGCATAGTACCGTCCTCTACCATGTACCATGTGAATGCTCCTGCTGATTCCTGTCTACGGCCTCGAAAGGAGCCCAATATTCCTATAAACCTCCCCATTTGGTGCTCATACTCCCACTCACTGCGCACCTCTTGTTCTCTCTCTCTACTTACCGTCTTCACCGACCGTTTCACAGCCAAGCTAAGTTGTGGAATCATCGTGTTCTGGCTTCCGCTCTATGTACTCAGCCTTCTTCTTTGCTGTCGCTCGCCGGCCTCTCTTTTTGATATCTACTCTTCTCTTAACACCCAATCTATTTATTAGTTGAACCATATTCCAGTTACACTTTCTGACCTCATCCACGCAACCCACCCTCACACCTCCTGGTAGCTTTTTGTTTCTGCCCGGTGCACTCCGGCACACCCCCCGCCGTAGCCTGTCCTGCTCCAGCCCTACCGCGGACCCACGCCAACAGCCAATGACAGCAGCAATAAAAGTAAAGTCAAGCTTTTCTGAACCGCGCTGGACATTGACAGACCACTCCTCACACCACCATGGCACGTGATGTGCTTTGGCAGATTTTGTACACCCGTACACCGAATTGTGGTGGTGGTGCACGGGTGTAAATACATGTTTTAGTGTCTTGGGGGGTACAAAGAACAGTTGAAACGCGTTTTAGTATCGTTAAATTGTGGATCTCTGCTTCTCAGTATGGCAATAGCCTGTATATTTGGACCAAATAATGACTACTGATACAGTCAACACGGAGGAACAGGCATATCTGGATCTCTGCGTGCGGATCATGTCGGAGGGGGAGCATCGGCCTGACCGCACGGGCACAGGAACATATTCTGTGTTTGGTCCACCCCAGCTCCGGTTCAGTCTGGCCAATGGCCAATTTCCTCTACTCACTACGAAACGTGTATTTTTCAAGGGCATACTTCATGAGTTGCTCTGGTTTGTTGCTGGGTCTACAGATGCAAAAAAATTGTCCGATAAGGGAGTTAAGATCTGGGAAGGGAACGGGTCCCGAGAGTATCTGGACTCTTTAGGGCTCACACACAGGAGAGAGGGCGATTTGGGCCCGGTATACGGATTCCAGTGGAGGCATTTTGGTGCCCAATATACAGATTGTGATGCTGATTATTCCGGAAAGGGTTACGACCAACTCGCAAACATCATATCTACGCTGAAAACCAACCCATACGATCGCAGAATAATCCTTTCCGCATGGAATCCCCCTGCTTTCAAAGAAATGGCACTACCGCCCTGTCATGTATTCTGTCAATTTTATGTCAGTTTCCCCAAGCAGCCTGGAAGTAAGCCCCGCCTGAGCTGCCTTATGTACCAGAGGTCCTGTGATATGGGCCTTGGTGTGCCATTTAACATCGCTTCGTATGCACTGCTAACGTATATGATTGCCCAAGTAGTTGACATGGAACCGGGAGAGTTTATTCACACCATGGGAGACTCGCATGTGTATTGTGACCACGTTGAGGCTCTTAAGGAACAATGCCAAAGAGTCCCACGCCAATTCCCAACATTGAAAATTAATAGAACCGTGACTGATATCGATGATTTCAAGTACGAAGATTTTGAGGTGGTCGACTACAACCCCTACGGTCCAATTAAAATGAAGATGAGTGTATAATTATCGATCGCACGAAGATATTGTCCATTTTTAATACTGTACACCTATATATGTAAGTGAATTTCGTCTTAGTCCTTGCAGCTAAAGCTCAACACTCCGGAGACGATTACGAATGTTGTTGCTTAAGCTCTTTCTTCTCTCTTTCAAGTTCTCTTTTTCCTCATTGATAGCATCGTCAATGAACTCAAATACTGAGTTTGTCTTTTGACGTTGTTCATTGGAGCCCAGATCCACCATCGAGCTGCGTCGCTGTTTATTGCTGTCGGTTGACTTCACTTCCTGCAGTGGCATACGCGGACCTGATGTGGCAATCGATTTGCGCCTTTTTTTATTAGTTTCCTCTACAGGGCTTGACTCAGAAGCGTCACTTTTGTCACGAACAAAGCGGCCAGATTCCCTTCTCTTTTTTCGTACTGTTGGAACCTGATAGTATAATGATTTCCTCCGTTTCTTACCATCCGTAGCCGGCATCGATAAAGGATCCACTTCTGATAACAGAGATGATGATACTGTGAAATTAGCTGAAGACATTTCCTTCGACAACACCGGTTCTGGAGAAGCGCTTGCAATGTAAATTGGATTATCCATCGTGTTTAGACGTCTCGCTTTCTCCGAGTGCATTGAAAGCGACCTGCGCTCCATAGGGGTGCTGCTCTTCTCTAGTGGAATAGACATATCTGGATCAGTTGGTGTATCATTGTTGATCACTTCAGTTGGAGCAGAAGAATCTCTGGTGTCCGAACCGTCAAGTGACGGTTCCAGCGCTTGCTTCTGCGAAGACTCTTCTTTTCCCATCACACTCTGACTGACTGGTGTCTGATAGAATGGCTGGCTTGCTGGTTGATTATCTTGCTGGATTACTGGCTTCTGTACTTTAAAAGCTGGTAGTGACTTGTCGTTATTCTCAAGAATGACACATTCAATTATACCGGAATCATTTTTCTGGGGCAAATCCTCCGATTGCAGGCGCTCCTCATTGCGTTGCACAAAGATGTTACTCTTGCGTCTGAGAGTTTCCACTTGTTGGTACGGGTTGTATGAAGAGCTCTCGCTTTCAATCTGCTTGAGTCGGGTAGATTTGACTTCATGGAATTTTTTGCTCGACGAGTCATTAAATCGTGTCTCTTTGCGAAAGTCGCTCACTTGGCCTACAAGCTCTTCAAATTTCTTCATGATGTTCGTTTCTAGGCCAGAAAGAAATGTGTCCATCCTGTCTTTGATCTTGATCTCATTGTTCTTGAGGTTAAGGTTCTCCATTTGCGTTACAGCCAGTTGCTCCTCTAATAAAGTGATTTTAGACATTAGTTCAGAGTTTTTCGTTGCCAGTATCTTGTTTTGCTGTAAGAATCGCTGTCTCAAGAAATTGATCTCTGCTGAGTTTGAGCTCGGCGTGGTCCCCTCGGCTAAAGCAGCGGCAGGAGAGTTCCGACTCAAGGTTGGATTTTTAGCCAATTTCGCCATTTTCAAAAGCAATAGCGCCAAAACATGTAGCACTTCACGTGTTTGTCAGATCAGGCAGTTCTCACGCTCTGAAGAACGCTTTCGAGCTCTTTATTTGCTCCTGATGACTTCTACAACTCGTCTAAAGTGACTGATCCCTCTAAAACATTAATTAGTTAAAACAAAAACACAAAAAATGTTTGTGCGTTTAGCAACAAAATCGACGTGGCGCGCCGCGTCGATAGACCCGCCTATTTTTCTTTGGTAAAACGCGTTGTAATTTGAAAGCAAAACTGTATGTAAATTGGTACAAGATTGTTCGCAGCATGAAGAATGTGGAAGAATGGTGCAGTATTTGTAAAGCTATACAATGGAATCGCAGCTACAGCAGAAACTGCAGCATAAAACAAGAGAGCTGGCAAACCTACGGGAACTTGAAGAGCTGACAAGAAATTTGAACGTCTCTTTAGAAGAGTTTGGTTCACAACTTCATCTACTCGAGAAGGAGTCATCATGTATAGGAACTGTGACTGAAAATTGGATCCGGATAATCAGGGCAATTAGTCTGGCCTCAAGTTCCTTGAGCAAATACAAAGAGGTGGATTTCGAAACTTCCAGACCCTTAACAGAACGGCTAGTCAGATGTAAAGTTGACGAAAATGGAAAGATTATTGCTAAATCAGTCTAGCGCGCAATAGTCCCTAAATATGCTTCATGGAGAGTTTTATTTCATACTAGTACACACAACTCTATCAGTATTTTCTATTTATCCACTTGTCCAGATTGATCTTCTTGTTCAGCTCTAGCAGCAAGTCATTCTCCTTCTTGAAATCATGGCACAACGACTCATCAAAAACATCCAAGTTCTTCAAATCTTCAACGCTTATAAGCAACTGATCAACCGCCGTAGGCAAATCCATGTTGAGAGTCGCCAAGTTGGAGGCTATTCTCAAATAGTTGTTCTCGGTTAGGTTCACCCCCTTTATCAGATCGTCCCAGTTGTTGGTAAGAAAAAGCCGTTTCCAAACAAGTTTTTCAAAGACGGCTAGACTATAAGGAGTAATAGCACTCTCGCTTGAGGAGCGCGTAGAGAGCGAAGACTGACGGATGAAGCTAAGAACTTTGAACAAGTTATCAAAGTTTTCAAAGTTAGAACCATCAAAGTCCAATAGGGTGAGAAGTTGCACCTGCTCCAGCAGACTCAGCTGCTTACCACTTCTCATTTTGCTCACAGTTCTGGAAATCTCAGCTTTGAAACCGTCGAAAGAATTGCCCATCAGATATGGCGATTTTGAGATCAACTTGTCGATAGCATTGGCGTTTAGATTCCCTCGCGTACGTAGAACACTTTCATAGTTTGTCTGAAGTTCTATTAGTTGTAAGTTAACCTCAATCTCATCCAGTAATGTCATAATTTCGTCCGTTTCCTCGTCTAATGCTAGAAGAGACAGTTTAGCAAGACTGAGCTGTAATTTCTTGTTTTCGATCTGTTCATCTGATGCCAAATGGACGTAATTGTTAAGCCTCATTGATGCCTCAAGAAAGCGGCCATTCCAAATATCCAGAATCCAAGCAAACTTCGAATTCTTATAGTCCGAATTCAAAAATCGATCAACCGATGAATCGTACTTGTTCACAGAGGACAGCAGTAAATCAATTTTTCCTGAATTTACATAATAATTGAATAGTCTCTCTGCAAACGGGTAGCCATATCTGTCATAAAAAGCACGTAGCTTGGCATCAATCGCATCCTCTAGGTTTCCCTTTTCTATCGGATTCTCGATACTACCGATAACAATACGCTCGCTTTCGAGAATTTCACTCAGGCCATCAAGGTCTTCAAAACCCTCAGCAAGTTTGGAGATTTCTTCTTGTTTCCCCAACATGATAAAAATCTTGACCCAGTGTTCTCGATTTTGATCCAACAAGGATGTCAGTTTTTCTGCGGATTTTTGATTGCCCGCTCTTGAACCTAGTGATAGGAAACCAAGCAAATCGCCAGAACAGTAGTAGAGAAACAAAGCCAAATGTAGAATCAGTTCACTGACGGTCTGCTTCAAATCTGAATCGATATTGGACTCCAATTCATCGCCGTATGTGTATGCTAAGCGTTTGACAATGTTATTGACATTTTGCAATAGCTCCGGATGATCTAAGAACACTGGTTTGGTGTCAATGTTTTGTGCAACACTCATCTTAAATAACTCAGACTTGATATCTCTCTCAACTTCCAAGTATCCACTATTTAGAACATGGTAAAACAAACTTCCAAAACTTAAAAGTGAAGCGGGCTCTGTTGCATCAATTGAGCTCAACATTTCCTCTAGTAAGTCGACAACAGAATTAGCATGGTATGTGAAAAAATCATTAATATCACATTCAAATGTATTTTTTGTGATGTTCTCGACCGAGCTTAACCAACGCGAATCAATCAATTGATTGTACAAATGGGCAGACAAGTGAATCAGTTCCGTCAAGTTGACTATTTTCATTTCTAAATCAGCATCCAGGGTGAAGCTCTCTGTCACAAAACGGCAAAATTTCACTGTCAGTTCACACCTCTGTTGCAAAGCATCTTTTAAAAGAGGTGATCGGTTCAAGATGCCCATATTATTATGTGAAATGTCATCCAAGAGAGATGATATGGCCAGGTCAAGGTCCTGTTTCAAGATTGGCAAATTGACACCATCCAAGCTGAAATCAAGTGGAGAAATATTGTCACCAAATTGTAAGGCTTGCTCAAACCGTGCTTTTATGAAGTCAACTGCCGTGAGCTTTTTGCCTGCACTCAGTATCTCCACATTCAAATGGCCTGAACTAGTGGCAATGTTGATCGAATTGTTCTGAGCACAATCAAACCCGTAAACCTCTATTTCAGGTTTTAAGCTGATGAAATCTTCCCATCCATTTTCGGAAAATTTTAGATCGGTCAAAGTGAGATTTCCTTCATTCATTATAGCCACCGTTGACTTATCACTCAAGAGAAAGATTCTGGGATAGCTATCCCCAAAAGCTTTTGTTAAGAGCCGACAGCAACGAACGTTGGAGACTTCTTCGGCTAAAGTGAAAGAGAAAAGGAATAAGGAAGATTCCTCTGAGGTTATATCGATGGAGCAGAGTGCAAAATATAAAGTCTCACTCAGAGGCTGCAAGTCCTTGACTTTGAAGCGCCCAGCCAAATCGGGGTCAATCTGATATGCAGACATCATTAATTGTCTTTTTATATTAGTCTGAGACGATAGACGTGGAGAATTTCCCTGAATCACGTCAACGACAGTCAACTTTCCATCCTCTTCTTGAATTGATATGCTGTGGCCAGAAGACCCGTTTTCAATAATTCTGATAGCAACAATTTTGTTTGAGCGCTCGTAACTATCCAAATTATATGACGAGCCACTAAACAAGGAGAGAAAGGAATGGTTTGAAATGAGCTCAGTGGAGCTAAGTGATCGTCTTCCCAGCTGGTCAGTAAGAGAAAGCAAGAGTACTCTTTTCAAGCTTGTAACTAACAAAATGCCCACACCTTCAGCATACTCGTTCATTGTTATGAACTCGCCGTTTGACAAACGCAATGTCATCTCAATATCGCTGTTCAGAATATCCAACGAAGGGGCCAAGCTCACGCTTTCAACAAATCGCACAGAGCCAGAAACAGAATCCACAATGACCACCCCGCACTCCTGTTCTATTTTGTTTGCAATTAGTCTGACTTGGGGCAAAATTCCATACTCGTTCTTGTCATAGTCAAATTCGAACCTTGAAGGGTTTACCTCGCCTGTTTGGAAACCATAAATTAAAATTCTCGAGTTGGTAATGAGCGCAACGTTCTTCGTAGCTCCGTCAGGATGGCCGCTGAGAATCTCCTCATCAGATCGAAGTGCTGGAAAACTTGAAAGTAGCCTGTACACCTTGTAATTATTGGTACTGATCAGTTCTTTGAAGTACGATGGTTTTTGTTTATCTAGATGCTGTATATCGTTTGGTTCGACTTCATGTTTGGGTGCAATAGTGGAGCTTTTAAGTCGACTTGCATTGAATTTAAAAGATGACATTATATGCAAACCGTTTTTCTATTGAGCAGTCTTTGCCTAGCTGATTTCTGGAAGTAAAGTGGCTTTATATGTTTTGTATTCAAATATTCGTCTTTCTTCACATTGAGTTTGCACCTGAGAAACTGGGATTGAAAATTTGAAAACGGGACGCTTAATTTTTTTTTTCACTTTGAAAATTTTAAACTTATCTCCCTTAGTGATCCTCTATAATCAACGATACTCTAGTGTTGTAGAAGATCATTCAGCAGAATATAACGGTAACTTTTGTGAATTAGTTATCATTTCAGGATGATTAGAAATACTACCCCGAAAAATGCTCGCTCGAAGAGAGTATTGGACAAAAAACAGCCAAAACTGGTAGAGAACGCAAAAACTGCGTTGTTTGTTCCAGGAAAATCGTCTAACAAAGCATTACATGACATCATGGTGGATTTATCAGCGCTGAAAAAGCCAGACATCAAGCGGTTCAATAAGAAAAACGATGTTCTTCCTTTTGAGGACGCGGAGAAGATAGAGTTCTTCAGCGAAAAAAACGATGCTTCTTTGATAGTTTTCTCGAGCAATAACAAGAAAAGACCTAACAATTTGACTTTCATCAGAACTTTCAATTACAAAATATACGACATGGTGGAGCTTCAAGTGATGGGCAATTACAAGCTGTTTCGGGACTTCAAGAAGTTGACTTTCCAGATGGGCTTGAAGCCAATGTTCAGCTTCAACGGAGCCATTTTCAACACCCATCCAGTATTCATGCAGTTGAAATCTCTTTTCCTTGACTTTCTGAGAGGAGAGATCACGACTTCTCAAGATGTCTCAGGCTTACAATATGTGATTTCTATTTCTGCAATTGAGGAGGATGACCATGACGAATCTATTTCCAAATTGCCGCTGCTTCATTTCCGAGTATATAAGCTTAAGACCTATAAGTCTCCAGAGCCTAAGCTTCCAAGAGTAGAGTTGGAAGAGATTGGTCCTCGCTTGGACTTCAAAATTGGGAGACGCCAGTACCCAAGTGCAGAATTAGAGAAGGAAGCCCTCAAGGTTCCTAAGTCATCACACCCTCAAAATAAAAATGTTGATATTGATACAATGGGTGACAAGATCGCTAAGGTGCATGTTGGTCAGCAGGACTTGAGTAAATTGCAGACGAGGAAGATGAAGGGACTGAAGAGCAAATATGACCAACCTCAGGAGGAGGATGTGGAGGTGGAGGAAGAAGAATCATATGAAAGTGAAGAAGAGCTTGATGTGATCAGTGATGATGATGCTTCTGAAGGCGATACAACTTTCTTTACAGACGCACATGAAGAGCTGAGCGACGTTGAGGACAATCAGAGCAGGAAAAAAAGAAAGTTTTAGTTATTGACGTTATTGAATGAGGCCTTAAACTAAAGTAATTTAAGCGTCTCACATGTAATTCTCTTTAGCCATAGAATTAGAACATGAAATGAGGAGTGACAGATTAATATATAATTAGAGCATTATCAAGGAAAAAGAAATGAAAGGCGCCAAACGGAGCAGATCAGTAATGAAAGCAAAGCCAAAGCATTATTGTTAGGCCTGTTATGGTATAGTTGTAAATGAACCATTCAATAGAAAGTGTGTCCATATTTGTTAATACCGGACTTTTCGTTAGGATTATCTTCCAAAAAAGAAGAGACAGTTGAAGGTCCTTCAAAAAAACAGTAATTCTTCAAAAATTCCTGATATGACTTGGAGTTTATCTCTGGCTTGTTCGAAGCGTTGGATTTGCTTGCACCAAAATCAGCATTTTCATTCATCATCATGGACCTCGAAGTCATCTTATCTATACCTTCTTGTGTATGCTCCTTAGGAATTGATGTTGGCGACAATTCACGCTGCTGCACCTTAATAGAGGATCCATGTAATTGATTACTTGTTTGCCCATTGTCCTCCGAAGGCTGCTTGATTTTCAAGCTATTACCATCAGAATTTTTATCTCTGTCCAAAGGCATCAAATCAGTGAAAGTTGGTGTGGTCCAAACATCCTTCAATACTAAAGGAGTTCCAGGAGAGTTGATATTGCTATTGATAGCAGGAGGAAGCGAATCAACAGACTTGAACATCGTGTCATAATTCTTAGACGGTGTCAACAAGAGTTTGGAATTCAATGCATTAGATAAATCTTGAGCGGAAATATCGTGCTCATCTAGAGGCCTAGGGGGTGGAGGCCTGTTCAAATACAACTCCTTGAGGGTATAGTTTGGGTCATAGGAACGGGGAGCAGCTTCAACACTTGAAGATCTTCGACGATACCTCGAAGAATACGAGTTATCGGGTCGAGAAAGTCGGCTTCTCACCGGAGCTCTTTCGAATGCCTGTTTCCTAGTAAACGCAATTTTGTAGTTGCTATTATAATTGTTATCCCAGAATTCCTGATTATTGGAAACATATCTAATACAGATAAGGAAGTAGGGATCTAAGCCCAAGAAGAAGGGGTGCGATCCAACAAACTGGGAAAACAACTCAGGTACTGATATTTTGAAGATAAAACGATCGTAGTTGGCTTTTTTGAGCAGCCTTGGTATATCAGGGATGTAGGAAGCCTCAACATTGATAACGGTTTTCCAATCATCAAAAGTGTATCTTGCGCTGACAGACTTTGAATAAGACAGATTCTTCACCGCAACCTGACCTACCAGTTCTGTTTTGTCAACGTTGAGAAAGCATCGCTCCAAAAAAACTGGGGTTTCCTTGTCTATCTCGTCTCGATATGAGACTTTCGGTAGCAAACTTAAGTCAAGATTCCAGCTTTGAATAAGTTTTTTGAAGCGCTGCTCCGTGGCAAACCTCTTCGAGCTCACTAGCTCCTTAGCCAGTTGGAAAATAGCCTGATACGCCGCATTCTCGTCTTTCATTAAAGCCAAGAAGTCGCCGTCCGTGTCATCTGACTCGTCATCCGATACATAAGGGGAATTTGAAGCGCTGATGGTGCTTGGTTTATCAGCCTCGTCAAAGTACTTCACATCTATGGAGACGCCGAAATGGACCTGCTTATAGGTTGGGGTGCTAGGCAGCGACTTAGAACCTGCAAGTGAATTGAGTTTCAAGGAAGACTTGACGAGTTCTCCTGACTTCTTTCGAATCAGAGGATGCATATACTTGAAGCGCGACGAATCCGGTTCATTGGACTCTGGGAGAGACATGGGACTGGCGATTTCATCATAGGACGCCGGGAGCGGTGTGTCGTCTATGGCCGACTCGGCGTCACGAATGCTCTGTGCGTTCAATAGGGTGTTTTTCTTCATGATCTTGTCAGTGTTCTGATCAATGGACTCCGACCGTGAAGGTTTTCGGATGAACGCAAGGGACAGCGGCACGTCGTCCTCCATGCTGCTATCGCTGGAGCGGCGGCGATGAGCAAGGAAGCCCACTGTGGGCCGCCCAATCGCACGCGAGGATTCTGCATCTGCATTAGTAGATGCTGTTGTAGTGGATTCGCTGGAAGGTGTGCTGGAAAGCTCACCACTCTGTGAGGAATAAAGTTTCTTCCGGGAAGGAACAAACGGCATTGTGAATTCGGGGTGTGTGTCGCGCTCTGGGACCGGTCATGTGGGGGCCAGTGGTGACCACAACAACAACCTGATATATGTGGATGGTCTGACGCAGTGAGCACAACCGTTACGGCGCCCCAGGCACCGGCGCTCGCGGTCCAAGCGTGTAAGCGCTGTTATGCAACAAGATCTGGGTGCCGCTTTTCTGCGTTTTTCAGCGCAAAACGACGCCCTTCTGCAGCCTATGATGGAAGTAGGGTACCTGTATATGCCCTTACACCACCCAAGTTCAATGCTACCGCCTCGAACCCTTCTCTATATCCTCTTATAGCAATCTCTATTGCCTGCAACCTGCTTATCATTCGATATAATACCTTTTTATTACCCTCTATTAAAAAAATTCATGCCTTCACTTTACTGTCTGTTAGCAGCCCCGGACAGCCCTGGCGGTCGGTCCATCACCCGTCAGCCGCGCTCCCTTTTGCCGCCTAGCTGCCGCCAATAGCCAGCATTCCCTATGCAACGCTTCATCACCGGTTGCCACGCTGTCAAGCCGTTCCGAGTCAGCTAGCCTGCTTTCTGTGTCATAAGGTGATGTCTTGCAGCCATCTCCCGGCGCTCCTCCCGACTCCGGCACTTCTGATCCACCACCGCCTGCAACATCCTGCCGGTACCACCTTGTTGCTGTCACCACGAAGTCACTCAATGCTCGCGTTGCTGTCGTCATTGGCTCCTACATTCCAATCCCGCCACACCGTCCCTGATACAGCAGCAGCTAGTGGAGATAAGCGCCGCAGACAGAGACAGGCGGGGGACAGTCGATCGACAGTCGATCCGGGGTTGAGCGACGCGTCGAATAGGGGTCGGTGTTGCGTCGATCGGCGTCATTATCGACGCGACGAAATGTGCGACTATCGACGCGCCGGTCGACGCGGTCGCTGTCTACTTGTTTGTCTCTGTGTCTTGTCGCTGTTCACCATCCCATCCACAGCATCCCACTCCACATCCAGCCCAAATGCGTGCCGAACCCGCCGTAACGGCCCCTCACAGTCCTGTCCCGCCACCGCCCACCTACAACTTCTCGCTTTGGAACATCTGGGTGGGCTCCACACTGCTGAAGGTACTCCTGTTTGCGTCGTATCACTCCACCGACTTCGATGTCCACCGCAACTGGCTGTCCATAACGAAACTCTTGCCTCTCAAAGAGTGGTACATCGAAGACACCAATCAATGGACGCTCGACTATCCACCCTTCTTCGCCTACTTTGAGTGGCTGCTGGCGCAATTTGTGCCACCCCAAGTAGCTGCCGACGGCTGCATCCAGCTGGCCGAAAAGGCTCGCTACGCGTCTCTCACAGTGATATTCCAGCGTTCGACCGTGATTGCAAGCGAAACAGTGCTTTTCATTGCACTCCAGTGGTTCATAAACACATCAGACTCCCTCAAAGAAAAGAAAAGAAACTTTGTTGTCGCCTCCTCCATAGTCCTCTCTCCAGGCCTCTTCATCATCGATCACATACACTTCCAGTACAACGGCTTCCTTTTTGGTATCCTGGCCCTTTCGATCATTAACGCCAAGAAACACAACTACCTGGCGTGTGGCTTTTTCTTTGCCGTTCTTCTCTGCTTCAAACATATCTTCCTCTACATCGCTCCAGCATACTTTGTCTTTCTCCTTAGTGCTTACTGTCTCAACCCCACGTCCTCTTTTCCCTCCTCGTTCAAAAGTTTGCTCAACCTTGTCAGATGGAAGAATCTTCTCAAACTTGGCTTTGTGGTGCTTGCAGTCTTTGCTGCTGCTTTTGGCCCTTTCATTTATTACAATGTCCTGCCAAACGTCCTCAAAAGACTGTTCCCTTTTTCTAGAGGACTCACTCACGCCTATTGGGCACCAAACTTCTGGGCCATCTATTCAGTTATTGATAGATTCCTCCTCCTACTCTACACTCGAGTTCCTGGATTTTCTAAGCTTGTCTGCATAATTCTTAGAAACAAAAGTTTTGATACCACTCTCATTAATATGTCTGCCAGTCTAACACGAGGCATAGTTGGGGATGTTGAGTTTGCTGTACTGCCAGAAATCACCCCAAACTACACTTTTATTCTCACTTTATTTTACCAGGTCATGTCTCTCATTCCTCTGTTCATGAGGCCCACTTTCGAACGGTTCCTGGGATCAATGACTCTTTGTGCCTGGGCTTCCTTTTTGTTTGGCTGGCACGTCCATGAGAAGGCGATACTGATGGTGATCATTCCTTTCACTTTTGTGGTGACCCAAGACCGTAGGCTTCTCCCTGTATTTCAGTTACTCGCTGCTTCTGGATACGTCTCATTATTTCCTCTTCTCTTTGGATCCGCTGAGTGGCTCTTCAAGACCCTTTTTACTTTCGTCTGGTTTGTCATCTTTTCGACAAGTTTCAATGAAGTGTGTCATTTCAGCAGCTCTGTCTCAGGGAAAGCTATAATTCTTGGTCGCCTAAACACGCTGTACACTTTCTTTCTAATGCCAATGTGTTGTGTCATTCAAATTTTGGAGGTGCAAAGCAGGAACTTTGAAATATTACAAAAGTTTAAGTTTGCAAGGCTAATTGTTTACAGTGTTTACTGTTCTGTCGGGGTAATTAGTTCGTGGAACATGTTTAGCTGGTTATATTTCTTGGATGACGGAATCTGGGAATCAAAAGCTGATGTAGTCATGAACAAAGCTTAGAGCCTAAGGGGCTCTCTATTTTGTTCATCTTTTTTCTTTTCTGGTTCAGACATGGTTCCGTAAAGGTTTACGTGCCATTGAACCATTTCAGCACCTTCCTCATCAAAAGCGTCTAGCTTACGCAAAATTGACATCACTCCTTCAACATCATGCTTGCTCATCAAATAATGCAAGGCCGTAAAGAAACGGTCACATACTCTAAGTAATGTATCCTGTGTATATACTTTTGTAACAACATTCAATTCCTTCAAATATTGCAAAAACTCTTCTCTCTTGTTATCGTAAAAACGACCAAGGCTTAGGATGATCGCAATAAAGGTTGGACTGTTTTTGGTATAATTCTGAAACATGTCAACTAGTTTTTTTGTCTCGTCATCCACCGCCCCTTCTATTAACTTCTTCGACTTTTGGAAGTCTTCGGGCGATTCTTGCTCATCTTCTTGTAGGTTGTTAAAGAACAGTTCGCGCGCTTCAGGTACCGCCGCAATCCATTCCAAGAGAAGAGATTGGACCTCTACTCTGTATTCCGGGTCATTAAAGTTGAAAATATCCTTCTCCTGCAATGACTTCAACATCAAACACGTGAGCTTAATAAGTTTCTTTGACTCTGGCAGGCTACCCAACGACGCACTGTCTCCATTTTCATCGTCAATTTGCTGTAATGTTCTGTTCGATAACGCCAAAGTGGCATTCGAAAGAAACTCATGAACAATCATTGATCTTTCCACTTCCGAAAGGCATAGGCTTCCTTTTCGACTGAAATCAAACCTTCTCACCTTCGAACTGGTGGGGTCAACGGGATTTCCTCTCTCTCCAATAAGAAGCTCATGGAAATAGTTTATAAGCCACTGGTTGATATCTAAATGTGTCAAGAACCAAATCATGACTCTCCTGAAACCTTGACACATAAACATTTCATCAATGATGCAAAATGTTGCCCACGGATTGAGTTGAATCGTATTTTGTAGATTTGAACCTGTCGCAAGGAATCTGTATATTGGTTCAGTAAAATTTACGGAAGATCTTCTGGCTTTAGGCATCAAAGAAGACTCTTCTTCTTCTCGAATGGCCCAAGCAACACTTCTCACAATCTTCTCCGCCGTTGAATCATCAATAGTACCCTTAGTCATGGCACCCATGTTTTCAAGAAGTTTGTCAAGAGAAGTAATAAACAGATCGTGATTTGTGGGCAATTGGGCAAGCAAACTTAAAAATTCTTCGGTGAACATTGTATTTGAGCCTCTGACTATATCACGCCAATCTCTTCCCTGATCGTCAAAGTCTAAAAGACTCGTAGCAGATGATCTTACAGCCATCAATCCACTGTTAGATCCATTATAAAATCCGGAGTGAAAGTCTGAATCCAGCATTTCGCTCTCATCATCAAAGAGACAGTTGCAATCAGGGTGTAAATCATACTCCTCATTCGGATGTGCAATTTCATCGCTCGGTTTCTGAGATTCATCATCAGCAGTAATAGATCCCATGAAGTCGCTGTGGTGCTTCTGATAGTTGTCCTGTGAGCTCCCACCCTCAAACTCCATTTCAAACATATACTGGATATCCTCATCGTACTTATCATCTGGTTCGAAATTGAAGAACAAATCTTTCAAGTCGCGTGCACCATTACCGAATGAGTCTAATTCATTCAAAGAGAGTCTAAAACTATCTCTCAATGCGCCAGAACCTGCCTTTCGACCCCAAGGATTCATAAAATTGTTCAATGACTCGTGACAAATATCATGACGGCGCTTATCAAAATCTTGATTCAATATCAACGCCAACATTGAGCGTAAGGCAGAAGAGACTTTAAGAACTTTCCTCAAAACTACTGGATATCCTGGAAAGTTGAGCTGCTCATCTCTTCGGTCGATTTCCATTCCAAGAAGCATTACATGTGTTTGATTCTTCCAGATTTGCAAGTAGAATGAGAAAAATGGATCGAGCGATATCTTTCCCGTATCACTATAGAGTTTGTGAATAGTAAGTACTGCAACACAACAAACTGTATACAGCAGCTTAAGATTGTGAAAGTCAGTGGCCAAACTAGATGGACTTGACAGAGTGTTGTGAGGAAGCCACTTGTGAAGATTTTCAAGCCAGTTCTCTTCGTCGTTATTAACGCTCATCAAGTTTGATTCATCATCCGCATTGCATAAATGTAGAACTTTCTCGACAATTGAGGCCAAATCGTAAGCCATATCAAACTTCGGCAGTTTGGAGGTTGGTTCATTTTGGTACTGTGTATAGTTTAATGCAAGCACCAAGTCCGATACCATATTGACAGAGAGTATATACTCGTTATCATTTCCAGTTTCCGATGGCTGAGTGTATGGATCTGAGAGAGCACAAAGAGTTGAAAATAATTGCCATAATCTCTCCCGTACGTGGCGGTCGTCATTTTCTGGATGAGTTATCTGAAGAAACAAGAAAAGCGCTCGGTGTTGCCTGAAAGGATCAAACTTCTGAAAACGGGCCGAGAAATCAAAGTCAAAACTGTACTCTTCTTCAAACTCAGAATCGTAGTAATCTTCCTCATCAGATTCATACATCTTTACTTCCGCAGTCGAATGTACTCCTTCATCACTGCTGGTGGAGGCGCCATCTGCAACTGTTGGTGAAGTTGTGCTGACAGCAGGCCGATCATCATGATCCGGGATCGACCTGCTGGTCTTGCCACTTGTGGCTCGCTTTTTAGTTCGTTTGGCAGTAATTGCGTTACTATTTAATAAGCAGCCTCAGAGGCGTTCATCAGTTGTGTCTTGTGCACTTTGTGCACATGCAGTGGATTCAAAAGCTTGTTTAAGATACCGATTTCTACACCAAAACAAATGTGACAATCGAAGAATAGCTGGTTAGATTTTTCTAGCGCTTTGGTGTAGTCAAGAAACCTGTTTTCGGCCCCACAATACTACGGCGTCTGACACTTCAAGTTGATTCTTCTCCAGTTTTCAATGCTGGCCAAAAAAATTACTATACAAGTTCTATCAAAGGTAGTGCGCAGTTTACCATAGATCTGAACAGAGACGAGACGTACTGTTTTAACGATTTCCAATACGTAATGCTAGTCTAAACATATATAACGGGATGGCAATGCACATCAATGAGAGCGATGGGGGGTTTCAGGTCTAATTTAAATCAAAGAACTCCTTAAAATTGTCGATCTTGAGCTTTTTAAGGCCTTTCTTTGCGAGTTCAAGATCCTGCTGGAGCTTGATTCGGTTGAGCTGCTTGCGTTGCATATTCTTTTCCTCCACCTCCAGCTTTCTTACATATATCATGTCATCCCTGTATAGCTCCTCGCCCGGTCTATTTGGGGTCTCGAATGGCTTGAGGTTTTCAACGTAACTCAGAGGCAAGTTGAACAGCTCGAGCCCATGCTGTTGAGTATTCAATGCGGTGTTGGTGAACACAGAGCTAATGGGAGTGAACTTCTTGGACTTGCTGAAGTAGGGGTTGTAGTTCTGTACTGAGTTTGCTGCCCTGATTCGCTTGTACTCGTCGAGGTCCTTGAGTATAGATGAGTTCTCGATCCTCGTGCGCTTGAACTTCTTGGGAGAGAGAGACAATGAGAGCGATAGAGGCGATCTGGTATGATTGGCCTTAACTGGCTCGAGCAGCGGCTGGATATTGTTAAACAGGACGTCGAGCATGAGGTCATTTTTGTGGATATTATCTGTTCCTGGCACCCGAGGAAGCGAGTTGATGTAATTCTTTTTGGAGATCTTGAATGGCTCGTAGCTGAGAATCTGGAGATCTTTCACGGGGTCGACAGCGGACTGTTGTTGTTGTTGCTGTTGCCCTAGTTCGTGCGCCACCGGCAGCTCCGGGCTTGCGGAAAACGCCTCCTCCTCTGCGGATTGGGGCTGTGATACGGCTTCCAGTGCCTCCGATGCGCTCGATGTCGAAGAGAATCTCACTGCAGCGCCCCTTCTTTTAAGGGCCTGCGATACACTGTTTCTAACACAGCAAATCATCTTTATCTGATACAGCAGCCAACACCAAACACCTGTAGTCGCTTGCTCACTGCTTCTAAATCGGTTTTCGGTTTTAAATCTCTTTGAAAGCTTTCTCAAAAACTCCTTGTACACCTCCTAACTGATCCTTCTTGTACTCAAGTGCACTATACCCTATATATACTCTAACTGTTTCGCCTCAGCCTGTCGTACGGTTCCAAATTGCCTGATATTACGTTATCTTGTTCCATACAATTTTAGTCCGATAACTTCATATTTTGTGTTGGTACACACTATGTGTATTCAGCCAGCTACGAGTTGTCGACGTTATCGGAGATGTAGAGCAGCGTGTTGTCGGGCCAGCATACACCAGAATGGTGGCTTAAACGCGGTGCAATTCCACGGAGTTCTAGGTTATCGTTCCCAGATAACGGTTACTGTCTTGTATGACAATCTGGTGGTTTAGCCAAGCGGTGATAGAGATGGTGTACAGCGGCGCGTCGATCGGCGCGTCTATTTTCAACGTCGAGTCGATCGACGCGCTTCTCCGCAATCAGTGTATATTAACACTGTCCTCATTACTGTGTTCTAGTAGCGGGTTTCAAGCAGTTGGTTGGTCCTAATCGTGGTAAATGACTTCTACAGAAAAAAGACTGGTCAAGGAGTACCGCTCGGTGCAAAAGGAGCTTGAAAATAGCAGTTCGCTGCTGCGATCGTCGGGAGTTCTGGCCCTCAAACCTTCGTCAGACGGCCTGTTCCACTGGGAGTCGGTGATTCGGGGACCGGAGGATACTGCGTTTGGTAGTGCAACATGGGGTCTTGACATTGAAGTTCCCACAAACTATCCTCTGGAGCCACCAACGATCAAATATAAAGTATTGAGCGACGACCAGATTGGACGACTCCAGGGCAAATCGAAGTTCAGGCCTCCAGACGACTTCAAGTGTGTTGAAACTGCTGACGGCCAGACGTGGGTCAAGAAATGCTACAAGATGCCGCATCCAAACATCAACTTCAAGACGGGAGAGATATGCCTGGACATTCTGCAGAAAAGATGGTCCCCTGCATGGACGCTGCAGAGTGCAATGGTGGCAATTGTGGTGCTCCTATCAAGTCCAGAACCCCTCAGTCCTCTCAATATAGATATGGCAAATCTTCTCAAGTGTGACGATCAAGTCGCATACGACGACGTAATACGCTACTATATAGACAACTACTCGGTGTGGGAGACCCTGGACGAGTGAATGAATGGTTACAGACGCAAAAGAAGCATATTAAGGTTTTTAATATATCTTATAACATGTAGAATTATGGAAAGATGCTAATTTATTTCTTGGCCTTCTTTTCCTTTTCAGCTTGGTCCTTCAAGACCTTCTTGACGATCTTCTGTTCTTCTATCAAGAAAGCTCTAACAATTCTCTCCTTGACACAGTTGGCGCATCTTGATCCACCGTAGGATCTTGAGACGGTCTTTTGGGTCTTTGAAACAGTTGCGTATTCTCTTGGTCTGAGCTGTTTGATACCTTGAAGTGCGATACCACAGTCACCACATTTTGGTCTGGAAGCAATCTTTTTCACGTGCTGAGCAACGAGTCTTCCTCCAGGAGTCTTGACAACCTTGATCTGGTTGGACTTGGTGTTGTCTATATTGGATGTTAGTAAGGTTTTTGATTAGTGAGAGGGCTTAAAGACAGGCATCTAGTAGCTGGTGGTCCCGAGTGCGTGTGAGTCAAGATTAAATGATGCCATGGATGGTGCAAACGTATTGATGTTACTTTAGAAGGTCGAATCATTTGACTGAAACCTTAGGGACAGTTTCATGGAATACAGTCCACCGTACACTGTTCTCCATCAAAAGTTGTCGAGTTGATGCGTTTTCTCCAAATGTTGTCCACAGTCCACTGTTACTTGCTGCCTGCCTCTTGAACGTATATTACATACATGGATTTCTTCTTCTGAAGGTAACTCTCTGAGCCATTTTCGATATCTATTGAATTATGAATTACCAACTCTTGAATTGCTCAACTGTACTAAGACTTGTTAAAGATACATCAAGGTTGACTTAAAGGTGGAAAATTTTCAATACTTCTCAGCGAGACTGTAAATTTTGTTGTGTAAGGGTTTTTATAGGGTTGTTAAAACCCTTTTGATAATCACGTGACATGTTTAATCCTCCGTAGAATGCCTACGATGCTAACTGTATATGGAGTTCATGGATGTTTAGAGCGTCATTGAGCAACCTGGACGACGGCAATGAGACGCCATCGCACTACAAGGGAGAAAAATGGAGTGGAAAAAAAACAATCAATTGGATCGGTTAGACAATTAGATAGATCTAGACTAGTTCTCCACAGCAATGACCTCCATCTCGACCTCGACACCCAAAGGTAGTTCCTTGACGGCGACACACGATCTGGCAGGCTTGTGGACGTTGAAGTACGTGGAGTAGACCTCGTTGAACTCCTTGAACTTGCCCATGTCGGTCAGGAAGATAGTCACCTTTACAATCTTGTCGAGGCCGGAGTTGGAGTCGCTGAGGACGCCCAGGGCATTCTTGATCACCTGGTCGGCCTTGGCCTTGAAATCCCCCGTGACAGGCTTGTTGTCGGGAGTGTAAGGGATCTGGCCCGAGACGTAGACGAACCCGTTTGCCTTAATCGCATGGGAGTAGGAGGCCGCCGCTGGAGGCGCGTGGGTGGACACAATTGGAGTGATAGTATGACCCATTCTGACAAACGTTCTTGCAAAAACCGGTCTTGCTGATTGTTTAGAGAGCAACCGCACAACAGACATAGTCGAAACTCTTCGGGAATCCCGGTGTACGTTTTACTAGACAGTAGAGAATGGAAGTTTTGGTTGGTTATATACATGTGGAAAATGAAAGAGGCAAGGCTGTGCTGGATTAGTGGTTGTGCACAGACGGCAGGGCCTGTATTACCAGACGGGCCAGACGGTGAGGAGGGTGGATCAGGGCCCTTTGGTTTCGGGCGCAACCACCACCTCACCTGACAGCGGCTGGGAGGCCTCCAGCTCCGACCTAAGACGTTTCTGGTCCTCAAACTCGCGCAAGTTCGCCAGCTGCTTCGAGTTCAGCTGCGACATTCTGCGCTGGACGCGCTCGGCATCCTTGACCGGCCCAAGCTTGAGTGCCTAGTATGGAGGTTTTTAGTTAGTACGTTCAATCCTATGTGCTGCTGCAACTGCCCACTTACGTCCTTCTCCTCCTCCGCCAGATAATACACACCTAGCGTTGCGGCTACCGTGAAGGCTATACTGAATCCAAGAGTCAGTTTCGCTGGTCGCGACATGCCCAGACTGCAACAAGGCTGTTTTTCCTTCTGTAGTCGCTGCTGTACCTGTTGTTGGTCGCTGCAGTAACCGTCCTTAGCCCAGTCTCTACACCCTCCGCCTAATCAACCAGCCACAAACTTTCTTTGTGCTCGTGGCTGTCCACCACATCCGTCGCCCTGTCTCTGCGGTGGGCTCCCCCCACCCGTCCGCCTAAGAAAGAGGTGGAAAGGTCGAAACGGTCGAAACGGTCGAGACGGTCGAGCGTCGAGCGTCGAAACCGCTGCTCACGTAATCGCCCTCCATAATTACGTAACACCGGTGGCTGCTTAGCTAATCCACTCCCTTCCCCAGAGCAGCTCACCGGCTGCAATTACGTATTTCTGAATCGTATCCGGTGTTTTATTTTTCTTCCCCACCGCAACGGCGACCGCCGAGTTGTCGCCCGCGGTCGCCCGTTCCGGGCAGTGCACATCGCCTCAAAGTTCCTCGAAATTAATTTCTGCAATGATGGTACGTTGTTTGTCGTAGGGTAATAAGGGATTTTTTGGTTGTTGATAGATATTATGAAGGGGATAAAGCAGATTGGATAGAGATCATAGAGGTACTGTGGTGAAAAGATTCACAAAAAAGTGCAAAAGCAGTGCTACATAGTAGCAGGAGTGGTGTTTGAGCGCAAGTACCCGCGGTAGACGCCTGCGACGGCAGTACAGACCGACCAACCGACACACAGAGTCTTTGCTATAGTGGGTGGTTCCTATGGCCCTCGATCGGCCATCATGTTAGGACGCAACTCCGACGACATCTCCATTGACCAGCCGCATAGCCATCACCATCACCACCACCACCACCACCATCAGCAGCAGCAGCAGGCCCAGCCCCAGTTCCACGAAGATGTTTCATTCAATCGAGCCACACCCGACATGGCCAATCTCCAACCCCCGCCACTGGGCTCCTCCAAGCACAGTGTCCACGAGTTCCAGCACTCTCCCGGCCCCTCCTCTCTAGCGTCTCATTATAATCTGCCACAGCCCACATCCTCTTCCTACACCTCTGTTACGTCGCCTTCCAACTTTGTTGGCTACAACAGCCCCTCGGCAGATCCTCCCCAGCCCTTCCTCCATCGCAACTCTTTCAGCTCTAGATCTGGCTCCATAGATGCTGGTCCTCCTACCCCACTGAACCCAAACTCCTACACAGGTGGTTCCTTTGTTTCTTCCTCCCACATAGCTCCAGCAGGCAGGCGAAGCTTGCTTACCTCAAAACTGCAGGGTCAGCGTGCCCAGCAGCAGTCTCAACAGGTCATTCTCCCCGTTCCCTATGATTCCTCAGACCAACAGCCCATCTACTCTGAAGGAGTCAATACTCCACAGGACAGCTTCCCTCCCGCATCAGACTCTATTTCAGCCTCTCGACAACAGTCCGTGCAACAGCACTATATGCCTTTCCATAATACTCCCACTCATGTAAGTTCGTCATACAACTCATCTCAACTCCAGATGCAGTCCGAAGATCAAAACCAGCAGCGAAGAGGTTTTATTAGCATGTCCAGTTCTGCATCATCCTCGGCGTTCAACAGCTTTGGTTTTCATCCGCAACCTGCCCCAGCAATGGCGACCACGACAATATCAAAGGACACTGCATTCTCCACCAATTCTTCCTCAAGCACGCTCTACCAAGATGCTCAGCAAGCTATTCCTGCAGCCAACAGCGAATCTCCCGCCGGTCAGTCAAATTTGCATCCTCACTTCACTCAACAACGTCCTCCATTCGTCTCTGCGTCGGTTCCAACTCAGTTCAATTATGCCGCCTCATCCTTCGCGCCCTCTAATGCAAACCAGTTTGTGTCGCAAAACAAAGACTCAATAGATAGACCCCCTAATGCAGAGTTTTCAAATGCGCCATTTCCCTATTCAAAGACTAGCTCCAACGGAGCGTTACCACCAGTACCCACTGCTGTTGGCAGTGATGATCATCTTGTTATTGCCGAACATCCTGTTCAAGACCTTCTGCTGATGCTGTCGGCATTGCTCCAAAAGATAGTTGAGGCTAATGATTCTCTGCATCCTGATCAGTACAATAGCGGGCCATCTGCTGCCGCGGCAAATTACTCGGTTCAATTCAACTCTGAGCAGAACAAGTATACAGCAAATGTCCTTGCGTTCCATGGGCGTAACATTCCCGCAATCTCACTTCATGCTTACTTGACAAGAATCCTAAAGTACTGTCCTGTGACAAACGAGGTGTTTTTGAGTCTGCTGGTATATTTTGACAGAATTGCAAAGCGCGCAAACAACGGAGAGTTCAACTCTTCGGTGGTAGGTGGTTCGAACACTTCTTGGCCTGGCTCTCGCAGTGCCAGTGCAGGAGGTGGGCCGGACGAATTCGGTATACCTGAGACTGGTGGTGCCAAGAATCACCAGCTTTTCGTGATGGACAGTTACAACATTCACCGGCTGATCATTTCAGGGGTTACTGTTGCTTCAAAGTTTTTCAGCGATGTATTTTACAAAAATTCACGGTATGCCAAGGTGGGTGGGCTACCACTTGAAGAGCTCAACCATCTCGAATTACAATTTCTGCTGTTGCTAGATTTCAAGCTGATGATCCAGGTGGAAGAAATGCACCGTTACGGTGATCTACTGATGAAATTCTGGAAACGAGAGCAAGCTAAGATGGCGGCTCACCAGATTCAGCTTACGCAACAACAGAATCAACAGAATCCTGCGGCTTCCAAGCCATCGGAATCCTCCTCTCAACATCACGGACACTTGGCCAACCCATGATTTTTTTCTAAAGAGCCCTTGGCAAAGATACATATTCCTTGTTTTACTTAATTGCATTGCATCTGTCTCTGCTTTTTCTTTTGCTTCTGTTTTTCTCAAATTCCCTTTTTTTCCCCTCCTTATCCTGCAAGTCTATACCTTCATCCTTATCGATTCAACTTCCTCAGGACACTGCTCTATCTAGTTCTGCTGTGTATTATCCTTCAAACTTCAAAGTCTTCATATAGAGAGATGGTCGTGTTGATATTAGTAATTGTGATTTTTTTTTTTTTCATCGTCATCTGGATCTGGTGAAGATGAAAATTGCAAGATTCGAAGATTAGTTTCCGGCGATATAGGTAGAAAAGAAGGATTCGCATTATTAGAAGCCAAGAGGAAGGAATATACGAGTTTTGTATACTCGAATACTTAGCTGAAAGTTATATGGCGAGAACTTGGACGTTTTTATAGAAAAAGCGGATCAAAAAGCGCAGCTGTTCAGACTGGTACTCAAAGATAATCTCCGAAGAGTCATAAGGAAAAAAAAGCAAAGATGGATTTAGTGAACCACCTCACCGATAGATTACTGTTTGCGGTACCTAAAAGTGAGTATTAGATCGTTATGATAGAGGAAACAGAACTTGCGGGTACTAACATTGTATATTTTGGCAGAGGGTAGACTTTACGAGAAGTGTGTTAACCTGTTGAAAGGCTCGGATATCCAGTTTAATCGATCCAGCAGATTAGACATTGCGCTATGCACAAACTTGCCTATTGCTCTCATCTTTCTTCCTGCTGCTGATATCCCAACCTTCGTTGGTGAGGGTCGATGCTCCATAGGGATCACAGGAGTAGACCAAGTTAAGGAAAGTGATGTCGATGTCGATATCGTAATGGACTTGATGTTTGGTAGATGCAAACTGCAGATACAGGTTCCTGAGAATGGACCTTACTCCAAGCCTGAGCAGCTCATAGGAAAAACTATAGTATCGTCGTTCACCAGTCTGACAAAACAGTACTTTGAGAAGCTGGAAGGAGTGCAACGCGGAGAGCCTATAAAGACCAAGATAAAGTTTGTTGGAGGTTCTGTCGAGGCATCGTGTGCTCTGGGTGTAGGTGATGCTATTGTGGATTTGGTGGAGAGCGGAGAAACAATGAAGGCTGCCGGGCTTTGTGCCATCGAAACCATATTGGATACTTCTGCGCACCTCATTGTTTCAAAGAACCCTTCACACCCAGAGCTTGTGGAGACTATTCGGAGTAGATTGCAAGGAGTTCTCGCTGCTCAGAAATACGTTTTGTGCAACTACAACGCCCCAAGATCAAAGCTTCCAGAGTTACTCAAGCTCACCCCTGGCAGAAGAGCAGCTACAGTGTCACCTCTTGAGGATGACAGCTGGGTTGCTGTTTCTTCGATGGTGGAGAGAAGGGACATGGGAGTTATCATGGACAAGCTCAAGTATCTCGGAGCCTCGGACATCCTTGTATTTGAAATCTCCAATTGTAGAGTGTAATATCTAGAGTTTCAATTCAACATCAACTACTTTTGATGATAGTATGCTTTGCTAATGATCTAACGTATGTAGTCCTCTTCTTTCCCGACAACTCATGGACCAACGACCACTAATGGGCCTGGTTTTAACCAAAACGTGAGATATTGAGCAGCGCCTTGAAAATGAAACCAATGGAAAAATTATTGTAGCGATAACTAAGCATGAAAACAAGGGCATGATATAAGTGAGAAGAGATCGATCGTAGCCCCTGTGATAGATGGTGTGTGCTATCTAGGCTTTGCAGGAAAGTTAGGCCAGGTACCTTTAGAGTGATAGTGAAGAAATATATTGAGTATAGAGTGCAATTTAAGTGAATTCTGGACTGCAAGAAGTCTCATCAAGTCGCGCTGGCATTTACAGGAAGATTGGCAATCCAAGGACAGTCATTTTCCTTTCTTCAGCAAGCAAGTTTAGTGGTCCACTAATACGATACCAGAATAGCAGTCTTCTGCTGTTAATATAACAAAAGTCCTTGATCCCCTTTCCAATTTCTTTAGTGGCTCTGTGTCACTGTTATCTTTGAAACTCCATGACTGATCGACCTTCTACAGTAAACTCGTTCAGTCTAGATAGTCAGCAAAAGCAGCACCAAACTGAATCTGAATCAAACCTTATTTATCAGCAAGACCAGGACAACAGTGAAGCGAATAGGTCCACGCAGGAAAGCTTGAATCAGTTTACTCTCGATCGAGATTTTGAGAACACCCTTAACGTGGCGCTCGAAAACATTGATCAAAATCCGTTTTACGAAAGACACAATTCAGATACGACTTCAGATAGAGCGGACATATACTCCTTGAACAGTTTCCACAAAATGAGCAACGACAATTTTGGCTATGGAGTGGATGACGGAGACATCCCTTTGGTCCAGTCTCACCAAGGTAATTCAGGTAACTCAAAACCAGGGTCTAGAAGTGATGCAAAAAACCTCTGGTCCAAAGGTGTGAGCTCACTTTTGCGCTCTTCCAACAGACTTGTGTTGGGAAGTAGCCCCAAAAGGAAGGGCGTCCAATTACCTGGCGACGAAGACAGTGATACTAACTCACCATCCGACGGTGACTTTCACCCCTTGCAGGATCAAAGGATTATAACACCTCATATGGAATCAGTGTTTCCTTCCAACGCAATCTCCAACGCTAGATACAATTTGCTTACATTTTTCCCTATCATCCTTTACGAACAGTTCAAATTCTTCTTCAACTTGTATTTCCTTCTCGTTGCGTTATCCCAGGCTATTCCTGCGTTGCGAATTGGATACCTTTCTTCATATATTGTGCCGCTTGGTTTTGTACTCACTGTGACGATGTTGAAAGAGGCAGTCGACGATATCCAGCGTCGAAGACGAGATATGGAGCAAAACAATGAGCTTTATGAAGTACTGGGATGTTTAAATAAAGTTCCTGCAAAGAATCTTAGATGTGGCGATTTAGTTCGCCTTCATAAGGATAGAAGAGTTCCAGCAGATATGATTCTGCTTCAGTCGAGCGAAACTAGTGGGGAGGCGTTTGTGAAGACTGATCAGCTTGATGGTGAGACTGACTGGAAACTGAGAAATGCTTGTCCACTTACTCAGAATTTATCTGAAGATGGGTTGGAAGTCATAAAAATCACAGCATCTCCCCCATCTAAGCACATTCACTCTTTTCTGGGAAAGCTAACTTATGGAGATTTAACCTCGGGCTTGAATATAGATAACACGATGTGGGCCAATACAGTGCTAGCATCAGGAACTGCTGTTGGATGTGTAATTTATACAGGCAAAGACACCCGGCAGTCCATGAATACTTCTGTTTCTGGAGTGAAAACAGGCCTGTTGGATTTGGAAATCAATAGTTTATCGAAAATCCTTTGCTCATGTGTTTTCATCTTGTCTGTGGTATTGGTCATATGTCAAGGTTTATCCAGCGATTGGTACATCAATATTATGAGATTTCTTATTCTGTTTTCTACCATAATACCAGTTTCTTTGAGAGTCAATCTGGATTTAGGAAAATCAGTTTATGCTTATCAGATTGAGCATGACGATACTATTCCCGATACAGTTGTGAGGACTAGTACGATTCCTGAGGACCTTGGTAGAATTGAATATCTTCTAACAGATAAAACAGGCACCTTAACACAGAATGATATGGAATTGAAAAAACTACATCTTGGCACTGTCTCTTACTTTGGTGATTCGATGGATATTGTGGCCGACTATGTAAGTGCTACAGGGGAGCAAATGAAATCATCTAGAAGAGATATATCGACTAGAGTCCGCGATCTTATTACGGCCCTTGCAATCTGTCATAATGTAACTCCTACTTATGAGGATGGTGAACTGGATTATCAAGCTGCTTCTCCGGACGAAGTGGCGATAGTGAAATTTTCAAAATCAATTGGATTGTCCTTAATTAAAAGGGACAGAACTAGTGTTTCACTCTTGCAGGAATCGACCAATCGTACATTCGACTATGACATTCTTCAATTATTCCCATTTAGCTCCGAGTCTAAGAGAATGGGTATTGTCGTGAACGATAAAAGAAATGATCAGATATGGTTTTTCCAAAAGGGTGCAGATACTGTGATGAGCAAAATCGTTCAACAGAATGATTGGCTTGAAGAGGAAACGGGAAATATGGCTAGGGAGGGGCTACGTACCCTGGTAATCGCAAGAAAGAAGCTAACAGTCAACTTATATGATGAATTCAAAAGCAAATATCATGAAGCTTCACAATCAATGGTTAACCGTGATTTGGCAATGTCTAAGGTTCTGGGTCAGTATTTAGAACATGACATGGAGCTGTTGGGACTGACTGGAGTTGAGGACAGGCTTCAAAAAGATGTCAAGTCTTCTATTGAACTGCTTAGAAACGGAGGTGTAAAGATTTGGATGCTTACAGGCGATAAAGTGGAAACGGCAAGGTGTGTTTCTGTCAGCGCGAAGTTAATTTCTAGAGGCCAGTATGTTCACACGATCACAAAATTGACGAACCCAGATTTGGCCTTGCAACAGTTAGAGTACCTGAAGATAAATAAAGATGCATGTTTGCTGATTGACGGTGAGTCATTGGGGATGTATCTAAGCTATTTTAAAGAAGACTTCTTTAACGTGGTTGTTAATCTTCCCACTGTCATTGCCTGTCGTTGCTCACCTCAGCAGAAAGCTGATGTTGCATTGTTAATACGCAATGCTACCAGAAAGCGTGTATGTTGCATCGGTGATGGAGGTAATGATGTCAGTATGATCCAGTGCGCTGATGTTGGTGTTGGAATTGTTGGAAAAGAGGGAAGGCAGGCATCTTTAGCGGCAGATTTTTCAATCACCCAGTTCTGTCACTTGACTAAGCTCCTGCTTTGGCACGGTCGAAACTCTTACAAGCGAAGCGCAAAGCTGGCCCAGTTTGTGATACATAGAGGTCTATTGATTTCGGTCTGTCAAGCTGTTTATTCCATCAGTTCTTCTTTTGAGCCTCTGGCCTTATACCAAGGTTTTTTGATGGTTGGCTATGCTACCTGCTACACAATGGCACCAGTTTTTTCGCTGGTGCTGGATTCGGATGTTAATGAAAATTTAGTCTCGCTTTATCCTGAGCTTTACAAGGAGCTTACGATCGGCAGGTCTCTTTCATACAGAACATTCTTTATATGGGTGTTTTTGTCTTTGTATCAGGGAATAGTGATTCAGGGATTTTCACAATTATTTGTTGGTCTCCAAACTGCGGTTTTCAATAAGTTGGTTTCACTGAGCTTCTCTGCATTAGTTATTAACGAGCTCGCTATGGTAGCGCTGGAGATTAATAAATGGAATAAAGTCATGGTATTCAGTGAGCTGATCACCTTTGCGATCTATCTGGGATCCATTCCATTTCTTACAGATTACTACGATATGGTTTATGTCAAGTCAGTTACATTTATTTGGCAAACAATCACAATTCTTTCAATTTCTTTGATACCTATATGGGCAGTCAAAGCGATTAATAGAAAACTGCGACCTCCCAATTATGCCAAGGTACAACAAGCCTAGTTCGTTGTTCTTATGTACACTTGCAGTAGTTAGCGATATATTTAAAGTGCTTCTGCGTTTAACGAACTTAACAATGATGATTAATTTTGGAGATCACATGAACGTAAAACCTAAACTCCGTTGCTAAAATTGGTATCACATAAAAAATGATTAATAATATTTACAACCTTAGGTTTCCTCTGCTATATCCTCATCTGTGTCGTGATCGTCCTCATCCTCATCATCGTCAAATTCATGATCATTTTGGGGAGTACCTAATCTTATGTCATCTTTAGGGTCATTTTTGCGTCTCTGGAAATCTTTGATGTGAGCACTGGTCAAAATTCTCGATAGATTTCCTAAGAATGTTGACGTATGAGCTAAAGCTTGCTTGCTTTTAACAGTTCCTGGAGTAGGAGGTGGAATCACCGATGTATCTTCTTTCAAGCGTGCCGATGGTGGCGGGATAATTGGAGCTTGTTCGCGTAGGCCTGGTGGGGCAGATGCTGTTTGAGACTCCATGTGACTGAATACCTCGGCTTCTTGAAGATGTGATCGACTCAAGTGTTTTCGACGTTTCACAACAGGGAATGGAAGAGGCGTCTCACGTGAAGCTCGGTATAGATGAACATTTGTAGCATGTTCGTTTTCCATTCTGAAAAATATCCAGATAAATCTGCGAATAACCTCTGCAAAGGCAATCCCAAAACTCGTCACTGCTGATTGCTGGATCTGAGTCTCAAAAAACGCATAAAATATCCATTGAAATCTCAAAATAACATCAATTATCATTGCAAAATAATAACACCAATGATTCTTAAATATTAGTTCATCACGTAGTAAGAAGTTCTCAGAATCTATTTGTAATAATGACCAATCCATCAGAATATCCCAAAGAGAACTGTAAATAGAGTTAGCTGTAGCAAACGTTATTAGGAGAGCTCTGTATTTCGCAATAGTTTCGATTCTGTATAAGCTCAATGACATGTAATATAGAACTGATGCTGAGTATTTCAGCATATTTGCAAGATGCGGGAACCAGTCTCCAGTGTCAGCGTATCTCCTGAAGCACTGCAAAAATCTCCAAATACTCGGAAGGGTCGACAAAAATCCCAATAACCTTGATCTTGAGGACCCGCATTTAGTGGAGGATGTTCCATCCAAACATCCACTCCAATGAGTAGCATAAAGACAAAAGAACATGGAAAGATTCGAGACAGAATAAGTTAGTGAGCAGAAAATGTCACCCATAAAAAAGTCTCTAAACTCCACAGGGTAAAGTCCACTCAAAATCAATCTCATTATTGTGGACAGTAACCACATTCTTGAATTGAGGTAAAGAACATCTAATGGACAGAATAAAACTGCCAAGGAAAACCCCAAAAATAACCATGGCCAGTCTCTTCCATTTAGTGTGCCCGGAAAAAAGTCATGTAAACTAAACCATGATAGTAGGGCACCAATAAAGAAAAAGGCGCTGACAAGTGCAGTAAACTGTCTATAATCTAATGCATCTCTCGGGTTGAACTCAAAAATGAACTTGTAGTTAATCTTATAAACTGTCCAAGTCAGGCAATTGACTCCAAACAGAAGGGAAATTAAGCAGATAAAAAAGAATCCTCCCCAAATTTGCAATAGGTATCTCCCTTCAGGTAAATCGCCATTCAATGTTCGGTAAAGGCCGCGATAGATTGCAAATACTAACAGAGAGATAGCAAGTCCTAAGAACAGTCCTGTGCTGAACGTTGCCGCGTAATATTTTTTCTCCACTCTGCTTGATCTTAACTTGGTAATGGCAGTCTTACGATTTCCTCCTTCAAAAACATTGGTGAACATTACTTCAATTTTGGTCATCAAATTATCTAGCACATCAGAGGTAGAGAAATAAGCAGAATCTATTTTTCTCATATAAGTAGGGAGAAGCATGTCATTGGTTGCCTTATCATATTTTTTTACTATCTTGCGAAATCCCGTTCGGTTGAGTAGTCTGTAAGACTTGAGTAGTTCCATTGACCTGTAAAGTTCATATATTGCCTTTTTCAATTGCCTTCGAGCCACGAAGTAAGGTATATCTAATGAAGGCACTCTCGTTTTTGGCTTTCTGCGTGAAAAGTCTTTTTTGTTGAACCGAGGGTCTTGCATCATGGGCGAGTCATGGGGCATCTGTTTCAGGTCAGCATGATTGTGGTCGTGTGCACTGTAGTGGTGCATGTCTTCGTCGTCGTTCTCTCTTTCTTCGGAGTCAGATCCTGGGTAGTGTTCAGAATCTACAGCATATTCAGTTTCATCAGAATAATAGCCTGCTTCGTAATACTGCTTTTCTGCTTTTCCATCTTCTCGGACCCACTCAAATTTTGGCAATGAAGGAAGATCAAACTTCTTCAAGATGCGGAGTCTTCGTTTGCTCAAAAAACTCAGAAATTGGGAACGACCCGAAGTATTCTGATTCCAACGTTCTTTATCATTAGTGGACTCTTCACCAAAATGAAATATGGGTTCATCATCGTTGAGATTAATTTTCTTGATTGTACTTTTGCTTTTTAATGAAGCAAGTCTTCTCTGTGACTTCAACTTCTGATTATGGAGTTGCGCAACTTGATCCTGTAAAACCAAAAATCTTTCAAGGCACTCCTCTTCTTTCTGCCTGTAGAAACTTTCAACCTTATCAAACTCAGAGTCTACCCATGCAATGAACTGCTGTCTGGCATAAGCGGAGAGATCATCCATTTCAGTTGCAGAGCTGTGTCTCAAACTAGACCTCAAATTTGGTGATATAGATGAGTTATAAAGACTATGAGCTCCTTTTAGACTACCAAAAAGCTTTGATACAGTTGAGGGTCTTCTATCAAGATTGTCTGGCTCTTTGATTTCTGGCGTAATTCTGGTCTGCATCGGTCTATGAAGAGGATCTTGGCCAAGCGGGCCTAGTTTTCCTATTTCAGCTGCATCAGCAGACTCTACAGCCTGATTATAGCTGAGAAGAGGTGTTTTATCATCCACAGTTACATGATCAGGGCTGCTGTCGCCGGTAGTAGACTTTGCAACGGGTCGAAAGCACAATTGGCCTGGTGATTTTGATTGGGAAGAGCTGGCTTGATCAAGGGGATTGATTGCAGGAGAGGGCAGCCTCAAGGAATTCAGCGAGTCATTGGCATTATTTGGAAAAAGCTCACCATTTGGATTCGGGGTAATGCTATTAT